>OX941095.1:37475000-38675000 GCA_954870635.1 Arctium minus
ATAATTTGTTGATGGATATTAAAGATTATGAGCTAAAATAAGCAAAAATGAGAAATAAATTTTTTTGAGTATAATGCAGAAAAAAGAGAAAAATTAAGCTGACACAATCAATTCAATCAAGATTGAGCAAATAGTATAGAATCTTTGGGCATGAAAGATAACTTAAAATGCAGAAAATAGAAAAAAAAATCTAGAATTAGTGGGTATGAAAGATATGAACTAAAATAAAAGAAAATGAGATTTTTGATTTTAAAAAGAGGGACATTGAGGTAAATCTGATAGTAAGTACACTTGCACACAAACACACAAGATTTATAAAGAAAAAAAAAAGTCAAGAGTATAGAAAAGTAATTGCAGAATAGAAAAAAAACATTGTGATGAAGATGTGACAAACCAGGAATTAAGGAGAAGTGAAAGCACATTCATGAGAAAAAAGACATGGCCGGAAAATAGTTGCCGGAGTTGGAGAGTTTTCCTGCGAGTACACATTCATTATCTTAAATTAAAAAGAAAAACAAAAAAAGTTAGATGTTAATTTCTACAATATGTTCGCGTGCTTTACTATTTAATAAAATATATACTTACTTGATATATTGTCTTCCACAACAAATTATGAGCAAAAAGAAAACGATCTAGAAAAAATAAGAGAAATCGAGCATAAAAATGACATATCAAAGAGAGAAATATAAAAATGTCATTGAAGAACTAGGATAAATAAGATAACAACCATTTGAATGATAATTATCTATCAACTAAAATAGATTAATAAAATAAGATAATAATATTTTTATTAAATTAATATATATTAATAGAGTGAGATAGAGAGAAAAGGAAAAATAGTTTTTTTAATTGAAAAAGGATTGAAAGGTAAATTAATTAAATTGAAAGAAAAGTAGAAAAAATTGCGATTAAAAATAATATGAAAAGAGAAAGATTTTTTTTCTAAAATAAATATGTAAAAGAAAAGGAAATTCAATTATCAACAGAATATTAAATCAAATTTAAAGAGAAAAAAATATTTAATATTATTAAGAGAGAGAGGGAGAGGAGTGGGGCATTTTGGGGAAGGGTAGAGGTTAACGGAGTTAAAAAGGTTAAAACGTTTTAAAAATAATTAATTATTTAGTGTAGAAATATTAGGTGGCAAGTTACTATTGGATGGACAGGGGTGGGATAGAGAAGGGTAAGACAGCAAATTTTTTTCGAAGGGGTTGTTTGTTTTTTTTTAAAAACCTCTTAATGACTCTTAAGTCTGAATTGTTCAGACCTTTTTACACACCACCTCTTATTAATCATAACTAAAATAAGACTTCAGACTTTAGACCTCTTAAAAAACAAACGGCACCTAAGTGATTGATCGTTTAAAGAATTTAAAAAAAAAGATTTTACATAGGCAGAAGACTTGAGAGGTTGTATATGAATTAGAATTTCTATGGAGTTTTATTGAAATTAAATAAAAAGAAAGACAAAGTAGTAGAATTAATGATATTTGATTGATATATTTTACAGGTGAAAAAGTTTCAAAGAGAAGGAAACAAATGTATATTAAACTTCAATACAGAAATTGATAAAGGCAATCAAGGTGACGACAATGTCTTTATGTTTATAAATGCAATACATGCTATAGTATGTATTTACTTGAGTTATGTACAAATACAATCATGCTAAATATTCATGAGTTTATTGCATGTGTTTATTAAAAATTTGCATTATTAAAATTGGGTGATTTATGACGAAATCAAACTGTCTTAGTTGATAGTCTGAAAGGACAAGGACGGTGGATGCGAGGTTAACGGACCATAAATTTTCCTAGGGGGATGGGGGTATAATAACCGTGGTAGGGGTTGTAATATAATCCTGGACCCTTGACGAAGGGTTCCGAAAATAGGTCGGAGACATGATATATATGATACCGATGGTGCATATATAATTTGAAATTAGCATATACATGAGCATAATACTCGTACCTCATGAGGCCCAAAAAAGGGTTGGGCACCTTCCCCCCCAAAAAAAGAAACTGTACGTGAGAGTTTCCCTTCAAATCTGAAAGTTGTGATTAAGAGATGATAATAGCCCCTGTGGTTGGTTGTTGACCAACGGAAAGCATGGGAGTTGGAATGCACAAACGAAAGGGGACCCACGAAGGCGAGATGATCCCAAAGCGAGAATGAAGCTAGAGCCATTACTTGACCAAGAACGTGAGAGGATTTCACACACCTTCCCCGGACCGGGTGGATACACTTTTTGACCCTTCCCGGGATTGAACTACGGGATCGATCTCTTATTTACCTAGATATGAAAGCCACGAGCCGCTTTCTGGCAAAATAGTGTCTTGAAGTGAAGCGAAGGCATTATTTCCCAAGCTAACTCTTGATAACCTCTGTTCACGGAAGAGTCCAACTCTAAGTACGCGGTCCAAGCACAACTAAATGCACAGAGACAACAGAGTATGATGGTTGTAATATGTTTTTATGTTAACAGAACAATTTAAGAACATTCAAAATAGAAAAAGATAAAAGGTGACCTTCATGTCTATCTGCCATTCATCTTCAAACAAATTAAACATGTTTGTTGCTGCATCATAAACGTTACCCGTCTTATTTCTTAACTTTGCCTGCTTCATACTTTCCTTTGAGGTAATTATAATGGTTTTTCATTTGTCGTTGTTCAACAACAAATTATGATTCTTTTGTGCGTTTCTGCTACATTATTCCAAGAAACCGCATTAACGTGATGTCTTACGTTGTTGAAGAAAATGTTGAAGAATGCGATGTCGAGTTACGAACCTACGGTGTCGAGGTGTTGTACACACTTGAACGTACATAAATATTCATAATGAATATAACACATATATAACATTTCATGTAAAAAACGGTTAAAACAAAAAAAAACTATATCGAGATGGATGTCATATCAAAGAGCACGAAATTCTTTTTTTTTGATGTAATTTGTTTGGTTAATTTATTAGTAATTTTTAATATAATTTAGTTCAAACTTTAAGTGGGTAAAAGTTTTTATTATAAAAGAAAATAAAAATTCAAATATGGTAGGCGTGAGTTTAAATTATCTTCCATTTTTACCCTCATCTAATTTTAATTAAAACTCTATTTAATATGAGTTGTTGGATCAATGGAGATTGAGGGGCTGAGATTTGTCCCCACGTGCACAATGAAAATTGAGTTTTTATTTGAACTTTTCTTTCTCTCTCTCTCCCTATATATATATTTATATATATATATATATATGGGTTAAATCATGTGAGAACCAAAAAAAAATTGAGAACCGTGAGAACCGATCTAAGCCGTAATTTGGTTTTGATCCTATGGTTTTAATTAAAAGTTGTTTCATCACATGAAAATGGCATAATCGTCATTTTGATAACATGATTCACCACATGAAACATATAAATTCATTCATCAGATTAAACACACATATTCATCATATGAAACACACAAATTCACCACACAAAATCAAATACAATTTTCATCTCTAATCTATTTCACCTCATGAAATCAAACGGAATTTCAGTCTATATATTATTTCATCTCATGAAAAAAACACTATGTTATTTCACCCCATAAAATCAAACAGAAATTTTGGAAACAAAAATGACCAAATCAACCGCAACCAAAGAAGGTTTTTCCTAATCTGTTCTTCGCCATCGCACACCTTCTTTGAGCGACCAAGTGAGTTGAAACCGAACACCTCCAATTTCACAAACCAAAAAACCCTATAGTTAGTTGAGACCAAATGAAACCACATAGAACTAAAACACCACAAACCCTCTCGTAAACGTACACATATAATTCAAAACCAACATCAAATTACAAAAAAAAAAAAAAAACCCGCCCAAACTCAAAACACTAACACACAAAAAGCATAAACACTTGGTCAAAACCCTCGATTCGATTATTCCGGACGTTATCACGAATATAATCATCATTTTCAAAATTCATCCCTAACTGTTACTTACCTGATGAATGATAATAGATAGATCGGAGTGATCAACGAGAAGTTGATCGAGCGGATCGCCGCCGCCACAAGCGTTCACCAGATCTTGTTGTTTAATTTTGAAATTAGATTTCTTCATTACGCACAGGAAGGTTTGAAATCGCCATTTGATACATCTCTTAGAGGCTTCCTCTTCGATCTCGATCTGGATTTGAGCAGGGTCGGCCCTGGCCACGTGCAGCCCGTGCCACCGCACAGGGCATCAAAGCCCGAGGGGGCATCAAGTTGTCACATATTACTAGTTTTTCGTTTAATAATTTGGGAATTAACAACTGGGCTTTAACTATAAAAACATACCAAGACTTGGTAGTAATGGATAATGAATGCACATCGTGAACCGGTGAACGCCCAACCTTTTAACAATTGAGGTTGATTTTTATTTAGCATCTTAACGAACAAACATGAACAAACAAGTTTTCTTAATGAACCAATATGATCACAAAAACTTTCATTCTCTTTTACGTTCGTTTAGCATCTTAACGAACACATTTTCTTTACGAATGAACACGAATACAAAAAATTTCATTTGTTACCGTTCGTTCGTTTGTTCGGTTAAATTACCATTCGTGTTTGTTTACTTGTTCGGTTAAGGTTAACGAAGGAACACAAACAAGCCTCATTCGTGTTAGTTTGATTCATTTTGCATATTGAAATTTGCAATTAATGCACATGAACACATCAATGTATCAACACAGTTGGAGCACATTGCACAACAATAACAACATATTGTGATATTGCCTCATTGGGTACTTGTTCTTTGCAATGCACAATAGCATAGATTACGATTTTTACAATTTATCATTGTTCTTTTGACTTATGTTTAATTTAAGGTTTGACATTACCAAATTAGACTTTAGACTTGTAACTTTCTAAGTTTTACACTTTGTTTACTATGACATTAACTTCGATTTAATTTACTATTTTAGTTAAACTAATTATAGTGTTCCTTATCTTTTAGTTTTAAGTTCCATATATTGAAGTAAAGGTTCTATTGTGCTAATTTCAATTTGGAAAAAGGAAAACTAAAAAAAAAGGAGACACGATCTTAATTCAGGTTTTATCCTTTTATCATTCTATATTTTGTAATTTGTTGTTTTGGCTTTTATGCCCCCCGTTTGATTTTCTTTTTAATTATAATCAATAAAAATCAATGTGAGGATGAGTCACCTAGCTTAACTAGGCTTCAAACCTTTTAAAAATCGTATGTTTCCTTGTTTCATTTGCTTAAAACATAGGCATAAGGACATTTTTTTAGCGTTTTCGCACAGGGCATCAAAAACCTTAGGAACGACCCTGGATTTGAGAGACAGATGGATGTTGGGGGTGGGGTGAAAAAGGTGTGGTGAGATGAGATTATGGGTTTGGTTGATATGGAGGAAGTGTGTGCTTTTTCCGACGATGGTGATGGTAGTGGAAGTAGAGATGTGGTGGTGGTGGTGGAGAAGAGGAGGGAGAGAAGGCCTCCATCGATGGAGTTTATTGCGATGGTGGGGGGCGGAGATAAGGGTGGGTAATGGTTTGAGATCTCCAAAAACCCACTCCACCCTTTTTTGGACATTAATGCCCCTTTCAATTTCCATTTTTCCAATAACTGGTTTGAGATTTCAAAAAAATCACAAAAATGCCATTTGCTTTAGTGTCCGTAGATTAAAAAAAATAAATGGTCTAGATCGGTGTTCACGGTTCACAATCTTTTTTTGTTCTCATTTGATCATCGTCTTATATATATATATATATATATATAGGGGCAGGTTCAAACGAGATGATGGTCAATTTGCTAGAAGGCGAGAATGAATATGAGTCATATAATTTATTAATTAAAAATACCATATATAAAAAATAAAAATTAATTTTAACAATTAGGATAATTACAATTTTGAATTGGACAAATCCTTAAATCTCATTATATCTTTTAAATTTATTTATTTTCTAATTTTAATAAATTCATAATATTTTTATCAAATTTATATTTTTTTCTAAATACACTTTTGATAAAAAAAATTTATAATTTTCATCAAATATCACAGGTGATATCCAAAATTAATTCATTATTTGTTTCACCATTTTTCCCTATGTGATATCCATAATTTTCATCACATATCACATGTGAATTACATGTGATTAACTTCGTTTAACATATGATCTATTATTATGTATCACAAATGATCCCACTAGGTGGATTTTTGTACATATAATATATGATAATATATGTCTGAATATAAGTGACGCATATTCACATGTTATAATATTTACATCACAAAAAAATATAATATACATAATCATATATGATTAACTAAAATATATACAATTATCACATGTGATAATATGATATGTGATATGTATAAATATTCATATAGTGATATCATATGTGATATTTGATTAAAATTGTGATTTTTTTTATTAAAAGTATATTTAGAAAAAAAATAATAAAAAAATTATGAAATAATTGAAATTAAAAAATAAATAAATCTAAAAGATATAATGAGAATTTTAAGTATTTATCCAATTGAAAATGATAATTATCCTAATTTCTAAAATTATTTTTCTTTTTTTATTTATGATATTTTTAATTAATAGATTATGTGGCCCACATTCCTTCTCTCTTTCTCGCAAATTCGTTTGTTTCTCGCATGATCCTCCCTCTCTCTCTCTCTTTATATATATATATATATATATATATATATATATATAAAGAGGGATGGGAGATGATATAAGATGTTGATGAATTTGCATGAAGAGAAGTTTTCAAGATCACATGTGATACGAACACGTAAACATATATGATACAACATGTCCAAAAGAGACGTGGGCAACTTGGTGAACGTGACCTGAGGTTACGCGAATGCAGCATGTGTTGTATTATAAATGATTATGTATTTGTCTCATATGTAATCATGTGTAATCTTGGAATTTCTCGCCTTCTTGCAAATTGATCCCCTTCTCGAACCTGACCATATATGTGTTTAATTCCATTGAATTCCACAACTTAAGGAATTCTTCATTCCTTGGCTTAAGTGAAGGAATTGAATTCTTACCAACCAAACACGTGGTCAAATTCCATTTCAATTTCTTCAAAGTCAAATTCTTTTGATAGATTCAAATTCCATCAAATTCCATTATGTGAACCAAACACCCCCTAAGACTTTAACATGTAATCGTTTTTGGAGTAATTATGCTCATACCCTCCTTCCTATTATTGCGATTGTAGGAAATAAGAGAGATCGGAAAAAGCAATATTAAAGAACATACATTGATGCTTGATTATATTGGAAAATCATTAGGTAAAGACTTCTATTAAACTACATAAAAACGTTTGCATTTTCTGAGATGGAGAAAGTATAGTATTCTTATTTTCAAATTATGAAAACATATGTGAGTTAATGATACAGAGAGAATTCCATAGTTAATAAGGATCGCAGATAGTTGGAAAAGAGAAAAACGAGCTCGAAAGAGACTTAGAATTTGGTATCGAAAAGGAGGCAAATCGAAAGCACCAAATATAGAATATAGAAAGGATTGCAATGGAGATCGAAAAGCAATTCAAGAACTGCAAACAAAACCGGAACCAGGTTCCATGCGACTTGGGTCGCTTCAAACCACTGTTCTAAAAAACTCGCCGCACAGCCGCCATGGCGCGCCATGGCACCAAGGCTTGTGTCTCACGCCACGTTAAGCTCGTGGCACGCCATGGCCTAATGCGCAGTTTTTGTAATGCAATATTTGATATTTTTATGTTTTTAATGTCTTATTTGCGGGTTTTTACTATATATAACCTAATTTAACTTGTTTATTAATATTGACTCATTGAATAACACGCCAAAACATATGTTTTTTTATATAATATTATATATAAATTAGAAATTTGACGCCATAAAAATGCCAAGGCTTCGCCATGGCTCCTAAGGCTTGAAGCTTGGCATCGCCGCCACGCCACGCCTCACGCCATTTAGAACCTTGCTTCAAACCCGCGATAGCCACTTTTTGTTTTATGTTCCATGCGACCTGCATGCGGATACACATGCATGCAAACTGCCCACATAGTCCCATGAATCCTAAGCATCATCCACCGACCCATGATTCCAATTTTCTTTAATTATTATCTTTCCTTTTTATTTTTATTCTTTTAATTATCTTTTCTAATAAAATGTAACTCCCGGAAATTCGCAAGGTAAGTATCTCATCTTCTTAAATGCATTTATTTCGCTATATGAGAATAGGTGTATTTGTGTACATTTTATGATCATTACTATGTCTAAATGTCATATAATTAAGTTACCTTCGTTAATCATTCAAACCTGGTGCTCGTTATCGTTTTCGGACTGTTTTGAGTGCCCCGCGACTGTGCCCCGCGATTGTGCCCTTGGCACTATCGCGGAGGGCACTATCGCCGAAGAGGTACCGTAGGCTGGGGGATGCCAGCGATTGTGCCACGCGATAGTGCCTTGGCACTATTGCCGAAGTTGTACCGAGAGCGGGGAAAGCCTCGCGATTGTGACTTGCGATAGTGCCCTTGGCACTATCGCCGGGCACTATCGCCCGCGTGGTCCAGTCTGCTATTTTATAGGAATTAATACCTCATTTTCCACATTCACTTTACAAAAAACGGGAGAACTCTTCTTGGAGACGATTTTTTAGGGTTTCATCACCTACTTCATTTAATTCCTAAGGTTTGGGTTGTTAGGGTCATTTATTGATCATTAAGCTTCATCCAAGCTTATCTAGTGAAGATTCTCATCAAGCTACTCCTCTCCACTTCAAGTCTCATCTCCTCAAATCTAGGGTTTTCATCTTTTCTAGGTTTTGGTACAAAACCTAGATTGTGAGTTTACTAAACTTTGTCAAAACTAGATACACATCATTATCTTGTACTTATTGATATTAATTCATCTCCCAAATGTTCATATTTAATGTTTCAAGTATTTTGGGGGTTTTTACCCATGGATTTATGTATATGAAAGTTACCATGTTCTATATGTGTACATCTTGGTATGTTGATGATTCCTTCTTGGAATGCCTTTTTGGCGACCTTATATTCTCATGAAGTATTTGGATGGATATTATGCCATGTGTTGGATTTACATGATTAGGATGGTGATAATGTGTTCTTGGTGGATATCCGAAATGTGACGGATTGAAACACATCTTGAGACCTCCTAAATGCATTATGTGGACGAACCAAGTCTGTGATTCACTATAGGTATATAGGTGGGTGACATTTGGAGAATTTCCTAAGGCGGTAGTCTCCTATGTACCTAGACCTCCGCCGTCGGGGAATTTCCTAAGCGGTAGTCCCCGGTGCGTGTCGGGCCTTTGGGTTGCCAGTGAAAGTGGCTTCAGGGTGCATTGCCTCTTTGGGTGAACCGGATTGGAGATATGGGTCGCTCCCGTTGACTCCACATTTACGTGATTAACTGTTTAACTGCTGATAAGAACTGTAAATGTTTCTGGCATGTTTTTACTTGTTCAACTCACTAGGCTTTTTGGCCTAACACTTGTTTGGTGTCGATGTGTATCTCAGGTGTTAGCGGTGCTGCTCCTAGGCAAGTTTAGATGCTTTGGACGAGAGCTTGGGGATACGACACTTGGATGATTTTGAGAAGCCTTGGGTTTATAGATGACACCCTTTTTGTAATCTCTTTTCTAGATGTAGAAATTAGATTAGTTGGTTGTTGTTTATTTATCCGTTAAATTACAATTGTGATTAAACAGGTTTATTTGTACTATTTCCCTTTTTGGGAGGCTCTTGCTATGGCAATCTATATACCACTTCTCCTCTTTTGGAAAGTTTTTGTTATCCCTATTTTTAGGGTGTTACAAGTTGGTATCAGAGCTTTAGTTTAAGTGAACTAGATATTGTTGTAGCATATATAGACTTAAGCTTTAGATTGTTTTGACTTCACTGTCCTCTTGGGGTAGAAATCCTAGGTTGGGAGAGTGTTAGGTTACGGAATTACACTAATTGAGAGTTGTGATGATGGTAACAAGAATTCTTGTGTATGGTTCGTTCATAATTTCACTTAGCTAATGCTATTATGAATGCATTGTTACGTGAGCATACTTGATTTACTGTTGTTGTGATAATTGATGAATGTATTAGTACGTACAATGAGTTCAACTCGCTTAGTCTTTTCTCAACCTATTTCTCGTGTGTGTGTGGCAAATCAAGATGGTCAATACTCGGAGCAGATTACTGGGTACGCCGGATGGTCATTTGGAAATTGAATCCACCTCCGAACAACCCGGTTTAGGCGGGGTTGTTCGAAGGCCACCACCGAACGAACCTTTGGGGGGGGGGACCCGAGTTTATCCCTCACAGAAACATTGTGGTAGGCGATGCTGTTTTGGAAGAGGCAACCATGGAGACCCGGTTACGGGATAGTATGATGCAGGCTATGAGTGCTACCATGGCCCAGCAGCAAGTGCAACAGCAAGAGTTTCTCATGAAACTCTTAGAAGACCGAGATGCCAGTAACCATCAACCTGAGGCTATGGCGGAGAATGCTATAGCCGGGTCGGGTGCTAGGCCGGAAGTGGTGGTAACCGAGGGACCACCGGCGAACGAGGATCGGGTAAGGACTAAGGGTGCAACCCCAAGGAGTTTGCGGGTTCCGATAACCTGATTGCGTGTATGTACTGGCTCAAGGAAGTGGAGATGGCCTTTGAGTCGAGCGAGTGCGACGTGTCGCAGCGGGTGAAGTTTGCTTCTCAACTACTCCGGGGAGAGGCATTGATCTGGTGGAATCTCACCCGGTCCGCCCTCACCCCCGAGGTTCTAATGAAGCTAACATGGACAATCTTCAAGAAGAAGATCATGGACAAGTATTGCAGCGAGCGTTCGTTGGAGAAACTGGAAGCTGAGTTCCGGAATCTGAAGAAAGGAAATTTGTCTGTAGCCGACTACTCCAAGTTGTTTCTGGAGAAGTTGAACTTGGTGGGATATCTGGTCCCAGATGAGAGATCAAAGATTAAGGCCTTTCATCTTGGCCTACCGGCCGATATGCGGACTGACGTGCGCAATGCCGGGGGGTCGACTCTCCAAGAAGTCATTGAAGAGGCCTTGCTTGTGGAAGATGATAGGTTGGCTGAGAAGGAAGAAAGAAGTGTTGCGGGTGAGAAGATAAAGTGGGAAGGGCCATCTGGGCCCGTTCGTCAGTCGAAGCCTTTTGTTGGCGGGAGAGCTGGGCACTCTCGTAAATTCGATCAGTGGTGCCCAAGGTGCAAAACCAAGCATTCGGGCGCGTGTGCTTCTAAAACCTACGCGGGTCCAGTAGGTTATACCAAGTGTGGCAAGAGGGGCCATATGGCTCGGGATTGCATTGCTCATCCGGCGGTATGTTTTGAGTGCCAGGAGCCAGGGCACATAAGGAGGAATTGTCCAAAGCTAGCGGGGGGCAATCAAGGCAAATCTGTTGGGTCGACGGCTAGGGTCGACCAATCGCCGAGGGTGCCGAGTCGAGCTTTCCGGATGACTACCGAGGAGGCGAAGGAGACCGCTGATGTTGTTTTGGGTACGTTCCTAGTAAACTCCTTGCCTGCTCGTGTATTGTTTGATTCGGGTGCTACGTGTTCGTTTGTATTGGATATTTTCTGTAAGCGTTTCATCACTCCTATTAGTGTCCTTCCCGATGCATTAGTAGTAGAGATTGACAGCGGTGACCAAGTAATTATTCGAGACCGTTTTTGTGATTGCACCATAGAAATCAATAGGAGTCCTTTTGGGGTAGATTTGCTACCTATGTCCATAGGAGGTTTCGATGTGGTCATAGGCATGGATTGGTTGTCAAGGCACAAGGCCGACATCTTTTGCGCTAAGAAGATGATCCAAGTGCCTTTGACGGAAGGCGGCGTGGTCATCATTTATGGGGAGAAAGGAAAGGGACGCAACCCCATTATCTCCTCCCTCAAGGCGCGAAAGTTTCTAGCGAAGGGTTACCCTTCGTATCTAGCGTATATCGTGGACGCGAATAAGGAAAAGAAGACGGTGGAAGACGTGAGGATCGTGCGGGATTATCCGGATGTCTTTCCGGAAGATCTTCCCGGATTACCACCGGAGCGTCAAGTGGAGTTTGAAATCGACCTCATCCCGGGAGCGGCTCCGATAGCCCGAGCTCCCTATTGTTTGGCCCCGACGGAGATGAAGGAGATGATGACACAACTTCAAGAGTTGTTAGAGAAAGGTTTTATCCGACTGAGTTCTTTACCTTGGGGAGCGTCGGTGTTGTTCGTGAAGAAGAAGGACGGATCGATGAGGATGTGCATTGATTACCGTGAGTTGAATAAAGTCACGGTAAAGAACAAGTATCCTCTACCTCGCATCGATGACCTCTTCGATCAACTTCAAGGTGCGGGATGTTTCTCGAAGATTGATCTCCGATCCGGTTATCATCAAGTGAGAGTGAAGAATGATGATATTCCGAAGACGGCTTTCCGAACGCGTTACGGACACTATGAATTCTTGGTGATGCCTTTTGGGTTGACCAATGCACCAGCCGTATTCATGGACTTGATGAACCGTGTGTGTCGCTCATTCTTGGATAAATCCGTGATCGTCTTTATCGACGATATTTTAATTTATTCTAAGGATGAATCCGAACATGGGAAACATCTGCGGGAAGTCTTGGAAGTCCTAAGAAGAGAGAAGTTATTCGTGAAGTTCTCTAAGTGCGAGTTTTGGCTCCAAGAAGTTCAATTCTTGGGGCACGTGGTGTCAAAGGAAGGTGTTCAGGTGGACCCGGCGAAGATTGAAGCGATGATGAGTTGGGAACCGCTAACGAACCCGTCGGAGATACGGAGTTTCTTGGGCTTAGCGGGCTATTATAGACGCTTCATCCAAGACTTTTCCAAGGTAGCTACACCGCTCACATCCCTCACAAGAAAGAACGTCAAGTTTCTTTGGACCGATGTTCAAGACCAAGCATTTCAAACGCTCAAGAGGAAATTGTGCGAAGCTCCGATCTTATCCTTGCCTGAAGGATCGGCAGCCTTCGTAGTCTATAGTGACGCTTCCAAGATGGGGCTTGGATGTGTACTCATGCAGCGAGGGAAAGTCATTGCCTACGCGTCTAGGCAATTAAAGGAGCATGAGAGGAACTACCTGACGCATGATTTGGAGTTGGCGGCGGTAGTTTTCGCTTTGAAGTTGTGGCGACATTACTTGTACGGGACCAAGTGTACTCTTTTTACGGATCACAAGAGTCTCAAGTACATCTTCGATCAAAAGGAACTCAACATGCGGCAAAGGAGATGGCTTGAACTTCTAAAGGATTATGATTGTGATCTACTCTACCATTCCGGTAAAGCCAATGTGGTGGCGGATGCATTGAGCCGGAGGAGCCATGATGGTGGTGTTAAATTGTCCCTTACAAGAATTTATGTGGTATCAAGTTTGGTGGAAAGTATAAAGACGTGGCAAGTGGAGGCGCTCAAGGAGCAAAACCTCAAGTCTGAGATCATGGTAAAGCAAAGTGGACTTTTGACGGAAGATAGCCGCGGGCTCAAACTCTTCCAAGGTCGTATTTGGGTGCCGAAGTTGGGTGGATATCGAGAGTTACTTCTAGAAGACGCGCACAAGTCGAAGTATTCTATACATCCCGGTAGCACCAAGATCTATAGAGACTTAAAACTAAATTATTGGTGGCCGGTGATGAAGTTAGATGTGGCTAACTACGTGGAGAGATGTGTCACGTGCCTTTAAGTCAAGGCGGAGCATCAAAGGTCGTACGATAGTTTACAACCGTTGTCCATTCCCGAGTGGAAATGGGACAACATTACCATGGATTTCGTGACAAAGCTACCGAAGACCCTGCGAGGCCATGATACAATTTGGGTAGTCGTTGATCGGCTAACCAAGAGCGTGCATTTCCTTGCAAAGAGGGAGACTTTGCCAATGGAGAAGTTGGCCAAGATTTACATCGATGAGGTTGTGTCGAGGCATGGGGTTCCACAATCTATCGTGTTGGATCGAGATAGTCGTTTCACGTCGAACTTTTGGGCAGGCTTGCAAAAGGAGTTGGGTACCCGATTAAATTTAAGCACGGCATATCATCCTCAAACGGATGGTCAAAGTGAGAGGACGATTCAAACTCTCGAAGACATGTTAAGGTCATGTGTTATCGACTTTGGAGGTAGTTGGGACTCACACCTGCCGTTAGTGGAGTTCACATATAATAATAGCTACCACTCTAGCATTGGCATGGCACCATTCGAGGCGTTGTATGGGCGAAAGTGCCGAACTCCAGTTTGTTGGTTAGAAGCGGGCGAAAAACAATTCGCCGGGCCGGAAATTGTGCAAGAGACGGCCGACAGGGTGAAGGAAATTCGAGAACGACTAAAGGCGGCGCAAGACCGTCAGAAAAGTTATGCGGACAAGAAAAGGAGAACGGTCGAATTTCAAGTGGGCGACCGTGTCATGTTGAAAGTGTCACCATGGAAGGGAATCATTCGGTTTGGGAAGCGTGGGAAACTCAATCCTCGTTTCCTTGGACCATTCGTCATTTTGGAGAAGATTGGTTTGCAAGGCTATCGGTTGGATTTACCGCCGGAAATGGATGGGATACATCCTACATTCCACGTGTGTTATCTTCGGAAGTGTCTAGCCGAAGAGGAAAGCGTGATTCCTTTATCGGAAATTCGGGTGGACAATGGAAATCGATGTGTGGAAGAGCCGGAGTCGATTTTGGAATCGAAAGTAAAGAAGTTATGGCATAAAGACGTAGTCATGGTTAAGGTACAATGGAAGCACCATCGGGGTGCTAACATTACTTGGAAATCGGAGGATGATATGAAGAAACGTTATCCTCACTTGTTTAGTCTAGAATGAGATTTCGGGGACGAAATCCCAATTAGGTGCGGAGGATTGTAACACCCGGAAATTCGCAAGGTAAGTATCTCATCTTCTTAAATGCATTTATTTCGCTATATGAGAATAGGTGTATTTGTGTACATTTTATGATCATTACTATGTCT
Source organism: Arctium minus (assembly GCA_954870635.1). NCBI lineage: Eukaryota > Viridiplantae > Streptophyta > Magnoliopsida > Asterales > Asteraceae > Arctium > Arctium minus. The sequence continues at coordinate 37,489,977 of OX941095.1, forward strand.
AAATGTCATATAATTAAGTTACCTTCGTTAATCGTTCAAACCTGGTGCTCGTTATCGTTTTCGGATTGTTTTGAGTGCCCCGCGACTCTGCCCCGCGATTGTGCCCTTGGCACTATCGCGGAGGGCACTATCGCCGAAGAGGTACCGTAGGCTGGGGGATGCCAGCGATTGTGCCACGCGATAGTGCCTTGGCACTATCGCCGAAGTTGTACCGAGAGCGGGGAAAGCCTCGCGATTGTGACTCGCGATAGTTCCCTTGGCACTATCGCCGGGCACTATCGCCCGCGTGGTCCAGTCTGCTATTTTATAGGAATTAATACCTCACTTCCCACATTCACTTTACAAAAAACGGGAGAACTCTTCTTGGAGGCGATTTTTTAGGGTTTCATCACCTACTTCATTTAATTCTTAAGGTTTGGGTTTTTAGGGTCATTTATTGATCATTAAGCTTCATCAAAGCTTATCTAGTGAAGATTCTCATCAAGCTACTCCTCTCCACTTCAAGTCTCATCTCCTCAAATCTAGGGTTTTCATCTTTTCTAGGTTTTGGTACAAAACCTAGATTGTGAGTTTACTAACCTTTGTCAAAACTAGATACACATCATTATCTTGTACTTATTGATATTAATGCATCTCCCAAATGTTCATATTTAATGTTTCAAGTATTTGGGGGTTTTTACCTATGGATTTATGTATATGAAAGTTACCATGTTCTATATGTGTACATCTTGGTATGTTGATTATTCCTTCTTGGAATGCCTTTTTGGCGACCTTATATTCTCTTGAAGTATTTGGATGGATATTGTGTCATGTGTTGGATTTACATGATTAGGATGTTTATAATGTGTTCTAGGTGGATATCCGAAATGTGACGGATTGAAACACATCTTGAGACCTCCTAAATGCATTATGTGGACGAACCAAGTCTGTGATTCACTATAGGTATGTAGGTGGGTGACAATTGGAGAATTTCCTAAGGCGGTAGTCTCCTATGTACCTAGACCTCCGCCGTCGGGGAATTTCCTAAGCGGTAGTCCCCAGTGCGTGTCGGGCCTTTGGGTTGCCAGTGAAAGTGGCTTTAGGGTGCATTGCCTCTTTGGGTGAACCGGATTGGAGATATGGGTCGCTCCCGTTGACTCCACATTTACGTGATTAACTGTTTAACTGCTGATAAGAACTGTAAATGTTTCTGGCATGTTTTTGGCATGTTTTTACTTGTTCAACTCACTAGGCTTTTTGGCCTAACACTTGTTTGGTGTCGATGTGTATCTCAGGTGTTAGCGGTGCTGCTCCTAGGCAAGTTTAGATGCTTTGGGCGAGAGCTTGGGGATACGACACTTGGATGATTTTGAGAAGCCTTGGATTTATAGATGACACCCTTTTTGTAATCTCTTTTCTAGATGTAGAAATTAGATTAATTGGTTGTTGTTTATTTATCCGTTAAATTACAATTGTGATTAAACAGGTTTATTTGTACTATTCCCCTTTTGGGGAGGCTCTTGCTATGGCAATCTATATACCACTTCTCTTTTGGAAAGTTTTTGTTATCTCTATTTTTAGGGTGTTACATAAAATTAGGATTAGTTTTATTTTCATAATTATCTTTTACCTAAGTCTAGATTATAAATAGGTTTAATTGTTTTCATCGTTAATCAACCTATTAATTAATTAAAGTTTTCGTTTTTAAGAGTTCTCTCTTAAGTTTGAGTTTTATGTTGTAATTCTCGAATTGTTAAAGGGATTTAGATGTTTGTTGGTCCTTTCGCTGACGCAGCGTAGGTGTGCGTAAGGACCGACAATCGTCTAAATCCTTTAAACGATCCTAAAATTACGAACATAAACTCAAAACTAAGAGAGAACTCTCAAAAAACATAACTTTTATTAATTGGTAACTTAATAAACAACTAAACTTAATTGTCTTGTTTATGATCTAAAATAGGGAAAAGATAATTATGAAAATAAAACTAATCCTAATTTTATTAGAAAAGATAACTAAAAGAATAAAAGTAAAAAAGGAAAGATAACAATTAAAGAAAATTGGAGTAATGGGTCGGTGGATGATGCTTAGGATTCATGGGACTATGTGGGCGGTTTGCATGCATGTGTATCTGCATGCATGCAGGCCGCATGGAACGGAAAGTGGTTATCGCAGGTTTGAAGCGACCCAAGTCACATGGAATCCGCTTCTGGTTTTGTTTGCGGTCTTGAATTGCACTACGATCTCCATCGCAATCCATTCGGTGCTTTCTGTTTGCCTCTTTTTCGACACCAAATTCCGAGTCTCTTTCGAGCTCATTTTTCTTTTTTCCAAATATCCGTGATCCTTATTAACTCTGGAATTCTCTCTGTATCAGTCACCCTCACTTGAAAAGAACTCATCCTCGAGTTCACTTGAAAAACATCTTCATCCAACCCGTAGAACATTCGTTTCTTCAAAACATTTGGATTCAAAACTTGGCCTCCAAAATTCAAAAAATTTGACCTGTGTTCAAATCCCAACGGAGGTTGTCGTGATCGTCTCCATACGAGCGATATTTTATCAAACTCGAAAAGGTAAGAGATTAAAGTAACTTTACTGGGAATTGTTTCGGTTTGAACCGGAGCCTTGGGTGTAGAAAAAACGGAAAGAAAATCTTTAGGATTAATTTTCTTGACTTCTCGCAACAAAGATTTCGTTGGCTCGGGAATGTTCTTAAAACTTTTGATTTCTTCGGTGGTCGGTTCGAGATCTGGTTCAGAAACTTTGGTCTCGGTCAAGATTTCTTGTTGTGGCTCGGTCATGATGAGAATGACTTTCTCTTTGAATTTGTCCAGCAAGACTTCGTCTTTTTTGGGTGGCTATTCCGGAATGGGGAGTTGTTTGACTAGGGAAGAAACTGATTGTATAATACGGTTATAGTTGTTGCTTTTCTTTTTGGTGCTTTCCTCGAAGCTATTAACCGGGGTCAATGACGATCTTTCGGTCTCCCCAATGGAATAGTACGATGTTATCTCGGCCCTTGTAAGTGGCATTATTATCGAATTGCCACAGTCGACCCAATAGAATGTGGCAATCGTCCATATCAAAGACATCACATAGTACCTCTTCTCGATATTGTTTGCCAATTGTAATAGGTACCCGACAAGTTTGTATGACTCTAACTTGAAAACCGTTCTTGACCCACTCAAGAGAATAAGGAGCTTCACGGGGTTGAGTGGGTAGATTAAAGTAATTGACCAATTTCCAGGACACGAGGTTCTCACAACTTCTGTTATCGATAACTAGGTTACATACGTTTTTGTGCACCGAACAATGCAATCAGAAAAGATTTTCATGTTGCCTTTCTTCCTTTGACGAAAGGAGTATTCATTGGAGTACGATATTGATCTTTTCTTGGCGGTCTTCTTCCTCCTCCTCTTCGGATTCGGAACTCGATAGATCGACCCAGTTACGGTTGCCATTGCATGGCGCCATAACCGGTCCTTCAAACATGTCTCTTCTCCGGTTGTTGTCGTTGACGATGTTGAGTTGAAGCCTGTTAACAGTTGTCCTCAGATCAAGGATTGTTGCAGTAAAGGCCATGTTGAACTCGGCTAAATCTGCTTTGGTAGGCAGTTGTTGATATGCCATGTTAGTGAAAAGACAGAATCCTGCTCTGATACCATCTGGCACAGCGTAGGTGTGTGGACGGACCAACAAGCGTCTAAATTCTTTAAACGATCCGAGAATTACGAACGTAAACTCGAAACTAAGAGAGAACTCTCAAAAAACGGAACTTTTATTAATTGGTAACTTGATAAACAACTAAACTTAATAGTCCTATCTATAATCTAAACTAGGGAAAAGATAATTATGAGAATAAAACTAATCCTAATTTTATTAGAAAAGACAATTAAAATAACACAAATAAAAAGGAAAGATAATAATTAAAAAAAAATTGGAATCATGGGTTGGTGGATGATGCTTAGGATTCATGGATTCATGGGACTATGTGGGCAGTTTGCATGCATGTGTTTCCGCATGCAGGCCGCATGGAACGGAAAACAAACAGTGGTTATCGCGGGTTTGAAGCGACCCAAGTCGCATGAACCCGTTTCCGGTTTTGTTTAAGGTTCCTGAATTGCTCTTCGATCTCCATCGTAATCCTTTCTATATTCGGTGCTTTTTGTTTGCCTCCTTTTTGATACCAAATTCTGAGTCTCTTTTGAGCTCTTTTTTCTCTTTTCCAACTATCTGCGGTCCTTATTAACTCTGGAATTCTCTGTATCAGTTAAAATGTTGATCCAAAAATTTTCTAAATAACTAGTCTTGTTGTTCCCTTAATACATCTATACAAAAAGGACATGAAAGATTCTTTAGAGTTGAACGAGTTCAGTTAATTCCCACTTAACGTTCTCAAATGCATCTCCTAGGTAGCCAATTAATCAATCCTAACTACTAAGAGCAATGTAGGGATAGCGGGTGCTTTATGCCTAGGAAGCTTTTTAAGTGGTCCAAAATGGGGATTTTCTAAACTATAGACTCTGGAAATTTGAAAAATAGGTGATAGAAGTAGGGTAGAAAGGGATAAAATTGGAAAAGAAATCAATGGCTTGATACTCTATACGATAAGCGTGGAGTTTGTTGTTGACCACATATGGGCTGGTAAGGAATTTCATTAAACAAGTTATTAATGTAAACAAACCTACCTCGTAATGGGGTAAAAGCTCTTGTTACGTCATACCTAATAAGAGGCAAGTAAATTGCCCTTAGTGGCTGTTTGACAGTTGCTTAATGGTTTAGTGCAGAATGATTAAGTGGTCTGAATGATTAAGAAGTTTTTATGATATAGTGTAAAATAAAATATGTTTGTTTGGTAATTGTTCATAATGAAATCAGGGCTCTTAATGGTTAAGGGAGGGTCAGGATACAAAATCATTAAGAGGATTTTGGAACCATTAAGGGACATCACTTTTTTTTTGCCAAACAAAATTTACCTCTTAACGATTCAGAGGTTGCCTCTTAATGAAACCATTAAGAGGTAAACAAACAACCCCTTAATCATTCATAATAATTCAGTCTTATTGCACCTCTATTGATCAACCATTTAAAATAGAATAATAATTATTACAATACACAAAATTGCAATCAATCTTAACATCACTAGAAAACATCTATCATACAACTTTAACTTGCTTTATTCCAAAATAGTTATCAAACTCTATTTTATCTATCAACGTACGACAATGAACTTATCATCATATTCCAAGATTTAGCCGATAACTGATTTTTGTTTTCATGGGGGTTGAAAGTTATATTCAACCAATTAATGATTATAATTTTTTGCAAAAAAATGATTGGGCTAAATAAGCCAACTCTATTTTTTAAAACAAAGTCTTCTTAGAAAAAATATATGGTGGCTAAAAATTATTTTTAATTAACCTAAGTTCTTCAAATTTCAAGTCATAATCTCCTCGTTTAATATACTCACTACTATTTGTCAAATTTTATTTTATCTATCAATGTAGGATAACCATTTTATCACCACAATCCTAGAATGGAGAAATTCTCAAACCACATAGTGCCACCTCATTTTAATATATATATATATATATATATATATTGATTTTATGCAAACACTCAGCTATTTCCTGTATTTTGTTCTTGCATAAAATACAAGGCAAAAGTTCAAAAAAATCCAACGAACTTTTCCATCTTAAATAATGAAGTTCCTGAACATTTTTTGAATAAATAAACCATTAACTTTCTTATCTTAAATGATTAAGTCATGAATTTTTTTTAATAAATAAACCATCAAACTTTTAGATATTGGTTTGTTCCATCATTTTAACCCAAGAAAAAAGTTGCATGTAACCGGCTAAAAATGTTTTAAAGTAGAAAAACATAAATCACTTTTACCTTTTCCAAACCCTATGTTATTCAAAACCTCGCACTTAGCACCAACCATCCCCCTTGCCACCCCTCGCTGCCATCATCATCCATTCTCTATCACTGCCAACCGATCACCGTTGTTGGCCTTTCCATCGATCTCCCTCTTTTGGATCTATTTTTTTTCAATTCTCCCTATTTTTTGATCTATGTATACATAATTAAGTTATTGTAAAACAAGGAGAACTTTAAGACGCCATCTTTTGGATTCATTTTTGGTGTTTTAAGTGACACCCGATTGTAATCTCGTTCTCCTATGGAATTAGATTAGGAGGTTGTTATCCTCAAACTCATTTGTTTCAAATTGTAATTAATTGTCGTATTTTAAGTTTCTCTTTTTGAGAAAACTCGTATTTTGATATTTATATACCATACTTCCGGTTTTATTTGGAAATTTTGTCATCCCATTTTTTGGGTGTTACAGCCGCCACTGTACGGATTGTCTTGGCACTTGTCGTTATGCATAAAAATGGACTCTTCGCCAACTAGACGTAAAAAATGCATTGTTATATTTGTTATGAAAATAGTCTTTATGGGGCAACCTTTAGGATAGGTGCTCAGGGTTGGGTTGATCGGGTTAAAAGCATTTCAACAACCCAACCTAATGTTGGCGGTTTCAGAATTTTCAACCCAACCCAACCGAAACAAAGTGCAACCCAACCCAACCCAACCCGTTCGGATTGATCGGTTTGGTCGGGTTGTGTTTAAATAAAGTAAAAACAATATTGAAAACATAAAATAAGGAAAATTTTCTTTGAAATATGATCAATCATTCAAAAGAATATAAGAGTTCATCAAATATTTAGGTATTACATATATAACTTTCCAATAATGTCATTTTTTGAGTTCCATTGTTCGTTATTGCCGAGTTGTGTTTGGTAACTTATATATATTAAAGAAAAATACAAATAATTTTAGAGAAGTGACTAAAACGTTTATCGAGTTATCGGGTTGGTCGGGTTACTTTGAGCCTAACCCAATATCAACCCAATAGATTCGGGTTGTCCTAGTTTTGTATCGATTATATGTCGGGTTACCTCGGGCTGATTTTTTCCCATGTTTTTCAGGTTGGGTTGATCAGGTTGGTCGGGTTTTGGGCACCCCTACTTCAGGATATGTAGATGCTCGTCATCCAACACATGTGTGTCCTCCTAAACAAATCCTTATACAGCTTAAAACAAGCATCGTGTGCCTGCTTTCAAAGATTCAACAAGTTCCTCACAACATTGGCTTCATAAATAGTCATGATGATACATCTATTTTTATCTATGCAAAAGGATCATCCATCATATATCTTATTGTCTATGTTGATGATATAATTGTCACTAGAAATAATGACAAACTCATCTAAAGACTAATAGACCAGGTTCACAAAACGTTTGTCAGTCAAAGATCTCATATGTCTAGGCTCTTTTATGTTGGAATACGAGAGCCATAAACACAGCGGAAAGTAACCGTATTCTGCAAAGAATCTATATGAAACGGAGTAGGATGGGTTTTCAAAATTTTACCGCTATGAGCAACAATTATTGATGTTGTATCTGAATCTAAGTAACGAACTCAACTTGTTATCTCCACGGTATCCACGCAAATGTGTTGAATCCATATGATATCCAACATCAAGATAGGAGATCCTCTTCCTTCCAGAATATTGCTAGATATGGTCTCCAATTTTTTGGAGGAAAGGAGAAGCAACTTATGGAATATATATATATATATATATATATATATATAGGGCGATAATCAAATGAAAACCAAAAATATGTTACAAACCCTTGAGAACCGATATAAAAATATTTTTTTACATGATTTTTTTCATCAAAACCTATGATTTAAGATATTGTTTCTCCTATATTTTTGTTCACCTTGTGAAATGATTGCACGTGAAATTTGATTTTTGATTCACATAGTAAAATGAAAAATACAGGTAAAAAATATTCATGTGGTGAAACAAATACATGGGAAACTATCATATTATGAAACAAATATATGTGAAACAATATTTTAAATCCAAGCATTTGGTGAAAATATATCATGTAAAAAAATATTTTTATATCGGTTCTCACAGGTTTGTAACATATTTGTGGTTTTCATTTGATTTAGCCCCTATATATATATATATATATATATATATATATATAGTGTTTGGTTCATTTGAGAAATGGTAAATATATGAGAAATAAAGAAGTAATCCTAGCCATTCATATGGTCAAGATCGGATTTGACTAGTCAAATATTGCGGCTTTGACCGGTCAAAAGTTGCGGCTATCCCAAAAATAGAAGGACAATTTCGTAAATTTTACAAAACACACGGGCTGTGTTCATATATGAACATGTATAATTCACATATGAACTATATGTTCGTATATGAATCAGTGCAATTCACAACTGAACTCTTTTAACTGATTCATATATGAACCTTTGTGATTCATATATGAATATGTATGAATCACAAAGATTCATATATGAATCTGTATGAATCACAAAGATTCATATATGAATCTGTATGAATCACAAAGATTCATATATGAATCAGTTGAACTAATTAACAGATTCATATATGAATATTTGTGATTCATACAGATTCATATATGAACTAATCCCGTGTATTTTACGAAATTACCCCTCTACCTTCTATAGACCACACAAGGAATTATCCGGTGCTTTTGCGGTCAAAGCCGCAAATGTTGACCAGATGAATGACTAAGATTACTTCTCTATTTCTCATATATTTACCATTTCTCAAATAAACCTCTCCCTATATTTATATATATATATATATATATATATATATGTAGAGAGAGAAAGAGAGAATTGATCTTATGAACAATTTTACAATCTTTCACTAAGCATCCGTTGATTGTCTCCAATGGTTTCTCTTTAGATATAAATGTAATGATGGTCTCTATCTCACATGTACTACTGCAGGAAGAGTGGCATATGCCTTTTAAAAGATCTCATATCTTCGAAAGCATGCATGTCTTTTTTACACAAATATAATATATTGACAAGTCACTACTTGTTCATCGTATCATACTGACAAGTCACTTCTTTTCTATCATATTATATGTTTGTCAAACAACCTACCAAAAATCAGATTGTATTTAATCAAATTAAATATCACAAAATCAGAGATAATAACTAAACACTTTAATTATTTATTCTCCTTATTGAGATATACATTTTATGCGTGTGACTAGTGATGGCCATCTTGGCCCGGCCCGATCGGTTAACCGAGCCCGACCCGCCTGAAAGCCCGGCCCGGCCCGATGCCAAACCGGTTTGAAGCCCGAAATCATGGACCGGTTTGGGTTTTTGGCGGCTCGGCCCGAGCCCAGTTCACGGCCCGGTTTTTGGCCCGGCCCGGCCCGATTCGTACTTTTAAAAAAAAAAAAAAGACGTTATGTTACCGTTTATGTACGTTTTTTTTACCTTTTTTTGTATTTTTTACCCCCCAAACCCCTATAAATGCTTGTATTGTAAGTTTGTAACTTAAAATTATATATAAAATGTATTTTTTTTGGAGAGGGTATCCCAGACCACATTGGGCCCAGACTAATCCCTGGCAATATGGGCCGAAGCCCGACTGCTAAAGCATGCAGCCCGGGGTCGAAGCCCCCGTACCTCCAGGATGCGTCCCCCAGGGTTCGAACATGAGACCGCTACTAGCTAGTCCACATGCCTTACCACTAGGCTAACACCCTTTTTGGTTATAAAATGTATTTTTAAAGTGTATTTTAGTGATTTATTATAAATAAAACGTATTTTTAAAGTGTATTTTAGTGTTCCATTATATAAATAAATTGTTTTTAAAAAAAATACGAAAAAATCATCGGCCCGATCACGGCCCGGTTTGGGCCCAGCCCGGCCCGGTTTTGGTTAAACCGGTTTACCCCAAGCCTAACCGGGCCACGCCTTTTCGGGTGAAACCCGGCCCGAAGCCCGTTTTGGCCCGGTTTTTGCTTTCACTGCAGAGGCCCGAAGCCCGTTTTGGCCCGAGCCCAATTTTTGGCTATCACTACGTGTGACCCATTGAGACTTTATCACGTTGTCAATAATTATAAATTTTACTTAATAAGTAAACTAAGAGCGGAATCTAGCAATACATCATCGTTACCCAAATGATAAAGTTTGGTGATTTAACTAATCAGCAAACTCTGTGATCATTATCAGTGTACATATTTATGTCCCATTGTTTCCGATATTCAGATTGAAAAAGAGGCATGGATGTGTCATCCTTGTTATGTCTGATCTTTAGTTTTCTAGATTCCAAAATATACTGATAAAAAAAATATTAATATCCTATACAAATTCTAAGCATGCATACACTTCCTCAATATTTTTCAATCGAGGGCCTCAGGGATATCACTCTTGTCATCCAAGAGGAACAAACCCTATCTTGATTCATACTAGTATTTCTAAGTGATATATGATATACCCAACAACCATTTTCTGTCATCCAATTACGAAATGACTAGAATCAATTATCAAAGTACACCACTCACACAAAACAAACTCCACAATCTTATGTCAAAAGATTATATGTGCAACGACCACATGAGAAACGTTTATGACACTCATATGACATCCAATGAAACGTTCTCATAACGAGTCATGTCAGGTACACAAGATCCCATCTTGTACCCATACGTAGATTCTATATCTCCATATGAATCCCTGCATACACTAGTTTTACCATATTAATTCAGCCTAAAAATGAATTAATATTTGACTAGGGACATTTTAGGCTGCATTATTCTAACGTTATCATTACGTTTTGATATAACACAGAATAATACATAATATAATTGGGCAATGCCTTTCATTAATTAATTTCATGATACAGTGTCCAAACAGAATCATCCAATCATTGGCTTTTGGGCATATACACTAACATTTTCTTGGTCTAGAAGTCACCTCTATGCCAAGTGGATTATTTCTTAGTCAATAAAATTATGCCCATGACATACTATTACCTGCCCACATGCATGTAAGCAAGCCCATCAATACACCCATGGTCGTCAGCCAACATATTTGTATCACAAGTACACCTTTCAATGACCAGACTCTTTATCTATAGATCACTAGTTAGGGCACTACAATATCTCACTATTACAAGGCTAAACATTTCTTATGCATTCTTATGCAGTCAACACAATCAGTCAATACTTACACAAACCCATGATTGCCTATTATCTAGTCGTACGTTAAATGCATCTTGCGATATGTGAAAGGTACATCGGCGTTTGGTATCTCATTCTCTCATGCCCCTTCATACGATATTTTAACCTATTCACATGCTAACCGAGGGGCTGCCCCAACTAGGGGTGTTAACCGTCCAGTTTGGGCGGTTTAACCCCCCAAACACTAAACCAAATCGCAAATGTCGGTTTATAAAATTTGCAAATCGAACGGTTTGGCAGCAAGTGACCAAACCGGTCAAACTGGATCTCAAAAAGGCGGTATGCTCTAACCAGTTTAGGCCTCTTATGCGTTTTAAAATTAAAAAAGCATAAGATTTATATTCAAAATGAAATTTATAACATTATTAAAAAATAATACATTGAATTATGATAGAAAAGTCTATCTCTAAGATTTAAAAAAAAACATTGAGCAAGTTGAAAAAAAGTTAACAAATCCACCAAGAATAGTTGAATTTTAGATAAATATTGAGCAAGTCGAAAGACGATTTTGAATTTTGGATTTTGTTTTGACGGATTTCATAATTTTGTCAATTTCGATAGCGTGATCAATTGAGAAATGAAAATTAAAAACATAATGTTTTAAACGAATTTATTTTAATTGGGGCATAAAGATTGAGTCTACAACATGAAAACTAAATATAATAAATACATACGTATTTTTGGCAATTTGTTCGGTCAGACCATTAAAAAAACGTTTAAACCGCACCCAGATCAAACCGAGCGGTTTGACTATTTTTCAGACCGGACCAAACCACCAAAAACGGTCTAGTTTGACTTGTTTCGACCGGTTTGAGCGGTCCAACAGTTTTTTTAGCACCCCTAGCCCCAACACTTGCCGATCCACTTCTGGCTATGCCATCTTTCTTGGGCCAAATTTAATCACATGGAGTTGGCAAAGCAACAAACGATGGCCATATCTAGTTATGAGTCTGAATATCGGGCCTTTGTAAATATTGTCACAGATGTCGTCTAACATACTTAGTGAGTTACACATATCAATACCTCATGCTCCAACCATTCTTAGTGACAATAAAAGGGATCTTTTTATAAGCGTAACTCGGTTGCTCATAACCACATAAAACACATTGCTCTTGACTATCACTTCATATCTGAGATGGTGCAATGTGGTTGAGTCATTACTCAACATCTTCCATGTCACCTAAATGCGAACGACATATTTACCAAAAGCTTGCCTCACCCGCTTTTTCCTCGATTTTGATCCAACCTTTGCATTGAGAGCCAAACCCCAACGACACGCTTGAATTTTTTTTTTTGGGAGGGGGGGGGGGGTATTAGCAAAATTAAAGAATCCTAGTTTGTTAATCTCTAGTTAGTAGGAGTGCATATAATAACACACCATGGCCTTATTCTCATAGTTGAGCTTTTGAAACTCCAAGAATATATTCTTTATTTCAACAAGGGTTCAATGTTGCAGTCTTAGGGCATGTTTGGTAACGACTTAATGAGATGTATAACATGTATGGCTTATTCGGTTAGCCATAACTCGTTGTTCGAAAGTGGTTTAATGGTTCAGAAAATGGCTAGAAGGTAGAGTCATATCCATTAAGCTGGTTTATTTCCATCCTTGCCCTTTTGTGAAACACGCTCCCCTTGCTAAAAAAACACAACTCTGTAAAAGTTGTTGGTCTCTTTCTCCTTCCCGTCGCCAAACGATCTTGTTAACCCAGTTGAGAAATGCCCATTTGTAGATTTTGAGAAAAACCTGCTTCCATCATTAATGTCTATGAGAGAGAGAGAGAGAGAGAGAGAGAGAGAGAGAGAGAGAGAGAGAGAGAGAGAGGGGGGGGGGAAGGGGTGAAGCTACAGGAAGGGTTTCATGGGGAAGGGAAAGTGGGTCATTAAAAATATTTAATATAAATAAAAAAAGAAGTTAACCTAAAATTTATTTGCTTTAAAATATTGGCTACATTTGTAAATTATGTAGCTGGTTTTTTAAAATTATTTTTGATTATGACATTAGATTCATATTAGAGTAAATTACGTTTTTGGTCCCTATGGTTTGTTGAAAATTTCTACTTTTGTCCTTATGGTTTTGAAATTATAATTTTTATCCCCATGGTTTATAATCTTTACCTCTTTCATCCTTTTGATTTAAATTTTATTGCTTTTTTCATCCCTATAGTTTACAATTCATACTTAAAAAAAGTATTTTGGCCTCAAGAACAAAAATAGAAAGAGAGAATTACAGTTTTGGTCGTTTAAGGTTTCGTATTTTCTTTGAAATGAAAACTTATACTTCACTATCTCAAATAGTGGTCCCTGAGGTTTGGATTTTTGCTCTGAAAGGAGGACCTCCTCACTAACCCCGTTTAAAAAACTTGCTTAAAGTCAGAGGTATTTTGGTCATATCACTTTTTTTCCTTCTTTTGCATTTCTTTTTGTTTTTCCTTATTATTGTGTAAAAACATTAAAGTTTAGGACCAGTGTTTTAATTAACTCATATATATGTAACACCCCGATTTTCGAAAGGTATCATTTCAAGTTAATGCATAAACCGATATATTAAGGAAAAATAAGATATTTGATTTTGGACTTGAATCTCGGATTTTATAGTCTTGATAGATGAAGGATTCAATTACAAGTTCAACGGTCCTTTCCGGAGCGAAAACGGAGCTATAACGAAGAAGTTACGGCCAAAACAGTAAACGAGAAGCAAGCTGGGAGAACCAGCGACAATGTCCAGATGTCGCCCAAAGAGGGCAAGCTGTTGTTAAGTCACGAATTTCAGCCATTTTCCTCATTTCTTCTCACCCAAACTTCTTCCACTCTCTCCCAAACGATTTTCCTTCTTCCCCCTTCAAACCCTAGCCTATTTTGGCTCAAATCTTTGTGTTTTATTGAAGATGAAACACCATCAAGTGGTAATATGGAAAGCTATGGGTCAAGGTTTCATCATCTCCATCTTCATCTTCAACCTCAAGCTCATTGTGGGTTTTCTAGGTTTTCATCAAAACCTAAGTGGTAAGTGTATCCCTTCCATTTCTAAACCTTAACATAAGTTATAAATGCTCCATTGATGATTATCCTAGTTTGTGGTTTATCAATTTCGGGTTTGATGGTTTTGGAGAAATCTAGGTCGAAATTTGGGTTGGGACCAAAATGGAGATTTTGATGTGTAATGTTTGGGAAATGTTTCTATACGATTGAACGTGGTTATTTACGGTTGGAAATGTATGGATATAGGTTTTTGGAGAGTTTGGCTTGGAGGATTCAAGTTTCTTCAAAGGAGCTCAAGTTGGGGTAAAATCTAGATTTAGCCTAAATCTAGCAAGGTGAGTTCAAGTTGATTTGTGAAAACGGTGTACATGCCAAAATGTTTATTTTAAAATGTTGGTGTTTTACCTCAAATTGTTAACTGCTGATAAATTTTAGTTATTTTGAAATGTTTAGTTTTATAAGCATGTTGAGACACCCATTTTGGGATCTTTGGGTATTTCGGTAAATAAATCATATTGAAATGTTTCTTTCATGATTTTACACATATATTTGGAGTTCAATTGACGTAAGTATCATTTTGTGTATTTGATCGTAATAACCTTTTTAGGAAATGCATATTATTGTATTATGAGGCGTTTTGAAAACATAAGGGTATAAGTTCATTTGGAAAATGGTTTGTCTCAACCAGCGATGAGATTTGGGTTAATTACACTTTTAGTCATGTTTGCATAATAGTTGGTCAAACGTGTTTCCATGCTTATGTCGGTTTTCATTTGGGTATTTACGTAAAGTGATGGGCCTTTGGCTCGGTTTTGACTAAATGAGTCGTGTGGACACTTGTCCGGATTTATAACCATCGTGGGTTTTGAGTATGATGGCGCATATTTGTGTCATTTGTGAATTACATGTTTTGGGAGCTTTGGTCTTTCAATTGGAGTCATGTAATTTTAGACAGTGTTGTATTGGATCCATAGGCACGTAAGTCTGTCAGTTATGTAAGGCATGAGATTTTGGGTTACTTTTAGTGACTGCTCGGGTTTGCTAGCGAGTAGGAATATGTGGTTTGAGCTGCAGAGTTGGAACTCGTCTAGATTGGATAGGCACCTGGGTCCGTAAGACCCCGGAGTGGAACTCGACGGAGTATGGCAAGGGGCAGCAACAGGTCTGAGGATTGTGATGTCTTGTATGGTATGGGAACTAGGATCGGGGCACGTTGGTGAAATCCAATAACATCACGGGTGACCCCATTCACGTGTTCTCGCCACCCTAGATGGAAACGTTTAGAGGACATGCAAGGAAGTCGCGTGAACGGCCTACTTGTGTGTTTCTCTATTCTCGGTATTTACGGATCTCCTCATCATTGATTCGTGGTATTTTAAATGGTAATGTCGTATTTTACCAACTTTGGTTTTTATGTGGTCGACGATAAATGATGGCTTTAATATTGAGTTTTCTCCACGTATATTAAGGCTTGAATGGAATGCGTCATTCCTACGTTTTCAATATTTGGTTTCTTTCCATTTTATGGTTGCGTGAGTTTTGGGTTAAATATAAGTTTACGAAAGACGTTTTATATTGGAATCTTATTTTGTAAAACACCTTGGTTTGGTTAGCGATCAACGTGTTGTCTCTTTCGTTTAAAATGCATGTTTATTGGTAAACGAGTCGTTTTCATAATCAAAGCATATCATTTTGAAAGATTGTGACTTTAATTGCATTCTTACATTTTAAACGATTTATTTATATATGTTGAAAACTCTTGAGCTCACTAGGCGTTAAGCTTAACCTTTTTATTTGTCGGCATGTGCATAAGGTTCCAGTTGGGGGTTTGGATTCTAGCAGCTTCACGAAGAGTTGAGCCTAGCTTTGTGCGAGTGTAAGTAATTGGTGAACGTTTTCCGCAGTTTGGGAGATAGTGGCTATTATTGGGTTTTATTAGCACCCGTCCTTATTATAGACTGTATGCGTAGAATAAGATGTATGTTTTGAGGTTAAATCTTAAATTATGATTGTAGATGAATCGATTTTCAATGTATTTATAAAATTTTAATTTAGTTGCTATTTCCAGATTTCAGGGTGTTACAATATATATATATATATATATATATATATATACATACATACACTCATACATATATATATATATATATATACACTTTCGTGATATATATATATAAATATATATATATATATACCCACACCCGCCACCACCATTACCTCCAAAGCCACCACCCACCTGTAATCATGAATCAGATTTATGTTGGTGATGTGTTTGATGCCATCGATAACGCTAGTTCGTTGACGATTGTGCGTTCAAATGTGGTTGTAGACCTTGTTGATCGAGGTATTCAATATATCCATAAACTTATCCTCTGGACCAGATGTATGATCCCAGATTCATGAATGGAGATACATCATCAAAACCATGAATGAGATTTACGTTAGTGATGCATCTAATGTCGTCGATAACGTTGGTTCATCGAAAACCGTGGGTTCGATTATGGTTACAGACCATGTTGATCGAGGTATTCAATTAATCCAGAAACCTATCATGTGACCCAGATGCATGATCCCAGATTCATGAATGGAGATACATCATCAAAACATGATCTCGGATGCATGAACCTTCATCGAGATGCATGATCCCAACTTCATGAATGGAGGAGATACATCATCAAAACCATGATCTCGGATTCAGAACCTTCACCGTGATGCATGATCCAACTTCATAAATGGAGATACACCATCAAAACCATGATCCCAGATGCTGGAAAGTTCACCGAGATGCATGATCCCAGATTCATAAATGGAGATACACCATCAAAATATTGTTTTGATGGTTTAAGAACAGTGTAATACATGCATAAAAATACATCAACGGTGGTTTAAGTTTATAGGATTTCAATAAGGAAGCAAATTAGACGGGATTCTTTCTTTCCATGAATCTTGCATCTTTTA
Source organism: Arctium minus (assembly GCA_954870635.1). Classification (NCBI taxonomy): domain Eukaryota; kingdom Viridiplantae; phylum Streptophyta; class Magnoliopsida; order Asterales; family Asteraceae; genus Arctium; species Arctium minus. Next base: position 37,507,005 of record OX941095.1, read on the forward strand.
ATTCACAGAGATGTGTGTGTGTATATATATATATATGTGTATATATATATATATATATATATGTATGTGGGTTTTTCAGAGGGATGTGTGTATATATATATGTATGTGGGTTTTTCACAGAGATGTGTGTATATATATGTATATGTATATATATATATATATGAGAATATGTATGTGGGTTTTTGGATGTTGTTGATGATATGTATTATATGGTTAATTACATAACAGGTCCCTATAATTTTTTGGCTTTAACAAAAATATAGAAAAACAAAAAAATTACAAATAAAGGAAGAATACATGGTTTGACGAAAATACCCCTGACTTTAACCAAGTTTTTTAACGAAGTTAGTGAGGAGGTCCTCCTTTCAGAGCAAATACCAAAACTCAGGAACCACTATTTGAGATACGGAAGTATAGGTCTTCCTTTCAAAGAAAATACAAAACCTTAAGGACGAAAACTGTAATTCTCTCAAATAGAAATTATTGCAAATCATAGGGACAAAAACCGAAATTTAAAATCACAGGAACGAAATCCGAAATTTTTAACAAACCACAGGGACGAAAAACGTAAGTTACTCTTCATATTATTATGTTAAACCAAGTTGTTTTTATTTAAAAAAACATTTAAAATTGATATTTTATCATATTTTTAAGACATTTATTCAACATTTTTATCAAACAGTTATTTTATTCAGAAAAAAATAAAGATAAAGGTAAAATAATCATTTCTGACATCCAGACTGTTTATTCAACATAACAACCGAACAACAACTTATCCGTTAACATACAGATAACTTTACCAATACGGACAAATATATTCATTCAGGTCTTAACAGAAAACAAACCAAACAACACCTTAGTTTGTTATTTGTTTTGCTAAAAGAGCATTAGATTGGGGCACTAGTCTCCAAAGGGTTGAATTTTTTTTGGGTCGTGTACCGTTATTCAATTTTAGGGTTGTGCCATATAATGTTCCAAAGTTTTTAGACTTTGTACTCTTTTAGCCAATTTGACAATTTCGAATTTCAACTTTCAAAAAATGTAGAAGAATGATTATATTTAAGTGAATTTTACATTTACTTAGTCAATTTAAAACCTTTTTTCTTGTTTAATTTGTAAAACTTTTTATATAAACATATGGTACATACTTTTTGGAATCAGTCTGCTAAAGGAGTATTAGGGGCTGTTCGTTTGTGGCTTAATGAGCTGAATAAAGGATATGGCTGATTCGGTCAGCCATATCTGAGTGTTCGGTAGCAGCTTAATCGGTCAGCTGCTGGCTGACCGAATCAGCTACAAAATGTTAGTCCTCCACACTCGGCCCTTCTTTTTCCATCCTTACCCCTCTTCATAAAAAAAAGAAAAAAAAAGGGAAGAACACGCTGAAGCGGCCGATCTCCTCCCCTCCCCCACACTCCATCTCCGGCCATTTGTCGATAGGTTCGATCTCAACAAGATCCTGAAGTTCAAGTGTTTCATTAGCAATTCTCTTCAAGAAGAATCGATGGAGCCACCACCACCGCTACCGGAGCCACCACCACCGCCTGAAGCTGCTGTTGGGTTTCCCTAATTTTCGTTGGATTTATGTGTTTTCCCTAATTTTTGTTGGGTTTCAATCTTTGTTGGGTTTCCCTAATTTTCGATCTTTGCTGGGTTTCGATCTTTACTGGAATGAAGCTCCTCCCCATCACTTGAATATATTGTTGAAGGTGTTGATATGGGCAGGGGATCTTCATCCCTCATTTCTCCTCGGATTTGAACGGAAATTACGAAATTGAAATCAATTTGCTTTGATTCAAACAGTGTTCATATCATGAGACTGTGTGAAGTTTTTGAAATTGAGATTATTACCAAACACAGTGCTCAGAAGATGATGGAAGAACATGCAGTGCAGTTATGTATGGGATTGCTTGGAATTGGATCGATCCTTCATCACTGCCATGTGGATTTTGTTGGAGAAAATTTGAAGATTTGCTTATTAATTTGTTATGTGTTTTTCCCTAATTATTTTGATAACCTGCAACAGATATGTAAATGCGATATTATCAACTATGTGTTTGTTATTATTTAATCTATATTTTGTTGTTGGTTTGTAAAATTTCATTAACAAATGTTTAATGTAAAACAAAAAGGGTAAAATGGTCATTTCTGACATTAAGACTGTTTATCAGCACAACAACCGAACAACAACTTAGCTGTTAACACACAGACAGTTATATCCATACAGGTCTTAATAGAAAACGAATCGAACAGCAGGATTGTTTGGTTCATGTTAGGGGGAATGAAAATAACAGGGAATGAACCAATTTGACCTCGAATAACAATTTGGGTGTTCGTTATATCCATTTACATTTTGTCAAGTTGTTTCGAGTTAAATCTTATAGCAATTTCATGTTTCTCTTCAAAATTCATATGAATTCTTGGTTTTTATTTCTAAATATCTCACTGTAACTTCTGATTTTTTGCCCCAAAAAAAACCAAATGAATCTAACCTTTTTATCATTACATAGAAAATGACCACCAAACCATGAGCATCTATTCCCAATTCCCATCCATATAGCCTTCAAGTCAGATCGAACCGTATCAATTAAATTCAGCCGCGTAGAGCACAAACACGCCCGACTCGGTCCAAAAATCAACCACCATCGCCGATCGCTAAATGGCCACCAAGACAGAAATTGTTTTCAGATCCACTACGTTAAAATTAAAAAGGCGATGACAAATTTCATACATGTACACAAATTTAGATCCAGTTGAGAAAAATAAAGACCACGAACGAAAATTTGTTTACACTAATTAGATGATTTTAAACTGTAGATCTAGAAAAAACAAACACAGAATTGATCGAATCACAAATCGCAAACAATGTGAAAAACAAACCTCGATTCGGTTGAAGAATCAAATACGATCAAAATGCACTCGGACAGATCTAAGATCTCGACGAACGATTATCAATAACGAGTATCATAGCCCCAAAACTCAAGAACACGTTGTGGAACAAAAACAACGACCGAAGCCATTCTGTTGACAATGTCTTCTTAAGTTTTAGAGGCGACGAAACTGCGTTTGGATAGTATTAGATTCTTCAACAACGACTGAGAAAACGTTCGGATTAGATCTGAAGAGATACCGCAGATTGAAATCGATTAAGAGTGCCACCGCTTCTTACTGACGATGTCTTGTTGACAGTGGCAGCCGAGAGGGAAGTTCTGTTCGGATCCACTCAGCTCTAACCCTAGACGCCATTGCCACCCTTCCGCTCTACATATATTCATTCAAAATTAGGGTAAAAAGAGAAACACGTGGTCGCCACTCCACCGTGATTTGTCGATGAACGGTTGAGATCGATCATCTCAATCAGTGTTGTGATTCTATTCAAAACATGTAGAAAACTTTGATTTTAATTTTTTGTTTTAAATAATTTTTTTTTAATTTCTTTAAAACTGAGAAAGTACCATTTGTAATGATAATAATAAATTTTTTTAATTTGGAGATTGAATTTAAATGTTTATATGAGAAAAATAATATTTTTATTAGGGAATTTAATTAAAATGCCCTTCCTTGAAAAATCAGTACCCAATATGCCCAAAATCTTGTCATTTTTGCCAAAATACCCCATATGTTCACGATTTTTGTCCTCGTTTTTGAAAAAATGCGGGGTTAGTGCAGTTTGGTTCGCGTATGTATGGAAACGAGGGTGTGGTTCGCGTTTCTCCCCATATGTCCGCGTGTAATAGTAGAAACGCGGGGTTGGTCCGCGTTTGGATTCAATTCACGGGGACGAGGGTTAGGTCCTTGTTTTAACCTAAAAACGAGGGTTAGGTCCGCGTTTAATAGTGTAGAACGCGGGGTTGATTATTAGGGTTTGGAAAACTAGGGTTTTAGGGCTATTATTTCATGTGTTGTCAACTGTTTTTGACGTATTTTTTGCATGATTTTACTGTTTTTTTCCACATTTTCGTCTGATTGTCATACAATAAGTATACCATTGTCATTGAATTTGTGGTTCACATTCATCTTCTCCATTCAATTTTTCCTATAAAGATCAGTAAGATTACATGCAAAATCGTTCATCACATACACTTGAATTGCTTCATTTTTCATACTACTGAAGAAATGAGTTCATCTGTTCAAAAAACTAGGCTCTTATTATGTTTCGATGGTCAATGGGTGCAAAACAACAATGGGTGGGATTATATTGGCTACACAAAGCGTGGTGTAAATATTCCAGTAATGGTTTCGTATAAGACGTTTATCAATTACGTCGTGGGAAAGTGTGGAATCGGAGATTCTGCTGCTTGCAAGTTGGTGTTCAGACGTGCAGATGGCTCGCTGATGGAGATAACCAACGATGACGAAATCCTTGGTTTTATGCTACTTGCAGCCGATTCAAAAAGACCTCCACAACTTTTTGTGTATGTCGCACCATTGATGTGCGATGACGAAGATGATGACGGAGGTGATGACGAAGATGATGACGAAATCCATGTCGATGGTAGTCAGCTGGAGCCTGACTCTCAATTTCAGGCATCCTACGACACCACACTTTATTCTGATCATGCATATCGTCCTAACGATTCTTATCCCGATGTTGTTCCGGAGACGCAACTAGAAGAAGAAGCAGAAGAAGAAGACCCAAAAAGACGGTTTGTTGGAGTTGTTGATGACGAAACACATGTTTTCACAACTGGTATATCTGATCTGGACAGATCAGATACCGATAATGACGAGGACGAAGAAGAAGAAACATATACCCCTAGCAATAAATCATTTGGTGCGTTAAACGATTATTTTGATATGCTCCCTTCCCTTCCTAACCCGGAGACCCATATACCAGACTACCAACCCGCACCTTACAATCGCAGTACAACTATACATGAAGGTCAAATATTTCATACGAAGGAGTAAATGACCATATAGTTGGGAATGAAGTTCTTGCGAGAGGGTTTCGTGTTTAGAGAGAAGAAATCCGACAAAAGCAGATACAAGGCTGTCTGTGACCAACAAAATTGTGAATGGAGTATGTCCGCTAAGTCCGTGGTCCCTAAAGGAGGGTTGTTTGTCGTTAGAAAGTTGAACGACGTACACACTTGTTCGAGGACGCAACTGAATGCCAGCCACCGGCAGGCCAACAAAAGGACTTTGGGACACATACTGAAAGACAAGTTTATTGACGCTAGCAGGTCATTTCGGCCGAAGGACATCGTCAACGATATAAATCAGCAGTACGAGATCAACATTGGTTACCACCAAGGATGGCGTGCGCGATGCAAGGCACTACTAATGGTGAGAGGCACTCCCGAGGAGTCGTACGAACGACTCCTTGTGTATTTATATAACTTGGAGCTGAAGAATCCGGGTACACGCACCAGAATAAGGACGGATTCAAACGGATGTTTTGAGTTGTGTTTCGCTGCACTTGGATGTGCGGTACGTATATTAAATCGTCGCAGCTTTACATATTATGAATTTTAACAATTACAAATAATAACCACGTACGTTTATTACAGATCCGGACATTTTTGACAAATCTGCGTCATGTCCTTGTAATAGACGTTGCCCATTTAAAGGGGCCTTACCTGGGTATGATGTTCTTGGCGGTTGCCATGGACGGAAATAACAACATTGTGCCCTTGGCTTTCGGAGTAGGCAAGTCCGAGACGGGGGAGGAGTGGGGTTGGTTTCTGAACATGTTGCGGGAATGTATCGGAGCCCCGGAAGGGTTGGTGTTTATGTCCGACAGGGCTCCTTCCATAAGCGAGGCAATTTCTGCCGTGTACCCCTCCACCCCTCACGCCCTATGTTGTCGACATTTGGAAATGAACGTGAAAAGCGTGGACAAGCGTATCACAACAAACAAGACCACCTACTGGAAGGCGTGCAAAGCATATACTATTAGGGAGTTTGAGATCTACATGAATGCACTACGATATGAAGTACCTCGTGGAGCACAAGTTATGGACGAGGCTGGTAAAGAGAGCTGGTCAAGGGCCCATTTCCCTGCATAACGGTATAACATAATGACCTCTAATAGTGTAGAGTCGGTGAATGCACTGTCCCGTTTTGCACGCAGGTTACCCATTGTCGGCCTTATAGAGTACTTCCGAGATTTTCAACAAGAGTGGTACCAACTTCGACTGCGAAAGGGAGGTTGATAAACTATCAAATCTTTAACTTATATGTTAGTTGCTTTTTTCGTCTTCCGTATAAATCGTAACACAATTAACACATATTTGTAGATGAAATGCGTAATCATCTCACACCAATGGCAGAGGAGATAATTAGCAGAAGGTCGGGAAAGTCTGTGACATGGAGGGTAAGTCAGATTGGACATGGTAAGTTCCATGTTCGGGATATCCATTATCACGCGACTGTCGATATGGCCAACGGTGTTTGTGAATGTAATCAATGGCAATATTCTGGTTTACCGTGCGGTCATGCCATCGCTGCTGCAAGGTCAATGAATCGTAGAGATTGCAGCGATTTGGCTATATCTTACTACACATCCAGTACTTACCGGTCAACATATCATGAGCTGATCTATCCTGTTGGACCCCCTCAATCATGGGTTTTGCCACACGTCCCCCTTCCGCCATGCTATCCACCGTTAATAACCAAGAGACGTGCGGGGAGACTGTAACACCCGTGATTTTTGATAAGTTTTACTATGGGATTATCGAGGATTGAATCAGGCGAGAAACGGGAATTTTGGGCCATCGCGAGTTGTGACGCGACTTGGGGTCGCGGCACAAGTCGCGAAACTCACTGGATGTGAGTCTCAGGGAAACGGGCGACTTATGCTGCGAGTGGAGGTCGCGACATAACCCGCGTAATCGCCTGTCGAGATTAAAACCGATTTTTCAGCCACCAAACCTCATTCTCTTAACCCAAACCCTAAAACCTTCTTCCCTTTTCTCTCCCAAACCCAAATGTCGAACCCTAACCCATTATGAAGGGTTTTCTCCTTAAACCAAACGATTCTCCATCATCTAGCTTGTGAGATCTTGAACCACAAAACCACCATCTTCATCTTCTTCATCAAGTTCGGTTGGGAGCCCGAGTTGAAGAGTTGGATTGGGTGTTCTCGGAAAGTCTCGTTATCTCTAATGGTAAGCTTTCTTGAATTAATGTTATAAATGATTCATTGATGGTTTCTTAGTGTTGGTATCTCAAATCTCGGATTTGTTAGTTTTGGAGAAACTAGGGTTTTGATCTTGTTTAGGGATTTTGGTATGTAATGTTTGAGGAATGTTTCTAAATGTTCAGTTATGGGTATTTATGGTTGGAAATGTATGGATCTAGGTTTTGGAGGTTCTCGGCTTGAGGATTCAAGTGGCCTTCAAAAGAGCTCGTTGGGGGAAACCTAGATTTAGCCTAAATCTAGCAAGGTGAGTTCAAGTTGATTTGTGAAAACGGTGTACATGCCAAAATGGTTATTTTAAAGTGTTTTATACGGAATGGTTAACTGCTGATAAGTTTGGAATATTTTGAAGTAAATTATGTTTTACTTGGTTATTTGTCAAAGGGTGAGTATTTTGATAAGTTTTCATATTTGGTGAACTTGGGTTGTGTTAACCTCATAAAATGCTCATATTTGGGTTTTGAATGTTTTAACGAGTAAATAGCATGGTTTTCACATTCATGGTGATTTTGTACAAATGAAGTCTATTTCATGTTATACGTATTTCAGGTACATTTGCATTCATAAACCTTTTGGAAAACCTTTGGTCCCATTATGTGTTGAGTTTTGGGTTAATCATGTCTTTGAGGTATGTGTCTTCATAAACGTTGTTTAAAGACATTTCATTATTTGGGAAACCGTTAATGGTTGGTCAAATGGATTTTGGGCGTTTTTGCTCGGTGTTGACGTAAAAGGGTATTGAGGACATTTGTCCGGGTTTTTATAACTCGATTTAGAGTTCAAATTGGGATTTACGTCTTAATGCATTTTATTGCATATTTATAATTACAGACTCGAGTGCGTTGTCATTCCTGGGTAGTCGTGTAATCTTAGACTGTGTTGCATTGGATCCATAGGCACATGAGTCAGTCTTATTTGATGGTCATTTGAGTGGTACGGGGTTGGACTCCGGGACACATGTTTTATGACCTTGTCCGTTCAAGGAGTACACTAGGAGGACTGAGTCCGGGTGGTGCTATCGTGGCGTGGAGTAGCCATTGGATGGGCGTTTTGGACCTCCGCCAGGTGGGGCAATGCCTTGGTTGTATCCCCCTTGGGCCGGGCCTTGGAGCGGTATTCTCGTTGTTATATCGCTAAGGTCAGTTGACTCTTTGGGTATAGCTTGAAGGGAGTCGTAGGGACACTTGGGCTTGTGTGTCGTGAAGTGTCATACGATTAACGTTGTATGAGTGGCATACTTTTGTGTTCCTCCACTCTCAACGGATACGGGAAGCCCCCGTCGTCGGCCCGTCGTATTTTGGATATTTAATTGTCCATGTTTTAATATTGGGATTTCATTCTACTTTATGGTCGCGTGAGTATTAAATAGGGTTACATGTTTTCAATGACGTACCATATTATTTAAGAATTGTTTTCCGTTATTTAAGGGTCGAGTATTATGTCCTACCCGTGTTTTGGGGTGCTTTGGGATATGAAGTACTATTTACATTTTAGCACATTTGAGTATCGAACTATGACCCCGTTTTGGGTGAGTTACGGGTTGCATCATTTTATAATAAATGCATGTTTGGGAAGTATTGTCTTTAAAAGTGTATATTATGGGAAAATGTGTTGTTTCCATTTTAAAGTATATTAATTCGAAAGATCTCGCTTTAAACTGATTTCCTGTCTTTTAAAGATATATTCATTCATGTTAAAACTCTTGAGCTCACTAGGCGTTAAGCCTAACTTTTTTATTTGTCGGCATGTGCATCAGGTCCCTAGCGGGGGTTCATTTCTAGCGGTGCTATGAAGAGTTGAGTCTTAGCCTTACACCAGAGTAGGTAGTTGGTGAAGTCTTCCGCAAGTTGGAGTTAGTAACTGTTGTTGGGTTTAGTAGCACCCGTTCTAGTCATAGATGGTATGTATAGAATGAATGTATATATTGAGGTCAATTCTTAAATTGGGGTTGTAGACGAATCAATTATTGATGTATTTAGAAATTTTTTTAATAAGTTGCTATCTCCAGAATTAAGGGTGTTACAAGTTGGTATCAGAGCTTAAGTTTGAGGGAATTAGGTATTGATTGTAGGATGCCTAGACTCAAACTAGCGTTTTTATAAGTGATTGTAAGTGAAGTTGCACATTAGGAACCTTAAGATAAAATATTATGGAGTTGATCGAGTCACTAGAAACGGGAAACTTGTCGAGGGTCGCAAGGATGAGCATGTGCGGTACGTTCATAATGGCATCTGGCCAGTGTTATGGTGAATCTACCTACTACATGTGTATACTTGAACTACCTTGGTATGATTACCGTTGGGGTAGTGAGAAGGTTTCTAAGTGAGTAATCTAAGGAAACGTTAATGTCTATAGCAATGTCACGTTGAAGTGATAGTTAAGTGCGTTGAATGCATTAAGTTGATCGTCTTGAGTAAGAATAATTGGTTGGAGTAGAACCTTGAGCTTATGGAATTGACGTTATACAAGGAGAGATTGTAAGGTGAACCGATGAAAAATCCGAGTGTTGCTTTAAGATGTTTGATGCATCCGGATGACAATAGTATGTCGGGTTTTTGGGAAGTGTAGTCCTATGATGCCAAGTGCCGATCAAACTCATGCACTATATTTATTTCCGAAATAAATTTGCATAAATTGTTTCTTATGTTCGTAAAACAAAATGTGGTTTATATTATAAAGTTTTGATAGAGCATTAAACACGCACCAGATTTGAAACTGTGAGCTTAAGCATTCATGAAAATGTTTTGTTGCACGTAATTGCAAATTGTTATAAAAAATCTCTTTATTCACGTCTCCTGTTTAACGCTATTTGCGGATATTGTAATATCCATGTTTTAATGTCATTTGAGTATTGGGCAAGTAGCTATGAGATTTTAACCTAGGCATTGGATCTCCTCCACATATGTCAATGGTTTTAAAGGAAAAGTTATCCCCACGCGTTGAGTCGGAATTTCTTGAGAATTTCAGTTTGTGTGAGTTTTGTTGAAATTTCATGGAGTATTGTTTTATACGATGTCTTTTTATGCGTGAGTTTTAATTTTGCTTCTTTTAAGCTTGCGAGTTATTTAGCGGCGTGTCCCATGTAAATTTTGTAAAGCGTTATTTTACCTTTCATTTCAGTGAAAGGAGGAAACTCCTAAAAGTTTAATATTTTAAACGTGTTGTCGTTTTACACTTTTGTCGAGTAATGGAAGTTTGACGTCAATTGGTTTTCACATTAGTAAGTCTTACGAAAATTCAGTTGGGTTTAGGGTGTCTCGTCTTACGTCATTTTGCATTGCATAAATAATTTTGAGAACATGTGCATATGTATCATTGTGTGCGTTAAATGTTGAATTTTATACAAATGTCATTCGTTGCATGCTTTTTGCATTTGGATTTAATTATAACGTCGGTGTGTGTAAACATGAAAAAGATCTTCGTTATTTCAAACAGAACTTTTGTTCTGTTCATATTTCAATCAATTAACTTTTACTGTTAGAAATTTTCGCAATGCATTTAGCGAGTTAACGATACTTATATCGTTGCAGTTTCTGTTTTGGCCAAATGTATTTATTTGTTCGGCTCAAAGCTTTAAACTCGATTTGAAACTTATCTGCATTCCCATCATTCTACCGAGCCTTGGGAAATAAATTGATACTTATGGGGTTGTTGGTGATTCTATGCCACGACATCTTTTGGTTAAGGAGGAAGAATTTTAAAGTTAAAATTGTGAATTTCCCTTCTGGAGTTGTTCAAATAGTTATTGCACGTGTGGTGGTGCAGGGAACCTATTTTCACGAATAGTGTAATCTATTGTGCATGTTTTATCACTGTCTTTACTAACGTAAATGTTGAACAAAGGAGTTTTAGAAATGTTTTATATGCGCTGTGTTGATGATTAATTTTGAAACCTATCGAATGAACGGTAGTGTATTTTTACCGCACGTCTAATCGTTAAGAGGCTTATGTATTTGAAAGTTGTATAAACTCAAAATTGGCATACCGGTTGAAAAACCTTGAACTCATTAGGCCTATAGATTTGCACCCCTGTAGAAAAAGGAGTTGTGTTTAGGGACTAAGTGAGTCATTGGGATTTGAAGCGTCGGATGATCCGACTTGCGGTCAACCTTGAATGTTTGAGGTTTCGGTTTGTGAATCTGTGCACGTTTATATTAACGGAAATAGTAGATTTAAGTCTTCCCAGTTAATTAAGGGGTGTTGGTCGCGAGTTTATATTTCGGCGATCATGCGGGTTAAGGTCTTAGGTGATTTCCTGCGTTTAGTTTGGGTTCGATTTGGTGGATTGCTAGTCGGTATGACATCATGGTATGTGTTGTTAGGGTACAGTCTTAGTGGGTTCAGCAATTAAAGGAAATTTTGGTGATTTGTCTGTTGGAAATGTAAGATTTGGAATCTTAGCTTTCTGTTAGGTGTCAACCTTAGTGCGAAAATTCGTCTGGAATGGAATGTTGGGCGGAATGTCCACATTTTCGAGGTTACCGTTAGGTCCTAGGCGTCGACTTGTTTCCTCGAGGTCAATGGATCTTGGAATGTTTGGGATGTATCCCGATTGGATCATGGGAATTATTGACCTATAAGTGATGGATTTTGAAGTGAGTTTGGGTATTGAGGATTAAGCATTGATGTGCCCAAGCGTTCCTATGGTGATAAGGATGTTACTTTAGGAATGTTGTGAGATTAGTGTTGGATCGGAGTTAAGTGACCGCCGACTCTGTGTTAACCGGTTACATAAAGAACGTATTGGGGCGCCTTGGAAGAATGTCTTTATAAATATTAGGAATGGATCAGTGAAACCTGAGGATTTTGGAAGTGTGATTATGATCTCTGATGTTGGGTTCGAATCGTTTAGACCCGAAGGAAATTGATCGATGAGAAGTTGGAGTCATAAATTATCTGGAAATGGTAATTGTCACCTAAGGTTGGGAGACGACCGTAACCTTGTGGGTAAAGGCTACTTTGAGAATGTTAAGTGTTGGCTTGGTTGTGAGTGTAATATGCCCAGGAGGGGCAGTTGACGTGAGTATCAGTTTTAGGGTCTCAATAGTAGTTCTGACATTTGGGTTGAGGACAACCTTTCCTGCGGATAGTGTTCCATTGAGAAGAGTATATTTCGAGGACGAAATCATTCTAAGGTTGGGAGGATTGTAACACCCGTTATTTTTGATAAGTTTTACTATGGGATTATCGAGGATTGAATCAGGCGAGAAACGGGAATTTTGGGCCATCGCGAGTTGTGACGCGACTTGGGGTCGCGGCACAAGTCGCGAAACTCACTGGATGTGAGTCTCAGGGAAACGGGCGACTTATGCGCGCGAGTGGAGGTCGCGGCATAACCCGCGTAATCGCCTGTCGAGATTAAAACCGATTTTTCAGCCACCAAACCTCATTCTCTTAACCCAAACCCTAAAACCTTCTTCCCTTTTCTCTCCCAAACCCAAATGTCGAACCCTAACCCATTATGAAGGGTTTTCTCCTTAAACCAAACTATTCTCCATCATCTAGCTTGTGAGATCTTGAACCACAAAACCACTATCTTCATCTTCTTCATCAAGTTCGGTTGGGAGCCCGGGTTGAAGAGTTGGATTGGGTGTTCTCGGAAAGTCTCGTTATCTCTAATGGTAAGCTTTCTTGAATTAATGTTATAAATGCTTCATTGATGGTTTCTTAGTGTTGGTATCTCAAATCTCAGATTTGTTAGTTTTGGAGAAACTAGGGTTTTGATCTTGTTTAGGGATTTTGGTATGTAATGTTTGAGGAATGTTTCTAAATGTTTAGTTATGGGTATTTATGGTTGGAAATGTATGGATCTAGGTTTTGGAGGTTCTCGGCTTGAGGATTCAAGTGGCCTTCAAAATAGCTCGTTGGGGGAACCTAGATTTAGCCTAAATCTAGCAAGGTGAGTTCAAGTTGATTTGTGAAAACGGTGTACATGCCAAAATGGTTATTTTAAAGTGTTTTATATGAAATGGTTAGCTGCTGATAAGTTTGGAATATTTTGAAGTAAATTATGTTTTACTTGGTTATTTGTCAAAGGGTGAGTATTTTGATAAGTTTTCATATTTGGTGAACTTGGGTTGTGTTAACCTCATAAAATGCTCATATTTGGGTTTTGAATGTTTTAACGAGTAAATAGCATGGTTTTCACATTCATGGTGATTTTGTACAAATGAAGTCTATTTCATGTTATACGTATTTCAGGTACATTTGCATTCATAAACCTTTTGGAAAACCTTTGGTCCCATTATGTGTTGAGTTTTGGGTTAATCATGTCTTTGAGGTATGTGTCTTCATAAATGTTGTTTAAAGACATTTCATTATTTGGGAAACCGTTAATGGTTGGTCAAATGGACTTTGGGCGTTTTAGCTCGGTGTTGACGTAAAAGGGTATTGAGGACATTTGTCCGGGTTTTTATAACTCGATTTAGAGTTCAAATTGGGATTTACGTCTTAATGCATTTTATTGCATATTTATAATTACAGACTCGAGTGCGTTGTCATTCCTGGGTAGTCGTGTAATCTTAGACTGTGTTGCATTGGATCCATAGGCACATGAGTCAGTCTTATTTGATGGTCATTTGAGTGGTACGGGGTTGGACTCCGGGACACATGTTTTATGACCTTGTCCGTTCAAGGAGTACACTAGGAGGACTGAGTCCGGGTGGTGCTATCGTGGCATGGAGTAGCCATTGGATGGGCGTTTTGGACCTCCGCCAGGTGGGGCAATGCCTTGGTTGTATCCCCCTTGGGCCGGGCCTTGGAGCGGTATTCTCGTTGTTATATCGCTAAGGTCAGTTGACTCTTTAGGTGTAGCTTGAAGGGAGTCGTAGGGACACTTGGGCTTGTGTGTCGTGAAGTGTCATACGATTAACGTTGTATGAGTGACATACTTTTGTGTTCCTCCACTCTCAACGGATACGGGAAGCCCCCGTCGTCGGCCCGTCGTATTTTGGATATTTAATTGTCCATGTTTTAATATTGGGATTTCATTCTACTTTATGGTCGCGTGAGTATTAAATAGGGTTACATGTTTTCAATGACGTACCATATTATTTAAGAATTGTTTTCCGTTATTTAAGGGTCGAGTATTATGTCCTACCCGTGTCTTGGGGTGCTTTGGGATATGAAGTACTATTTACATTTTAGCACATTTGAGTATCGAACTATGACCCCGTTTTGGGTGAGTTACGCGTTGCATTGTTTTATAAGAAATGCATGTTTGGGAAGTATTGCTTTTAAAAGTGTATATTATGGGAAAATGTGTCGTTTCCATTTTAAAGTATATTAATTCGAAAGATCTCGCATTAAACTGATTTCCTGTCTTTTAAAGATATATTCATTCATGTTAAAACTCTTGAGCTCACTAGGCGTTAAGCCTAACCTTTTTATTTGTCGGCATGTGCATCAGGTCCCTAGCGGGGGTTCAGTTCTAGCGGTGCTATGAAGAGTTGAGCCTTAGCCTTACACCAGAGTAGGTAGTTGGTGAAGTCTTCCGCAAGTTGGAGTTAGTAACTGTTGTTGGGTTTAGTAGCACCCGTTCTTGTCATAGATGGTATGTATAGAATGAATGTATGTATTGAGGTCAATTCTTAAATTGGGATTGTAGACGAATCAATTATTGATGTATTTAGAAATTTTTTTAATAAGTTATTATATCCAGAATTAAGGGTGTTACAGAGACCAAGAAAGAACGATCGACGTCCATCTCGTGGTGAGGTTCCGATACAGAGAACGTGTACTGGGTGTGGAGCAGTAGGACATACTCGTGGTGAATGTCCAACTCCTGCCCCTTCAACCGTGCCCAGGAGTAGAGCTTCCAGTAGCAAAAGATTTCGCTCTCAAGGGCCATCGAACCTAGAACCACATGGAACTTTAAGGCATGATAGCATTGACCTTAACATTAACTTCCCTTGATTGTAACCACCTCATCTTCTATGCTAAGTGATATTGTTTTTATGTTAATTGTTGATTTTATATACCTTATCGTGGTTGTGAAATTATATTTTGTATAAAAAAAAGTTAAAACATGAAAGCATCGTTTTATTGAAATTAAAGAAAACGAAATGGTGCATCCATACAACATTCAAGCATCGATAAAGTAAACATTAATATAGAAAAGAAAACTGAGGTTAAACGTTAAAGTGCATCCATATAACAACCACCCTTTGAGAAACCTACTACGGGTAGATTTCCCTGCACTTCGTAACCCAGCCAGCCTTTGCCTTCATCTGCTCCTCCATGCCGGTGTAGTTTTCTTTGATGTCTACCAGTTCATCTTCTAACTTTTTAATCTCCTTTTGTTTCTCCCTGACATCGCGCTTCATATTCTCCAGGAACTCCTTCTGCTCCGCAATAATTGCCTCTTTCTCCTTCTGAAGTTCCATGTTTTGTAGCCACGTCCTGCCTATATTTCGTATCTCCTCATTTGTCTCATCACATGACCTTTTCAACCTGGGAGGCAGTACCTGAGACATTGGTAGACCTGGGCCCTGGTTGGATTGATATGTAGGTGGGGACATTCCCCCATGAGCAGCCTAGTATGCGGCTCGTGCATTGTTAAACTGCTCCCACTCCTGAGGCGTGATCGGTTCATCGTAAGCAGTTATCCCAAGCTGTGCCCAATCCTCCATTGTATCTGGTGTATTCCAGTCAATCCTTGAAGCTCCATCATTTAATTGTTCGATGTCGACGGAGCATGAAGTGCCAGCCCCATTCGCTGACCTTTTCCCCCTACCGCGTGAACCTCCAACCATCAAGTTATGAAAACGTAGATAATGTATAGAATGTAGAGAATGTAAATAATGTTTGTAAACGAAAATGAGGGTATAAAGGATAGATATGAAGTTGTGAAATACTACTTCACCGGAGCATCTACTTATAGTCCATGCGAAGATCGGTTCATGATAGTTTCAAAGGCATGGTCAAACGATTCCTCTGCAAAGCCTGAAATGATTCGTTTTTTGTGCCATGGTCAAACGATTCCCCTGCAAAGCCTGAAACGATTAGTTTTTTGTGCCATGGTCAAACGATTCCCCTGCAAAGCCTGAAACAATTCGTTTTTTGAATTATTTTACCCAGCGTAAATCAACAAAAACGCGGACTAACCCCGCGTTACACCATTAAAACGCGGACTAACCCCGTGTAGTCTCTTTTGGCCCGAGAATGGTGAAAACACCCTGGGAGGGGCCGCGTTTTGGTTGATTTCACGCGGGGTAAAACAATTCAGTTCATTGAAATGTTGATTTTTATTATATATTTACAGTTTATACCCCTATAATTATTTAGTTAGTTTACTTTATACCTTCTACTTTTCTATTTTTCATTTTATACTTTTATTATATTAACACACATAATAGTATATTAACTAAAATACGTTAAAAAATATGTTTTAATTTTAACAAGTTATACCATTATAATTGTCTCTTTGATACCTTCGAAATGAGCCCAATATTGAATATTTTTGGATTTAATTATTTTATTATATATACGTTTTACCCCGCGTGAAATCAACCAAAACGCAGACTAACCCCGTGTATTTTCACCATCCTAGGGCCAAAGGAGACTACACACGGACTAACCCCGCATTTTTACCAACACGGGGACCCAAATAGTGAACCCCGCGTTTTTTTCAAAAATGTGGACATATGGGGTATTTTGGCAAAAATGACAAGATTTGGGGCATATTGGGTACTGATTTTTCATGTTAGGGCATTTTAATTAAATTCCCTTTTTGATATTTCACTTTGGATATAAATACAAAGAGGTGGGGTGGTCCTAACCCATACAAAACATTACATGGCATCCCCAAATCTTCATGTATGGAATTTCAGATGTTTATCTCAATCGCTTCCAACCTCTACCACCGCGTTATATGGTTAGTGTTTAAATTTTTTTGGGTTTTTCTTGCGTTACATATTCTGTAAGGGTACTTCACGTTGTTAACCCCTATCATGAACAACTGAGTATCCACAAATGTTCACCATGAAAGTCTACCATCAAGGGTACTTCACGGAACCACCTAGAAGACAGTACTTCCGTGGTTTACAAATCTATGTTGACATGTTAGATGTCAACGATCTTTGCATGCGACTGCTTCACCAGATCATGAAAGAGTTAGGCTACGACGAAACTAGATATTATGAGTTGTATTTTAAACGTACGAATGCAGACTTATTGAGTGGACTGGAACCTATGGCTACCGACGAAGATGTAGCAAATATACGTCAGTATGTTGACGGCCATACCGTCATTGAAGTGTACAGCGAGAAAGTTGAGCTTAACACTTCCAAAATCGTATCACCAGAGCATATAAGAAGTCGTTGGGGATTCCAGAAAAACCAAGCGTCGTGTAGCCGTAGTTTGACATTTCAAGGACCAAGAATGTTACCTAATCACTTTGTTTAATGATGTCGTTTTAATGTCTGTTTAGATGAACTTGTACCGGTTGTTTTCGAACCCTACCAGTTTGTCAGTGTCTAAGAAAACAATATTAATAATTGGTAAGTTTAAATAAGATTTTGTTTTTTATTTACCAAAAGAACTTTTTCATGTACTACCTTTTTCATATCAATTTGTGATCTTGGACGTTAACTAATTCTATTTTTATATAAAGAAAAACATCCGATCCAATATAGTTATCTAAATAAAAAAGGGTTTTAATATATAAAATGACTTTTAAAAAAAAAGAACCATATTTGCTATTTCAAGAGGCCCATCACAACTTACAAGTAACATACAAAGTATCCCCAACCTAATCGTTTATCTGGACAGCCAACGAGTATAGGGTCTCCGCCATGTAATTACGCCATTCCCTTGCCACATGTTCAGTTGCATCTGGTGCAACTGTTGGGTGCAGACCTTCAATAAACTTGGATATGTTACGACACACCCACATACCGCAATCCCCAAGGCCCCCTGTCTGTTGAGGTGCATCAGAATCATAGATAACCTCTAATTTCTTGCTAGCCTTGATACGATCCGACGTATCGTGTATCTTTTATAACAACTTCGGCAATTGTTTTTTGAAGATCCCAAGGCGTTCTTCCAAGGGCAAGGTGTACCTTCTTGCTCGTAAACTGTCAAATAAGACTAGCTTCATTTCACGGAGGTACAGAACACCGAGCACCCAATGTTTGTCCACGACGCAAATGGGGATGTATACCTGAGATTTTACAATAACACACAAATAGTTAGTAACAAACAAGTTGAACAAAAATTATGTAAATCGATTTCCATACCTGGTCGATGTCCATCCAACCTGGATGGGTTCTATGGCCCAGTCCATTGCACGTTTCGTACACAGACCTGTATCCTTGGCCTGGCCGGGTAAGCCACTTAAAGAAGTTGGAGTCCATAACCGTCCATCTCGCATGTGGAGAGCGGGATTCTTGGATCATTCTAACCCAAGCGTCGATGTGCTATACACAAAACATAGATTGTTAGACCTGTCATTAGAAATGTAGTTGTTTATATGACTATATTTAAATACTAACCAGATCCTCGAAATCCCCACTACCACCTACACCCAACAGTAGCATGAAAAAATTGGCATTCATTTGAAGGCCGCCGTAAAATGGACACATCAAGTAGGGGAGCTGATTACTGGTACATAATTCCCTGATCTGTGCCACCGTAACAAGCACCGATTTCCCCGCGTAAGTCATCGTAGTGTCTCCCCCAACCTTTCCCTTGCCCTTTGCCTTCACCCTTGCCTTGGTTTTTTTTCTGAGGGACTACTGTGGTCGAAGGTTGTTGGGTATATGGGGAACAAAGGGCTGGCCCCACACCAGCGACCCGTCTCGCCCTCTCATGTGCTGCCTGATCTGGCTCATGTATGGGAATTTCAGCTTCCTCGAAGTGGTCATCGATGATATCATCAGCCATCGGAGTACTCACCCGCGCCTGGGTGGTGTCAACCCCCGACTCCGACCCCATCGAATAAGGGATGGAAGTTCCCAAAAATTCTTCCACCAACCCGCTAACGACAGACATCCCCGGCTCCATCATCTGGGGTCTGTAATAGTCCCCCTCCGGCGTCCCAAACTGGTGACGTAGGTCATTATAAGAATTTTCAAACGTAATAACAAAAACAGAACAACAATGAGCACTCGACGTAACTTACATTTTACTGGGATGATGGGGCCGAAAAAGGGCCAAATCCTCCGGCTGACGCCTGCGTGTACCCATGCGATGTGTAGGTGGGCGTCATACTTGTCATCCCAAACTGGTGACATGGATTATAATGAGCACTCTTAATAAGAATCTTCAAACGTAATAACAAAAAAAGAACAACAATGAGCACTCGTCGTAACTTACATTTTGCTGGGATGATGGGGTCGAAAAGGGTAGTATCCTCCGGTCGCCGCCTGTGTGTACCCAGGCGACGTGTAGGATGGCGTCATACTTGTCATCCCAAACTGGTGACATGGATTATAATGAGCACTCTTAATAAGAACGTTCAAACGTAATAACAAAAAAATAACAACAATGAGCACTCGTCGTAACCTACATTTTACTGAGATGATATGGTCGCATATGCCGCACCCGTGTACCCATGCATGTGCCCAGGCGACGTGTAAGTGGGCGCCATGTTCGTCGACACCTAATACAATCATGGAACGTGATATTAATACGCAAACCAATATACAAGTATTAGACGTAATATCCCCAAATTAAGTTAAACACTAACGTGAGTGTGGCGAAGGTGTGCGGTAAGGGCCTCGAGATCTCTTATGCGTCTGTCCATGGAGAGGGCCTCGAGATCTCTTATGTGTTTGTCCATGGAGGTCATGTACTCCCACTTCTCTTGGTATGGGTCTATATCAGGCATCCCATGATGGGAGGAGCTAGGGGGAGCCTGATATCTCGCGCCATCATCGTCATATTCATCATCGTCATCATCGTCATGATCGTTATCATTGTCATCGTGATCAGGATCTCTACGTCGGGACCTCTTTGTCGGCCGCCTGCTTGTCGAACTTTCAAGAAAGGTGACGCTCCGTTGAAACCAACTCAACTGCTGCTCAGTCGGAGTAGGCCTCAGTTCCACATATGGCGCATTTCCAGCCTAATAAAATTATAAGACATATAAATCACAAATAGTTTTTTAATTACTACAATTAAAAATATAGTAAGAGGGCGTACGCTCAAAGCTGAGTTGAAGATCCCAATGCATGCAGACTTAGTAAGGACAACATCTCGATCCCAACTAGTTCCCCTAATCAACCTGTCGGAACGCTTGGTGAAATTTTGCCGGCAGGCAGGAAACATCTCCCGGATCCATAACTGGAATTACAAAAATTGAACAAGTACGTTAAAAGAAATCCAAAATTAGCAAAATTAGTTAATGAAATAATATTTATGTTATAGTACTTATCTAACCTTTAGGGCGTGTGCAAACCCATTCAACGTCATCTTGTTTGTAGATCCCAGTGTAGTGTAATCACAAGTAAATAAGAACAATGATGAACAGATTATATGCCACAACAACTAGTCATATGATTGATATAACTTCAAAGGGTTAAGGTTTACAGAGAGAATTTCTGATTAGGGTATGTAAACCTAATGACTAGTAAACTGAAAAATGAATTTCTATCTTAACAAATGAAATAGAAATAACTTTAAATACGTAGGCTCGCAGGCCTAATGGACTTATGGGCTTTAAGCCCAACAAGCTTACAACTTTAATAACTTGACATATTCTACCCTGAACTTCTATTTAACTAACAAAGTAGCCCTAACAATCTTCCCCTTTAAATAGAAGTTGATAATCACGCCAGTTAGGAACAAAAATTTTCCGGAAACCAAAGCTGATCTCGAAATATCGAATCTGAGTCCTGTACTCCAGTCGCTTTTCAATTACACCCAGTGCTTTAAGAACAATTGCTTTGTATGAAGAATCCAGTATCTGAACTCCTTTTTCATCTTGACTCAGCGCACGCTTCAACTTGTCTTTCAAAAACATCAACGTACCATCACAAAATCTGGCAATCTGATCAAAACGGATAAAGCGTAGAACCCCGTTGTTGTTCACATATGACATACCAAACTCTGGAATCTTTATAACTGTGAATGCAGGTACATTTAGAGCATCAGACGGAACACTCAGATCAGGCTTGAACAGATTAATCTTCGGTTGATCGCTTTCTAACCCAATCTGAAAATCTTCCACCGAAGCAAGTTTCATTGCGCACTTCATGTATCTTTTCACTATTTCTAGTGCATCAATGACTTCTCCGGGTCTGACGGTTCTGGTCTTTAGGTCACGTAGAATGTACAGCAGATCTTGTGGCTCCAGACATGGAAAATCAGCATCAGAAAAGCAGTATTATTGATCATCTTCTCTAGTAACCATAAAGTCCGTATACTTAACCTTCATGAAGTAGGCAGGTATAATCTTATCAACTGATACAATCCGGAGCTTTGTCTTGGAGTACTTGTGCTGGAACTTTCTGTACACGTACACAAGTTCACGCTGTTTTTCTTTGTTTTTCACTGACTGTAAACCATGGATAACGACTTCATCATACTTTCTGATCCAGTGGGCAAAGATCTTTTTCTGGCTTTCTTCGAGGAAAGGAACTTTTATTCGGACTCTTTCCCACTTGGATGGACGAACTGGAGTAGTACTAACTGGTTCTCTAACTGGTGAAGCTGGAGGAGATCTCTCGGGAAAAACTGTAGAAGAAAAATCAGGGTGATTAACTAGATAGGTCAATAAAGGAATCACGACAGAAGACTGATCATCTGGATGCAGTATTTCATCAATTTCTTCTTGCATAACCACTAGAGCTCTTTCAGTATTGGCACATTCTTCTGTCGTGTCCGTCACTTCATACGGATCTAGTATTATTGCCCAATCTTCAGGAACTATCGGAGAACCATCTCCAAATACCTCAGGCTTTTCAACCGTCGGAAAATCGTATAGTATCAAGTCTGTCACCGGTTCCCGTTCCTGTTCCTGTCTCTGTCCCTCTGTTCTTGTACCCGAACCCGTACCCTGTTCAACCTGTTCTGACTCCACTACATGTGTCTCTGGCTCAGATAGACGTTGGCGCTTCTCCCCCTCATGGTGATCCGGATCATCCTGATCATCATGTCGACGCTTGAGCCGTTTTTCCTGGCTACGGCAGGTATCCTCCACTGCTGAAAGGCGTTCTGTCAAAGCAGCTACGGTTTGCTGAAGTGACTGAAACATAGCTTGCTGGATCTGGAAGGCTTCGGTAGAGACAGTAGGCTGGGGTGTAGGTGGAGTAGGTGTGGATGCTTGAGAACGAAGTAGGGATAGCAAATCGGCATCCTGGGTGGGTTCGGTTAGAGATTGGGCTATAAGTTTGGCGAGAAGGATAGATTTGAGTTCAGGTATTGAAAGATCCGTGGCTGGTAGAGAAGGTGGAATAGGTGTGGTCTCCGGCTCAGTCGCATGACCTTTGCCTTTGACCATGCGTTTGATGTTGTCCAACTCCTCCCTCATAATAGATTGGACAACCTTTAGGGCGCCGTCCATGTATTCCCTTGAGACAAACTCAATTGGGGTAACTCCGGGGTCACTTAGACTTCCCGTTGTAGCTACGACTGTAGAAGTCGAGCCGCCTACGTTTACGGTTGGCGTGATGATAGCCGTGGTAGGACTTCCACCCAATCCTCGTAAATGGCCCGAAGGCGGATTTACTATGGGTGTTCTGGCCGGGCCACTTAGGCTACCGGCGATAGCCGAAAAAGGAATATGTGTCCTAGGAATGGCATGTATCACAAATGGCTCTAGACTCCGTGCAATCAAAGATGGCGAGAACGGGGGCAGCTGTTCTCTTGTTTCAATATCGACACCCTCCAAGTGAGAGCCCGATAGCGTAGGTGCTAAATCCCCGTGAGAATGTGAAACCACCATCTGTTGAGAGATGGTGGAGTGGCTTGGTTGGGCGTGCAAGTGCGCCGCTAGGTCCACGACGGCTTCTTCAATACCCTGTCCCAACACATGAGACTGGGTAGCAGATGTGGCTACCTGGCTAAATGTGGTTAGGGGGGATACAACCGAAGATGGTTGTCCCGTCACTCGTGTACTCTCGGAATGTTTTTTACTCCGCCTTTCCCTCACACAGCTTACTTCTTGATTTTCAACTGAGACTCCCTCCGCTCTCCTTATCTCTCCAGATGAGGGCTGATCATCGTCACCATCGGAGTCAGAAGACTCTTCATTTGATGCCGATGTTGCAGTTTGGGTTTCTTCTGTTGCCTCTTCTGCCATTTGAGTCTCGGTTGGTGGTGGCGAAGATGGTTGTCTTGAAGAACTAGGATGGCTCGTTCCAACGGCACTGCCCACGCCAGATCCCCTCACGATAATAGCTCTCGACACACCCTGTCCGGAAGCCCCAGCTGTCCGGACGCTCCTGCCTCTCGTTCGTGGACGCGGACCCTCACGTCGCTCAGGTCTTGCTCCCTGGGCAGGTCCTGCCGGTCCTGGCCGGACCATAGGAGATGGAATGTTGTGTGTGTGCCTATAAGCTATCACACTCAGTGCCATGGGACGAGCATGGTCTAGTACCCCGACTGGGATTTGTCGGGCGACAACACCTTCCGGATCAGCACGAGAAGGAATCTTGCGAGTTGGATGTTGTGGACACGTCGGGTGGGTAGAGCGGCGTTGTATCTCGGGATACAGGTTCATGTAGTTCCGGATAACGATCTGTAGGAACCGCATGAATGGAATGAAGTTTGACCGGCGAGATGCAGTAGAACGAACTCTCTGAATGAGTTCAAACCAGAGAAAGTCGGCAAAGTCCACGTGGCGATTGAAAGCCACCGCGTGAAAGATGCGTAGAATCGGGGCACTCGTCTGATCAATGCCCTTCGTTATAGAAGAAAGGCACCGATTGATGTATGTGAACAGCGTGTACCATATCGTCGATAGATGTTTGCGGTTGAAGGTTGATGGAATGCGAAGTACTGCGTCATAACCCAAAGAGTGAAGGTCGGTGCACAGCGTAGCATCAGTGACAATCGGGTCGAAGTCTTCTCGGCCTGCTACGGATCCGGCGGTCGGTAACCGAAGGAATTGTCGGAAGAGATCACATGTGAGAAGCACTGGAGTGTGATCTATCCGTCCTTCAAGATGAAATCCGCCATCGGCCTCTAACGCATGGAGAGAATGCCAGAACTGCTGTAAGTATAAGATTGGTACGGTTGCAGTTTCCGTTAGAGCATACGAGATTGGATGGCCCCTGAGTATCTCGATGATGACCTGATATTGAATAGCAGGTTGGGTTACATCGAGATGGTAGTTATTGGCTGTAAGAAGAAGGAACTGATCCTCGGGAATCAGTTCCGCATCTGCGATTTGATCAATCGCTGGTGGCTGGTTTTGCGCCATTGTACCTGTGAAAAATTAGTCGATTAGAACGTAGGTTTGGAAAAAGATAATAGCCGTTGGAGTTATACAGTCATGATTTAAATCACAACGGATAGTAACTCCAAACATTGGAAGAACACAACCCTATTCGAGAATTAGGGTCAGTCACCAAGGCACATGGAACTACACCAGCACAAATAACCACCAAGATCACCTCATAGACAAGCTATTGAAAAGATATAACAATAAGCACATTAGAACCATAAAGTATGATTCGACCGGATAAAATTCAACCGGGGTTTTATTAAGACCGGATGAGTGCAAGATCGCATAAGGCATTCGACTGGGGGTCACAAAGACCGGATAGGTGGTCGACCGGATGTTACATTCGACCGGTGGTTAAACCACCGGATATGTGTTCGACCGGAGGGTCCTTTGACCGGGGGAGTCTTCGACCGGGGCGTAAACTTAGATCGGAGTATACCCCCGGAGAAGATAAAACGACACCAGAGAAACCCCGGGGAACATCCAGAGCAGACAACCAACTAGAAATCGATCGATTTCAATCGATCGATGCAGACTAAAAACAACGAAACTTGATTAACCTACCTCGTCGATTGTAGAAGATGAAGACGAAGGATTCGGTCGAAGTATTCGGTCGAAGGAGAGGTCCGGGCGAGAGAGAGAATTAGAAGATGAGAAAAGCTTAGAAGGGATCGATCGAAGTGAGGGACTCAGAGGTTCGATCGGGGTTCTTATACCCCGGAGGTGTCTTGGGCTTGGGCCAGGGGGGGGGGGCGGGTAGACTTTGGGCCGAGACAAACCAAACAAACAAACCAAACCAAACTTTAATAAACATAATTTTGGAGTTTTCGGAGATATATAAAACAACTTAAAAAAAACTTAAAGTCAAAGACACGTGACATAGCTCCCCCTCGAATGTTTACCAAGAGGAGGTCCAAACACAGAACCCTCTTACCTGCTCCCCCTCGTATGGAGGACTCGTGAGACTTACCAACCATCTGACGCTAGTGCTCCCCCTGAACACAGTATGGGGTTGTAGATCCATCACTAACAACTTACTCTTCAAGGAACAAAGAAGTGAACTGCACACAAAATCATGAAAAACACCACGAAGACAAAACCAAGAACACAATAGAAACTAGAGAAACACGAAATCTATTTTGTTGATACATAAATTTGTAACTATCACAGAACTGATCAAACTTTCAGATTTAGCATACCTAGCTTGGACACAAGGTAATTAAATTGTTTTTCGTCCAAGGATTTGGTAAATAGGTCTGCTAACTGATGCTCTGAATTAACAAAATAGAGTTCGATAGTACCTTTTTCCACGTGATCTTTTATAAAGTGATAGCGCACATCAATGTGCTTTGTCTTCGTGTGCTGGACGGGATTGCTTGATATGGCAATAGCGCTCTTCGAATCGCAGTAGATGGGGATCCGGAAGTAATTAAAGCCATAATCTTTGAGCTGGGTGCGCATCCAGATGACTTGCGAGCAGCAACTGGCGGCTGCTACATACTCCGCCTCGGCAGTGGAGGTGGACACGCAGTTTTGCTTCTTGGAGGCCCAGCTGACAAGACGATCGCCCAAGAACTGAACATGACCTGACGTGCTTTTCCGGTCCATCATGTTTCCAGCATACCTTTGACATGTCCACCGAGCACCAAGTTGTTGATATTCTTGAAGTTCAAGTGCGAGAGACGACGGTGCCATAGCCAGCTTTGTTCAGCAGATGTTTTGGACAACAAACAGACTTCCTTGTTGGGTTTCAAGGACGAGAGGTCAATCGTGTAGAGGTTGGTGCGTCGCGTTCCCGCAAGTATCTCTTTACCATCCTCAGTTCGAACGCTGCACCTTTTAGCCTTGAAAGTGACCTCGAGATTCTTATCGCAGAATTGACCGATACTGAAGAGATTGTGACCGAGACCTTC
The DNA here is from genome assembly GCA_954870635.1 of Arctium minus. Classification (NCBI taxonomy): domain Eukaryota; kingdom Viridiplantae; phylum Streptophyta; class Magnoliopsida; order Asterales; family Asteraceae; genus Arctium; species Arctium minus. The sequence goes on from OX941095.1 coordinate 37,533,448, forward strand.
GACATAGGAGACTTTCTTGATCGTGATGTTATCTTTGACAATATCGCCGTAACCCCTGATGGGAGAGGAGTGATCATTCCCGAACCGTACATTCCCACAAAACCTCTCGGTGAAGTTTGTGAGAAGCTCCCTTCTTCCGGTCATGTGCTTGGAGCAACCTGAATCTAGATACCACACATGACCATCCTGCAAAACAGGTTATTTCTTTTTAGGTACCCATTCGTAAATGGGTCCTTTGGGGTTAGATTTAACACCCGACTTAGAGATCCGTTTAGAGTTGGGTCTTTGTCTTTCACGGGAAACATCACAATGAGACTGTTTATTAGCAATATAATATGAGCCAAACCAATCAGATGCATAACGACTATCAACAAAATCATTTGATCCACAATAAGAATAACACAGACAATCATGAGACAGTTGAAGTAATTGCGGAATTGAAAAAACTTTTAAAGGAAAAGTTCCATTACATTCAACTATAGGTTTAGAAATAAAGACATCATGATTGTTATTGTTCTTTCTAGACTTTAAGACATGATCAACTAATTCTGATGGTGCCGAGCTCTCTTTTGACTTCTTAGCTACCCAAGCATATTTCACTTCTTCCCGTCGACCATACGTATCTGAAATGCCGTTAAACCCATAGTCAGAGGATTTGAAAATTGACGATCGTAACCTTTGAGAGCTACCGGTCTTTTTCTTCTTCTGTGAACGCCTTTTAGATTTAGACTTGTAAGATTTTGACGAATTGTTCACAGAAGGTTTTTGCGGGGCAGATGTAGAACATTCACCCTTATAAAATTTAACCGGAGGCTCACATGACTCATTTAAAAAATCAACATGGCTAGGTAGAGAAGGATTAAAGTCAAATTGGCTCAAATTGCTATCTAAACACACCTCAGAATTCAAGAATGCAGAAAATTCTAGTTCTTCATCTGAAAGGACCTTATCACATGAGGACTTCAGAACCGTGGAAGAGTTTGTTGAGAGCAGATCATATGCGGAAGCATTTTTACAATCAGAACACTGATCTGATTCAAAACTTTGAGGCTCTTTTCCTTTAGTTGGTGAAGAGACACCCATAAAAGCTTTGCAGGAAGATGTGTCAGAAGAAGGATAAGAGTTTTCAGACATATGAGATATCTCTCTTTGGAGAAGGGAAGGCTGAGCTTGAAGGTCAGCCTTGTGAAGTTGCACTTTCAGATGATCTGCTGCCATAGCAGCCAGTTGTGAGTGCAACTTCTTTATTTCTGTCTGGAAATATTCTTTTTCCTCAGCCGACATAGTCTCCTTTTTGTTGGAACTGAGAAACTCAATTTGAGATAAAAGACCTTGTTTTTCCTTTTGAAAATTTTTTCGTTCTAGAGCATACGATTCTTCTAGCTGAACAAGTTTCTTTTCTAAAATCAGAGTTGGAACATAAACTTTGGGAGCTAGAAGTTCCTCCTCAGTTTTAACGGTTTTAGTATCTAGTTCAGCTTGAGAGTAACTATGAAAATAATCGGATGACAGGAACCGGGGTTTGTCAGTATTATAAGTCGCATTTAAAGAATCATACACAAAAGGAACTGTCCTTTTAGAAAGAACAGAGTTTTCTCTTCTCAACTTATCTTCCAATTCTTCCTCCTCAGTGGGTGTGGTCCATCGTATCTTATATTCTGGAAAGATTTTGTCTAATCCAAAAAATTCAGATGCATATAAAGTAGGAACTTTGGATAAAGCCTTGTTTAAATAATCAGGGTTATCGTACCCGATACCCGCATTTCTGTACTTTGGTTCTTTTGGTGCGATTAGCTTTAGCGTTTGATCAGATTGACCAAATTTATAAAGTTTCTTTTCAAGCTCTTCTAACTGATTAGATAACCTTATGTTCTCATTTTTGTAAGCCACGTTTTGATTTAACAAATCAATTTTCTCGGTCTCAGACGTACGTAGCTTATTGGTCAGGTCATCTACTTTGGTCATTAGGTTTTGTGACTCTATTGAACAACTCACATTCTCTTCTCTTAAATTAGAAATCGTGCACAGGTAGCTAGAAATTTCTAAGCTTTGTTTTTCCATAAAGTCAGACTGTTTAGTGACACGTGTTTCCAGAGATGAGAGAAGTTGTTCTTTTTCTTTTAAAAGTAACTTGTAAGAGTCAAGTTTGTTCATTGAAAGTTGCATCTGATCAAGTAAAGCTTCATGGAAAGGGGCACATACCTGGCAGGGAGCATTGTGATCTTCTTCATCAGTATCGGATGGTGAAGAATGGTTGCCCATGAAACACAAATGAGCTTCAGCATCCTCAGATTCTTCATCCGACACTTGTAACCAGTAATCGTCTTCAGCCATTAGAGCTTTACCGGCTTCCTTTTCTTTGGCAAGAAGCAGCTTGGCTCGGTAGTAGTCGGCGTTGCGCACAATTGGCTTGCGACAATCTTTGGCGAAATGACCTAACCGACCACAGTTGTAACATTTGATCGGTTCGTCTTTCGGCTTTTCTTCATTTCTCTTGTCAGGCTTCTTACCAGCTTCAAAACGACTATTACCTTCAGACTTTTCTCGATGATCACGTCGAGTAGAGACTCTTTGCTTGTTAGAAGTCTTGTTAAAAAACTTCCTCTTTTGAAATGCTTGAGTGAGAAAAACCATTGCTTCTTTCATCTTGGCAATTTCTGGATCCGAGTCGCTATCGGGATCTTCAGGTTCAGAATCACTCAGCACGGGCTCTTTTCCAGATGATCGGCTGACGGACTTGCCTCTTCTCTCAGATATGAGTGCTATTTGATCAGTTGCTGGCTTTTCCTCTGCTTTCCCAAAAAGTTCCATCACTTCTTCTTCGTCTTGGAGCAGCATTTCATAGAGTTCGTGAAGGTACAACTTCTCCAAGGTCTGAGTGTGGCGAATATGGGAGACGAACGGTTTCCATTCAGGCTGTAAGTTGTTCATAAACTTTATGTTGTTTTCCGTGTTCGTCTTTGTGATCTTATTTTTCTGAAGATCATTCAGAAGCATATTAAAACTTTCGTAGGTTTCCGTCAGCGTTTCACCCTTTCGTGCTTTAAACCCATCATATCTGGTGATACAGTTGGTCACCTTTAACTGATTATTGATGTGGCTTCCCATCATCATCTTCTCTATTTGGTCCCACATCTTTTTTGATGAGTCCTTGAAGCTATCTATACAAGCATAGATGTCATTCGGTAGACTTTGAAGAAGGTACGATTTTGCCAGCTTTTCTGCCTCGTACATTTCCTTTTCCTCCTTAGTAAAATCCCCAACAGATTTCCGAATCTGACGCTCTGGCCTTCCTTCAGCTGGGTTTCCCGGTACCACTTTCATTGGCCAATCTTGTGGACCCTCAGTCAGGCATTTATATATATCTTCATAGTTGGATTTTGCTTCTATGAAGTTCATAAATCGATCATGCCACTGAGGGTACTCTCCCCGAAAGAGCATCGGGGGCTTTTGGTCAGAACCGATGGCTAGAGCATCCCTTGAGTTCATCTTTACTTTTTAACTTAAAAGCACTGTAATGATCGTTAGGCAGGCAGGATGATCCAAATACAATAAAAATAGAAGAAACACAGAAACACTATGTCTAACAGAATATCAGGTCAAACGAAAAACCGGAGAATGCAAGATAACGGTCGAAGGAAAGACCGAAGTAAGCAGGTATCCGGTCGGATGACAGGACCGGGGATACACTTATCCGGTCGAAGGTGTAAGACCGGGATACACGTATCCGGTCGAAGGTGTTTGACCGGATGTTACAACCACCCGGTCGAAGGCAAGACCCGAGTACAAGTGTCCGGTCAACTGGGTAAGACCGGGAAAGCTCTTATTCGGTCGAAGGTGTTTGACCGGAGGAAATCTTATTCGGTCGAAAGGACAAGACCGGAACACAAGTGTCCGGTCGAATACTTAGGTCGAAAGACTTTAAATAAGATAACCACAAATAAGGATAATATCGAATAACCAATAACGAACGAAGAACTCGAAGAGTTCGACCGAAGAACTCGACCGAAGAACCCGAAGAATATTTGGGATTCGACCGAACTAAAACCCAGATCTTCTCCTTCGATCGAAAGAAACAAACAATATCCACCAAAACTTTTTCGGCCGAACAGAAATCGATTCAACCAAAACTCAACAGTAACCTAAAATCGACCGAACAACACTATTAACAATCGACCAGACTAAGGATTTCCAAAAAAAAATTATTCGACCGAACTATACTGTTTTCAGAAAAAAATCGATTGACTAAAAAAAACAGAAATCTAACAATTAAACAATCAATTAATGCAAGTAAATCAATTAACACAAGAAATTGATCTTAGGATTTCAGACAAACCTTTTTACTGGATCAAACCTTTTTGCCTATCTGCTCTGATACCAATTGTAGATCCCAGTGTAGTGTAATCACAAGTAAATAAGAACAATGATGAACAGATTATATGCCACAACAACTAGTCATATGATTGATATAACTTCAAAGGGTTAAGGTTTACAGAGAGAATTTCTGATTAGGGTATGTAAACCTAATGACTAGTAAACTGAAAAATGAATTTCTATCATAACAAATGAAATAGAAATAACTTTAAATACGTAGGCTCGCAGGCCTAATGGACTTATGGGCTTTAAGGCCCAACAAGCTTACAACTTTAATAACTTGACATATTCTACCCTGAACTTCTATTTAACTAACAAAGTAGCCCTAACATTGTTGTTTTGCTGGTTCTTTTGCTTGTGTCTGGCGATGGCACCGTGGAGTCCTTTGTATGAGTGACTCCAGATGTAGCTACCCCACGGATAGCGGTGTAACCTCTCTAAGTCATCGACGACGCTAAGTACAGTAGAGGAAACCGCCAGCCTTGGATCACGTCCCATGAACACCATCTCCGCCATCACCACCAAGCAAACACGCACAACATCCTCATCGGATATCGCACCTAGGCCAGTTCTCATCGTCTGGACGACGGTTCTCAACGTCAAGAGACCTGGTGCAAGGCCAGGCCAAACCCTACTGACGAAGGACTCATCTGTCAAGGTAGGAAGGGAGGGTGTTGGTCCGAAAAAGAGGCCTGTTACAATACAGATCTCGCGACGACGAAAGTGCATGCGAGTCCCACACACGTAGAAATACAATTCCTCCGGCTCTGGTCTCGCAACGTCGACCTCCATCTGTAAAAACATGTGGACTAGGAGGGGGTCCTGTGTGATATTGGTAAGCTCGAGCCATGACCCGAAAGATGTGCGGCCAAACATTTCATGTAAAATTTGTACCCGTTCAGGTGGACACGCTGCAATCGCATCTCTAATTTCCTTGACCATGGCGATGCGGCATTTGAACGACATATCAGCGTAATAAAAATCATCCTACATAGTAATGCAGAGATGTGGTCAACGCACCTAACTTATAACTAAGGGTCTACATTTTGTTGATTTCGTCTATTGCTTAATTTTAGAAAAAATAAACCACTCAATCTATTGGATTTCCAGGTAGTAGGGGAATCACGTGGATTTCTTAAATCCCTACAAACCTTAGGGCTATTTACACCCATTTGACAAAATCCAAATCGATATTTTGCGTTTTTTATTATTTCGGTTTTAGGCAACTAAAATTAACGCAATCTCTACAATATTTTTATAAAAAAACGCAGTCTCTAAAATTAACGCAATCTCTAAGATTAACGCAATCTCTACAATATTTTTATAAAAAAAACGCAATCTCTAAAATTAACGCAATCTCAACAATAATTTTATAAAATTAACGCAATCCCTAAAATTAACGCAATCTCTACAATTTTTTTATACAAAAAAAAAACGCAAAAATTAACGCAATCTCCACAATATTTTTCTAAAAAAAACGCAATCTATAAAATTAATGAAATCTCTAAAATTAAACCAATTTCCACAATATTTTTCTAAAACAAACGCAGTCTCTAAAATTAACGCAATATCTACAATAATTATATAAAAAAACGCAGTCTCTAAAATTAACGCAATCTCTAAGATTAACGCAATCTCTACAGTTTTTTATACAAAAAAAACGCAATCTTTAAAATTAACGCAATCTGTACAATAATTTTATAAAATTAACGCAATCCCTAAAATTAGCGCAATCTCTACAAATTTTTGTACAAAAAAAACGCAAAAATTAACCCAATCTCCACAATATTTTTCTAAAAAAAACGCAATCTATAAAATTAATGAAATCTCTAAAATTAACGCAATTTCCACAATATTTTTCTAAAACAAACGCAATCTCTAAAATTAACGCAATATCTACAATAATTTTATAAAAAAAACGCAATCTCTAAAATTAACGCAATATCTAAGATTAACGCAGTCTCTACAATATTTTTATAAAAAAAACGCAATCTCTAAAATTAACGCAATCTCTACAATAATTTTATAAAATTAACGCAATCCCTAAAATTAACACAATCTCTACAGTTTTTTTATACAAAAAAAACGCAAATATTAACGCAATCTCCACAATATTTTTCTGAAAAAAACGCAATCTATAATATTAAAGAAATCTCTAAAATTAACGCAATTTCCACAATATTTTTCTAAAACAAACGCAGTCTCTAAAATTAACGCAATATCTACAATAATTTTATAAAAAAACGCAATCTCTAAAATTAACACAATCTATAAGATTAACGCAATCTCTACAATATTTTTATAAAAAAAAATGCAATCTCTAAAATTAACGCAATCTCTACAATAATTTTATAAAATTAACGCAATCCCTAAAATTAACGCAATCTCTACAGTTTTTTTATACAAAAAAAAAGCAAAAATTAACACAATCTCCACAATATTTTTCTAAAAAAAACGCAATCTATAAAATAAATGAAATCTCTAAAATTAACGCAATTTCCACAATATTTTTCTAAAACAAACGCAGTCTCTAAAATTAATGCAATATCTACAATTTTTTTATAAAAAAATGCAATCTCTAAAATTAAAACAATATCTACAATTTTTTATAAAAAAAAACGCAATCTCTAAAATTAACACAATCTCTACAATTTTTTTTATAAAAAAACGCAATCTCTAAAATTAAGAATATATCTACAATTTTTTTATAAAATTAACATAATCTCTAAAATTAACGCAATCTCTACAATATTTTTATAAAAAAAACGCAATCTCTAAGATTAACGCAATCTCTACAATATTTTTATAAAAAAAACGCAATCTCTAAAAAAACACAATCTCTACAATTTACGCAATATCTACAATATTTTTATAAAACAAACACAATCTCTAAAATTAACGCAATCTCTACAATATTTTTATAAAAAAAACGCAATCTCTAAAATTAACGCAATCTCTACAGTTTTTTTATACAAAAAAAAAACGCAATCTCCACAATAATTTTCTTAAAAAAACGCAATCTATAACATATTATCAACATAAATGCAACACGGTAAAATTAACACATAATCACTAAAATATAAAATTAAAACGCAGTTAAGGGAAACTTACCGAAGAAAGTGGTCGACCCATATCCGACTTTTAAAAATGCTAACCAACCGATTCGAGATCCGAGCGTGTGAAATACACGATATATTTGAGAGACTGAAAGAGAAAGAGATCCCTTATTTGAGTTTGAGAGTGATGGTGGTGGGGTTATGGGGGGACCTCAATATTTATATTGAAGGGAAACATGTAAACCCTAATTCAAACCTATATCCACCGTTGATCTAGGAAGAAACCAAGCCAAACTTTTTACACGGCCCCCAACCCCGCGTTTTTAGGCTAAAACGCGGACCAAACCCGCGTTTTCACTATTACACGCGGACCTAACCCCCGTTTCAAGCCAAACCCATGTCAATCGTTGCCAAACGCGGACCACTCCCGTGTTTTAGTGCCAAACGCGGACATCTTCGAGCCAAACGCGGACCATACCCGTGTTTCAAGCCTAACGTGGACCGAATTCGTGCCTCCCCACGTTTTTTCTAAAACAAGGACAAAAAACGCGGACATATGGGGTATTTTGGCAAAAATGACAAGATTTGGGGCATATTGGGTACTGATTTTTCAAGGGAGGGCATTTTAATTAAATTCCCTTTTTATTAAATGTATTAAATATTTTGATAATATAATTAATATTGTAATTTGTACTATATTATAAAGCATTTAGGTCAGACTTTTAAAAACTAATTTTTATGCATTAAGTACCACTTATTAAGGCATATTACTTAAAATTCAAGATTATAAGTTTATTAAGTATAAGTACAACTTATAAAAGCTCCATTTTTGAATTCGTGTAACTAACTGCAATAAACACTTATTTTTATTTTCTAAAATATCTAAAATTTTCGAATAACTAACCGATAAACATAAGAAAATTCAACATAAAACACCTCATTTTTTTTATTGAAGTATATTATCTTTTTAATTTTAAATATAAAATATCTTAAATGTAGTTATCATTTAAATTAAACGATTTTTTACCCCTAACAAAATACTTTGTCATTACTTTTATAGAAAAATCATAACTAAACTAAAATAAAAATATATATTTTCGTTTTAAATCTAGTTTTCTCAATATCGTAAACAAAATCAAGTAAGACTAACAACAAAACAAAATATTGAATCATGATCGAGCGTCTGAGTTCTAGATTTTAGAACTCCGCTGCATTGTGAGGGTACTCATCTAGTACTTATAAAATGTAGAATCTATTGGAATTAAATGCAACACTATAAGAAATTTGCTTAATACCGACCAACATTTACCAGCGGCCTAAATCCGTCGGTAATTTCCGACGGAACAGCGATGGAAAGAAGCTATTTACGACGGTAAATATAAATATTTTCGACGGATCACCGACGGACAATAAATAATTTTATTTTTGATTTTTTTAAATATTGAATTCCGTCGGTAATCCGTCGGAAATATTATTAATTTAATTATTATTTTTATTTTCCAACAATACGTCGGTAATCCGTCGCAAATTACTGACGGATTACCGACGGCCCTTTGGAAATCCGTCGGTAATTTGCTTATTTTTTTCAAAGAATTTCGTCCGTGAACCGTTAATGTATGTATGTATGTATGTATGTATGTATGTATGTATGTATGTATGTATGTATGTATGTATGTATGTATGTATGTATGTATGTATGTATGTATGTATGTATCTATGTATGCATGTATGTGTGTCGTATCCATATAAGTGTGTGTTTGTATATCATGTACATATTTATATGTGTATGTATGTATGTATATGTCTATATGCATGTATGTATCTATAGATGTATATATATATATTGCTTGTATGTATATAGAACATATATGTATATCATGTATATATGTATATATCGTATGCATATAAGTGTGTGTGTGTGTGTATGTCTATATCATGTATGTGCGTATGTATGTATGTCTATAGTTAGATCATGTATTGTATACATATGTATTGTTTGTATATATGTATATATAGCACATGTGTCTATATCATGTCTAGCTATGTATGCGTGTATGTATGTATGTCTATAGATCATGTATTGTATACATATGTATGCTTGTATGTGTATAACACATTTGTCTATATCATGACCATGTATGTGTGTATGTATGTATGTCTATAGATCATGTATTGTATACATATGTATTGTTTGTATGTATATAGCACATATGTCTATATCATGTCTATGTATGTATGTGTGTATGTATATGTATGTATGTCTATAGATGTCTTGTATACATATGTATTGATTGTGTGTATATAACACATATGTCTATATATCATGTCTATATATGTATGTATGTGTGTATGTATGTATGTATGTATGTATGTATGTATGTACGTATGTATGTCTATAGATGTATTATATACATATGTATGCATGTTTATGTATATGTCGTATGCATATGTATATAATATGTATGTATGTATGTCTATAGGTGTATTGTATACATATGTATTGCTTATATGTATATGTATATGTCGTATGCATATAAGTTTGTGTATGTCATGTACATGTCTATATATGTATATGTATGTATGTATGTATGTCTATATATGTATGTATGTATGTATGTCTATAGATGTACGTATGTGTGTATAACACTTTTGGCCCCTGACCTAACTGGAATATTAACAGGAAAAGATAACGGTCGTTAGAAGGATGGACCAAAATTGTTACAAAATGACACAATTTCATAACATTTTTGGTCCATTCTCCTAACAATCGTTAACTGTTTCCGTTAAGTCCAGTTAGTTCAAGGGTATTTTAGTCAATTTAAATATAGTTTGATGAATTATAATTTATATAATAATTTTAAAATTAAATATTATGTAATAATTTATTTAATAATTATTAATAATTTTTAAAACAATATAATTTAATAATTATTAATAAATAAAATGTAAATTTATTTTAATTTTAATAAAAGAATTCCGTCGGAAATCTGTCGGTAATCACCTACTGGAGGGGAGGTTTGGGAGGCTACACACTACACCGGAAGTTTGTTCCGGGTGCAACTGGTCCGCCCATAGATCCTCCGATCTACGTTTACCCAAAGGCGGTTGATATGACGTTAAATTCAATTATGTATGTCTAGATTTTTGTTCGTTTTATAAAATATACATAAATTATAGTAAACTTAGTTTGGGCTGTCATTGTTGGGCAAACGATATGATTGTTTTGATAAAAGCAGGTCATGAATATATATGTTCAAATTACAGTTACAAGATTGCCGAATTTTATATAGGTTAGTTGACAATGTCTAATTTGGTAAACTGTAGGTGTTGGTCCCGAAGGTGCTTAACAAGTTTGTAGAAGGGAGTGGGGGTGAATACAAACACAAAATTTAAATGGTTTAATAAATTGTTTATTGATGAATCAAATCACAATTTACAGTTTGTTGCGGAATAAGATTAAGTAAAACCTAATCTAAACAAACTTAAGAATCACACAGATTGTTGCACAAGATTTAGATAATAGAGATTGAGAGAATATAGAAGGCAAGGGCTTCTATATGATAAGAAAGATAGAAGGAAACTCTCAGATAGAGTCTTGATCTTTCTATTTATACCCTATGCATTAAATGAATGGCAAAGTACTTTACACGTGTCCTTCAATGGTTGGTTGCATGCCTCTGACTTTTGGAGACATGCTTTTGGTCGAATGGTGAACAGTGTACGATCTGTCGCAGAGGTATGTGTTATCCCAGTTTAATCTAGTTGATTAACAATCACATAACACAATATAGATCAAGAGATATAAGATCAGAATAACATACCAATCCCTTGAATAAATAGTTAAACCTTGTGTGTTCTTGATACCCTTGAATACAGAGAATACAACTACCTCTCTCTCTAAACAATAATTATGAATAATAATAATGAGAGTTAACCTCAAACCTAAACTAATTAAAACATTAAATACCCAGGCCTAATGCCTAATGGGCTTTGCTAAATGCTAAACGGGCTTGAGGCCCAATAACTAATAACTATTAGCTTATTACACAATAAACCCTCTAGCTTTAACTATCAAACAAATACAGTTTAGACCCTTTAATCTTGAATACAATTATTTGATCCAACAATCTCCCCCTTTGGATTCAAGATTAAATTTTTTTTGACAATAATCTTCAGGTCTTCACTTTTCTTGCAATTGTCTTCGGGTCTTCACTTGACTTCACTTTTCTTGAAAACTTCAGAAACAGTCTTCATCTTTATCTTTGAAACTTTGAAGTCTTCAGCAATCTTTATTTCAAAATTCTTGAAATCTTCTTTTTATTCTCTTTCTTTGATTATTCTCCCTTTTTGTATATTCTCCCCCTTTTTGATGAATGGTGAGAATCATCATTATCAAAACTTTTACAAAACAATCTCCCCCTTTGAATATGGTCATCAATTTAGCACTGTCTTCATGTAACGAGCCCTGTGTGAAATAAGAGCAGTCTCTCCAAATGGAGAAAGTGATTATTTCAATCTTTTCAGATTCAAATAAAAAAAATGGTAACCCTGAATCAACAAATGACTCAGTTAGAATGTCTGTCAATGACACAAAGTCACTGAGTAACACAAAATTACTATATAAGGAGCTGGTTTGATGTTGGCTCCCCACTTGTTAACCATGTGCTCTGATACCACTTGTTATCCCAGTTTAATCTAGTTGATTAACAATCACAGAACACAATATAGATCAAGAGATATAAGATCAGAATAACATACCAATCCCTTGAATAAACAGTTAAACCTTGTGTGTTCTTGATACCCTTGAATACAGAGAATACGACTACCTCTCTCTCTAAACAATAATTATGAATAATAATAATGAGAGTTAACCTCAAACCTAAACTAATTAAAACATTAAATACCCAGGCCTAATGCCTAATGGGCTTTGCTAAATGCTAAACGGGCTTGAGGCCCAATAACTAATAACTATTAGCTTATTACACAATAAACCCTCTAACTTTAACTATCAAACAAATACAGTTTAGACCCTTTAATCTTGAATACAATTATTTGATCCAACAATCTCCCCCTTTGGATTCAAGATTAAATTTTTTTTGACAATAATCTTCAGGTCTTCACTTTTCTTCTCTTTTCTTCAGATATGACGTTGATAGCTTCAAAACTTCAAAACTTGATATCTTTGAAATCTTCAGTCAACAATTCTTCTTGTATCCTTCCTTGTTGATTATTCTCCCCCTTTTTGATGAGTGGTGAGAATCATCAATATCAAAACTAGTCAAAACAATCTTCCCCTTTGAGTATGATCACCAGTAAGCACTGTCTTCATGTACCGAGCCCTGTGTGAAATAAGAGCAGTCTCTCCAAATGGAAAGAGTGATTATTTAAATCTATGCAGATTACAATAAAAAGTAGTAACCATTCGAATATTTTCAAATTCAAAAAGTTTAATAGGTGTAACCCTGAATCAACAAATGACTCAGTTAGAATGCCTGTCAGTAACACAAAGTTACTGAGTAACACAAAGTTACTATATAAAGAGCTGGTTTTGATGTTGGCTTCCCAGGTCTTCCATTCAATCATCGAATAACACATGTTTATCTATGAACGTTCTGACAGAAAACAAATTTCTGTGTGCTAGTGCATGTGTATGAAAGAATTAAGCATAGATGATTGCTTTTCAATATAGGCTCAAATTATGTAAACTTGTTGAGACAACAACAAATTATACAAAGACTCAATGTGCATGAGAAAGGGTTCGAAGGTGGGGCAACTTTCCTTCTTTTTCAATATTAGTATCTTCCAAATGAAGAACCAATAGCGTATGTACTGCTTCCCCAGAAAATGTGAAACATTCTCTTTTTGAGAAAAGAATGAGTAGCTGGTGAGGTTGTATGCAAGAGATGGCATGGGCTAGGTGCCTTTTTCAATGATGGTCACCAAAGAATATGAACCAATCAGATTGTGTGGCTGCCCGGCTCAGAAAGTGTTTGGTACAGAGTTTTCATATTCTTTTACCTGGACACTCACCCTCTTTCTTTTAATGCTCACTTCTAACCAATCTCTCTTTTTCATTTTACCTCTTCACATACCAACACTCAATCTTTTAACCCCTCTCCCCTCAATCACTCAAGGAATACTTTCGGGGTAGGAAACACTGGTTATCGTGAATCCATGGAAGTTCTGTTAAGCTCACACACTGAATCCCATGTAATTTCCTAAAAAGAACGTGCTGTTCAACATGCTATTGTACATGAAAGCACAAATAAGCACAAAGTTACATGAAGAATAAGAAATTTCGGAGAAGTCAAAACATAAGATGTTTGACAATACGATTCTCCCCCTCAAACTAAAAGAGGTTTACAATTAAGCTCAAAAATCATTTAAAATCACAATTCACAATTCATGAAAATCATTGAAGAATAGGAAGTGGTTTGAACATTTAAGAAACCATTTTTCACAAGTGAAAGTTGTTCATCTTTCAACAAGTGATAGAGTGTAAGGATTAGAAATATATACCTGTAAAGCAAATTCCTTAACTCCCCCTTAAATTAATATTTTCAATGAAGTATCTGTGACAAAACTCAGATATCCTCCCCCTTGATACCTGTAAAAAGCCAGTTAAATCAGAAAAATATATCAGTAATAATATTAAGCATATAAGCTCCCCCTTAATATGTGCATAATCCTTAATCATGAAACATAGTTCTGAATTACTAGGATTAAAGTAAATTCAGAAGTCAAACTCTTTGACATTGAATTCCGAGTCCTAGACTATATTGTCTAGAAGTCAAACTCCGTTGAAGTACGGGTTCTAAGCTGATTTACTTAGAAGCCTTCGTTTTGACAATGAGGCAAGAGTCCTAATCTGTAGTAATCAGAAGTCTTCGTTCTTTCTCCCCCTTAAACCTTGGGTACCTGCAACACAGATTTAGCCTTTGGTACCCACTGGTATTTGGGTCCTAATTGGTTAGTTGCAGTTCTAGTAGGAGATATGAAGTAAGAACCATACCAGTTATTCACATAATCTTTTCTTACAAAATCATTTGAGCCACAATAGGAACAACTAATCTTCTTTTGTGCTAACCTGATCAATTGATTGATTGTGTAAACCAGATCAGGTTTGCCAAAAGTTTTACCTTTTGAGGCATAGTTCCATTTTGCATTTGATGTATGCACAAATGATTTTTCTTTCTTCTTTTCCTCCGAAGATCCTTTAATTCTCCAGATCCAATTTCCTCTGTCTTTCTCATCTTCTCTTCTCCAGAAGCTTTTCTTCTGAGACTTAGTCTTCTTGAAGTTACCTGAGCCATCTACATTTTTGTCATAGAAAAGGTTAGAAGGACGAATCTGATCAGTAGATTTAGAAGTAAGACAATCATCTAAATCATATAAAGGATTATAGAAAACATTTGAAAAATGTGAACTTGAAGCTGTTTTTAATGAACTATTTGAATCAGCTAGATCATCTCTCGGTGATTGAGCTATTGACTCTGGCGTCTTATGCTCAGTCAGCTTCACCTTGAATACGATCTCTTCAAGTTCCTTTATCTTTGAAGACAAACTGTTTCTTTCCTTTTCAATCAGATTAAACTTCTTATGCAACTCAGATTTTGCATTCTTCTCCTTCATGATGTTTGTTGACAATTCAGATAGCTTTCCTGTCAGCTTGTCTATCTCGGTCTCAAATATTTTCTTTTCTTCAGAAAAGTCTATATTTGCTTTCTTCAGCTCAACTTTCTTCTTCTCATTCTCAGCCTTTTCTCTCTCTAGAATGATAACCTTCTCAAAGTCTGAAACTTGTTGAGAAAGCTTAACACATATAAGCTCTAATGATTTCTTTTCTTCAAAGGCTTTTCTGGAGAATTCAGAGAATTTCTTGGCAAATTCTTTTCTTTCTTTCTCAATCTTCAACATTTTATCTTGAGCTGTTGCATTGTCTCTGTCTTGGGTTGCCTTTTCTTTCAGCGTTTTAATCTCAACCTCAAAACTGAGAACTTTATCTTTCAGTTTATCTCTTTTCGCAATGACTTGAGAATTTATTTGTCTTAGTCCTTTACTAGTATCATTTGCAACACTTGTACTCCTTCTAAGTTCCTCAAGCTCTCTTTGCATTGCATCCTTCTTTGACCATGTAGAGCTGGATTCAGATCTTTTCAACTTTGCTTGAAGATCTAAGATCTCTTTTTTCTTTAGACTCAATTATTCCTGCAAAGTCAATTTTAGAATCAGAATCTTTTGAATTTTCTTTTAAAACATTGATCTGGGAAAGAAGAGATGAGTTCTGAATCTGTAAAGCCTTGTTTTCAGCTTTAAGAGGTGATATCTCGGATTTGAGCTTTTTTTCCTTTTTGTCATACTCGGAAATCATGCGTTTAGATATTGATAACTGTCCAGCAAGACATTTAGCCTTTGCTTTTACTTCAGAAAGAGTCATGTTGTTAAAATCAAGGCTGTAACCTTCAGACATCTTTAGCTGTATGGTTAGAAATCAAGCTAATCTGTACCAAAACAACCAACTAGATAAGATCGTTAGAATCAAGAATTAGATAAAACTACACTAAAATTTTTTCAGAAAAATAAATTTCCAAAAATAATTAAATGCAGAATTCTCAAACAGTAGATAAAATCAAACAGAGTAATACTGAAAATAAGAAAATTTTGATCACGAACAGAACTTTGTCCCCCTTCGCAGACTTAGCACGGGATGGCGCAAAGAAGAGGTTTGCACGTCTAGTGGGTCGCGCAAACTAGGATTTGCGTGACAAGGCAGTGGCCCAAACTGAGGTTCTCGTGTGACTTGGGTCGCGCAAACAGTGTTGACCGGGGTCTTGCGGTCGACCGAATTGTTGTCCGACCGGTAAGATGCTTGGACCGGGAAAGTGTAGACCGATATAGTGTTCGATCGGGGTGGACTGAGTGTGTACCGGGCGACCGGACTAGTGTGTGGACCGGTATTGGTCTTGACCGGAAAAGAATAGACCGGTAAATTGCTCGACCGATAGAGTGATATGACCGGTAAGCGACTAAGACCGATAATGCTATGGACCGATAAAGTGATTTGATTTGGACCGATATAGTGAACTCGACCGATATTCTATGGTCGACCGATAAAATGTGTGGACCGATATGTTCTTAAAGGTTCGACCGATATGTTCTTTGTTCGACCCAGAACACGATTTACAGCCCAGAAAATCAACCTAGAAACACTCAAGAACACAAATTCAGATGTAAAAATCAGACTATAGCATCTATTAACAAATATCATTCAAAGTGCAATCAATATTATTGATTACAAACCACTTTTTACCATTCAATTTTAAGCATGTTGTAGTCGACAGTTCTTAACCCCAGAAAACCAAAAATTCAAAAATTCAATCACTTGATGATTTTCAATGCAATTAACCAATCAGATAGCATTCAGAAGCATGATACTCATCTAATCAGATCAACTTTAAACCAATAAACACATCAATTTGAGAAATCGATTAACGCACAGTGAATAGTCGATGAACACAGAAAAATCGATGAACAGTGTTTTTAATCCAATTAACTTGATTCTTTAGGCTCTGATACCACTTGTTATCCCAGTTTAATCTAGTTGATTAACAATCACATAACACAATATAGATCAAGAGATATAAGATCAGAATAACATACCAATCCCTTGAATAAACAGTTAAACCTTGTGTGTTCTTGATACCCTTGAATACAGAGAATACGGCTACCTCTCTCTCTAAACAATAATTATGAATAATAATAATGAGAGTTAACCTCAAACCTAAACTAATTAAAACATTAAATACCCAGGCCTAATGCCTAATGGGATTTGCTAAATGCTAAACGGGCTTGAGGCCCAATAACTAATAACTATTAGCTTATTACACAATAAACCCTCTAACTTTAACTATCAAACAATTACAGTTTAGACCCTTTAATCTTGAATACAATTATTTGATCCAACAATATGTCTCTTCTGACATTTGTACTATGTGTGTAGGGGTAAGACAAAAGAAACTTGCAATATAAGCTATATGATCTTCAATCACTAAATATCTCTTCCTTCACAGAGATAAAAGGAAGTTCAGTGATCACTGAAGCTTTTATTCAGGTTTTCTTCGCGTGTAGGTAGACTTGTCTTGGTTTCACTGATATCCACATCAGATCATGAGTAGACTTGTCCGTTGTTCAGCAACTTTGTCTTCGACTCAGCGATGAACATCTTTTGACGCGAAACTTGTCTTCAGGGATTACGTCTAACTGTTACAAGAGAGATCATCAGCGATACTGATCACACTCAGTATTTGATCACTGATGGTGAAACACTTTTAAATACAGATGTTAAACGTAATTTTCACTAAGTATAACAGCGGGTCATTATCAAATCACTAAGAGATTTTGGATCAACAATCTCCCCCTATTTGATGATGACAAAGTAACTATGAAGAAAATTACTTTAAGTCAAAATATAAGGATTGTCAGGACTCGTAACATACATGTCCCAATTACTATTTTGAGGGATCTTTTACAGTACTGATGAGTTTAAGTACTTCACTGAAATTTTCATTAAATTGTAAAAAGAGGTTACAAAGTAGAACATGAAAATTGTAAATACAAGATAAGTCTTATCCTACTGTAAGACTATCTAATAGATTATAAGAGACAGAAGAGAATCTATCAGCTATGTTTTCAGGAGGTCTCTGGAGAGATCATGAAATCTGGTATCTTTTCTCCTTTCCTTCGTTGATCAGCGGCTTCTTTTCGAATAAGAGCTTTGATTGAATCTGCCAATGAAGAGTATCCACACCACAAGCATAGAAGATCTTGTAGATGGCTTAGTGGGCAGAGATTAATCTTAGAGACTATTTAAAACCTAAGTTGTTCCTCATCATCTCGGAAGAAGATTCCATAAGGCTTCTTTAACACTTGCCCTGGTAAGAAGGGTCCATCAGAAGGCAGTGATAGATATAGAGCTGAGAGATTAGGAGAAGGCCCGAACAGTGCATCCCTGGAGAATTTGATGGAGGTTTCATTTCTGATAACTGCATCATTTTCAGAAGAAGAAGCGTGCTTTCGTTTAACTGGTCTTGGCTGAGATGGAAGAGCTGAGGGCACATTTGTTTTGGCAACAACCCTGTTGATGAGAGCTTCAAGAAGGTTTTTAACATGGCCTCTGTACGTTGATCTTGAGCAGTTACATATCCAGGGCCCCTGGCACAAATAGACGCATTTCGGGGAGAACCAGCTATCTCTGGGTTCTTGATTTCTTCAGTGCTTCTCTGAACTCTAACCATTCTGAATAGCCGAAGTGTTCCAGTCTTGATAAGAACATATCTTTTGCACTTCCATCCGCTCTGAATATCTCCATGGTGATAGTTGTTCGGTCCTTCTTTTTCCTTCCAGAGATAGTTACGATAGTGATTTTCAGTGGATCAGATCGATGGTCGAGATTTTTCTTACACCAAGCTAGACTGTCATCGTTGATCTCTTTTCTTTTAGCGTTTTCCTCCTCTATCTCTTTTAAAAGAGCAACTTGGACTTTCACTGGATTCTTTTTCATCTTGTCATCATTGAATAAAGATGAATGTACCTCAAGAGCTAGATCAACATCTTTTTGGCATTCAGCAATCAACTTTTCAGCTCTGACAGATTCTTCAATTTCAGCTTTGGAAAGGAAGTCAAACTCTTCATTGGAGGTTTGAGGAGGGATCTTCAGCCGTAAACTCTCCAGGTTGGAGATCATCTCTGCTAGTCTCTGAACTTCATCCTCTAACCTTTGAAGAGGTCGAGATGGCCTTCTTGGATGACTCAGGATTCATCCTCTTCTTCTTCTTCTTCATCAATCTCGTTGACAGAGATTGGGATTATTGTTTCTTCAGCTATTTGAGCTGGGATTATTTGTTGAGACGTTCCCTTAAGTAGGGGAGAGAACTGTCTGAGCAAAAAGAAAAAGGAGTTAGTGTATGTTTTTGAGGAAGAGAGAGATAAAGGCTAGAAAGACAAGGGTGGTTGGTAGGAAAAGAAAGATAGAGGTACAATGGAGATACATACCTAAGAAGGTAGCTCCCCTTCGGAAGGTGACAGGAGTCTCAGATTTCCCTCGGCAGCGATTCCCTTCTGCTTGCCTTGGGATGAGGTATCTGGAGCTTTGTCCTTCTGTCTCCCCCCTGCTTCATTTAATACGATGCCCTTCATCACTCGAGCTGATGAGACGTTTATTGTAGAGAATCATTGGGAAGGATCTTCATATTCATCATCATCAGCGATGACATCGTCAGCCTCTTGATCTTCAAGATCAAGATCGTCATCTTCTTCTTCCTCCTCCTCTTTTTCTTCTTCAACAATCATTGGAGAAGGGGAGGGAGGGGTTTTTTCTTCAGCCACAACTGATTCATCAACTGTCTGTAGTAACCCTCAACCTGAGAGGGAGGTTTTTCCACATTCTCCTGTGTGGTTGCTGCATTTTCTTCATTTAAGTCCTTCTCCCCCTCTTTGTCATCATCATGGAGGAAGGATGTGGCAGCAGTTTCAGAATCAGCAACAATCGACTTGTGGGCATCAACCTCCAATGCGTCCAGACGACCTTCTATCTCTGGAATTGTTAGTGTATAAAAGTGTTGGAAAGTAAATATCATTTAATTGTATTTGATTTGTATTTGTAAAGGCCTTGGGCCTGTTGGGCATTAGTGTTTAAGATGGGCTTGGGCTTAATGATGTAACAAGGGTAGTGATGGTAGTGGACTATAAATAGGAGTTAGATTGTAATAATTCATTTAATCAATTACATAATTCACAATGTAGCTCCTAAATCATATTTGCTCTCTCTAGTTTAGATTTAGTTTATCTCTCTAGAATAAATAGTCCTTCTCCTATCCTAACTTGTTATACAAACATGAAATGATCCAAATCTTGGACCTAACAAGTGGTATCAGAGCCAAACGATAAAATCTTATTGCAACGATTTTCGGATCTCGACATTTCGTGTTTATTAGCCCAATCTACAAGTAAGTTACTCCAAAACTAAATTCCTCTTGAAGATTTGCTCCTTATACGATTACAGATCTACTACAATTTTTGGATTCGAATTTCGTTGAGTTTTGAGGATTTTCGAAGTTTTCGTTCGAAATTTTCGGTATTCTTCGCGTCAAATTCTTCGATCCGAATTTTTCTTGCATGAGGCAATTTGATTTACCTAGATCTGTTCTTTGTCGATTTTTGAGCATTCTACAATTTTCAGAATCGAAAAACGATGAAAAATGAGTGAGATATGAGCTTTTAAAGAGAGTTCGCCGGAAAATTTAGACCTGACCGGAATCTCGCCGGAGTTTGAGGTTTGAACCTTGATACTGTTATATCTTCGTACAAGATCTGTTCTAAATGTTTACCTCGATTGTTTGATGCATTTTTGAGCAACAAATTCGAGAAATTTTGATCTATGAACACACCTCGCCGGAAAAACGACTTCGCCGGAAAAGTTAATGTTCATCGCCGGATTTTCGAGTTTGAGCTGTGATATTGTCAAATTTTTGATCCAGATCTGTTTGTTTTGTTATATTAATCATTTGGCATGATAATGGCAACGTTTTTTAGCATAAAATTGAAGTTTAGAGCTATTGGATGGGTTCATCGGAAAATCCTCGCCGGAAAAACGTTTTTGGCCAGAAAATCGCCGGAATGTTGCTGTGAATCGACTCAGATCTGTTCATTTCATTATTTCTATCATATTGCAAGAAAATGGCAAAGGTTCAGTAAGAAAGTCGATGGCTTTTGGTTGTTGGAAAATTCGGTTACTTCGCCGGACAAAATTGTTACATCGCCGGAAAATGCTTTCACGATGCATGTTGCTGAAAATGTTTAGTTGGTGCTTAATGAGGTTAATAGATGCAACAAGAAGCTTGATTGATCGTGAGTTTATGAAGAAAGTGAAAATGTGAATAGTAAGTGGGTTTTATTGTGAAGAAGATGATGAATAGTAAAACTTAACGGACCGTTAGTGTTCCGTTAGTTTTCTAACATTTTTGGTCCAAAAGTCAGTTAAATTGGCCAAATTTGTTCCTCATCCCCTACATTGTAGTGTGTTCCTATTGTTCCCTCTTCGAGCATCTCGGTTATGACTCTCAAGCCGAATTCCTACTCGACTCGCGGTTAACGACGGTTCCGTTGTTAAAAACTAAGGATGCACTCGGTTTGTCACGTCAAACTCGCTCGTTATCATTCTTGTGGGCTTATCGGAACGAGTTGGGTTTCTACATTTCGAGATGTGTTATCGTGCACTTAGCCGAGCTTACGGTGTACATCGGATCCGGTTTCAAAGTCGAAAACGAAGAATGAGAGCAACTTTCAAGGGGGAGCCGAGCCTACAATTGTCAATGCATGCACTAAAGTTTTTTCAAGCAAATCAAGGGGGAGAGGAGATTAGAGCTTGAAGATGATTTACTTTCCAAAACTTTAGGGGGAGAATGTTAGTGTATAAAAGTATTGGAAAGTAAATATCATTTAATTGTATTTGATTTGTATTTGTAAAGGCCTTGGGCTTATTGGGCTTTAGTGTTTAAGATGGGCTTGGGCTTAATGATGTAACAAGGGTAGTGATGGTAGTGGACTATAAATAGGAGTTAGATTGTAATAATTCATTTAATCAATTACATAATTCACAATGTAGCTCCTAAATCATATTTGCTCTCTCTAGTTTAGATTTAGTTTATCTCTCTAGAATAAATAGTCCTTCTCCTATCCTAACTTGTTATACAAACATGAAATGATCCAAATCTTGGACCTAACAGGAATGGCAGACGTAGTGTGTTGAATAAAGTCTACAACTATGTTCAGCGACATTCTGTCATCATCAGTGAATGAAGGAGTAGGAACTGGAGTAGGTGCATTCATCTTTGACAGAATCTGAGTGAGAAGCCGATTTGAGTCGTCAACCTTTCCACTGAGGATCTTAACTTTACTGGTGAGATGATCAACGTGGCCATTTTGAAAATGCAGCTGAAGAGAGTTGTTGGCCACGTTCTCTTTCAGGGTGCTGACCTCAGTTTGGAGAGAGTTGAGTTGAGATGCTTCAATTTACTGGAGATGGTGGTTCACCAGCATTGTTGACGGCAGTAGTGTTGGTGTTGATGGAAGTAGCGAAAGCTTCCACTTTCTCGCCAAGCTTTGTCAGCGAAGTGTCAACAGTACCCAAAGTAAGACCTGAAAAACAAGTTAGCTGTTGAGCAAAACGTTGCTCAGGCTGATTTAGAGAGGTGGGGGAAGTGTATATGGTTTTAGAGTACCTGATGTGTCAAACATATTGTAGAATGCCAAGTATCCCTCAAAAGAAGGAAATGACAGTGATGTTTGAGGCAAACCTCCGAAAGGGAGGCCACCAGGTCCTACGTTTGCAGTTTGAAGAATAGGCCGCTGTAAGGGTGGGAGATTAGAGACCAAAGAAATAGAAGGAGAAGTAGTAGGGATAGAAGAAGAAGCACTGGTGATGATAGAAATTACCTCAGGTTGGGGTTGAGTCACTGAGGAAATCTGGGAGGTCACCGGTGGTGTTTCAGCGGCCATAGTCACTGAAACGGTTCTTGTGGTAGCAATAGTGGAGGAGCGAGCCACGAATCCATCCAAGGTGGTCTGTTGAGAGACTACCTCATGTATATTTGCTAGAGGGGGTTGTTCCATAACCTTTCTGGCCTTTTTAGAGGTACCAGAAATAGCTAATGACTTGCGTTTTAGAAAGGTTGTAGTGGCGGGAGTAGCTGATGAAGGAACCATCTGCGTAGCCACTGAAGGATAAGAATGTTAGGAGAGACGAAAACGGAGAGTTTGAAGACTTACCTCATTTTTAGCGGGCATGACTTCAAGGATGCGAGGGCCAACCTTGGAGAAGCTACAATCACTCTCCTTGGGGTACTTCTCTCCCAAGAAGTAATGAAGGATGACAGAGATGAATCTAACATAGGGAATCTTGATGTCCCTTTCAGCTTTCTCTATCTTGGAGAGGAGGTCTTCGAAGATAGCTCCGACATAGTCAAAGTGACGACCAACGATCACCGAGTAACCCATTTGGACCTGAACCTTGCTTGCCTGATCCAGTGATCCAACTTTGCCACTCATGGTTTGAATTATGTGTGTTAAGATATAATTTAGCTCAAAGGGCATCTGCGCCTTTTGAATCTTCATCAATTTCTTATCAGGGATGGTGGTGCGTGGTTTGAAATCCCACTGATATCCCATGTGGTCGAGGAACTGAATGAGTTCAGCGTCAGTGGGTAAGGTGTCGAAGCCTGCCTTTGTTTTGGAGGGGAATCGGAGAGCTGTGCGAATAGCAAGAGCAGTGATATTCCCAGGTCCATGGTGGATCTGGAAGGTGATAGCAGGGATCACCTTGCCTTGCTTGTTCAGTACTTCACCTTTTTCAGCGGTGAACCAGAATTCCTGAAGAAGAGCCCTTGAAGGAGTGGGGTCAACTTTCAGCGCATAGCCCAAACAGGATTCTTTGAGAAAGTTTGCAGCTTGTATGAGATGAGAACATTTGTTTTTGGGAATGTCCAAACGTCCCAAGTGATTGTTTTTAGCGATATTGGAGTCAACAAGTGCAAATTTCACAGTCTTTGAGGGAATGAGAGTAACTTGGGAGGCCATTTCTGGAATAGGTAAAAGAAGAATAGAATAAAGGTTTTAGAGTCCAAAAACAATGCAAAGCATTTTACTAGTTTCTTGTTAAGGAAAGAAACTTGTAAAAGAAGTTTGTTTTTAGAGGAAAATCAGTTTCCTTAAAAAGAAGGTAATAAGAACAGTCTTAAAACCTTAACGTTTTTGCACAACAAAAATATCATAAAGAAAATGATTTTAAGAGAAAAAACAATTTTAATCCAAAATGAGAAAGAAAAGTTTGGATTAAACAAGTGTTTTTGGAAGAAAAAGGATAATCACAAGAACCTGAGATGCTTGAAGATTTGAAGATTCAAGTGTTCGTATGTTCTTTGCTTGAATGCCGAGAGTGTATTCTTGCCTTTTAAGTTTTTAGAGAAGGTAAAAGGTAAAAATATAAATGACATTCCTTTTATATGAGGAGAGAGAAATAATTTAGAGCGGGAAAAGGTGGTCATCATGACACAGACACGTCCCATGAAGTTGATTGAACATGAAGTGCAACGGACGAACGTGTCAGAAAAAGGCGTGTTATGGATTATCGGTTCGAATGACGTCACAAGAGAGAGAAAAAAAACGTTTCAGTTTTTGGATAGTATCACTGACAGAAATTCAGAGATATGTTTTCTTTGAAAAGAATCACTGATGAGAAATATCAGTGATAAAGCTTGTTTTTCAAAAAACTTTTAATCATTTGAAGAAATTCAGTGATTAAAGTTTTGGTTTTTGAAAACGTCTTACTGAATAGGATTCAGTGAGAGAGAATGAGAGAACATACCTGAGTTTCAGAGATATTTAGTCAGAGATTATGAGAGTAAGTAGAACCTTTTATAAAGCTGAAGAGTTAATCTTCAAGATTCAACATTCCAAGCTCACTGATGAGAAAGTTGAATCTTGTCTCATCGAGAGGTTTGGTGAAATGATCAGCGAGCTGATAGTCAGTAGGTATAAAGTGGAGTTCTATATCACCATTCATCACATGATCTCTGATAAAATGATATCTGATCTCTATGTGTTTCGTCTTTGAGTGTAGTACTAGATTGTTTGCTATAGCGATGGCAGTTGTGCTGTCACAATAGATTGGAATCTTGGATAGCTAAAGGTCATAGTCTAATAGTTGATTTCCCATCCATAAGACTTGAGCATAACAACTTCCAGCTGCTACATACTCAACTTCAGCTGTGGAAGTGGATACTGAGTTTTGCTTTTTGCTTGTCCAACTTACCAGCTTTCCACCTAGGAGTTGACATCCGCCAGTGGTGCACTTTCTATCAAGTTTGCAACCTGTAAAATCACTATCTGAATAGCCAGTTAGATCGAACCCTGAAACTTTGGGGTACCAAAGACCGAGGTTAGGAGTTCCCTTAAGATATCTGAAAATTCACTTAACAGCGATCAAATGGGATTCCTTGGGTTCTGATTGATAGCGTGCACAAAGACATGTATAATACATGATATCAAGTTGGCTTGCTGTTAGATACAACAGGGAGCCTATCATTCCTCTATAGGTAGTGACATTAACAGGTTTTCCATCTGGATCCTTGTTTAATGTCAGGGGAGGTGCCATAGGAGTTTTCATTGCTGAGGTTTGAGAGAGATCAAACTTTTTCAGCATATAACATACTTACCTTGATGAATAAATGTACCTTTGTCAGATTGCTTGATCTGAAGTCCAAGGAAGTAAGTTAGTTCACCCATCATACTCATTTTATATTCTTTCTTCATTCTTTCAGCAAAACGAGTACACAGAGATGGGTTAGTAGAACCAAATATAATGTCATCAACATATATTTGTACAAGAATAATATGTCCTTTTATTTTTCTGAAAAATAACGTGTTGTCAATTTTTTCACCCTCAAAATTTTCAAAGATAATAAAAGAAGAGAGGGTGTCATACCAAGCACGAGGAGCTTGTTTTAACCCATAGAGAGCCTTATCCAACTTATAGACATAATTTGGATGCTTAGGGTCATAGAACTCTGGGGGTTGTTCAACATAAACTTCTTCACAAGTTTCCATTTAGGAATGATGACTTGATATCCATTTGATATACTTTGAAGTCTTTGTAAACTGCATATGCTAAGAATAATCAAATTGTTTCGAGCCTAGCCACAGGGGCAAAGGTTTCATCATAGTCTATGCCTTCCTCTTGTCTGTATCCCTGAGCAACTAGCCTAGTTTTGTTACGGGTTACAGTCCCATATTCATCTAATTTGTTTCTAAACACCCATTTGGTGCCTATAACAGATTTATCAGATGGTCGGGGAACGAGATTCCAAACTTTGTTTCTAGAAAACTCATTCAGCTCTTCTTGCATAACACTAACCCAATTTGGATCTCTGAGGGCATCATCAGTTTTCTTTGGCTCCATGAAAGATATAAAATTTACAAAGAGACAAATATTACCTGAACTTCGTCGAGTTTGAATACCTACATCCGGATCACCAAGAATTTGATCTATGGGGTGATCTCTGGTCCATCGTTGAGCTGTACCATAATCGCTTACCTCAGGAGTTGGATCATCAGCAGGAATGTTCACTGATGAAGAAGCTTGAGGTACTTCAACTATCAAATGTTGTGGTTCAGACAAGACATTATTCACTGAGAGGTTTTCAGAAGAGGGAAGATCTGATAGAGGAAGTGTGTTTAGGGGAACAACTGAAACCCAAGAAGTGGATTCATCGTTAGGAGGTATGATGTTTGGATCATCATCAGTATTAGGAGGATCTGTATGCTGATGTGAGTTGAAGAGAGGTTATGTTTCCCTGTAGTGAGAGAACATCCAAGCATTTAGTTCATCATTGTCAGCGATAGGTTTAGAGTTCGCTGACCTGGATTCGTCAAAGGTGACGTGGATTGTTTCTTCTACTGTTTGTCTTCTCTTGTTGAAGACTCTGTAAGATTTTGAGATAGAGGAATATCCAAGAAAGATTTCATCATCAGCTTTCGGGTCAAACTTTCCAAGTGCATCTTTGTTGTCTAAGATGAAACACTGACAACGAAAGATGTGAAGAAAACTGATAGAAGGTTTTCTTCCATGAAAGAGTTCATAGGCTGTTTTGTTGAAACATTTTACTATCAGAGACCTGTTTTGAGTAAAACAAGCCGTGTTGACAGCTTTTGCCCAAAACTAAGTTGGAAGATGAGAATCGTTGAGCATTGATCTTGCAGCTTCAATGATCGTTCGGTTTCTTCTTTCAGCGACACCATTTTGCCGAGGAGTTCTTACTGAAGAGAAATTGTGTGATATTCGCTTACTCTCAAAGAAGTTGTTCAGGGAACTATTTGTGAACTCAGTTCCATGATCACTTCTTATTGAGCGAACAATTAGATTATTCAGCACTTCCATCTTTCCAACAAAAGATATAAGTTCTTCTGGAGTATCGCTTTTAGAGCGAAGAAAGATTATCCAGGTGTAGCGAGAGTATTCATCTACTATAACAAGAGTGTATTTCTTTCCAGCTATGGATTAAATATTGACAGGGCCAAATAAATCCATATGTAAGAGCTGAAGAGGATTTGTCACTGATGAAACTTGTTTTTATTTGAAACTAACTTTAGTCTGCTTTCTTTTCTCACATGCTGAACAAAGAGATTCCTTGACATATGAGTGCTGAGGAAGACCGAAAACTAGTTCTTTTGAGGAGAGAGAATTCAGTGTTTTGAAGTTGAGATGAGAGATCCTTTTATGCCATAACCAATTGACATCTGAAGAGGTTTTATAAAGAAAACAAACGTTGTCACTGGAAGTAGAGTCCATGTCTATTACATAGACATTTTCCATACGATAACCACTAAGAACGAAGTTTCCTTTTTCATTCACCACAGAGCATGCTTTCTTACAAAAGCGTACCTTATAGTCTTTGTCACATAGTTGACTGATACTGAGAAGATTGTGCTTCAGCCCATCTACGTAAACGACTCTTCGGAAGCCAGTCGTCACATTGCTTAGTACGTCAAGTCCTCTGGTATAACCTTTTCCATTTCCACCAAAGGTCACTGAGGGACCTTTCTCTTCCTTGTATTCAGTAAGCAGGTCTTTTCGTCTAGTCATGTGTCGAGAACATCCACTATCTAAATACCAGATACCCTTCGATCCCTGCAAACATAAGGAAGATTAAGTCTTGATTGGTACCCACTTTTCAATGGGTCCAGTAGGGTTAGTAGAGATGGAAGGTTCAACAATCTTCACGGCATCTAAAGATTCAGCGTCAGCGGTAACCTTCACTTTGGTTAATTTTTTAACCTTAGTGGCATTTTTCACCTTGGCAGATTTCTTAGCTTTGGTGACCTTCTCATCCTTGGAGGCATTCATCTTCACTTTAGCTATCTTATCAGCTTTTGTGGTAGTAGGACATTTATTGGCAATATGGCCAGTAAGTCCACAGTGATAACACTTTCTATAGACGAAAGTAGCCTTAAAACCATGAGTAGTTGAGTTAGAAAACTTAAGATGAGCAGGGCCTGCTCCAAGAATGCCCTTGGCATAAGATCTCGAAGGAACTTTCAGTTCTTCGGATTTCTTAGGCTTAATATCAATTTTCAGCTTTGGAGTTGATCTTTGAAAAATATCAGTGATTTTTGTTCCAGAGCTGGAAGATTGATTTACTGAAGGTTTGGAACGGACTTTCAGCTTTGCTATTTTAGTAGCCTTCTAAGGATGATGGGAAATGGATTTCCCTTTATTAGTGAGATTGGAGCCTTTTGATAAGTCCTCAGGTATAGGATTTGAAAACAAAGAACATTGAGTAGAAGAAGTGTCAGGGATATAAGAGACAAACATTCCAAACTTAAGCATGGAACAGTGTCTACTAAGTTCATCCTTTTCATGATGATAACCAAGACCGGTTTTGTCATGAGCAGGGATTTGAGCACTTATGATTTCAGTGATCTTGGTTGAATATTTACACCATCCCTCCACAGTTGCCTTTTCTGTATTTAAAGCAGCGATGGCTTGTTCCCGTTCAATGCTGATAATTTCATTGTCCATGACATAATCTTTTAAACTTTCCTCTAAAATAGTTAGTTCTTTGATCCTTTCATGACATTTTTCTAACTGTTATCAATATTTTTGTTTTCAGCTAAAGTTTTGCCATTTAGAGCATTGTACAAGTCTATTGTCAGCACATCTACAGCGTGACTTCTCTCAGCTTCAGACAGAGAGGGATTAGTAGAGATTGATACTTGAGAGGATATGTAACTCATGGAAGTTCCTGTTGGTTCTTCCACTTCTTTTTTAATCTCAACCATAAGACAAAGATTAGCAACTTCTCATTCATCAGAACAAGATTCTTCTGATTCAGCCTAATCATGCTCTTCAGCGATAAGACCTTTAACTTTTTGCTTAAAGCCTTTCAGCTTTTGATAATTTTCTTTCAGCTTGAGGTATTTGTTATCGCTGGTTTTCCTGGATGTGGAAGGTCTGAAGACTTTCTTTGACCTGCATTCGCTGGCAAAATGCCCAACTTTTTCACAGTTATAACAAATATCAGTAACCTTATCAATAGGGGTTGATTTTGGCTTGTCAGATATAGAGAGAGGCTTATTTCTTCTGAAATTGCTCTTTCTTGCAAATCTTTTGAAGGAGTTTGTCAAGAGTGCTAAGGATTCAACAAACTCTGAAAGATCAGCGTTTGATAATTTCTCAGAGTCAGAATCTAACTCAGTAATAGTGAGAGTAGATCGCTGAGATGGAATGATCTCTGAAGACACTAAAGCAACAGGAGTGCTATTGGAGTCTTTAGAATCTTTCACAAGATTCTTCTTCAAGAGATTTGATTATTCATAGTTGAGCAATATTCCATATAGAGTGCTAAGAGAGAGATGATTTAAGTCTTTTGTCAGCTTAAGACACATTGAATAGTTGTCCCATCTTTCAGGACGACTTTCCAAGAATTTAGTTAGGACCTCAGAATTAGAATAGGTCATACCAACAGTCCTTAGATCAATGATTAAACAGTTAAATCTTTGGTGAACATCAGATAGAGACTCATTCTTACCACAAATAAAACTTTCATATTGTCTTACCAAATTGAGCTTTCTGGTTTCTTGGATTTCAGTGGTACTTTCATACTGAACACATATAGTGTACCACATTTCTTTAGCAGTTTTCAGATGCATGATGGAATGGAAGGTTTCATCGGGGAGGGCCATAGAAATGATGGTTTTTGCCTTAATATCTAAACCTACTTTCTTTTTTATCTTCATCACTCTATTGTCTAATTTCCTTAGGAGCATATCTTTCAGGAATGGCAGGAGTGGTAGCAGTGGCAGGAACTACATCAATGATCATAAAAGGTTCATATGGACCATTTGCTACATATTCAGGTATAGTAGGGTCTACACCTTCTAGAAATAACATCATTCGATTTTTCCAGAGAGCAAAGTTATCTCTGCTAAATCGAGGAGGTTTTGAAAGAGTGCCATTATCATAGTAGTTTGTTTTTGTGTTGAGTGCCATTTTGAGAATAGCAAGGAAGAGAATAAAGAAAGATCTTGTTTATGAGATTAAACAGTCTGCTCTGATACCACTTGTTGGTCCCAAAGGTGCTTAACAAGTTTGTAGAAGGGGGGGGGGGGTTGAATACAAACACAAAATTTAAATGGTTTAATAAATTATTTATTGATGAATCAAATCACAATTTACAGTTTGTTGCGGAATAAGATTAAGTAAAACCTAATCTAAACAAACTTAAGAATCACACAGATTGTTGCACAAGATTTAGAGAATAGAGATTGAGAGAATATTGAAAGCAAGGGCTTCTATATGATAAGAAAGATATAAGGTAACTCTCAGATAGAGTCTTGATCTTTCTATTTATACCCTACGCATTAAATACATGGCATAGTACTTTACATATGTCCTTCAATAGTTGGTTGCATGCCTCTGACTCTTGGAGACATGCTTTTGGCCGAATGGTGAACAATAAAGATTTCAGAGTTGTTATACGATTTTTCGCAGAGGTATGTCTCTTCTGACATTTGTACTATGTGTGCAGGGGTAAGACAAAAGAAACTTGTAGTATAAGCTATGTGATCTTCAATCGCTGAATATCTCTTCCTTCACAGAGATAAAAGGAAGTTCAGTGATCACTGAAGCTTTTCTTCAGGTTTCTTCGTGTGTAGGTAGACTTGTCTTGGTTTCACTGATATCCGCATCAGATCATGAGTAGACTTGTCCGTTGTTCAGCAGCTTTGTCTTCGACTCAGTGATGAACATCTTTTGACGTGAAACTTGTCTTCAGGGATTACGTCTAACTGTTACAAGAGAGATCATCAACGATACTGAACACACTCAGTATTTGATCGTTGATGGTGAAACACTTTTACATACAAATGTTAAACGTAATTTTCACTAAGTATAACAGCGGGTCATTATCAAATCACTGAGAGAGTTTGGATTAACAGTAGGGTTACTATGCACGGATTAGGGAGGAGGAGTACCCAGACTTAGATCCCGGCACTGTTCCTCTCAATGACACCGAGTTGTGGGAGCACAGTGTCGGAGGATGGTGTAAAGGCCGTATGTTTGGATGGGGGACCAGTCAGGATCCCTATTATGTTATGATCGGTGATTAAGGTGCGAGTACGACCGGGATCTCACGCGACCATCGTGATGAGGAAGTATGCTTGTCAAATGTTGTTTAACATTGTTATATGTTTGTTAAATGTTGTCTAACATTGTTATATGTTTGTCAAATGTTGAATTTCAGATAGATGAGCTAAGACATAGGCTAGAGACAGAGAGAGCATAGAGGATCCGAATGCAGGTGGAAATTAATGCGTTTGAGGCCTTCATGAAGAAGTTTCAAGATCAACCCTCCCCCGATGTAGGATAGTTGGTTGTATTACATTTTATTTTTAACTTTTAGTTATTAAGTGAAAAATGGAGAGGTTTTGTACTGTTTTAAACTGGATATTAAATAAAAAAATGGGCATGTTTTGTACAGGTTCTAAACTGGCATTTATGAATTTGTAATTATTTTTTTTATAAAAAAATTAAACGGATTACGACGGATTATCCATCGGTAAATGTTTTTAAATTTAATTTTTAATTTATTAAATACCGTAGGAAATCCGTCGCTAAATCCGTCATAAATGGTCCGTCGAAAAAGGTCTATCGCTAAATCCGTCGGTAATAAATGGCCGTCGGTAATCCGTCGCCGTCGGTAATGTCCGTCGGTGATCCGTCGAAAATGTGACCGCCGACCACACTATTTTCGAGGGAATATTTCCGACGGATCGGACTTTTACCGACGGTTTACCGACAGATTTGTCTGTCTGTGATAACCCTTTGTTTTGTAGTGCAATTTTTTTAAATATTTTGAATTTTGATCATCTATCTTGGAGGAATTTTAAGTAAATATGTTGGAAAAGCTCATATAACATCTACAACTATTGATGTAAATGATGCGAGTCGAGCTCGAATATTGGTATACTTGACTAGAACTCAATTGTCATTTCTCAAGCTCGGATTCGACTAGAAACTCGCTAATAGTTGACATTCAAACTTGACTCGAACTTAATAACAATATTTAAAATTCGAAAATTCGAGCTCAAACTCTTTTGAAGCTCAAATCTAGCTCGAACTCGAGTTCATTTTGAAGCTCGAAAACGTTTTTTTGAAGGGTGTCCTAGGCCATGCCTAGACTAATCCCTTGGCAAATTATGACTGCAAAACATCAGCCCTGATTAAACCTCAGTGGCTACAATTGTTGTGTACACTTGGATTCGAACCCTGGACAGATGGGATATTCCACCACATCCCCCAGGGAGTACGCCACAACCCTTGTGGTTAAGAAGCTCGAAAACTTGTCTATTAAAATTTATGAAATTCAAGGGTATGTACTCATAAATTGTAAATTTAAAAGTTGTCGAATTTTATCATCAAGAAGATAAAGATATCAACTCCAGTTATCTTTTTATAACATCTCTTCATTCATTTACTATATTTCCTCCAGTCCAATGGGAGAGCAAAGTAGATCTCATACATGATTGCTAGAATGTTATGGATCATCTGATCTGGATTTCCTATTTTTCCAGTCAGGGTTTGATTCAGGATGGAGAAAAGCACATTCCAGATAGGGGGTAAAAATTGTCTTATGAAGTCAGTTCGTTTGGTGATTGCCTTTCCATACCCAATGAAGATTAGAAAATCAACCAATTCCTCGTCTGTTGGTTCTGTTGGATAGTGTACGATATTCAATTGGGTCCTTGTGGGTATGCCAAAAGTAAAGGAAATCAACCTCCTGTTGATTCTAAGTTCAAGGATGTGGTTAACTACAACATCTGTAGCAAACCCAATGATGGCAGTGTGTTCTTCATCATATCTGCAGCTTTGCCAAAATTGTTGGATGTATGTTTTAGGTATGTCGTTTCTATTCATTGTTAGGTCTTTGGCAATGAAATGGTTTTTCAACAGAAGGATTAGGGGTTCATACTCCCTAGAAAAAATTGTAATGGTTGTTAGGTTTTAAGGGGAGAGTGGTGAGGTGAAATTGATGGTTAGAAAAATGAAACAACCCTGCTTGATAAAGGATTTGTTTGTTCAGCACTGTCAGAATGTTGTTCATCTTCATATCTTGGGGGCAATTAGGAGTTCTCACCAGATTCAGATTGGGAAGCCATTAGATAAAGTAGAGGATGAAGAAATTAGTTGCAGGTTCGTTGGAATTCTTAAGAGAGAGATTAAGGTGTGTAAAGATTAAAATGATGGGTGAAATGGGGTTTTATGGTGGATGAGGAGGTAAGAATCGAGCGGTAAAAATTTAATTACATGAAATTTGGAATCCGTACTCAAGTACAAGCCGTTTGAGAAACGTTTCAGAAATGATGGTATAGTACACCTCCAATTAGAGAATGCCACGCGGATAATGGCGGTTCACGATGAAGGGACGTGCGCCTCCCACTAACTTCACGCACGTGACACTTGCTAAAACTGAATGAATGTCACTCTCAAAAGAACCCGCACTCCAGAAAAAACATTCAAAAACACATAATTGTTGAAAATGACAGAAGCTCTGTGGTTGAAGAAGCTTATGTGGTCTGGGGTTGACCTCAACTCGCATTATATTTCACCTTTTCTTTACCTAAAACGTTTGAAAATCAATGAGATGATCGAGAGAATATCTCCAAAGTGATCAGAGGTGTTAGACATTTCTGTGGAACAGAGGCTCTACATCACAGAGGCTCTTTGACCAAAAATTTCTATGTATGGAAAGATCTCAAAAGATTTTGACCGTTCAAAGTTTTGATTTGTTTAAATAGGTAATTTGAGACGTATATGGAAAGTAGTGTCCGAGAAAAGTGTTTTTGAAAATGGGTTTGTGAACTGTACTTACCTTCTTCAGCAACCTACTCGATTTAAATGGCTCCTTTAGCTCCCCCTTGAATGATCAACTTCTGTGATCCTTATCAAGGCTTACTTTTGTTCCCCCTTGATCTATGCTTGTGTCAGATGTAGTAAGTAATGCACAAGTAATAGATCAACAAACCAAAGACGTATTGTGAACAGGGCCAAAAGGGCTCTGTGCAATGTCTAAAAGCTCTTAAGCAATAAAATGAACAACTGTACATACATAAATAAAGCTATGGACAAGAGAGACTCTGTACCAAGGTGCAGAAGCTCTGTGGATCAACACATGTTCAATATACCCAACTTGCCAACCAAAAATAAGAATCTCTTGTCATCTAAGGCTTTTGTGAATAGGTCAACAAGTTGACACTATGTGGGCACAAAATACATTTCAATCGTACCTTTTTCCACATGATGCTTCAAAAAGTGGTACCTTATGTCAATGTGCTTTGTCTTGGAGTGTTGTACTGGATTAGGAGAGGTGGCTATGGCACTTTTGGAGTCACAGAGGATGAGAATTTTCTCAATGTCTAGAACATAGTCTCTGAGTTGAGTTCTCATCCATAGAACCTGTGAGCAACAACTAGCAGCAGTAACATTCTCAGCCTCTGCCGTAGATGTAGACACACAATTTTGCTTCTTAGAAGTTCAGCTTACTAGTTTACCAGCTAGAAATTGACAACTTTCAGAGGTACTTTTTCTGTCTAGCTTTTATCCTCCATTGTCTGAATCTGTATAAGAATCCATAAGATCAAAGCCAGAGTTCTTTGGATACCAAAGACCAAGATTTTTGGTTCCTCTGAGGTATTTAAAGATCCTTTTTACAGAATAAAGATGTGATTCTTTGGAATTTGCTTGATATCTTGCACAAAGACATGTGGCATACATGATATCTGGTCTACTTGCAGTTAAGTACATAAGAGACCCTATCATACCTCTGTAGAGCTTGCACTCGACAGGCTTTCCCTCTGGATCAGAATGTAGCTTAGATCCAGTGGTCGTAGGGCTTTTCATCACAGAAGAGTCAGAGAACTTGAATTTTGAAAGTATGTCAAAGACATATTTGGATTGATTTATAAAAATTCCCTCTGATGTTTGTTTTACTTGAAGCCCGAGGAAGAAATTCAATTCTCCCATCATTCTCATTTCAAACTCACTCTTCATGAGTATTTCAAACTTTTTGCAATAATTTTCATTTATAGAACCAAATATGATGTCGTCCAAATATATTTGAACAAGCAAACTCTCACCTGTTCCTTTTCGTCAAACAAAGTAGTATCAGTTGTACCACTTTTGAATTTATTGATAAACAAGAAGTTTAAGAGTCGATCGTACCAAGCTCTGGGCCTGTTTGAGTCCATACAGAGCCTTATCCAGAAAATAGACATAATTTGGGAATTTTGAACTCTCAAAACCTGGTGGTTGTTGAACATATACTTCCTCTTGAATCTGACCATTTAGAAAGGCATACTTGACATCCATCTGGTACACCTTAAAACCTCTATGGGCTACAAAGGCCAGGAATATCCTGATTGCCTCAAGCCGTGCGACAGGGGCAAAGATTTCTTCGTAGTTGATCCCTTCTTCTTGGCAGTATCCCTTGGCCACCAATCTTGCTTTATTTCTAATGACCACTCCATCTTCATCCTTTTTGTTTCCGAAAACCCATTTGGTACCAATAGCGGTTTTGCCCTTCTGCAGAGGTACTAGGGACCATACCTTGT
This sequence comes from Arctium minus, assembly GCA_954870635.1. NCBI lineage: Eukaryota > Viridiplantae > Streptophyta > Magnoliopsida > Asterales > Asteraceae > Arctium > Arctium minus. The sequence goes on from OX941095.1 coordinate 37,569,597, forward strand.
TGCGCTCAGATTTTATAAGTTCATCTTGCATGGCTTCTAACCAATTTCGATCATCAAGGGCTTCAGAGATCTTCCTTGGTTCGATCAAACTAACAACATTTGTATAGAAACAAAAGTTGTCAGTGGCTGATCGAGTCTTGACTTTTTCCGAAGGATCACCAATAATTTGGCTATGTGGATGAATCTTGGTCCATTTAGTCATCCATGGAAGATGGTCATTAGTTGCATCAAGTTGAACTTCTGTGGGTGAGACAGTTGGTACTTGAACAACTTCTGTCGTAGAAGGTTGATCATTTGTGCTCATCACAGGAGTTGATGTATTATCCCGAGTTGGAGTAGACCTTTGTGGTTTTTGGTGTTGAGTCCTCAGCATGCTCTGGTGATGTGTCCTTTGTGGTCGATGGAGTAAGATTTTCTTCGTGATTGGGCACAGAATCTTGGTTCATTGTGTTCTCTGCATGCTCCCCCTCAATATTTTACACATTTAGTTGAAGAGGGTGAAGAGTTAATAAGACCAGTGAGAGATATACCCTATGGTGCTTGGTCTGCAGAGTTTTCGATTTCAGAGGATCTATGACTGTTCATAGAGGGATCATCATCATCGAACATTTCGTCGAACAATTGATTGAGTTCAGGTACTCGAGAAGATGTTGCACCAGAGGCTTGCGGTTGTTGTCTGAGTCCTGAGTTGATTTGCTCAGAAGTCACTTGGAAAGAGTCTTCAAAAGATACATTGATACTTTCTAGTTTCATTCTTGATTTCAGCATGTAAACTCTGTATTCCTTGGAGGTTGATGAATACCATATGAATTTGTCTTCATCGGCCTTTCTGTCAAACTTTCCAATCTGTTCTCTGTCGTTCAGAATAAAGCATCTACACCCAAACACGTGGAAGAACTTGATGTTTGGTTTCTTCTGGTTGATCAAGTGATATGGTGTCTTCGTATGTCTTTTCACAATCAGAGATTTGTCCTGTGTGAAACATGCATTTGAGATTGCTTCTGCCCAAAAAGAAGTTGGTAACCCAGATGCGGTGAGCATGGTTATGGCGGCCTCCACTAGTGTTCGATTTCTTTGTTCAACAACACCATTTTTTTGTGGAGTTCGCGCGATAGAGAAGTTCTGTGAGATACCTTCTTCGGCAAGATAGGCCTCAATGGTTGAGTTTTTGAACTCAGTACCATTGTCACTTCTGAGCTTCTGCACTTTGCAATCATACATAACCTGGATTTTTCTCATTAAAGTGATTAGTATCTGGGGAACATCAGACTTCTTTTGAACAAATTCAACCTAAAGGTATCTGGAAAATTCATCTATTAGAACAAGAATGTATTTCTTGCCACCTAAGCTCTGTACAGATATTAGACCGCAGAGGTCAACATGAAGCATATACAAAGGCTTAGTGCAAGATACATCTGACTTGGTTATATGGTAATCTCTTTTGATTTTCCCATTTCACAAGCAGAACATAGACGATCTATGTCGAATTTTAGGTTTGGAAGACCATTTACCAGATTTAGCTTAACAAGTTTATCAAGAGTGTGGAAATTTAAATGAGAAAACCTGTTGTGCCAAAACCAAGCCTCTTCATTCTTACTTGAAACAAGACAAAGTTTTTCATCTTTGTTGGTTGTTTTGAAGTTCATGAGGTACAAATCACCACTTTTGTCGACTCTCAGAAGCTCTGTGTTTGTCCCTTCACTCAGCAGAGAACATAATTTCTTGTTGAACTTTACATCGAATCTACTATCACAGAGTTGCCTTACACTGAGTAAGTTGTGCTTAAGGCCATCCACATATACAACTCTGGATACATTGACATCCTCCTTAGAAATGACTCCATAGCCTTTAATGTCTCTTTCTGTTATCTCTAAAGGTTACAGAATGTGATCCCAATTTACTAGCATATGATTAACACAAATATTAAGAGCACAATCTTTATTCAAACAATCACACGAATTACATCAATCCATATCCCTATTTCGTGCTATGTGACATTAAGCTCAGTGTGTGTGTTTGTGTGTGTTTCACTGTGTGTAGACCTTACCAAATTTGTGCGTTGAACCTTTTTAAAAACTCTCTATGACTTGCTATATATACTTGGTCAACATGACCTTAGCAAAGTCAACCCTTTTAACAACAATTACATAAACACACACACTTTCTAGCAATTACACTTTTGACCTACTATTTAATCTTGAATACAATTCAAGTCTAACAATCTTCCCCTTTGGATTCAAGATTAAAAAAAATTGACAATTATCTTCAGGTCTTCTTATCTTCAGAAAATTCTTCAGCAAAAATCTTTTTCAGCTTTAAATATTGAAAACTTTGACATTCTTCAATTTTGAAGTAAATCTCCCTCTTTGGCTTTTCCAACAACTTTAATACTTTCTTCACAACCATTGAAATCTTCAAAACTTTGTCTCTTTAATCAAACTTCAAACTTCACCCTTGTCTTTAACAAAAACACATATCTTCATAAAACTATTATTCAAACTCAGACTTTGATGCAACTTTCAGAATTGTCTTTCACTTTCTCAATCAATTATCTGACTTAAAACTTCTCCCCAAATCTGGAATCTGACATTGAAATTCTGAAATTCTACCCCTTTTTGATGAATTTTGAGAATCAGAATCATCAAAACTTTTTCAATGTTAGCACAGTCTTTGATTAATCTCCCCCAAATAATCAATGAGCACAGCCTTCATGATTAACAATCTCCTCCTTTAGTAGGATATGAACACTCTCCCCCAAATGATCTGATAATGAGCCTTCAATTCATAAATGTATTTATCCGAATATTTTCAAATTCAGACAAATTATGAGTTGTAACCCTGAATCAACAAATGAAACAGTTAGGAATGCCTATCAGTAACACAAAGTTACTGTGTACAACGAATGTACAATGTAAGGAGCTTGAGATGATGTTCACTCCCCAGGACTTCCATTCAATCATTGAAAAGACAAGATATTTTCTATGAATGTTCTGACAGAAAAACATATTTTCTATGTGCTCGTGCTTGTGTTATGAAAGAATTAGCGCAATGATTGTTGTTTAGGCTTAAAATTATGTAAACCAATGAGACAACAATGGTTATACATAGACTCAATGTGCATGATAAAGGGTCAAAGGTAGGGCAACTTTCCTTCTTTTTCAGTATCAGTATCTTCCGAGTGAAGAACCAATAGATTATGTGCTGCATCCCCAAAAAATATGAAACATTCTTTTTTTAAGAAAAGAATGAGTAGCTGGTGGGGTTGTATGCAAGAGATGGCAGGGGCTAGTTGCCTATTTCAATGTCGTTCATGAAGAAATGTGAATCAACAGTAATATGGTTGCCCGACTCAGAAAGAAGTTTGGTGCAGAGTTTAATATTCTTTTACTCTGTTCTTTCACCATCTTTCTTTTAAACATTGAAGCTCACTTCTAACCAATCTCTCATTTCCATTTTACCTCTTCACACACCAACACTCAATCTTTTGACCCCTCTCCCCTCAATCACTTAAAGGATTACTTCATGGGTAGGAAACACTGGTTATCGTGAATCCATGGAAGTTCTGTTAAGCTCTCACATTGAATCCCATGTATATTATCCTAGAAAGAATGTGTTGCTCAAAAAGTTTCTTGTCATGAAAGCACAAGAAATCAATGTTAGTGTATGTATGCTCATAAAGATAAGAATGAAATTTGAGAATTTAAACATTTAAGCTTTCTCAAAACAATTTGAATGAATGAATATCATGAAATGAACAAAAATGTTTTGAGAATCTGACAATGATTTAAATCAGATCAAATATTTCATGAAGAATTATAAGTTGGGATATCAAAGACGTAAGATGTTTATATGAACAAAATATAAACATGTAAACAATGAAAGCACATGTATAATGATGAAATGACGTCTGATCTCAAACAAAGTAGAGTACAAACGAGAGTATTACCATGGAAAGATTAAACTTCTGAAACATTGTAATAACAAGTTCAAGAAATGTACTGAACCGATGTGTGTATGAATACTTGACAAAGTATATGAAAAGAAAATACACAAGTATTTTTCTTTAAGAACACACGGTCAGATAAGCATCAAAGTATCCAAATTAAAATCATTTAAAATCACACTTCTCATATCATGAAAACAAATTAAGAATGTGAAGTGGTTTGAACATTTAGAAACATGATTTTCACAAGTGAAAGTTGTCCTTCTTTCAACAAGTGATAGAGTTAGAGATATAGAAAGATATATCTGTAATGTAGAACTCTTAACTCCCCCTAAAATGAATATTCTCATTTAAGCTACCTTGTCAAAACTTCATATATTCTTTCTTCAATATCTGTAAAAACTCAAGTTGTCAGAAAAAATTTAACAATCAAAGTCTAATAAAATTCTTATATCTTCTCCCCCTAAAAGATATAACAGTGTAATTCACTAACTCCCCCTCAAATGAAAAAAAAACTTCTTGAAAAGATGTTATCTTTTGAGCATCCTTCAGAGAAGAAAAACTTTTGAGATCGGGTTCTGAACTGAGTATTCAGAAGCCATGATTACTTATTCTCCGGTGAGAATAGTAATGTTCAATTTTACCAATGAAGACCGGGTCCTGATCTGATGTAACCAGAAACCATAATTTCTTGACATATAAGTCCGGGTTTTGAACTGCTTTGTTCAAAAGCCATGGTTCTTTCTCCTCCTTAAACCTTGGGTGCCTGCAACACAGATTCAGCTTTTGGTATCCACTAGTATTTGGATCCTGATTTGTTAGTTGCAGTTCTATTAGGAGAGATATAGTAAGAACCATACCAGTTATTTTCATAATTTTTGTTTACAAAATCATTTGAACCACAATAGGAATAACTAATCTTCTTTTGAGCTAACCTGATTAGTTGATTGACACTGTAAACCAGATCAGGTTTGCCAAAAGTTTTACCTTTAGGATCATTGTTCCTTTTAGCATTTGATGTATGCACAAATGATTCTTCTTTCTTCTTCTCCTCTGAAGATCCTTTAACTCTCCAAATCCAATTTTCTTTATCTTTCTCATCTATTTTTCTCCAATTTAATTTCTTCTGAGACTTGTTCTTCTTGATATTACCTGAACCATCAACATGTTTATCAAAGAAAAGGTTAGAAGGACGAATCTGGTCTTTAGATTTAGAAGTATGATTATCATTTACATCAAACAAAGGATTATTAGAAACATTAGTGAAAATTGAACTTGCAGCTGATTTGAATGAGCATTCGGATGCAGCTTGATCATCTCTTGGTGATTAAGCAATTGATTTTGGCGTTTTGTGCTCAGTAAGCTTCACCTTAAACATGATCTCTTCAAGTTCTTTAATCTTTGTAGACAAACTGTTTCTTTCCTTTTAAAGTGTGTCATACTTCTTGTGCAATTCAGCTTTCGCATTCTTCTCCTTCAGAATAGTTGTTGACAATTCAGATAACTTTCTTGTCAGCTTAGCAATCTCAGTCTCAAATACTTTCTTTTCATCAGTAAAATCTTTATCTAAACATTTTTTTTCAACTATCTTCTTCTTTTCTCTCTCAAATTTATCTCTTTCAAGAATGATAACTTTCTTGAAATCTGTTTGTTGAGAAAGTTTCATGCATTTAAGATCCACAACTTTTTTCTCCTCAAAGGCTTTTCTTGAGAAATCAGAAAATTTCTTAACAAATTCTTTTATTTATTTCTCACTCTTCTTTTCATCTTGAGACATCTTTTCTTTCAATTCATGAATCTTCTTCTGAAGCTCAGCATTATCTCTTTCAATTTCCTTTCTCTTCTTCTCAATCTTCTTCATCTCATCTTGGGCTTTTGTGTTGTCTCTGTCTTGGATTGCTTTTTCTTTCATCATGTTGATTTCAACCTCAAAACTGAAAACATTATCTTTCAAAGAATCTCTTCCAGCAAATATTTGTGAATTCATTTTTCTCATCCCTTCACAAGTTTCACTTGAGATGTTTGCTCTTCTTCTCAGTTCATCTAGCTCTCTTTGCATTGATTCCTTCTTGGACCAGCTTGAGCTAGAACTAAGACTTTCAGATCTTTTCAGTTTAGCTTGCAGACTTGAAATCTCCTTGTCTTTAGACTCAATAATTTCTGCAAAATTAATTTTGGAATTAGCTACACAATCTGAACAAATGACATTCTCTGAAACTTTATAATTATCTTTCAACTTATTAATCTGTTCTAAAAGAGATGAGTTCTGAATCTTCAGGTTTTTGTTCTCAGCTTCTAGTGCTTGAATCCATGGCATGTACGCTAAATCACAATCTCTCTTTGTTAGAACTGTATTTCCCTTCTCGTCAATATATGGCATCTTGATATCTGCAACAAAAAAAATTAGCTAGAAATGATCGTTAATCAGAAAATCAGAAAAATCAACAGTAAAAATCACAGAAAATCACTCAAAAATTTTAACAAGTATAGAATTCGTATGTAAGAATTCGTATGACCCTCACAAAGTACAATTCACATGTAGAATTCGCATAGCACTCACAAACAAGAATTAGTAAGTATAGAATTCGTATAGCATAATTCGCATACAAGAATTCGTATGAACAATTCGCAAGGCACTCTTAAATGACAATTCGCATGAAAAGGATACTAAAAAGGATACGAAATCTGAGTTTTTCGCATACAATTATGTGCGAGTTCTGAGATTTTCGCATGAAGGCTTATGCGAATTCTTCAAAATTCGTATGGCTCTCATATGCGAATTCTACACAATTCGTACTTGTGTCTTGTGCGAATTCTTAACTTTTTGTACACACTCTTATGCGAATTCCTTCCTTAACTTCTCTGTGATGTGCGAATTCTTCCCTTAAGAACACTAGGAATTACACTTTTGACCCACTATTTAACAACAATTACATAAACACACATACACTTTCTAGCAATTACACTTTTGACCCACTATTTAATCTTGAATACAATTCTAGTCTAACACAAATCCTCCTCCTGATTTTTCTTTGTATTAGGAGAGTAACTCTCTGTCAGTAATTATGTGCCTTGATCACCCGGAGTCTAGATACCACACGGGCACATGTTGCTTCTGCTACATAGGTTAAGGAGATTTAGGTACCCATTTCCAAATGGGTCTACTTTTGTTAGGGGATTTTAAGGTTGCCTTAGCATCCTTGGGTTTGGCTTTAACTTCTTTCATAGAAGAACCATTTTGTTTCTTCTGACCCTTGAATTTAGCATTCTTTGATTTGGGTCTTGAGAGGAAACTGATATTGTAAATTTCCCAATCACAAACAAGCAATCTATCAATCTAAACAAGATTTGACATTCAAAGTCTAGAGAGATAGTAGAGAGAGAAACGTGTTCATGTCATAGATCTCACAAGAATATTACAATCTATCTAGCTCTTGTTCTAGTTGTTACAAGATTACAAAGCACCTAAGGTATTTATACCAAGGATGCTATCACATGCTTAACAACTAAGTAAACTCATATTCGACTAAACTAAACATTGACTTTGTTGACTTATCTTGACTTGACTTTTCCTATTAAATCTTGGATACATTAATACACTAACAATCTCCCCCTTTGTATTCAAGATTTAATAAAAATTTGACATTAGTCTTCAGCACTTGATTCTTTAATCTTTAACTCTGACGTCTTTGAACTTTGAAGCTTTAACAATCTTCAGTCTTTCAATCTTTGAAAAATCTTGAAAAGTCTTTAATACTTTGCAGCTTTGGAAAGTCAACAAGTCTTGAAAACTTTGAAATCTTTGAAAACTTCTTTTAAACTTTGAGGAATTTCTGATATTTGTATCTCCATTTCTGCAATCTCTGATCATTCTTCAGAAAAACGAACTTTCACAAATCTTCTAATTTGACTTTGAATAATCTCAGAATTATTTCTTTTCATCTGGCTTGGACTTCCAGAATCATCTTTAGAAAGTCTCTTTTCTTCAAATCAGCTTTGAAATTTGAATCTCTGAAATTGATCTTTATAGATTTCTCCCCCTTTTTGATGATTGTGAGTCTTATAATCATCAAAACTTTCTCAATTTCCACATTCTCTTTGATCATCCCTCTTTGTATTCAACGTAACTGTCAGGATCTTAATTCTAAACAAGAATAAACACTCAGAAACAATATTAAAGGAGTTTGCGGAATAACACTTTAATATTCAATAATCAATGAAAACAGTGAATCAGAAGAACAACTTGTAAACTTTATTGAATGATTGTAAAGCTACAAGATTCAACACTCAACCTCAATATTGATGAACAGGCTCACCAATACGAATTCTACTTCTCTAGAATTAGGATTACAAACCTTGAGGTTGATTCTCTTTTTCAAAACAAAAATTCATAATTCTATTTTTATCAATTCTAAACTATTCTTTATATAATGAAGATAAAAGATAATTACAAATAATAAAAGATCTTCAAAGTAATATTCCATCTTTATCTCCAAGCTTTCCATAATCTTCAAACTTGATCTGCACGAATCTTGATAATCTCATAAGCAGCACTAAGCCTTCAGCAGTATTAATACTTTGAGCAGCATTAATGTTTAGCAGTACTAACTACTAGCAGTACTAAAATTGATCAGCAGTATTAACTTCACTCAGCAGCATTAATTCTCAGAAGTAGTAATCAAGTTCTTCTAGCAGCATTAACTGTACTTGTGTATTTCTGAATTTTCCAACAATCTCCCCCTAACTTGACTTTTAGGAAGAGAAGTCAAGTTCTTCAAAAGGTCTTCTTAGATGCTCCCAAAACTTCATGGCTCATACACCTGTATTTGCATCCAACCCCAAACTCTGATTGATTGTTCTTTGAATCAAATACTTAGCCATCTCTGAATCTGGAACACATCCTAGCTTCTTCTTCAACATTGCATGAAGCTTCAGTCTGTTGTGATTGTACACTCTATCCACTAGAAAGTACTCGATGTGATTTATGTCCATAGTTAGTGCATATACTCCACTAGTTTCATATAGAGTCCAATTGTTGACAGTTTTGAACACATTTCTGATCACATGCTCCACTTCTTCAGGTTTGAACATCATACACAGATACTCCATCACTAATTTTGTAATTGAAATCTCTGGAGCTTTCAGTTGATCTGCATACAACTTCATTCCTATGTCAAACATCTCTTCTAAATCTGACCTGGAGCATGTTCTTACAATCTTTGCCCAAGTGTTATACACTTCATACTTTTCATCCTTTCTTTTGAGCCTTATGTATTCCTTCTCATCAACCTTCATTGTGTCCCATAGAATAACCTCAGGTGGCTTCACTTCAACAGGTTCAGCTGAAATTGGTTCAGGCACTTTGTTCATCACTACCATGTACATATTTACATCATCAGTTCTTGCTGGTTCTTTCTGTTCAGATGGCTTAGGTGCCCCTTCTTCTTCAGCAACCTTCTCAGCTTCTTCTGTAGCTATTCTAGGCTTCTTGATTGACTTTCTCCTTGCCATCATCTTGGTTCTTTTTAAAGTCCTTAGACTCTCACCAAGAGTGGCTTCTTTCTTTGGTGGTGTTTCTTGCTCATCTGGAAAGGGTTTTTCTATCATGAAGTCATTGCTTTCTTTCATTCTCTTCTCCATTTCCACCCTGGCAGTTTCATTCCCTTGAAGCTTGGTCATTTCAGAATTGTACAACTCTTTAATCTTCTCAAAAGACATCTTTGAGAACATCTCCTTTCTGACTCCTACAACACCTTTGAGAAATGTAATCATCTTGTTTCTCTCTTGGGTACCTAGGAAGGTCTTTGAGGGTTGTCTCTTCTTTGCAGCTGTTTTTACCACCACTGATTTCTTCAAAGTTGCAGCTTTCTTCTGTGCAATTTCAGTTTCCAGGCTTTGTTGATAAGCTTCATTCAGTTCAGCAGCTAGAGCCTTAGCCATCTCTCTGTCCTTTTCAACCTGAACCCTTTCTTCTTGCTCAATATCAGCTTGTATCTTCTTGGCCAAAGCTTCATCTGACTCAACCAACTTTTGCTTTTTGATTGGTTGATTAGATTCCACCATTTTAGCTTTGCCTTTATCTTTGCTTGCCATCTTCTCAACACTAGCTTTCTTGATCACTTCACCTTGTTCTTTGATGACAAATCCTTTGGCCTTTGAGATGACCTGAGGAGTATCATGCTTGGCTTTGATTAAGGTTTCTGCAATCTCAAGATCTGTCAGAACTTCTTGCACTATTTCTGCTGCTTCTTTCAGTTCAGCAGTATTAACAGTTTCTTTACTTACTTCATCAATCTCTCCCTCAACACTATGTTTCTCCCCCTTATCTGTATCAGCTTCCAATTTGTCCTCAGCTTCTGACTCCCCCTTTTTGGGAGCATTAATTACTGGTTTCCTTCTTCTAAGCACAAACTGTTTCTTCCTCTTTTTCTGGACTAATTTCTTCACCAAGTTCTTCAGTTTGGAAATCTGAGCTTGTTGAGACAGGAATATTAGTTTCAGCTCTTCTATGTCTTTTCCTTGGTTGATCACATCCATGTTGATGTTGCCCATTGTTTCCATCAATTCATAGTAGTTATATCTTTCCTCACCTTCTCCAGGATTGTGACCCCTTTTTGAAGGATCATGGGATCTTTTTGCAGTAGAGGTCTTCTGCCTAGCAGAAGCACCTGCTACCCCCATGGTTTCTTGGCACCTGGGACCTTTGGATGATTGTTCACCCAAATTTGCCATGGGGAAGGTCTTATTTATGTTACCACTGACCTCCTCTGTGTTAGCAGGAGTAGTGGCAGCCTTAGCACCCATATGCTCAAACATCTCCTCAGTGAGCACCTCCTTGGGGTTGGGAGACACCCCTGTGGTTTCCCTGTAGATATTCTCTAATGGAGAATTCTCCATTAGAGGGCTTAAAGGCTCAGTGGGTGAAGGTACAAGAAGGGAAGGAGCCTTCTTTACCTTTTTCCTTATGTAAGTTTGGGTTATTGGAGAAGTTGGCTTTTGAACAAGAGACTGAGGGATTGATATGGAGGGTGAAGGTTGGGATTGGCTAGCAGTGGGATGGTCTAATGAGGGCCTTGACCCTGCTGCCATACCTTCTTCATTGTGGGACACCACCATCATTGTAGAGAACAATGGGGTGTCAACTCCTTCCGAGTCCAATGGAGATCTCTTCATGTTTGAAAAGACCTTACCTTTGGGAATTTTGGGTACATATACCTCATCAAAGTGAGGCATATCCGTCAATTCATGGGTTATAACTTCCTGTACAAACCTTGGGTACATGTAAAAACTCTTTTTGCTTCCCAAGTTTGATACAAGATCACTGAAAATCATTCTTGAAAAGTTGTACTTTCTGGTAGTGGCCAAGCAGACCAAAGCATATGCAATGGTACTGCTAAACTCACTCCATCCAGTAGTCTTTTTGGAAATGCAGTGCATCAGGGTATGAACAAGAAAACGCCATTGGGTATAAAATTTTGCTTTTGAGAATTTGAAACCACCCAATTGGCCTCCATACCCCATTCTTGACAAATTTGAGAACAAGTCCTCATTTGGAATAGAAGTAATACCTGCAGCATCGTCTAGACGTAGACAGATGCGTATCACCTCTTCAGAAACTGACAAGGGTTTGTCACTCACCCGAGTCTTGATTATCTGCACACCATTCTCTGTGACTATGGTGGCATTTGCCCAGAATTGTCTTTGATGCTCTATGTAGATAGTTGGCGACACAGTAAGAGCATGGGCAATGTGGATGGACTTGAGAAAATCCACAACCTGGTGAAATCCAGCAGCTTGTTTCGGCTTCTGTAGCATCGCAATCTCGTTGTGCTCATCAATGAATGCCATGGAAGCCATTATGCTTGAGTAATCTTGACTGCAACACTTGGTGCTTGAGAGAAAAGGGTTAGAGAGCAGATGAATAGAAAGCAAAGAGTCGTTATGAACTTTTGGGCGGGCAAAAAGGGTATTTATACGATTCGGGACATAAGCAGTATTAACCCCTAGCAGTATTAACTAACTAGCAGTATTAACTGAGAGCAGTAGTAACCACTGGCAGTATTAACTAACTAGCAGTATTAACTGAGAGCAGTAGTAACCACTGGTAGTATTAACTAACTAGCAGTATTAACTGAGAGCAGTAGTAACCACTAACAGTATTAACTAACTAGCAGTATTAACTAACTAGCAGTATTAACTGAGAGCAGTAGTAACTGTGCACTGGCAGTATTAAAACTGCACTGGCAGCATTAACTATACTTACACTTTTTGAAGCTTAAGGTACTCTGAGCAAGGTAATAACTTCCTGAGAAAGATGTTAGTAGCACCAAAGAATAAACCAATAACAGGTATGTAAACACTTTTTAAAACATGAGCTCATTCAGAGTTGATCATGCCCACACTTGTGACCAAGAATGTGAATCTACCCACATCAAAAGCTTTAGTGAATAGATTAGCAAACTGGTTGTCAGTATGAACTTTAGCAACTTGAATTAGCTTCTTTTCATTACAATCTCTGATAAAGTGATACCTGATCTCAATGTGCTTTGTTTTGGAGTGCTTGACTGGATTGTTAACAATGCTTATAGCACTGCTATTGTCAATGAAGATTGGAGTGTGAAGAAAGGTTACCCCATAGTCCAGCATCTGATTTTGAATCCATAGAACCTGAGAGCAGCAACTTGCAGCAGCAATATACTCAGCTTCTGTTGTTGATAAGGACATTGTGGTTTGCTTCTTACACTGCCAAGATACTAGTCTTGCACCCAAAAGTTGACATCCTCCTGAAGTAGACTTTCTGTCCATGTTAGCACCTCCCAAGTCACTATCTGAATAAGCAATCAAGTCAAAGTTGGATTCATAAAGATACCAAAGACCTAATCTAGGTTGCCCTCTTAAGTATCTGAAAATCCTTTTAACAGCTTGCAGATGTGATTGCTTTGGCTTGACTTGGAATCTGGCACACAAACACACTGGAAACATGATGTCTGGTCTTGAGGCTGTGAGATACATGAGAGATCCAATCATTGATCTATATAGATGGACATCAACATCCTCCCCCTCAAGATCAGCAGTGATCTGTTTATGAGTCTCCATAGGTGTGTTTGCTGGCTTTGAGTCTGTTAATCCATATTTTTCCAGGATGTCTTTCACATATTTTGATTGGCTTATGAAGATCCCATCTTTCTTCTGTTTCACTTGAAGTCCAAGGAAGAAGGTAAGTTCACCCATTGAACTCATTTTAAAGCTCTTGTGCATCAACTTTTCAAAGTCTCTACACATCTGATCTTTTGTGGATCCAAAGATGATATCATCCACATAAATCTGAACCAATAGGATGTCCTTCTTACTTCTTTTAATGAAGAGCGTCTTGTCAATTATTCCTCTTTCAAACCCATTCTCCAAGAGGTAGGTAGATAGAGTATCATACCATGCTCTTGGGGTTTGATGCAGACCATAAAGTGCTTTCTTCAGTTTGTATACTCTGTCTGGATATGATGGATTTTCAAATCCAGGGGGCTGACAGACATATACTTCTTCATCAATTGTACCATACAGAAAGGCACTCTTCACATCCATTTGGTATACCTTGAACTTCATGTATGAGGCATAGGCTAGAAATAGCCTAATTGCTTCTACCCTTGCCACTGGAGCAAACACTTATTCATAGTCAATGACTTCTTCTTGAGTGTACCCTTGTGCCACCAGCCTTGCTTTGTTCCTTATCACAATACCTCTCTCATCCTTTTTACTCCTGAAAATCCACTTGGTGCCAATAGCTCTATGACCTTTTGGAAGGTCCACCAAGTCCCAAACTTCTTGTAATTTGACCTGCAGTAACTCTTCTTGCATAGCTTCTATCCAACTGGAATCTTTCATTGCCTCAAAAACCTTCTTAGGCTCAATTTGAGATAGAAAGCATGAGAGTACTGTGTGTTGTTGATCCTGCAGTTCTTGAAGTCTGCTTTGATTCCTTGTTATCATAGGAGAAGAGATGTCTCCTATGACCAGCTCTGGAGGATGATTCTTTTGAGTTCTAGTCTGATGACTAGGTTCTTCATTGATTCCCACATCCAGATTGGAATCATTTAAATCAGCTGAGGGGATCTCATCAGCTGCTTCTGGCTCTTCATGCACTTGATTCTCCTCATCTCTTCCTTCTTCTTCACTCTGAATTGGTTCAGTCATTGTCTCTTTTGCACAGACATCAACAGGCTCTATTTTAGGTATGGGAAAGATCACAGACTGAGGAATAATGTCTTGTACTTGTACTCGTTCATCCCCTGATCCTCCACTTTCTGAACCTGCATGATAATCACTACTGAAACCCAAAGAGTTAGTTAGTGAATCAATGTCAAATAACCACTGAGGACCAGAATCAATAGGATTTGGTGTGTTCTCATTGCACTTGACATTGTCACTTTCCTCAATTATTCTAGAAGAAGTATTAAAAACTCTGTAAGCCTTACTCTGAGATGAGTAACCCACAAGAAAACCATCATCAGCCTTGCTATCAAACTTTCCTAAGTGAGTTTTGGTATTGAGAATGATACAAGGACACCCAAAAGGTTTGAAAAATCCTATAAAAGGTTTTCTGTTATTTAAAAGCTCATATGGTGTCTTGTTTTTAAGCTTGACTACTAGAACTCTGTTTTGGACATAGCAAGCAGTATTAACTGCTTCAGCCCAGAAAGTAATTGGTAGTTTTGAATCTGCCAACAGAGATCTAGCAGCTTCAATCAGTGTCCTATTCCTTCTCTCAGCAACACCATTTTGTTGTGGAGTCCTAGGAGCGATGTATTGCCTCTCAATTCCTTTTTCCTCACAAAAGGTGTTTAGATCATGATTTTTAAATTCAGTACCATTGTCTGACCTAATGACTTTTACCTTTTGATTAGTTTGGTTTTCAATTCTTAGAATAAAGGATTTGATCAGTCCACTTGTCTCATCCTTAGTCCTTAGAAAATATACCCAAGTAAATCTAGAGTAATCATCAACAATAACTAGGCAGAATGATTTCTTACCAATACTCATAACATTTGTAGGACCAAACAGATCCATATGCAACAACTGAAGGAAATTAGAGATTGTGTTCAACTCTTTGGACTTATGAGAAGTTTTGTGTTGTTTGCCTTTGAGACAGGCAACAAAATGATCATCACATGAAAAGACTTTGGAAGGTAAACTTCTTACAAGGTTGTTTTTAACAAGTTTATTCATTGTTTTAAAGTTCATGTGACACATCCTTCTGTGCCAAAGTGATGATTCATCCAAAGAAGCTTTTGAAACAAGACAATTAAGGGATGAATTAGCTGAAACACTTTCCATATCTAAGCAATATACATTATCCTTTCTGGTAGTTCTTAGTAGTATCATCTTTTCATCAACTACCTTGAATCCAGGAGCAAGGATAATGCATTCAGAATCTGTAAATAATATACTATGTTGTTTGTCACAAACCTGTGATACACTTAACAGGTTGTACCTTAACTGCTTAACATAGAATACATCTTCAAAGGTCATTTTACCTTTGGTTACATCCCCCTTACCACTTATCTTACCTCCATCTGGAGTATTACCAAAGGAAACATGATCACCATCAATTTTCTTGAAATTCTTGAGGCATGACATGTTCCCTGTCATGTGCCTTGAGCAACCACTATCAATATGCCAGATACTCTTCCCCTTGAGCTGCTGGTTGCCCTGCACATAAGATTAAACAATTAGTATTGATTGGGGACCCAAGCTAAAGTGGTCTTGGGTCTCCCTTTCTCATCAAAGTATTTACATTCCTTTTTGATGAGGTTTTTAAACTCAGAGCACCCTTTATTAGAGTACTTTGTCAATATGATTGGCTTAGCAGCACAAACACTAGAAGCAGTACTAACCTTAGAAGCACTAACAATGTCAGCAGTACTAACATTGTTAGCAGTAGTATTACTTCTAGCAGCACTATCATTGTCAGCAGCACTATTTGTGTTAGCAGTACTAACAATTTTAGTGCTTTTAGGAACCCACATATTGACACTTTCTGTAACAGACTTTTTCTTCATGTGGCTTTTAGATTTAACAGTTTTCTTATCCACATGATTCCTTTCAACCTTCTTCCTATAACCAAAGGGTTTTTGCATAGATCTTTGACAGTTCATCCTTTGGTTCATAGGGTTGAAATAGCAGTTTTTGGCAAGGTGATTCAATTTGCCACAGATAAAACAAGGTTTTGGTCTATTGATTTTACTCAAATCAACCCCTTGTTTTTGTGCCCACTGATTATTCCAGTTTCTTTGATTTCCCCTCTTTTTATCATGTTTTTGGGGCTCATTCTTCTTGCATGCACACTGTTTGCAAGGACCTGGATTCACAACTGTGGTCTGTTTGTAATGGACCTTAACAGACTTTCCCTCTGTCTTCTCTATGTCCTTGGATTTGATCCAAGCCCTTCCACAGTCCTCATTGGTGATAATGTTATTCTCTAGAGGAATCTCACCACTCACTTTGTTCTCCTTACTCTTACCAACCTCTTTCTCAGTCTTATCCTCCACTTCTACCTCATCTAAGGGATCTATCTCAGTGGCTCCCTCAGGCAAGTCCTTCCTATCTTTGGTTTCTAGCAAGTCTGAGGTAGGAGGGATGTAATTGTTGTTATATGGTGGTGGTGTGGCATTATACCCAATTCCTCTTCTCAGCTTATCATGAATCTGAGTTTGTAGTAAAGATTCCATTGCTTTAGAAGCATTGGAAAACTTTTCTACATCAAGCTTAACCTTGGTTAGCTCCTCTCTCAGCTTTTCACTCTCCTCTTTAGATTTGGTCAGTTTAAGTTCTAGATCCTTTTTCTTCCACTTCCAGTAATTGGTGTCATATGAGTGTTGGAGTTCATTAGCTTGAAAACCTTTAATCTGTTCCTCAAACCTCTCAACAATTCTCACATAGTCCTTTATATCCTTTTCTAATCTCTTAAGGTCATCACTCATCTTCTGGTTGTGATCCCTGTACCTTTTAACAGTGTCTATGCAAGTTTTAGAACAGAGATTAGAACTTATCTCAGATGGGAGATCAGATACTTCAGCCATAAGTGCTTGATTTTGGATAGCCTCTTCTGCTTGATCACTCCAGTCAAACCCCATTCCTTATTGAGAAACAAGGGCTTGAGCAGAGTTTCGGTTATGGTTGAGGTTTCCAGACTGTGCTTGTTAGTGGTTGTTGTTGTGATACACTCCACTTCTGCATTCCCTGGCAAATTGTCCCTTCAGATGGCATTTTTAGCACTCCACCTTTGATTTATCAAACCCTGCTCCATCTTCTCTTCTTTGGGGGAAGTTGTTCCTCACAGTCCTCTTTATGAACTTCTTCACCCTCATGGAAAGCATGATCATCTGCCATTTAATATCCATCTCTTCCAGATCATCAGGATGAAGTTGTTCCAAATCATCATTAATTAAGGAGGAATTTCCATGGCTGGCAAGAAAGGCTTCAAACACATAATCAGTGCCTTTTTCTTGATTTGCTCCATTAGCAGCATTAACTGATTCAGGATTAGCAGTAGAATCAATTGATGCTGATAGGAGTGCAGCATTATGAATATATCCAGAAGGTTTCTTCTTTGCCTCCACCTCAGCTTCAAATACTCTAAGATCATTGTACAGATCATCAAGTTCTTTCTCTTCCAACTGATCATTCTGTCTGAATGAAACAGTATACATGGTCCATTCATCTCCAAGGGACCTTAAGAACTTTCTGTTTACATCATCATGATCAATCTGTACTCCCATAGTAGCTAGTTCACCAATCATTTTGTTAAACCTGTCAAAAGTTTGAGTCATGGACTCATTCTTAGTTGACATAAAGTTTTCATACTGTTTCTTCAATATTGCCTTTTGATTTCTCTTGGTACTTTTGGTACCAGAGAATCTCTTCTCTAGAGCATTCCAGAGCATCTGTGCATCAGTGCAATTACAGAATTGGTGTTGATATTCATTGGGAATGGCCAAGAGCAGTGTGCTCAAGGCTTTCATCTCTGTCTGCCTTGTCTTTCTTTCTGCATCAGTCTTTGGTGGAGTTCTTTTTCCATCTTCACCAATCTTTCCTACATCAGATGGGCCATTCTCAATGATGTCCCACATAGAGTAATCTGTGAGGAGAATGTATTGCTTGATTCTAATCTTCCACATGTCAAATTCATTGGGTCTGAGCATTGGAACCTTTGAGACCAGAGTACTGTTTGATTCAGCTGTGTTTTCCATGATGAATAAGATTTCTGAGAATACTTGCTCTGATACCACTTATCAGGATCTTAATTCTAAACAAGAATAAACACTCAGAAACAATATTAAAGGAGTTTGCGGAATAACACTTTAATATTCAATAATCAATGAAAACAGTGAATCAGAAGAACAACTTGTAAACTTTATTGAATGATTGTAAAGCTACAAGATTCAACAATCAACCTCAAGGTTTGTAATCCTAATTCTAGAGAAGTAGAATTCGTATTGGTGAGACTGTTCATCAATATTGAGGTTGAGTGCTGAATCTTGTAGCTTTACAATCATTCAATAAAGTTTACAAGTTGTTCTTCTGATTCACTGTTTTCATTGATTATTGAATATTAAAGTGTTATTCCGCAAACTCCTTTAATATTGTTTCTGAGTGTTTATTCTTGTTTAGAATTAAGATCCTGACAAGGCTCTGATACCACTTGTCAGGATCTTAATTCTAAACAAGAATAAACACTCAGAAACAATATTAAAGGAGTTTGCGGAATAACACTTTAATATTCAATAATCAATGAAAACAGTGAATCAGAAGAACAACTTGTAAACTCTATTGAATGATTGTAAAGCTACAAGATTCAACACTCAACCTCAATATTGATGAACAGGCTCACCAATACGAATTCTACTTCTCTAGAATTAGTATTACAAACCTTGAGGTTGATTCTCTTTTTCAAAACAAAAATTCAGAATCCTATTTTTATCAATTCTAAACTATTATTTATATAATGAAGATAAAAGATAATTACAAATAATAAAAGATCTTCAAAGTAATCTTCCATCTTTATCTCCAAGCTTTCCATAATCTTCAAACTTGATCTGCACGAATCTTGTTAACATAAGCAGCACTAAGTCTTCAGCAGTATTAATACTTTGAGCAGCATTAATGTTTAGAAGTACTAACTACTAGTAGTACTAAAATTGATCAGCAGTATTAACTTCACTCAGCAGCATTAATTCTCAGAAGTAGTAATCAAGTTCTTCTAGCAGCATTAACTGTACTTGTGTATTTCTGAATTTTCCAACAGTAACAATCTCCTCCTTTATGATAATTTGACATTTTCCATCCTTTGATCTGAGTATCTGAATCATGAAATGTATATACCCGAATCTTTTCAAATTCAGATATAATGAACTTGGTAACCCTGATTCAACAAATGAAACAGTTAGAAGTGCATGTCAGTAACACGGAGTTACTATGTACAACGAATGTACAATTTAAGGAGCTGGTTTGATATTGACTCCCTAGGACTTCCATTCAATCATTGAAAAACACAAGGAATTTTCTATGAATGTTCTGACAGAAAAACAAATTTTCTGTGTGCTCGTGCTTGTGTATGAAAGAATTTAGCACAATGATTGTGTTTCATAAGGCTCAAATTGTGTAAACTGTTGAGACAGCAACAGGTATTACACGGACTCAATGTGCATGAAAGAGGTGCGAAGGTGGGGCAACTTTCCTTTTTTTTCAATATCTAAATCTTCCGAGTGAAGACTAGATAGCAGATATGCTGCGTCCCCAAAGAAAATGAAACATTTCTTTGTTAAGAAAGAAACGAGTGGTTGGTGGGGTTAATGCAAGAGTTGGCATGGGCTCACTGCCTTTTTCAATGATGGTCACCAAAGAATGTGAACCAATCAGATTTTGTGGCTGCCCGTCTCATAAAGTGGTTGGTGCAGAGTTCTGATATTCTTTTAACTCTGTTCTCACACCCTCTTTCTTTTTAACATTAAAGCTCACTTCTAACCAAACTCTCATTTACATTTTACCGCTCCACACAATGAGAAAAACTCAACCGGATGAGTTATCTCCCCCACTCTTTGATTTTGACCCCTCACCCCTCATTCACTCAAGGATAACTTCCGGGGTAGGAAACACTGGTTAACGTGAATCAATGGAAGTTCTTATAAGCTCACACATGAATCCCATGTAAGTCCTATAAAGAATGGTTGCTCAACAAATTTAACTATAGCAGTTAAACACATATAAGATAACACTGTCAAAATGTATGCTCATTAAAGATATGAATGAAATTTGAGCATTTGAACAATGAAGATCTCTCAAAACAAGAATATTGAATGAATGAAATGAAATCAAGAGAATTGTTTTGAGAATCTAACAATGTGTCAATCAGATCAAATGAAATGGTTAGGGTATCAAAGAATTAAATAATTTGTTTATATGAACAAATATAAACAATGTAGCAATGAAAGCACAAATTTGAAACGATGAATAATGCTCAACAACATTTGAAAGCAAACGGGAGTATTACCATCGAAAAATTGTTTCGATATGAGATATGGTAATAACGATTTCAAAAGAAGTATTAAACCGGTGTGTGTGAATACTTCACAGTATAAAGAAAAGATAATATACAAGTATTGATCTTTGGAAACACACAGTCAGTTAAACATTAAAGCTCAATAATGAAAAACATTTAAAATGACACTTCTAAATTCATAAAATCTTTTGAGAACCAGAAGTGGTTTGAACATTTAAGAAATTGTTTTTCATGCTTGAAAGTTGTTCTTCTTTCAAACAATCAGAGATCTAGGATTAGAAGATACTTACTTTTAAGCTCCCCCTCAAATCATTATATCATGATTTGTTTTCTTTTAAACTCCCCTTGGATATTTGCAAAATATCCATGTCTAAACATTGAAGAACGGGTCCTGATCTGTCATGTGATCAGAAGCCATAGTCTTGACACTTAAGTCCGGGTTTTGAACGGTTTTGTTCAAAAGCCAATACTTGTACTTTGAAGTACGAGTCCTAGACTGATTTGTCTAGAAGTCATACATCATGCTCCCCCTTAAACTTTGGGTGCCTTCAACACAGTTTTAGCTTTTGGTACCCACTGGTATTTGGGTCCTGATGTGTTAGTTGCAGTTCTTGTGGGAGTTACATAATAAGAACCATACCAGTAATTGACAAAATTCTTACTTACAAAGTCATGTGCTCCACAGTAAGAACAGCAAATCTTCTTTTGAGCAATCCTGGTAAGATGATTAGTAGAATAAAACGTATCAGGATTACCAAAAGATTTACCTTTATGTGCACTGTTCTTTTTGGCTTTAGATGTTTATGCAGATGCTTTGTCTTTCTTCTTCTCTTCATCTGAAGAACCCTTCACTTTCCAGACCAACTAATTTCCAGACCAACCCTTCTTCTCTTTTCAGCAATTTTCTTTTCTAGCTCATAAGACTGCTTCTTTTCTTTGAAAATCTGTCTTTCTTTTTCAAGCAAGTCTTGTAAAGTAGAAATCTGTTTGGGAAGTTCAGTTATTTTGTTTTCAAGAACTTGTCTTTCTTTCTCAAAAGTGTCTCTTTCAGTTATTACAATTTTCTCAAATTCAGACACTTGCTTGGAAAGTTTTGAACATCTCAGCTCCAAATCTTTTTTCTCTTGCAAAGTTTTCTTTGAAATTTCAGATGACTATTGGGTAGAAGATGTCTTCACATTTGATTTATCTTTTTCTGCTTGGAGGCTTGTTTTCAGTTCAGCATTCTTCTTGTCTAAGGCAGATATCTGATCTTCAAAAGCCTTAAACTTCTGTTGAAGCTTAACTGATTCATCTTTCAACTCTGATGATTTCTGTTCAGTTTTCTTCAGTTGGCTTTGAAGTTTTTCAATCTTTTTCTCTTTCAATTTTAATTCCTTTTCACATGTGACAATTGTTTTTTCTTTTAGAACAATGATGTTCTCTTTCTCTTTAATCTCTTTCTCTCTTGCACTATCAATACCTGCAAAAACAGATTTGACATCATCAGTACATTTTGCACAAACAGGAATTGTATCAGAATTTGACAAATTGGAATTAAAATCCTGAATTTGTTTAAGAAGCTTTGAATTCTGATTTTTCAGCTTGTCTAATTCAGCTTCCATCTTTGGTATTTCCGGCATGTACAAAACAGCCATATCTCTTGCAGATAAAACAGTGTTTCCTCTCTCGTCTATAGTAGGCATCTTGACAGATTAACTTGATGTGAAATGATCGTTCTCAAACAAATCAGAAATGTTGACTAAAAAGTCAAACTTGGATCACATAAAAAATATTTAATTTTCAGAAAAAAATTTAAGTCTTGAAACTCGCAAGACACTATACGCGCTAGTCACTATTCACTTATCAAACTCGCTAACCACTGAAACTCGCTAAGCACTAGAGATGCAAAGCTCAAAACTCGCAAGACACTGAAAGCGCAAAGGACTATTCACACTGACACTCGCTAGTAGGCACTTGCGCGTTTCTGGAACTCGCTAGCCGCTACGTGCGCGTTTTATGACGTTTGCGCGTTACACGGCTTACGCAAAGCAAGGTTTGCGCATTCACCTTTCGCGCAAGATGAGGTTTGCGCGTTTCAGCACTCGTGCAAGACACGGTTTGCGCGTTTCACGTTTCACGCAAAGCTCAGCGCATTTCAACACTTAGACAAATTTTGACATTTTTTAAACTCGCAGGCTTAGCTTGCGCGTTCTTCAAACTTTGTGTGTTCTTGATGAAGAAGCTTGCGCGTTTCGTGAATCTAGCGTGTTCTTGGCTATTTTTCACGAAATCGATCTAAATCAACTCAAACCTACAAAATAGAACATGAAATTTCATAGAGATGATCGATTTATCATTTAGAACATTATTCTAACACAAGATTTTGATTAAAAACATCAAAATGCACCAAATTGATTCAAGAACAGTGTTCTAGTTCATGTTTCACGAAAATAGCAAATTGATCAAATTGATCAATCTAATGTCGAAATTAGCCTATGTGATCTGAACAAGAATTGATCCTAGTGATGAAACGTACACAATCAAATCAATTTCTTGATTTAATTATACAAAAACAATAAAACCACGGATCAAATAGTGACTTTTTCAAAAACTACAATTTTCTTGAATTTTCAAGAATTTGATCCAAAAACTAATTCAGTGATCTTTCTGAATTTGTTTGGTATACTCTGATACCAATTGATATTGTAAATTTCCCAATCACAAACAAGCAATCTATCAATCTAAACAAGATTTGACATTCAAAGTTTAGAGAGAGAGTAGAGAGAGAAACGTGTTCATGTCATAGATCTCACAAGAATATTACAATCTATCTAGCTCTTGTTCTAGTTGTTACAAGATTACAAAGCACCTAAGGTATTTATACCAAGAATGCTATCACATGTTTAACAACTAAGTAAACTCATATTTGACTAAACTAAACATTGACTTTGTTGACTTATCTTGACTTGACTTTTCCTATTAAATCTTGGATACAATAATACACTAACAGAAATAGTGTGGACCAAAGAAATGTTGTTTCAAATATTGGAACATGAGCTCGAAACAGTCACAGTAATGAACATTCGATGCAACTTTCTTAAACTTTTTATTGAATTCATTGAAAGTAGGTACAGAGACTTTATGATGACAATCTCTCCTAGCATCAGACTTCTTCTTACAGAAATACCTATATAGGATAGATTTATTTTTGTAAAAACTCCTCTTCGAAAGATCCTTCGGTTGTACTCATCTTCTGTGGTAACCTTCCTTTGGTTTCACTGCCATAGAAGTAAAAGATTTGTTATTATGAATCCATTTCTCCTTTTGTTTCCAAGTATACTTGTCATGATTTGGCCTTAAAGATTTTAAGGCTTTAGGACTTTGAGGTGATATTTCCTTCTATTTCTTATTCTTTTCAAGCTCAAGAGAATTCTTAGTTTGTATACACATGTCTAAAAAATCAGGTCAGATAGGAATTCTTGCAAAGTTTTCCTTGAGAGGAATTATTCTATTAGGAATGCTAGAGGGAAGCTTAATTCCCTCTAGTTTGCAAGGCACTATCTCTGGTTTGATAGAATCAATTTCTGAGTCGACAGAGGTTGAATCATCCCCATATTCTTAGTCTGAGTCAAGGAAGTCTCTGTTGACAGAGGCAAGATTTTCTGGACATATGTCACAATTTCTTTCATCCTTGTCCATCGAAATAGTTAATTCTTTTGAGACACATGGGACAATTTCAGGAGCTCTGAAGATTTCCATCAGATCCTTTTCAAAGATATCTTGTATGACATAGGATATATCAGGATTATTAAAGAAGCAATTTTCAAAGGTTTCTTTTAAATCATTTTCATAAAGATTGATTAACTTCTCCTTTGTAGAAGAGTGAATGAACTCAGGTGCCTCAGAGGGTAATTCCTTTTTGGGGATTATTTTACACACGAAGGCCACTTGAGCTTGAGTTTCTGGTTGGCCAAATTTGAAGAGTCCTATCTGATCTTGAGTTTTTAGATATTTCTTTGGTTTAGAGGCTCTTTTAACAGAAGTTGAAGATGGCAAATATGTGTTTTGATACCATACATTTGTCATCTTCAAAGGACTCCTCTCATAAGGTTCTTCAGAGGTTATGCACCTCTTGAATAAAGAAGTTAAGTTTGGAAATCCAGATTTTTGAACTTTCCCAATACAGAACACAGAAGACAAGGATTTGTTTATGCATCCTCTTTTGCATATTCGATTCCTCTTTTGCCTACTTAGGTATTTACCTTTTGCCTATTCAATTCCTCTTTTGCCTACTTGAATACAGAAGTTAAGTTTGGAAATCCAGATTTTTGAACTTTCCCAATCACAGAACCCAATTCCTCTTTTGCCTACTTGGGTATTTACCTTTTCATGTACTTTTTATGCATCCTGATATTTCCTTATCACAAGGTCTCTGTTGAGCAAGTCTTGATGAAGAACTTCTCTTTCTCTTTGAAAAAAGTTTTTAAGAGCAAGAATATTCATTCTGTCACTCTCATTATGCTTAAGCTCTTTGGACATGGTTTTTAAAGCCAGATCAAGATTAGCAACTTTTTCTTTTAAAAGTTTTACTTCTGTGAAATGTTCTGTTTCAAGATTTTTCTTGCCCATGGAAATCTTTACCTTTTCCTGAGTGAGAAGTCTAGCTTCTCTTTCTTAAAAGGCAAGTTTATTTTCTAAATCACAACAAGTCTTTTCAAAATCATGAATTTCTTTTGTAAGCTTAAGCAGCTTGATTTCTGAATCATTAGAGCAAGAGTCAGAAGTGGATACTTCACTTTCAGCTTCTGAGTTGTTGACTTCTGCCATGCCACATAACAAGGCATTTTTATCTCCCTCATCGGAGGACTCATCAGAAATCCATTTTTCCTACTCAACCATTAGTGATTTCTGAGCGTATTACTCAGTTTTTTTTTGTAGAAGGCTGAATCTCGAGCAGGTTGTCCTCTGTTGGGTTGGCTTCTACACTCTGCGGCATAATGTCCTGGCTTACCGCATTTGAATCACCCGATGTTTTGTAGAGTGGGGGTCATCATCTTCTCAGGTACTCGCAGATCTTCCTTCCGTGCGCCCTTTTGTGGGTAGTCTGTCTACCTCTGATGGTATTCACTTCCCTTTTGCTCATAGCTCCTTGGATCATACATCTTCTGTGGGTCATAGAACTCCTCTTCACTCTCAGCTACCAATATATTCTTCATCTTCTTCTTTCCCTTTGAACTATCATCTTGGCTTTTCTCCTTCTGTGGCTTGTCTTGGGCCTCTGTGGCTTTTCCCACCAGTGCGAGAGGTCCACCCAACTGGTTTTTGTTTTGGAAAACATAGTTCTCTTGTACTTCCAATATGCCAAAAAGATCAGTGAAAGTCCACGTGTCCAAGTCTTGGTTTGTCTATAGTGACATGGATAACTGAAGCCACTCTTCGTTCAGGCTTTTGAGGAACATGGCATTATTTTCCTCAAAAGTTCTATGAGTTCCAAACTTCTTACACTTGTTGATCAAGGAGTTGAATCTATCATAGGTATTCTGGAGTGATTCTGTTGGAAGAGCCTCAGAAGCATAATATTCATTTATGCATTGGGCTCTTATGTTCTATTGGGTTTTCACTCCACCCTCAAGTTATTTCTCAATCTCTACCTACATATCATAGGCTGATTCATAGGCACTAAGGACTGGACTAGGTCATTTGGAATTGCCATGATAAGTAATCGTTTGGCTCTTTTTGCCAGCTCATATTTCTCCCAATCTTAAGGAGACCATTCAATGATAGGCTTGGGTTTTTCATATTTAGGTACCTCTAGTGTTGAACCAGTTGTAGGTACCCTAGGAACATTGACTATGGGAACATATGGCGGATTTTTGACATAGGTGACAAGTTCCTTATCAACTCCTTCCAAGAAATGGATCACACAAATCTTCCATTGAGAATATTCATCTCTCACCAGAGTGGGAGGTTTATTCTGGGATCCAGAAGTGAAAAAGTTGTTTGTATTGGCCATATTGAAAGAAAATGGGTTTTGAAGAGAAAAACAGAGTACTGAAACTTAGAGAAAAAAAATAAACGATGACAGTATGAGAATACAGGCTTAGATTGAACGAAAAGAGTTCTAGACGATCAACATCACACAATAGAAAGATTTTACAAATCCAAACTGGTTGAAAATGACACAAAAACATGGATTGTTCTTTATCAATAAAGAACTGGTCTAAAATCAGTCCAAATAATCTACCGAATGAGTCGAAATCATTGTAGAGATGATCCTTTGATATTGAGAATCAAATTTTGCTCTGATACCAATTGTTGTTCTCAGTTTGACTCAACAATGATATATTCAAACACAAATATGCAAAACAGGTTTGTATGCGGAAGCGTTTTAAAAGTACAAAATGGTTTAAATAGATTGGTAGATTCACACACACAAATAA
Organism: Arctium minus; assembly: GCA_954870635.1. Lineage (NCBI taxonomy): Eukaryota > Viridiplantae > Streptophyta > Magnoliopsida > Asterales > Asteraceae > Arctium > Arctium minus. Next base: position 37,596,514 of record OX941095.1, read on the forward strand.
CAAAGAATAATAGAAAGGATTTACTTAACAGGTCTTCTTCATTAAACTTCAAGTTTACACCAAGAACACACACTACTGTGTGATATTTCTCTCAACAATCTCTCACTCTAGAAAGTTAAGCGTGTGTGAAGTTGTGTGCTGCATTGCCAAAATGGCAGATGGTGCACCCTACATATAGAGATCGTGGAGCATGCAATATTACAAACAAAAGGTTGTCACCTATAAAAGGATGACACCTGGAAAGTTGTTCATCATGGGTGTACTATTTGATCTTCAGAATCTTCGTACAGGTAGAGGCACGTGAGAGGCACGAGATCATTTGTCTTCAAGAATGGACAAGTCTTCGACTACAAGAGGTTTGCCCACACAGTGGGTCTGTGAAGTATCACAGAGGCTCTGTGGTTTGAGAGTGATCTTCAGGTTAAGTTCTTCTCAAGAAGTAGTCGACAGAGGCTTTGAAACACGCTGAGAGTCTTGGTGTAAGTGGCAGAGGTCTTCTGCGATTGTTGTACTTAGACTATTTTTTAGTACTTCTTATACTAGATTATTAGAGCTAACAAACTCTTCAAAGAAGTTTGTCAAATTAAATGAATTTTCAAAAGATCGGATTCGCCCTTCAAATCTTTTCTATAATTCTCTTGTTAATGATTCAAATAATCAAGTTTTTCGAAAAGTCAAGATGGTTTGGAGAATGAAATCGACAACAAAAAGTAGTGATGGAAACAATTCTCACGATTCTCCTGTAGTTGATACAAAGTCATTTATTTCCAAGACTGATTCACCTACCTATGTCTATTCTACAATGAAGCTGATGAGTCTAAACCGAGCAAATATCTGTTGCACTCATTGTGGAAAGGGTAATTTTATGGATTCAAGGTATGTCAATAGCTGGTATGGTACTTATAGCATCCCCAATCCTCAGTTTAATAGCATCAAAGGCAACTAACCATCAACAATCCTTCACAGCGTGGATACCAAAATCAAAATCTTCCTAATCTATTTTGCAGGAATGTCATATGTGATTTAATTCAGATTATTTACATCACATGACTACAATCAAGGGTTATGCCACTTTTGAGGGGGAGTACCATGTTTTTAAATTTTCATATCGACTTATGAACACTTCAGTTCAGGACTCGTTCCTAAATGTTTACATCAATGTTTCATTTTGGCGAATTAAAGGAGTGTTTGGGCTAATACAGTTTCTATGGTCAATCTAGAACCGGAAGGACCTACCCAAGAAACACATCCCATTCATAGATATCAGTGAGAAGTCTAGATTGATAGATGAGTTTGGAGTGAAAAAGAATATGGTAAGGATGTGACAGGACTTAAAAGAAATATTGGTTCTTACCAAACCGAGTCAGTTATCCGAGTTACCACATAATATATTCATTCTCGTTCTTTAGAGATGAATATTGAAACATACATGGACCCAATGTCAATAACTCGTGTCACCCCACCTATCCACTCAAGTAACTCACAAAAGATACTTGTTTCATAAATGCACGGAGAATTAACATACATAATCTATCTATTCCTCACTCGGAGGTCTTAGATATTGAGCAAGGAAGACATCAGCTCCAGTGTTCGAACTTCATATTCATATCACTATATCTATTGATTTCTAAAATGTGCCCCACATTGAATCAATCTTTGAGCCATATATAGATGATTATATTTCTTTCACACATGCACGTATCTTTGTGATTCCAATTGCATATCTTGGTGATATTTCCGGAACAGTTTGAGAAGCATAAATGTTTAAATTTTACTTTAGTGATAACTGGAAGTCCTATCAGAGATATATTGATGCCAACTTTGAAAATACGTCACACAATTATTTCAATTGTTATGATAATAGTTACTATTGTGTTTCTATGTTAGTTTATTACCCCATCTTGGTTACTTAAATGTTTCATCTGATACTTTGCTACTCTTCTGGTTAGTCTTTGATGGTACATGATGCTTAGGATGCTCCTAATCATCATGAGGGGGAACAACATAAAGATTCAAAGACACAGCTTATCATGTTGAGGGGAGTTAGCAAAATCTGAGGGGGAGTAACAAATTTTCTTAAATCTAAGGTTGAAAAGTCATTAGATTCAAAGATTGCAGCTGAGCAGAAAAGATTGCAGTTGATTTGAGTGTTTTATCTTATCCCCTATCAAGTGGTGTTTGCTACAAGTTGATTCCCCCTACGAGCATATTGGTTCTACAAGTTCTTAAGCTGGAAGCATATTCAACTCACTCTTCAAATAGAGATTCTTTGTTTTTAAACTGAAGTTGCACTGTGGAATGTCATGTAACTGACACATTATCTATCTTGTGTGCTGATCCAATATTTTGAATTTCTAGAGTTGAAAGATGCTCAATAGTGCATTCAATTGAGACTATTGTACATTGAATATGGTTACAAATGAAGACCAAGAGCTTTATTCAAGGGGAACTTGGAAAGACATGAAGACAAGCAACACCAAAGTTTTTTTTCAGAGATTAAATAGGGAGAAAAGATACCTGAAGGTTTCAAGATGATAAATGCCTTATTCAACTTTAGGGGGAGATTGTTATGACTAAAAGTCCTAGTGCGTTGAAAGTTGTATAACACATTTAAAGAGTTTAAATGTTTTATTATCTAATGCGTTGTAAAAGCCTTTAATTGTTAATTGGCTTGTTTGGTTGTAATGGGCCTTGGGCTTTTAGACCCAAGCCCTTTGTATTTAAAGGTTGTTTGGTTAGAGAAGTTGAATGGTCATTTAGAGTTACATGCATGTATCAAGAAAACTCTCTGTAATCTCTAAACCTTTATCGATCAATCCAATCATATGTCCAGGTTTTGTGATTCAATCTTAATTCTTTACTGTTAATCATTGATTGTTACTATTGTTGCACTATTCTGGGATCCATACCTTAGCTGGCAAATTCTCCATTCATTTGATTCACGACCAGGAGGGAGTCACGTTTGACGTGAATTCCAGTTTCGCCCAGGTCATGAGCCATATTCATTCATGCGATCAGTGCTTCGTATTAAGCTTCATTATTTATGGCTCTGAAGTCGCATCGTATAGAATACACCATCTTGCCCCCCTATGGCGACTTAAGGATGACGCCAAGACCTGTCCCCTAGGCATTTGAGGATCCGTCGAATTGTAAAGTCCAAATCATGTCGTCGAGAGTTGCCACATATTCCACTTATATTTCCAGTTCTGAACTGAAATCAGCAACAAAGTTAACTAGTGCTTGCGACTTGATAGTTGTCCTTAGTTTGAAGTCAATGTCGTAGTTACTAAGGTAGATACTCCATTTTTCCAGTCGACCTATCAACTCTGGTTTTTTTAAAACAGACTTAAGAGGAAAGTTAGTCATGACAGTTATAGGATATGATTCAAAGTAATGTCACAACTTTTTAGCTGCGGTGACTAGCTACAATAGTATTTTTTCCATAGAGGAATACCTGGTTTCAGCTTCTAACAAAGATTTACTTACGTAGTAAATCAGGAGTTGTTGTTTTTTTATCCTTTCGAGTTAAGACGACACTTACAGCATTTGAACTGACAGCTAGGTAGAGCTGTAGGACTTCGTGGTCCTTAGGTTTCGACAGTAGAGGTGGTAATGCCATGTATTCTTGTAACTGTTGAAGCGCCTTTTCATGATCGTCCGTCCACTCGAAGCCCCTATTTTTTTCTTAAGACATTGTAAAACAAATGACACTTATTTGAGGATCGTGAGATGAACCTTTTTAGTGCTGCGACTTGTCCCGTAATTCGTTGGACTTCTTTGAAATTGCATAGGGACTTAATATCCATGATCGCCTTAATCTGGTCGGGATTGGTTCCAATCCCATGACGAGTGACCATGTATCCCAGAAAATTTCCCACGATTACTCTAAAGGAGCATTTGGTTGGGTTTAATTTCATATGGTATTCCCTAGGGATGTCAAACAATTGTTTCAAGTGATCGATATGATCGATTGCTCGTTTTGACTTGACCAACATGTCGTCGATGTAAACTTCCATTGTGTCACCTAGATGTTCTTTGAACATCCTGTTGACCAATCGTTGGTACGTCGAACCTGCATTCTTAAGAACAAAAGGTATAACTTTGTAAAATTAAATACCTTTATCCATCTCTTGATCGTCATGATGCATCAAGATTTGATTATAACTTGGGTAGGCGTCCATGAATGCAAGAAGTTCATGACCGGCAGTCGCGTCGACCATATCATCGATATGGGGCAATAGGAATGGATCATTAGGACAGGCCTTATTAAGATCAGTGAAGTATATGCAAACTCTCCATTTCCCATTTTTCTTTTGCACGACCACGACATTAGCCAACTAGTCGGGATATTTTACTTCTCGGATTTTTCCCATCTTGAGTAGATTGTCAACTTCATCGTTGATCACCTTGTTTCGTTTTGGAGCAAAATTGCGTCGCTTCTGCTTGAAGGGTTTGGTTTAAATGAGGGATCGACGTTGAGTCGATGTGAAATGACCTAAGGGTCGATGTCGACCATGTCTTCATGTGTCCAAGCGAAACAGTTGGCATGTTCCTGCACGAAAGAGATTATTGATTCTTTTATAGAATGGTCGAGAGGTGTACCGACAAAGACGATTTTGTCAATCTTATCCTGATCTAAGACGACTTTTTCTAGACGATAATTGTCGACATCAACTTGGCTCTGTAATTGCTAGATGTTGTGCTTTCTAAGCTTCATCTGACTTTGTAACATTCTTTGGCGATCTTCTACTCGCTCTTGATCTCCTGGACACCCCAAGGTGTTGGAAACTTAACCGTCTTATGATATGTCGAGGGGACAACTTTCATGTCGTGATTCCAGGGTTGCCCTAGGATGACGTTGTATGGAGATGAGCAGTCGATGACGTTGAACTTACTTTGCTTTTTGATCCCTTTGGCATACACTGGAAGAGTAATCTCCCCGATAGTGTTGGCCATATCGCCATTGAAGCCCACGAGAACTGTTGAACGTCATACGATTTTTGATTTATCGATTCCCATATCTTTGATCGTGCTAAGGAAAATGATGTTCGCAGAATTTTCTCCATCAATCAGGATTCTTTTGGTTGAACAATTCCTGATCGTTAGTTGTATGATCAACCCATCATGATTCCAGCTCCAGCTTTGGTCGCTGAGGTCGTCCTGGTCGAACGTTATGGGCATTGATTCCAGCTCCAGCTCATGCTTTGGTCGCGACGATCGTGAGATTGAAAGTTCTTCAAGACCTCAACTAGCATGTTTTTTAGCTGCAGAATAGGTTAGTCCACAAATGTCTGATCCTTCGGTCAAACAATTTACGACTTTTGTGTGTTCTGGCGGGGCTGGTTGTAACACCCGGAATTTTATCGAGATAAACAAAATGTTATCTTAACCCTTAAAAAGTCTTCGTCTGTGGATAATGGTGGGTTAATGCTTCACGGAGACGCCTAACGGATCGGGAACCTTCAGATGCGAAAAGGGTCAAATTTCAAGTCCAGAAAACATCACGCGACAGTGCCCGTGACAGTGACAGTGGGCACTATCGCGGGGCACAGTCACTGGTGGGGGAGTGCCCACGGTACATTCCAGGCGAGAGAACCCTCGCGACAGTGCCCACTGTCACAGTCGCCGGGCACAATCGTAGTCAACCCCAAACTGTTTTAAATCTTGAATTTTCAGTCTTTTTCTCTTGTTACTTCACCCACTTCACTCTTCTCTCCCAAGAATCAACCCCTCACCCTAAAAGTCGGATTTTTGAGCCTTTAAGATGCATTTCCATGGTATGTAAAGAGATTCTTCACATTTTAGTGAGGATTTGGAAGCAAGGTGTGAAACTCTTCATTTCATCTCATTTCAAGAATTTATAAGTTTTAGGGTTTCATCAAACCCTCTTCCATCCTTTTTAAAGAATCTAAGTTTGATGGCGTATTGGTGACCTAGAAGTGTACTGTTGATGGAATCAAGTGTTTGTAAATGTAATCTTCCCTTCTCTTCAACTATGGAAAATTAGGGTTTTAGGTAAGATGAGATCTTCATGTAAAATGTTTGGGGAACAATTCTTTGTGGTTGAACATGTATATTTATGGTTGGAAATTTATGGATCTAGGTTTTGGCTTGACGATTCAAGTTTCTTTAAAAGAGCTCAAAGTGGGGTAAAATATAGATTTAGCCTAAATCTAGCAAGGTGAGTTCAAGTTGCTTTACGAAAACTATGTACATGCCAAAATGTGTATTTTGAAGTAAAAATATGTTTTACTTGGTAATTGTCAAAGTGTGAGTATTTTGAAAAGTTTTCATATTTGATAAACTTGGGTTATTTTAATCTCATGAAATACTCATATTCAGATTTTGAATATTTCAACAAGTAAATAGCATGACCTATGTATTCTTGGTGATCTTGTACGAATAAAGTTCATTTTATGATTTATGCATTCTCGGTGATCTTTGTACAAATGAAGTCTAATTCATGATGTTCAGCATTTTGATGTATTTGAGTTCATAAACCATTTGGGAAAATACTTGGTTTCCATACGTGACGAGTTTTGAGTTAATCACATCTTTGGGATATATGTCTGCATAAACGTCGTTTAAAGGCACTTCATTATTTGGGGGTCCATTATTTATTGGTCAAATGGATTTTGAGCATTTTAGCTCGGCGTTGACATTAAAAGAGTATTGAGGACAATTGTCCGGTTTTAATGGCTCAATGTAGAGTCCAATCTATGATTTACATACTAATGCATTTTATTGCATATTTATGATAATTCCATGCTCGAGTGCGTTGGTCATTCATGTGTAGTCATGTAATGTTAGACTGTGTTGCATTGGATCCATAGGTACGTAAGTCAGTCTTATTTGATGGTCAAGTGGGTGGTACGGGGTTGGACTCCGGGACTCATGTTTTATGACCTTGTCCTTTCAAGTATACACTAGGAGGGTTGAGTCCGGTTGTGCTATTGTGACGGTGGGTAGTTCATGATGGGCGTTTTGAGGCCTCCGCCATGTCGGGGCAATGCCATGGTTGTATCCCCCTTGTGCCAAGCCTTTGGTGGTATTCTTGGTAATATTCGCTAAGGTCAGCTGTCTCTTTTGGTGTAGCTTGAAGGGAGTCGTAGGGACACTTAGGCTTGCGTATCGTGAAGTGTCATACGATTAACGTTGTATGGGTGGCATACTTTTGTGTTCCTCCACTCTCAACGGATGCTGGTATCCCCCCGCTATCGACCCGTAGTATTTTGGATATTTAATTGTCCATGTTTTAACATTGGGTTTCATCCTATTTTAGGGTCGCGTGAGTATTGAATTTTAATCCCATGTTTCCGATGGTATATCTTTTATTTTATGGATTGTTTTCCATGAGTTATGAGTTGAGTATTATGCCCACCCGTGTTTTTGGGTGTTTCAGGATGCAGAGCTTTATCCACGTTTTATAAATTGGGAGCCTGCTTTCTATTCTCCTTTTGAGTGAGTTATGTGTTGAAATTAATTTACGAAGGAACGTGTTATTTTGGGGTCTTAGTTCTTTAGACCGTTTGGTTTGGAAAACGTTTATTATGGTGCCTCATTCGTCTAAAATGCATATTATTGGAAAACGAGTCGTTTCACATTTGAAGCATATTATTTTGAAAGATTATGATTTCAGTTGTATTCTTCCTTTTTAAACGATTAATTTATATATGTTGAAAACTTTTGAGCTTACTAGGCGTTAAGCCTAACCTTTTTATTTGTCGGAATGTGCATCAGGTTCCAGATGGGGGTTTTGTTCTAGCAGTCCTATGAAGAGATGTGCTTAGTTGTTCACAAGTGTAAGTAGTTGGTGAAGTCTTCCGCATGTTGGAGATAGTAACTGTTATTGGGTTTTAGTAGCACTCGTCCTTATCGTAGACTGTATGTATAGAATGAATATGTGTATTGAGGTTAGATCTTAAATTGTGATTGTAGATGAAGCAATTATCGATGTATTTAGAAAATTTTAAATTAGTTGTTATTTTCAGAATTGAGGGTGTTACAAGTTGGTATCAGAGCTTAAGTTTGAGATAATTAGGTATTGATTTTTGGATGCCTAGACTCAAACTAGCGTTCTTATAAGTGATTGTAAGTGAAGTTGCACATTAGGTTTCTTTAGATAAGATATTTTAGGGTTGATCGAGTCGCTAGAATCGGGAATCATGACGAGGGTAGCAAGGATAATAATGTACAGTATGTTCATAATTGCGCCTGGCCAACGTCGTAGTGAACTTACATGTTACATGTGTGTGCTTGAACCACCCTTGTGTGAGGATCGATGGGGTAGTGGATGAGTTTCCGAGGAGTAGTGGCTCGAAGAAGTTAATGTTTATAGCACTGTCGCTTGTAGTGACAGTTAAGACATGATGAATGCTGGAAGTTGACCATTGTGGGTCAGGACAATTGGTTGAAGTATAACCTTAGAATTATGGAATTGACGATATTCGAGGATAAATTATAAGGTGAACCGAGGAAATATTCGAGTATCGCTTTAAGATGTTGAGCATCTGGATGACAATAGTATGAAAATTGAGAAGCATATTTCTAAGATGTTGAGTGCCGACCAAAGACATGCACGAAATTTATTTCTAAAATAAGTTGCATCAATTGTTTCTCATGTTTTCGAAGCATAAGGTTAGTTATACTATGAAGTCTTGGTAAAACATTTAGCACTCATCATATTTTAAACCGTGAGCTTAAGCATGCATGGAATGGTTTTGTTGCATGTGATTGCAAATTTATATTGAAAATCTCTCCGTCCCTGTTTTGTGTTTAACGCTATTTTTGGAACATCATAAGATCCGTGTTCTAATGCCATATGGGGCATTGGGCAAGTAACTGTAGAATTTTTAACCTTAACATTGGATCTCCTCCACGTATGTTAAGGTTTTAAAGGAAGAGTTGTTCCCATGTTTTGAGCCGGAAATTTCTTGGGAATTTTAGTCTGCATGAGTCGTGTTGAATTTTTTTGGGCACTGTTTTGGCGACGTTTTTGGGCTCGTGAGAGTACTTTGAGTCGCGTGGGTTTTAATTTTATTGCGTGTAAATTTACGAGTTTGTTGGGTGTTGTGTCTCATTAAAGTTTTACTAAAAATGGTCATTTTATCGTACGTTGTGGTTTTTAGAACTTTGACATTTTTAGACTTATCGTCGTATTATACTTATTTGTTGGACAATAAAAATTTTGATACCGCATATAAATGGGGCGTAGCCAAGTGGTAAGGCAACGGGTTTTGATCCCGCTATTCGGAGGTTCGAATCCTTCCGTCCCAGAGCACCCTTGAAAGAGTGCGTAATAACTCACTGATCGAGCGTTCTTGCGCCGAAGATGAACGGGTACAACCTTTGTAACTTCATGGTATACCCATGGATTGGCCAGCTCCTATTTGGAAGGCTTAGTTGATTCCAAATTAAGAGCTATGCCTATTGTACTGAGACATTGGTTTTGCTAATTCGAATTGAAGGGTGATATAAAGTTGGTCCCGACCCGACAGTACCCATTTGGGGAACGTCCAGTGCCAAAGTCACTGAATGGGTAAGTCGCCAATCCCTAAAACGAGATATTCATCCTAGTCACTATGGGCGTATTTGCCCAATTGACACATCTCAATGCCTGAACACTTAGAGATTCTCGCGAGTCTATATTCGATTCGTTTGTTGATGAGGCGGCACCCGGATTTGAACTGGGAAAAAAGGATTTGCAGTCCCCCACCTTACCACTCGCTAATGAGTTTTATGAAAATTCAGTTGGGTTCATAGTGTCTTACCATACGACTTTTGCGTCGCGTAGATAAATTTTGGGAACGTGTGTACATGCATTATTGTGTGCGTTAATTTATATGTTTTGTTAATAGATGTCATCCCACGTGTTATATTTGGATTAAATTATACTATTGGTGTGAGTAAACGTATAAAAGATTTATATTATTTCAGGTAGAACTTTTGTTCTGAACACATTTCAGTTATTGATTTTACTGTTAGAAATTTTCTGCAATGCATTAAACGAGTATTAGTTTACATATCGTTGTAGTTACTATTTTGGACAGGTGCGTTTTATCTGTGCAACCCAAATTTAAACTTGATTTGATATTTATGTACGTCCCTATCATTTTACTGAGTTTTGGGGAATAAACTGGTGTATATGGGCTTTGTTGAAAAATTTTATTCCGCAACGTTTTGCGGTTAAAAGGAACGAATTTAAAGTCAAAATTGTGAAGTTCCCTTTTTGGAATCATACAAACATTTATTGCATGTGTTTTGGTGCAGAATTTTCTTTTCACATATATGGTATAATCTGATGTATGTTAGGACCATGGTAGTACATTTAAAATTTTGTTGTGCATCTTTCATTATTATCCATATTAAAGTAAGTACTGATCAAATGAGTTTTGGAAATGGTTTTATATGCGTAGTGTTGGTGACCATTTTGCACACCTATCGAGAAATCGGTAGTGGATTTTACTCATACGATTAATCGTAATAAAGCTTGTGTATTCGGAAGTTTTATAAAATTTCGATTGGCATATTAATTGAAAAACCTCGAACTCATTAGGGCTATAGATTTAAGACCCTATTTTGAAAAGAGTTGTGATTAGGGACTAGAGGAGTCCTTGGAATTTGACGCGTCAGATGATCCGACTTGTGGTCAACCTTGATTGTTGGGTTTCAATTTTGGATCTGTGCATGCATGAATAATCGAGGTAATAGATTCATGCCTTCTCCTAGTTAAGTAAGAGGTGATATTTCTACTTCGGTAAGTCTGCGGATTAAGGCCTTGTGTGGTTGTTCGCTTTTGGTTGGATATGAGTTGTTGGGTTGATTGCTTGACATCATGCATGTGTTTGGGGTGTGCCACCCGGGTGAGTCTTCAGGAATAAAGGAAATATTTTGATTCTTTTGTTAGAGATGTAAGATTGGGAATTTTAGTTTCATGTTAGGTGTCAACTTTAATTCGACAATGTGAATGTGGAATGAAATAGTTGACGGTATACCTACGTGTTAAGTCTAAATATTGTATCCAAGATTTAATTAGAAAGTCAAACTTGTAAAGTCAATATTGTCAAAGTCTTGTAAATGTCAAAGTATGTTTAGTTTCCTTAGTTGTTAAATCTTGTGTTAGATAGTTGGTATAAATAGGTTTGCTTTGTAATCTTGTGGTAGAAATCAAGAGAAGCACGTATTGTAAACTTTCATCTAGTGTGGTTATTGAAGATCTACTTTCTCTCTCTACACTTTCTCTCTCTAGTTCATGATTGTTATACATTGTATATGAGATTTGCTTGATATGTTTGGGATTTTATCATTAACAATTGGTATCAGAGTTGAACCAAACATTTTCAGGAATGATTTGATCAGTAATTTGAATTGAAATATTGATTTTTTTTAGATCGAAAAATTGATTTTTTCGAGTTTTTGTACTGTTCATCCGAATTTTGTTGGAAAAGTCGTTTTTGATGCAAGAAAATGGAATCATTGGATTCGATTTGTGTTTTGGATTGATTCTTGTATTGATTACATCTAGTAATTCGAACAAATTCGATGTTAAATTTTGATTTTTGAAATTTTCTTGAAAAGTCGAGTTCGAACACTGTTCTTGATCGAATTTGTGGAAATTGTTGATTTCAATCTGAATTTGTTAGTAAATTTGTGTTTAGTATTGGTTTTTTTCGATGATGCTAATAAGTTTTTGAGAACAAATTTGCAGATTTGAATCAATTTGGATCGAATTGTGCAAGTCAGAGCCAAGTTTGCGCTAGATCTTCGATTTGCGCGAGTTCATATTCATTTGCGCGAGTTCATCAGATTTGCGCGAGTTTTTCAGGGCTTTAATTCAGTTTGCGTCTTCTTAGAGTCATGCAAATCAAAGATTGCATTTCAGCCTGATTGCGCAAAGTCTATCTTGCGCCATCCATATATCGCGCAAATCTCCAATCATCTTTATTCGCGTAAAGTTCAGTGTACATCACTTCAAGAAACTCTAAGTTTGCGTGTCAAGGCTCTCACGCAAAGTTACATTTGCGTCTTCAGTGGGTTACGCAAATCCTACTTTGCGCCACTGTTGTCTCGCGAAAAGCTCACTTTGCGCCATACACTGATAACGAGAAGCTTACTTTGCGCAATACACTGTTCGCGAGAAGCTTACTTTGCGCTATTCTCTGCTCGCGAGAAGTTTGGTTTGTGCTATCTATAGTTCACGAAAAACTCAGTCTTGCACCACCATCTGTTAGCGCATATCAAGTGTTCAAATTTTAAATTTTGTGCAAGATTTCAATTTGATCTGATTTTTTATTTTCTGATTTACAGTTTGGGAACGGTCTTTTATATCAAGTTGATTACTAATTCAATATGGGATTTTTTACAGAGCTTGAAGAGAAGAATAGAAAGCTTGAATTAGAGAAAGTAAATCTGGGTTATGCTGTTGACTTTCACTCGAAAAAGTCAAAAGAGTATTTTGCTGAAATCATTATACTGAAAGAAGAAGTTTGTGCTTTAAGGCCAATCAATGAAGATCTTCATAAAAGAACTTCTGGACTGAATGAAGAGAAGATAATGAGATTGGAATTTGAGAATGCTGAACTTAGAAAGAATATATCTGATTTGGAACAACAGCTTGCTGAAAATAAAGCTGATTTTTGATAATGAAAAGAAAAAAACTTCAAAGAAATTCTCAGATTTCTCTAAAAAGTGTTTTGAAGAAAAGAAGTCAGCTGATCTTAAATGCATAAAACTTTCTCAACAAGTTTTCGATTTTGAGAAAGTACTTATTTTGGAAAGAGAGAAATTTGCTAAAGAAAAGAAGGATATTGAACAGAAGAATGTGGAATTCTTCAAGGAACTATCAGGCCAGGGAAACAATTCAGAGAAAGGATTTGAAGAAGAACGATCTATCTTTGAGACTGAAATCAAAAGGCTGACTTCCAAGTTATCTGAACTATCTGCTAATGCACTGAAAGAGCAGAAAACGAAGTCTGAGTTCTCAAAGAATATTGACCTGCTTGTTCAAGAAAGAGACAACTTCGCTTCAAAGATCAAAGCGCTTGAAAAGACTGCTTCAAGTTCAAATCAGAAATTTGTCTCTTCACAAAGGTCAGTTAAATCTTTTGATCAGATTCGTCGAACTAACATTTTTTATGATAGATATTTAGATGGTTCAGGTACATCTCCAAGAAGAAGAAGTTACAAGTCAGAGAAACTGGTCTGGATGAAGAAATCAGTTAAAGATGAGATGTCAGATGAGGTGAAAGGAAACACATCATGTGTACATGTACATCAAGCAAAGAAGAACAAAAAGCATAAAGGTAAACCTGATCATATATACTCAAGAGATCAATTATTCAGGTTTTCAGGTAATAAATATTATTGTTCTTATTGTTGTACACATGATCATATTCACAAGACAAGTGATCATTTCTGGTATGGCTTTTACTCTATAAACCCCACAAGAACTGCAACTAACATTCATGGACCCAAATACCAGTGGGTACCAAAACCGAAAACTGATTCCGTGTTGCAGGCACCTCAAGTCAAGGGGGAGTAAGAGAACCATGGCTCTTGAATAACACAGTTCAAGAATCGCACCTCAATGTCAAGACTATGGATTCTAAGTACACATCTTAGGACCCGGACTTCAAAGGAGTTTGACTCCTAAACACAACAGTTTAGGACTCGTACTTCAGCGATTAAAATACCTTACTCCTGTCATGATATGAGGATTGTACTCCAATACTCAAATGATGAAATCAACAATCAAGGGGGAGTACTTTCTTTTCTGAAATTTGCATTAGAGAGATATGACGGACTACATTCCAGAAGGAATTGTAGATCTCTATCCTGTACTTTTTCACTGATAGATCATACTGATATGACGGACTACATTCCAGAAGGAATTGTGGATCTTTATCTTGTTTTCATTGATAAATCTACTGTTGCATAATTTATAGGGGGAGTAAAGCTGATGGCTTCTGATCACATAACAGATCAGGACCCGTTCTTCAAAGTTCAGAAGTATGGATATTTTGATAATATCCAGGGGGAGCTTAAATGACCTAAATCATTCTATCATGATTTGAGGAGGAGCTTAAAAGGTAAATATCTTCTAATCTTAGATCTCTGATTGTTTGAAAGAAGAACAACTTTCAAGCATGAAAAACAGGTTCTTAAATGTTCAAACCACTTCTCTATTCTCAAAAGATTTCATGAATTCTGAAGTGAGCTTTTAAATGTTTTTCAAATTTTGAACTTAATGTTTAACTGACCATGTGTTTCCAAAGATCAATACTCGTGTATTGTCTTTTCCATATACTGTAAAGTATTCACACACATCGGTTCAGTATTTCATTTGATTTGTTATTACCATGTCTCATAACGAACATATTTTTTGATGGTAATACCCTCGTTTGCTTTCAAAGTTGTTGAGCATCATTCATCTTTTTCATATTTGTGCTTTCATTGATAAATTGTTTATATTCGTTCATATAAACAAAATATTCAGTTCTTTGATACCCTAACCATTTCATTTGATCTACTTGATACATTGTCATATTATCAAAACAATTCTTTTGATTTTATTTCATTCATTCAATATCATTGTTTTGAGAAATCTTCAAAGTTCAATTGCTCAAATTTCATTAGCATACATTTTGACAATGATATCATACCCTTTGTGCTTAATTGTTCAGTTAAATTGTTGAGCAACCATGCTTTTTAGGACTTACATGGGATTCGTGTGTGAGCTTAAAAAGAACTTCCATGGATTCACGTCAACCAGTGTTTCCTACCCAGGAAGTTATCCTTGAGTGATTAAGGGGTGAGGGGTCAAAATCAAAGAGTGGGGGAGATAACTCATCCGGTTGAGTTATTCTCATTGTGCTGAGCGGAAAAATGGAAATGAGAGTTTGGTTAGAAGTGAGCTTAAATGTTAAAAAGAAAGAGGGTGTGAGAACAGAGTTAAAAGAATACCAGAACTCTGCACCAACTACTTTCTGAGCCGGGCAGCCACATCTTCTAATTGGTTCACATTCTTTGGTGACCATCATTGAAAAAGGCAGTGAGCCCATGCCAACTCTTGCTATTACCCCACCAACCACTCATTTCTTTCTTAACAAAGAAATGTTTCATTTTCTTTGGGGACGCAACATATATGCTATCTAATCTTCACTCGAAAGATTTAGATATTGAAAAAGAAGGAAAGTTGCCCCACCTTCGCACCTCTTTCATGCACATTGAGTCCGTGTAATAACTGTTGTTGTCTCAACAGTTTACACAATTTGAGCCTTATGAAACACAATCTTTGTGCTAAATTCTTTCATACACAAGCACGATCACACAGAAAATTTGTTTTTCTGTCAGAACATTCATAGAATTACCTTGTATTTTTCAATGATTGAATGGAAGTCCTGGGGAGTCATTATCAAACCAGCTCCTTAAATTGTATATTCGTTGTACACAGTAACTTTGTATTACTGACAGGCATTCCTAACTGTTTCATTTGTTGAATCAGGGTTACCACGTTCATTATATCTGAATTTGAAAAGATTCAGGTATATACAGTTCATGATTCAGTTACTCAGATCAAAGCGCGGCGACTGTCAAATTATCATTGAAAGGGGAGATTGTTATTCGAATACAAAGGGGGTGATCAAAGACTGTGTCGAAATTGAAGATGTTTTGATGATCATGATGCTCACAATCATCAAAAAGGGGGAGAAATTTACAAAGATTCAATTTCAAAGCCATGGATAGTTGTCAAAGTGAAAAGACTTGTGAAGAAATTTTGGGAGTTCAAAAGTCAATTCAAAATGCTTCCGCTAATTCAAAGTCAAAAGATTCTGAAGAAAGATTGTTCAAAGATAAATCAAGATGATTTGTGAAAGTTTGTTTCTCTGAAGACAGTCAAGAGATCAATGTGATGAAGATACAGTTTTGAAAGATTTCTCTGAGATGAAAGAAGTTTCAAAGTTTCAAAGGTGTTTCAAGAATTCTGTTTCGTGTTCAAGACATGTTGACTTTCAAAGCTTCAAAGAATGAAAAAGACTTTTCAAGATTCTTCAAAGGCTGAAAGATTAAAGGTTGTTAAAGTTTCAAAGTTCAAAGTTGTCAGAGACAAAAGTTGAAGAATCAAGTGCTGAAGACTAGTGTCAAATTTTTATTAAATCTTGAATACAAAGGGGGAGATTGTTAAGTCTAAATATTGTATCCAAGATTTAATTAGAAATTCAAACTTGTAAAGTCAATATTGTCAAAGTCTTGTAAATGTCAAAGTATGTTTAGTTTCCTTAGTTGTTAAGTCTTGTGTTAGATAGTTGGTATAAATAGATTTGCTTTGTAATCTTGTGGTAGAAATCAAGAGAAGCATGTATTGTAAACTTTCAGATGTGTGGTTATTGAAGATCTACTTTCTCTCTCTACACTTTCTCTCTCTAGTTCATGATTGTAATACATTGTATATGAGATTTGCTTGATATGTTTGGGATTTTTCATTAACACTATGTTTGCAGTGTTATCTTTTGATCTTAGGCGTCGATTTGTTCTTTTGAGGTCAATGAATGTTTGGAGTGTTGGGGTACTCTCGTTGTACCATAGGGAATGTAAGCTTCTAAGTTTCATCACTTAAAGAAAGCTAGATGTTGGTAACTAAGTGTCGATGTGAATAATGTTCTTGGCGTGGTAAAATCTTATTGGTGGAATGTTTGGAGTTGAGAATAGATCGGAATTGTATGATAGCCTAATCTGGATTAACCAACTCCCAGTAAAGCGTATTGGTACGTCCTTGGAAAGAAGGCCTTACCAATATCAAGGGTGAATTATTAAAGAATTTTGGGAATTCTTTGGGGTTGGTGTGGAATATTGGAATGCGGATTCAGAATTGTGTTGAGCTGAAACGGTTTAGTCAATGAGAAGTTGGGGTCCCAAGATGCCCTTGAGGTAGTACGTGTCGCCTAAGGTTGGGAGGCAACCGAGGTCGAATGGTTAGAAGTTACTCTAGTAAGGTTCGATGTTCACTCTAGTATGAGTGTGTCGTATCAAAATGGATGTGTGGGGTGAGTGTCTTAACAAAAAACAGTGTGTCAGTTTCGTCAGAAAGTTAACAGGTTCAGCTCAAGGATGATTTAGGTTAGAGTCATATCCTTGAGGAGGGAGATGGTCGTTTGGTGAGAATGTCATTGGGGTCTCTGTTTAGTCGTTACCTTTTGGGACCAAGGAACCCCATTAAGTGCTGAGAATAGTAGTGAGATGCCTTGTGTGAGATGGATTTCGGGGACGAAATCATTCCAAGGTTAGGAGGATTGTAACACCCGGAATTTTATCGAGATAAACAAAATGTTATCTTAACCCTTAAAAAGTCTTCGTCTGTGGATAATGGTTGGTTAATGCTTCACGGAGACGCTTACGGATCGGGAACCTTCAGATGCGAAATGGCAAATTTCAGGTCCGGAAAACATCGGGCGACAGTTCCCGCAACAGTGACTGTGGGCACTATCGCGGGGCATAGTCGCTGGTGGGGGAGTGCCCACGGTACATTCCAGGTGAGAGTGCCCTCACGACAGTGCCCATTGTCACAGTCGCCGGGCACAATCGCGATCAGCCCCAGACTGTTTTAAAACTCGAATTTTCAGTCTTTTTCACTTGTTACTTCACCCACTTCACACTTCTCTCCCAAGAATCGACCCCTCACCCTAAAAGTCGGATTTTGGAGACTTTAAGGTGCATTTCCATGGTATGTAAAGAGATTCTTCACATTTTAGTGAGGATTTGGAAGCAAGGTGTGAAGCTCTTCATTTCATCTCATTTCAAGAATTTCTAAGTTTTAGGGTTTCATCAAACCCTCTTCCATCCTTTTTAAAGAATCAAAGTTTGATGGCGTATTGGTGACCTAGAAGTGTACTGTTGATGGAATCAAGTCTTGGTAAAGGTAATCTTCCCTTCTCTTCAACTATGGAAAATTAGGGTTTTAGGTAAGATGAGATCTTCATGTAAAATGTTGGGGGAACAATTCTTTGTGGTTGAACATGTATATTTATGGTTGGAAATTTATGGATCTAGGTTTTGGCTTGAGGATTCAAGTTTCTTCATAAAAGCTCAAAGTGGGGTAAAATATAGATTTAGGCTAAATCTAGCAAGGTGAGTTCAAGTTTCTTTATGAAAACTATGTACATGCCAAAATGTGTATTTTGAAGTAAAAATATGTTTTACTTGGTAATTGTCAAAGTGTGAGTATTTTGATAAGTTTTCATATTTGATAAACTTGGGTTATTTTAATCTCATGAAATACTCATATTCAGATTTTGAATATTTCAACAAGTAAATAGCATGACCTATGTATTCTTGGTGATCTTGTACGAATAAAGTTCATTTTATGATTTATGCATTCTCGGTGATCTTTGTACAAATGAAGTCTAATTCATGATGTTCGGCATTTTGATGTATTTGAGTTCATAAACCATTTGGGAAAATACTTGGTTTCCATATGTGACGAGTTTTGAGTTAATCACATCTTTGGGATATATGTCTGCATAAACGTCGTTTATAGGCACTTCATTATTTGAGGGTCCATTATTTATTGGTTAAATGGATTTTGAGCATTTTAGCTCGGCGTTGACATTAAAAGAGTATTGAGGACAATTGTCCGGTTTTAATGGCTCGATGTAGAGTCCAATCTATGATTTACATACTAATGCATTTTATTGCATATTTATGATAATTACATGCTCGAGTGCGTTGGTCATTCATGTGTAGTCATGTAATGTTAGACTGTGTTGCATTAGATCCATAGGCACGTAAGTCAGTCTTATTTGATGGTCAAGTGGGTGGTACGGGGTTGGACTCCGGGACTTATGTTTTATGACCTTGTCTTTTCAAGTATACACTAGGAGGGTTGAGTCCGGTTGTGCTATTGTGACGGTGGGTAGTTCATGATGGGCGTTTGGGGCCTCCGCCATGTCGGGGCAATGCCATGGTTGTATCCCCCTTGTGCCAAGCCTTTGGTGGTATTCTTGGTAATATTCGCTAAGGTCAGCTGTCTCTTTTGGTGTAGCTTGAAGGGAGTCGTAGGGACACTTAGGCTTGCGTGTCGTGAAGTGTCATACGATTAACGTTGTATGGGTGGCATACTTTTGTGTTCCTCCACTCTCAACGGATGCGGGTATCCCCCGCTATCGACCCGTAGTATTTTGGATATTTAATTGTCCATGTTTTAACATTGGGTTTCATCCTATTTTAGGGTCATGTGAGTATTGAATTTTAATCCCATGTTTCCGATGGTATATCTTTTATTTTATGGATTGTTTTCCATGAGTTATGAGTTGAGTATTATGCCCACCCGTGTTTTTGGGTGTTTCATGATGCAGAGCTTTATCCATGTTTCATAAATTGGGAGAATGCTTTCTCTTCTCCTTTTGAGTTAGTTATGTGTTGAAATTAATTTACGAAGGAACGTGTTATTTTGGGGTCTTAGTTCTTAAAACCGTTTGGTTTGGAAAACGTTTATTATGGTGCCTCATTCGTCTAAAATGCATATTATTGGAAAACGAATCGTTTCGCATTTGAAGCATATTATTTTGAAAGATTATTATTTCAATTGTATTTTTCCTTTTTAAACGATTAATTTATATATGTTGAAAACTCTTGAGCTCACAAAGCGTTAAGCCTAACCTTTTTATTTGTCGGCATGTGCATCAGGTTCTAGATGGGGGTTTGGTTCTAGCAGTCCTATGAAGAGATGTGTTTAGTTGTTCACAAGTGTAAATAGTTGGTGAAGTCTTCCGCAAGTTGGAGATAGTAACTGTTATTGGGTTTTAGTAGCACCCGTCCTTATCGTATACTACTGTATGTATAGAATGAATATGTGTATTGAGGTTAGATCTTAAATTGTGATTGTAGATGAAGCAATTATCGATGTATTTAAAAAAATTTAAATTAGTTGTTATTTTCAGAATTGAGGGTATTACACTGGTCGTGTGTTAGTACCCATTAGATCTTGTAGATGACCTTTACGTACCAACCAGGCCAACTCTCATCGCATGGCTATGAAATCATTTGTCATATTCCCATGATCGCCATAAAAGTCGCACCATTTGGACTTGTCCTTCTTGGGATCATCTTTATCGCTTTTCGGTGCCCATTTGACATTTATCTACATGTTTTTCAAATCTTCGACCACCTCTTTTGATGTCCCCTTGAATCCGTAATAGGAGATCTTATGATATTGAGGAAACTTTGTCGTCGAGACATTCTTCTTCTTATCGAACCTTACGTTCGAAATCTACTTGGATGGTTCGACTTTGGAGGTTGACCTGGTCTTGAAGTACGACTTCTTAACGCTTAATGATTTCATGTGGCTGGAATGCTTACGTCGAAAGGCCATATCATCCACCACCCGCATATATGCTAATGTTCTAGCTCGAATGTCTTCAAAGTTTTCAGGCGGGTATTTTGTCTGATCCAAGTACAAATCTGAATTTTCGTCGAGACCTCGCTTATAAGCTTCGATTGCAGTCCTGACGTCGCAGCTACGCACGTTGATCATCTCAGAATTGAAGCAGTTAAAGTAACTTCGGACCAATTCACCAGCTTTCTAAGTGACGTAATAGAGGTAGCTAGTTTGCTTTCCATCTTGCGACTGCTAGCAAACTGCTGGAAGAATTGGTTGACCAGTTCTGCGAAACTGCTCATGGATTTGGGCTTGAGGTTGATCAGCCATTGGAGAGCAGCTCCCGTGAGAGTCACACCGAAACTCTTGCACAGACTTCTTGATACTGGTGTGGTATCGACACAGTCCACATTAGTTGTTTGTGATGTGCGATATGTTCTGTTAGGTCGGTTACTTCATAGTACTTCGGGGTGAACGTTAGGATGTTATGCTTCTTAGGGACGTCGATCATGGTGATCTCGTCGACAAAAGGTGATGTCTGGAATCCAGTGCGAGGCTCGACGTCGACGGGTATAGCAGCTCCAGGAAGCTTGGAAAGTAACAACATCTTTTCGTTTTGGTTTTCTAGTAACTTTATCCGTCGTGTGACCAAATCGTCGGAATTGAATCCATTGCTCGTCGGTAGCGGTGCTAGTACAAATCCTGAATCCTAAGACGTTATACCTGCCACCATGAACAATTCACCAGCTTTTCCGTTGATCGGCACGCACAGTGATGGTATAGGAATCAAAGTAAATATTGTCGACGGTATAGGTAGGGTCGGGATAGTGTAAGTTGTGGCGCCTTCACCTTGCACTGGCCTCAGATATGGAGGTAGTGGAGGCTGTAGACCTGAAAAAGCCATGTTAAAAGGTGGTATTGGACCAGATAAAGGTCCAAACTGATTTCCAACATTCTGATTCCTCATAAATGCGAGTTCTTCAGCTTCATTGAGATTTTTTTCGTCTAGAGCATTGATGCGGTTACGGACAGCGTCAAGTTCCATGCGGATTTGAGCAATGACGAGATTTTGAGTTCCTTGTCCTGACATGATCTTGTCAAAAAGAAAGCTTCAAGTAAATCGTTAGTAGGACACACTCTTTGTCGCATATGGACTCTAGTTGGGGCACCATGGTGGGCGCCAAACTGTTAATGCCAAAAATCGTCCTAAATATGAGATAAGGCCGGTATGGAACTTTTAACAACTAAAGTAAGTATCAAGATACAAATCATACGACAGAAAGTAAATAAGGATAAGACACAGAGAATTTGGTGACATGGAAAACCCCGTTGAGGGTAAAAACCGCGGACAATAGCAGAGATCGTCAAGTGCACTATGGACATCAAACAGGGACGCCGTCCTTTAGAAGGAGAGATCAAGAGTACAATTAACGATATTACAATTAAAAGTAAACAAATCGTAAGTTTGTGTCGTTCGTCGTGAAGTGTAACACTTCGTCGAGAGTTCTTGTTTAGGAGAGTATGCTTGAATATTGTGTGTACGAGTTGTCTTTAATCAGTTCGAATTGTGTTGAATTGTTTTCCAATGTCCCTTAAGCTCAACATGGCTTGGATATATATAGCTTTGGATCACCATAAATAAGATTTTAATGTCCAATGGTCTGTGTATTGAATGACTTTGATGATGTCTTTCCGTTATAGTCGTTGTCCATTAATCATGTAATAGACGAAGCGAATGTAGAGGACACAACATATCCAGGGAAGGAATATGGGACCTTAGCGAGGGAGTGATGGGCAACCTTACTCTTTCTTCCATGCCGACGTCGAAGGCCCGGCTTAAGACATTGACTTGAGCCTCTTCACTACGATCTACGGGAACTCTTCGCTAAAGGCTTTTCTTATTTTCTTATTCCCGCCAGGCGCTGTTAAGCCCTTCACCTCCTTCTGATGATCATTCCCCTTCTTCGCCGCGGGAACATCTCTCGGCACAATCGCTTTCAATGAAAATTTTGCTTTCAAAATCCGCCCTCTTTTCTGATCCTTGTCTTAGGCATCAAAGCAAGGGGGAACGAGAGCGATCAGCCACAGTAGAAACGTATGTTTAACAATAAAGAAGTCATAATCGTTAGTTACGTTAAATCATAAGATATTCAGTCGTCGAGAGATTTCATGGTCGAGATCGTAAGAAACTTACGACCATCGTCATAAGTGGCGACTAGAGTCGTCGATGTACATGGTCTTCAGGACCTTATCTTAATACAAGAGTTGTCTTAAGATTGGAATGGTTTTCTTGCGTCGGTCGTGACTTGTGAAATTTTACCCAAACATGGACGAAATCTTCTTTTGGGGGGGGGGGGGGGGAATGTAATACCCGAATATCTCAATTATCGGTTTCGTATAAAGCTTAGAATATTTAAATATGGATTGAAGCAATAAAAGCTTGTACATGTTGCTTTTAGTGTTGTACGAGACTTAATTTGCCATTAAAACAGTACACTAGGGGATAAACATGTACAAACAATATGAATTAGGACTATGAATGTGAAGAAATCCCCTAATAGGGTTAGAATTGCAATAAGTGAAACTTGAGGGGTTAGTTTTATAAATTAAAAAAATATAAAAATAGAAATTAAAACCCGTTTATCCATTTTTCTTATTCTCCAGACTTCTACAAATCGGCTTCATCATCAGAATCGACTTTCACCTCCTTCAATTCTTGAAATCAAACTCAAATCTCATGGGAGAAGTTGTATAAACCTAAAGTAAGTATGTTTTTTTCTTCTCTAATCTTAAGAATTCCATGTTATTTAGGGCTCATGTTCAAGTATTGATGGTGATACATGGTTAGGTTCAAGAAATTGAAAGTTGAGTTGTATTTACCTTAGGATTTGTTATTCATATCTTTAACTCAATCAAGGTAAACTAGAATTTCATAGTTGTTATTGAAATTGTTGATTTTGCAAGTTATGTTGATAAAGTCTTGGTTATGATTTTGTGTTAGAACTACTAAATTGGGAAATTTGTTAGCTTTTGGTACCAAAAATAGGCAAAGGAAGGAAACCATTGAAATTGTTTTGAGCTCCATGAAGTAATGCCCACAAGGTATTTGTTGAAATTCCTTAAAGAAATTTTCAACTCTGTTGAGTTTTAGCTTTATGTCCGGATATTGAAAAATCTATATAAAATCAACCGTAGACCCAATTGAGGTTTGCAATACATCGTTAGGAAGCCCAATGTGTCTAGTACAACTTTGTAGTTTACACCGAGAGCAAATTATGACTCTAAGCAGCTCCAAACAATGAATTCCCAAAGCGGGTTTGTCACAGCTCCAAACAATTCTGTTATTTACTGGAATAATTTGACTGGATTAATATACGATCATCAAACAAATTATCATATGTGATAAAAACCAATAATCAAATGTTAGGAATTATTAGAAATCAGTTTGGAAAACAAACTCAAACCCAATTCATTAGGGATTCTTCCCACTGTTACAGATAATGCTATATATAAAAAGACAATCATACCCTTTTTAATTTAATTTAATATTGTTTTATTTAATCCATTTATTAAATAAGGTATGTGACATATCTTTGCTTCTCACAAATTTTTTCACCTTCTCACATGATCCTCCATTTGTGTATATATATATATACATATACACACACACACAAATATAGATGAATGATCATGTGATAAGTTAAATTGTAAGACTCCGTTTTGAAAACGTGTACTTTTTCTTACTCGAATTGTATTGTAATTAAAATGGAAATAAAAAATAATTAAGGGATTAAAACTGTTAGTTAACCAAACTTTTTAATAAAAATATATATATATATATTATATATATATAATAAAAATAAATAAATATTATATATATATATATATATATATATATATTTCATTAGTTGTTCAAGCCGTAGAGTAAATTACATTCCATCGTCCCTATGAAGATTTTTGGGATTTTTGACATTTTTTTCTTCAACATATTCTTCAAAATGAAGAAAAGTAGGAAAGAGACTGTAAAATTCTTTAAATTATGCAAAACTTCCAAAAGTGACAATAAGAAATAAATATTCCAATCAACATAAAATTAATTTTTGAATTAAATTTTTAGAGAGAGAATAATATTTTATTAGGTAAATGAAATATTTTAATAATATAATTAATGTTTTAATTTCTAAAATATAAAATCAATTGTAGTTGAATTTATTATTTTTTAAAGATTTTAAGGTTTCATTCTCAAGTTTAGCGAAAAATAAAAAAATATATTGAAAAGGCTATAATCTTTTAGTAGTTTAAAATATGGTAATTACACATGTTAATCATTAATGACTGCTAAAAATGTTTTGATTAATGAATTTTTATAAATTTATTAAATAACTATGTATAAATAAATTTATAGAAAATCAGAAAATGTTTTGCTAACACAGAAAATAGTAATTATATATTTGGCAATTTTTAATAATTAATATAAAAAATGATAACTGAATTTATAGAAAATTCTTTAATAATTATGTATAAATGAATTTATAAAAAATTATCAATGTAAAAGTTGATACATACACTTAATTTGTCAGCACAAAAAACTGGTAAATAATTACTAAAAGTTTTCATAAATGGATTTATAGAAAATTATTAAATAATTGTATACCTACAGCATCCACAATGATAGAATTACTTTCTATATTTATTTCTGAAATATCATTGTTACCTTAATAAAATAAGAGTTTTAATAAAACTTCGTAATAAAGGTTTCCATTTTTTTATTTATAAAATGTTAACTTTATTTATAGATTATTATATAAAATTAAGAGTGAATTGTGGATTTGGTCCATGTGGTTTTGTCATTTCTTTGACCATGGTCCTCATTTTATGTTTATTGTGGATTTGGTCCTTGTGGTATTCAATTTATTTTGGTCATGGTCCTTCTCACTAACACTTCCATTAACTTTGTTAAATCAAGGACCATTTTAGCCATTTTGCCTATTTTTTGTCCTTTTTTGATAAGAAAAATATAAACAATATTTTTATATACACATGCACACACATGTATATAAATATATATATATATATATAACGATATTAAAATAAATAAAATAAGACATTATTGTATGATTTAATTGTTTAATTTTTTTTAAATTAATTATATTAAATACGATTTAATTTTATTATTTTATTGTAATTGTGGAAAAATATATATAGTTTTATTGTTTTAATGTAATTAAAATTTCAATTTAAACAAATCAGATCATAAAACTATATCTTATTTTATTTAGAGCGAATAAAATAAAATATGATTTTATGATTTGATTTATTGAATTAAAATTTTAATTAAGTTAAAGACGATTTAATTATATTGTTCTTTTATTATCATTGCAACAAACAAACTTATTGTTGATATTTTAACACAAAAAAATCATTAAAACCCATTGAGAAATGAACTTTAATTTTATCATACTAAAAACAATATGAAAATTGATTTTTAGTTTTTGACTGAAAAACAATATGAAAATTGGAGCTTCTAATTTTAAGATGATAAAATTATAGTTCATTTCTCAACGATTTTCAATGATTTTTGGTGTTAAAATATCAACAATAAGCTTGTTTGTTGCAATGATAGTAAAAAAACAATATAACTAAATCGTCTCTAACTTAATTAAAATTTTAATTCAATAAATCAAATCATAAAACCATATTTTATTTTATTCGATCTAAATAAATAAGATATAGTTTTATGATCTGATTTGTTTAAATTGAAATTTTAATTACATTAAAACAATAAAACTATATATTTTTTCACAATTACAATAAAATAATAAAATTAAATCGTATTTAATATAATTAATTTTAAAAAAATTAAACAATTAAATCATACAATAATGTCTTATTTTATTTATTTTAATATCGTTATATATATATATATACATGTGTGTATACATGTGTGTTTGTGTGTATAAAAATATTGTTTATATTTTTTTTATTAAAAAAGGACAAAAAATAGGTAAAATGACTAAAATGTTCCTTGATTTAACAAAGTTAATGGAAGTGTTAGTCAGAAGAACCATGACCAAAATAAATTGAATATCACAAGAACCAAATCCACAATAAACATAGAATGAAGACCATGGTCAAAGAAATCACTAAACCACATAGACAAAATCCACAATTCACTCTAAATTTAAAATATATTTATATATATATATATTTATATATATTATAAAATTATTATTTTAATAATTAATTTATTTTGCTAAGATATTCGAGAAACATAAATGTAATTTTGTTAATTTATTTATTTTTTTTAACATATTTGAAAAATGTAACACCGGGAAACGTGGGGTTTAAATTTTAAATAAGTTAAAAAGTAAAAGGGGTTGATTGGTAAAAGACTTAAATAGTCTTCTATTAACTTATAAAAAAATTATAATTATAAACCCAAAAACGGGTAGCAACCAGAGAGTTTTAATAGCACCCATAATGGGTTTTTAAAAGTCCATATGTATACGTGGCAGTCCATCAAAAAATTAATACCATTGGGTAGGACCGGTTTTGTCATGTGGTATGGACCAGGTCCATACAGATGAACCGGTTTATCTCTTCTTTTTTTTTTTTTTAAATTTTAATTCTAAAACTATATTTGATCCTTTATAATAATGTAACTTTAATTATTACAACTATTATTATTATACCTTTATAATCTTTAATTTTTATCTTTAATTATAAAAATATTTTTTTGTCGTAACTTTAATTATTGTATTTTAATTATAATAAGTAATTCTTAACTATTATATATTTAGATTTTATTCTTTTTATGAATATAGCTTTTATTTTTATAATTAGTTATTATTGTCTTTTAATTATAATAAGTAATTTTTAATTATTATAATTTTTATTATTATTTTTTTAGTATATAAACTATGAATCGGTCCATAATTGGGAGTGAAAGGTTTATAAGATGAGTATGAAAGAGAAAACTGATGTGGCAGAGAGAGAAAGCTGATTTGGCAAAATCATGCTCCTAGAGAGAACGTGGATTACGGTTTAGAGCTTTTGAGCGGCAACAGTTGAACTACGGTAAACAAATGGATCGATTGGGGAGAGAGTTCCTCCATTTAGTTCGTACATTATCACAGAGAGAGAGAGAGAGAGATCAAAGGAGGAGTTTAAAGTTCAATTTCTGCAACCCAATGTAGGAATTTTATAAAGAATGATTATTGTCTTGATCACATATCTCCTTGGTAAAGTTTATCGTACTTAAGGATTAAAGATGTGTTTAATCTAGGTTTGAAGGGTAGGTCAAAGTTTAAAAGAAAAAAAAGGAGGTTGTCTGTATGCGAAGTGGGTGTATGAATTTTATTTCAATAATTGATGAAATCATAAATTTGCTAGCATATAAATTATGTGGGTGTAATTTTTAGGTTTAAATTGAAAAACAAAAAAGAAATTTATATATATTCATGGATGACAGATTGTAAATGACCAACCACCATGTAATTCAAAGTTAAATTGATTTTTTAGAAAATTATGGCCACTAGTGGGAGATTGATGTGAATGGAGGTTTAAAAAAAAAATCTTATTGGAAGCATATTAGTGTGTAAGTGTGGATATTACCTTCCATGTGCGTAGTTGTGTATGTATGTGTGTAACCATGGCCATCAAGATGGGACTTGTAAACCACAAGGGTTGTGGTGTGGTGGTAAAGGCTTGGGGAGTTCATAGCGCTCAATCCGGGTTCGAGCACCACTAGTAGCACTTGTGGCCACTGAGGATAAACTCAGGGTTGCACGCTTTAGCAGCTGGGTCAAAGGCCCTAATTGCCAGGGATTAGTCTGGGCCATAGGCCCAGGATACCCTTTCCAAAAAAGATGGGACTTGTAGGAGGGCTACGGCAGAAAGCAACATTTTTAATTTAGTCTATCTCATGGTCATTTGCAGAAACAATCAAGGCAGTACTGTAGCGGTTGCACCAGCAGTAAAACAACCCCAAATAAAGGGTTGTGCACTGGGTTTAAGGGCTGCACCAGCAGCAAGCTTGAAGGCAGCCTTCGGGTTGACGTCTATCCAGGGTCAAGGCACCCGATTGGGTGTCGATTTCCCGATAGACATACCTTGAGACGGTCGTAACATAAGGGAAATATTTAAGTTTATAATGTGATGGTTCGGTCAGTTGTGGACTCAAATAAACTTTTTAAATATACGGGGATTGTTTAGTAATATACTCATAAATTGTTATGGTTCGTGTAGGTCAGTTTACGAGTAACACTACACCACTTGCGAATCAAGGTGAGTTCCACAAACCCCCCTTTTCTTTGACGTACATATATGACTTGTATGTGAGCTAAATTATGGGACTATGAGTTATGTAAAGTAAAGTGTTTCACACTTTTGGTTTTAATAAGAATAACTCTCTTATTGATGTTTAGAAAATAGCTCAAAACTAAACACCCAAAACTTGATATGATCATTGTCACATCTCAACAATGATATATATAGTACTAGCACACCTTTGCTAATCCTAATTCTATTAGAACTAGATATCTCCTAATTCTATTGAGAATATAATAAACTTTCCTTATTTTAAAAACTTTCCTTATCATAAGCTTTCCTTATCCTAACCAAACTTGTTAGAGATATCTTGATATGAGGATTCTCTTTCGAAACTTATTCAACATTCTCCCTTGTAAGCTTCGACTTGGTCTTGGACATGTCTTGAACACCTATTAAGCTTCTCATTTCACAAAACTTGATCCGTGCCAAAGCCTTAGTTAAGATATCTGCCTTTTGCTCAACTCCCGGTACGTGTTCCACATCGACTAGCTCCCTTTCAATACACTCTCGTATAAAATGGTAGCGTTTATTTATGTGCTTGCTTTTACCATGAAATACAGGGTTTTTGGTGAGTGCTAATGTAGACTTGTTGTCAATTTTGATGAGGATTTTCTCGATCTTCCAGCCCGTGATCTCGCTTAAAAGGTCCTGAAGCCATATAGCTTGTCTAGCAGCTTCTGTCGCTGCCATGAACTCGGCTTCACACGATGAGAGGGCAACCGTGTCCTGTTTTTGTGAACACCAAGTAATCGGAGAGGATCCAAAGTAGAACATATGACCCGTAGTGCTTCTTCCATCATCTTGATCAATATTGTGACTACTATCGCTATACCTGACGATATTCTTTGATCTTTCCCGATTAAACTTCAGTCCAAATGCGACCGTTCCCTTTAGATATCGAAGTATTTGCTTCATTATTTCACCATGCGATTTGCGAGGGCTTTGCATATACCTGCTGGCGACTCCAACAGAGAAATCTAAGTCTGGTCGTGAGTGTAATAAATACCTTAAGCACCCGACGTTCCTTCTATAGTTCGTAGGATCTATCTCTGTTTCTTGTTGTGCTTTTGAAACTTTTAGTCCGAACTCCATGGGTATTTGAGTTGGATTGCAATTTTCCAAACCGGCTTCCTTTAAAATCCTTCATGCATACCCTTATTGTTTAATTTCGATTCCGTCTTCTCCTTGATGTACTTCAATACCGAGATAATAGGTGAGTCTTCCGAGATCCGACATCTCAAACTTAGATGACATCCCGGCCTTGAATTCACTTATGACTTTGAGGGTGTTGCCAGTTACAAACAAGTCATCTACGTAAATAGCAACAATGAGAAGGGTTCCTCCTTCTTCTTTGCGATACACAGAAGTTTCTTTCAAACACCTTTTGAATTTCATCCCTTTCAAAATTTGATCCAACTTTGTGTTCCAAGCTCGTGGAGCTTGTCTCAACCCGTACAAGGCTTTTGAAAGCTTATACACCTTGTGTTCTTCGCCTTTTACTTCAAAGCCTTCGGGTTGGCTAACGTAAACATCTTCCTTTAATTCTCCATGCAAGAATGTTGTTTTCACGTCTAAGTGATGAATTTCCCATCCATGTGATGCCGTCAATGCAATCAACAGCCGTATGGTTTCAATACGAGCAACTGGTGCAAAAACTTCATCAAAATCTATGCCAGATTCTTGTACGTATCCTTTAGCCACGAGCCGTGCCTTGTACTTGTTGATAGTATCGTCCGCATTTTTCTTAATTTTGAAAACCCACTTGAGACCGATAACTTTTACCTCGCTCGGTTTATCAACTAGAAACCATGTCTTGTTTTTGTTGATAGAATCGATCTCTTCTTTGCATGCTTGTCTCCACTTTAACAGACCCTTTGCTTCTTTATAGCAACTTGGCTCATTGTCTATTGATAGTAGAAGTCTCTCACATTCTACAGAGGCTTGAAGGACATAATCATCAAGGTAACGAGGTTGGCTTACATGACGGGTCGATCTTCTCAGTGGTTGTTCTTCTTGGGTTGTATCACTCTCATTATCGGGATTGTGATTATCCGCATTGTTGTCGTTTCCATGTTCGTGATTCTCGAAGTTAGTGGACTCGGCGCTTTCAGTTTCGTTTTGACCTTGGTGTTGATCATTGATCACGGCAGGTCCTTCTCCGGTATCTACAACCTCACCCCATCTCATGCGAAACATTCCTGGATATCTTCTTGGTTCATCTCTTGCTTCATTCCAGGTTCAGCTCGTCTTCTCGTCAAATACTACGTCATGACTTACCACTATTCTTTGTGTCGTTGGGTTGTACAATCTATAGGCTTTGGATCCCGGCTCGATCCCGAGATGCACTAGTGATTGTGATCTATTGTCAAGTTTCTTGAGGTTTGTAGCTTCCACCTTTGCGTATGCTAGACAACCGAAGACCTTTAAGTGTTCTAAGTTCGGTTTCTTCTCTCGTAAGCATTCGTAAGGTGTCATGTTCTCAATGGCTCTTGTGGGTACCCTGTTGATTACATAGGTAGCATGGCGCACTGCTTCTACCCATAAATAATTTGGTACTTTCATTGCCTTGAGAATACTCCTTGTCATCTCCATCATCGTCCTGTTTCTTCTTTCTACCACACCGTTTTGTTGTGGTGTGTAGGGAGCCGTGAGTTGTCTCTTGATCCCGTTTATCTCACAGAATTCGTTGAACTCTCTTGAGGTGAACTCTCCTCCACTATCAGTTCTTAGAGTCATGATCGCTTCCCCAAGATCATTCTCTACTAGACTTTTGAACGCCTTGAATTTACCGAAAGCTTCACTTTTTTCTTTTATCAAGATCGTCCACATGTACCTCGAGAAATTGTCTATAATAACAAATATATATTTGTTATGAGCTATGGTTGGTGGTGTAAGCGGACCACACAAGTCTGCGTGAAGAAGTTCTAGTGGTTTGGAAGCTCGAAACATAAATGCCTTTGGAAAAGTTTGACGGGTTTGTTTCCCGACTAAGCATGACTCGCACAACTTCTTTTCTTCTTTAATTTTTGGTAGGCCATGAACCATCTTTTGTTGGGACATAGCTTTGATTGTTTTAAAGCTTATGTGTCCCAACCTTGCGTGCCACCTCCAAGTATTGTCTTCTATCCTTGTGTGTAGGCATATCGGTTTTCCAATCTTTAGACTTATTTTGTAAAGTCTATTTAGCGAGCGTACGACTTTTACCAAGAGTCTTCCACTTGGATCATGGAGCGTCAAGTAGTCTTGTTTCATCCTAACATCACACCCGGCTTCCGTAGCTTGTCCTAAACTCATAATATTGCTCTTAAGTCTGGGAATATAGTAGATATCGGTGACAAGTTCTTGTTCATCCGTTTTGCTTTGAAAAAGTATTGACCCTTTGCCTCCTATTTCAACACAAGATCCATCCCCGAACTTTACCTTGCCTTTTATATTCTCGTTGAGTTCAGAGAAGTATGTCTTGTTGCCGGTCATGTGGTTACTTGCTCCATTATCGAGATACCAAACTCCTTCTTCCCCTTCCTTGGTTTCGTAGTTCTTTGGTATGAGATTCTCTTCGTTTAAGAACACGGTTTCATGCATATAAAGGGTTGGATCAACTTCTTCTGTCTCTGCTTTATTTGCTTCTTGTATCTTTTGTGTTCTTTCAGGGCATGTAGAGGCGAAGTGACCGAGTTTGTCACAGCGATAGCACATTATTTTTGATCTATCCTTCTTTTCTCTTGTCTGGTTTTGATTATTTTGATTTGTTGTTTGTTCCTGTGAGTTGAATCTTCCTCTGCCTCGTCCTCTGTTCCCTCTGCCTCTTCTTCCACGTCCTCTCCCTCGTAAATACGTAGAGCTTTGTTGATCTGAATTTGCGAATAACAACTTGCCTTGTGTTTCTCCGTGATTCTCCTCATCGAGAATTCGTTCTTCATAAGCCTTGAGTCTTCCTATAATATCCTCAAAACCTGTCGTTTTCAGATCTAGAACTTGCTCGAGGGCGGCTATAATATGGATGTATTTGTTTCTTGGCAAACTATTTAGGAATTTCTTTACGAGTTTAGGTTCCTCAATCGTTTGTCCAAGGGAGGTTGCCTTTGTTGCTAGCTCCGATAACCTTCCCGCAAAAGTATCTATTGTGTCCGAGTCCTTCATTTTGACCTTTTCGAATTCGGACATTAGAGTTTGGAGTCGCGCTTCTTTGACACGGTCGGCGCCTAGGTGCCTCATTTTGATTGATTCCCATATCTCCTTTGGAGAATCTAGATCGCCTACTTGCAAGATCATGGCTTCCGGGATGGATTGGAAGAGTAATGCTACTGCGACATCTTTCTTATCAGATTCAACTGTTCCGGGTTCAATTGCTTCCCACACCTTATGAATTCGTAGCAATACTTTCATCCTCATGGCCCATACCGTATAGTTTGTAGAGGTTAGCATGGGACATTGGATCGAGATCGTCTTGTCTGATTCCTTCGGAGGCGGAGGCGGTCTGGCTTCTCCCATGGCTCGGTGAAGTCAGATTATTGGCACAATTTTGCGATCGAGACTTCGAGTTGATCGATTCGCCAAAGCTCTGCTACCAAATAAAGTAAAGTGTTTCACACTTTTGGTTTTAATAAGAATAACTCTCTTATTGATGTTTAGAAAATAGATCAAAACTAAACACCCAAAACTTGATATGATCATTGTCACATCTCAACAATGATGTATATAGTACTAGCACACCTTTGCTAATCCTAATTCTATTAGAACTAGATATCTCCTAATTCTATTGAGAATATAATAAATTTTCCTTATTTTAAAAACTTTCCTTATCATAAGCTTTCCTTATCCTAACCAAACTTGTTAGAGATATCTTGATATGAGGATTCTCTTTCGAAGCTTATTCAACATATTTTTATGTATGTCGGTGAGAATGCTTATGCATATTGGCGGTGTGTGCCAGGGACGAAAGTGCCCAAGGGGTGAAAACCCGAAAGTGAGGACCGACCTTGCCGTGTCGAAAGTGAGTAAAGACCGTTGGGTCAGTGAGAACAATACGATTATGCGTTTAATGTTATGAATTCTTAAAGTAAAAATTATGAAGTCATTAGTTCTTTTTATATGCATTATATTTGTCTGCTTTGACGAAATATTGTTTCATTAATCTTGTTGTTTATATGTGGTCCCACTAAGCTATATAGCTTACATAAGAAATACATCGCAGGCGCAAGTTCGGTCGGGATTGACAAGGGAAAAGGTCTCATCTAGTGGAGCTTAAGTGATCGTATTTATTCGTTATTTGTTATTAAGATGTTTTTAGTATATTGTTAGTGAGATATTAAGGCTATAAGCCAATGTGGGTGTTTTGTATTTATTAGGAAGTAGGATTATCTCTGATTGATATCCTTCAAGGTCGTGTTCTTCGTTCTTAACGAAGTTAAATATTTTGGATATATTAAGTAAATTTTCAGGGTGTTACAAAAAAACTAAATGTAATTTTGTTAATTTATTTATTTTGTTAATTCATTTATTTTGTTAACATAAGTACATTTTTTAATAATTAATATATATTTTTTGTATTAATTTTAACTTATATGTTTGATAGATTTATTAAAACAAAATAAAATGTTTGAGAAAAAAAATTAAAAAACAATAACAGAAAAGGAATGTAGACAAGAACCCGGGTTTTTGTTCAAACCCCTGCCTATGGGAGAAGAACCTCTGTCCCACAATGGAGGTTACTATAAAAACGCCAACAGGACCTAAACAAGAACCTCCATTGTCGATACTCATATAAATCCATCACCTTTGGTGACTTTGACTTTAACCCCGAGTAATCTACGATTATAGAAAGCTTAATTCTAGATCGAGCACAGGAGAAGGACACAACATAAGACCACACACATCTTTTGACGAGCTTGTGTCCAAGAATTATAGAAAAGTTAATTCTGGACCGAGCCCAGGCGAAGGACACAACATAAGACCCCACATTTCTATTAATGAGTGTGTGTCCAAGAATTATAGAAAGCTTAATTCCGAACCGAGCCCATGCGAAGGACACAACATAAGACCCCACACATCTATTGACGAGCTTGTGTCCATGAATTATAGAAAAGTTAACTATGGACCGAGCCCAGTCGAAGGACACAACATAATACCCCACATGTCTATTGACGAGTATGTGTTCAAGAATTATAGAAAGCTTAATTCGGGACCGAGCCCAAGTGAAGGACACAACATAAGACCTCACATATCTATCGACGAGCATGTGTCCAAGAATTATAGAAAATTTAATTCTTGATCGAGCCCAGGCGAAGGACACAACATAAGGCCCCACTATTAGAATGCCATAGCGAAATCCATATTTTCCCCAACATTGTGATTTTTGTATTGCTTTTGTTGGTTGATGATAATGAATAAACATCTATTTTATGTCAGGATCGAATTCTTAACAAGAATTAATACTCAGAAACTAATATCAAAGAAGTTGCGGAAAAACACTTTGATATTTAATAAAACAGTAATCAAACACAGTATATAATGATCAAACAGTAAACTTGTATTGAATGCTTAAAGTTACAAGATTACACACTCAACCTCAATATTGATGAACAGGCTC
This sequence comes from Arctium minus, assembly GCA_954870635.1. NCBI lineage: Eukaryota > Viridiplantae > Streptophyta > Magnoliopsida > Asterales > Asteraceae > Arctium > Arctium minus. The sequence continues at coordinate 37,631,805 of OX941095.1, forward strand.
ACCAATACGAATTCTACTTCTCTAGAATTAGGATCTATGCCTTGAGGTTGATTTCTCTCTTGAAAAACAATTATCAAAAGTTATTTCTATCTATTCTACACATTCTATACATATACTGATAAAAAGATAATTACAAAGAATAAACAAATCTTCAGTATATCTTCCATGTATATCTTCTAAGTATATCTTCAGTATATCCAGCTGTAGTACTTTCCATCCGTATCTCTTTAGCAGCACTAATAATGCTCAGCAGCATTAACTTCAAGTAGCAGCATTAACTACTAGCAGTATTAACTACTAGCAGTACTAACTAGCTAAGCAGTACTAACTTTGTTCAAGCAGTACTAACTTTAACTAGCAGTAGTAATTCTACTAGCAGTAGTAACACTTAGCAGTATTAATCTTCAACTTGTTCTGGCAGTAGTAACTACACTTGTACTAGCAGTAGTAACTACACTTAGTAGAATCTTCAGTTCCCAACAATCTCCCCCTAACTTGACTTTTAGAAGAGAAGTCAAGTTCTTCAGATATTCTTCCAGATGCTCTTTTTAATGCTCCCAAAACTTCCAAGATCACGCTGCTAAGTCTGGATTCAGTCCCAAACTCTGATTGATTATCCTCTGAATGAGATACTTGGCCATTTCTGAATTTGGTTCACAACCCAACTTCTTCTTTAGCATGGCATGGACCTTTAGTCTGGTGTGATTATATACTCTATCCACTAGGAAGTATTCTGTGTGATTTCTATCCAAAGTCACTGCATATACTCCACTAGTTTCATATAGAGTCCAACTTGTGACTTCTTTAAACACACTCTTGATGACCTGGTTCACTTCTTCAGGTTTGAACATCATGCATAGATACTCCATCACCAGTTTTGTAAGAGAAATTCCTGGAGTATTCAGATGGTCTGCATACAGCTTAATTCCTATGTCAAACATCTCTTCTATATCAGATCTAGAGCATGTTTTGACAATTTTGATCCAAGTATTGAATATTTCATACTTATCACCCTTCCTCTTTAGTCTGATGTAATCTTTTCCATCCATTTTCAGAACATCCCAGTGAATGATCTCTGGTGGCTTAACTCCAACAGGTTCTGCAGAAATTGGTTCAGGCACTTTGTCCATCACTACCATATATAAGCTTACATCATCTTTGATTGATGACCCTTGCTGGCTTGATGACTCAGGTGTCACTTCTTCTTCAGCAACATTTTGTTCTTCTTCTATTCTAGACTTCTTATCTTTCTTTCTTTTGGCCATCATCTTGGTTCTTTTCAAAGTCTTTTGAACCTGTACTAGAGTAGCTTCCTTCTTCTTTTCTTCCTTTTCCCTTTCCATTTCTTTTATAGGAGTTCCCTCTTCACTTTCAGGGAATGGTTGATTCATATCTATATCATGTCTCTCCTTTGCCTTCTTTTCAAACTCCACTCTATCCTTTTCATTGCTCTTCAGCTTCTCCATTTCTTTCTCATATAGATCCTTGATTTGATCAAAATTCATCTTCACAAACATTTCTTTCTTTACCCCAATTGCACTTTTCAAGAAAGTTATCATTTTGTTTCTTTCCTGAGTGGCAAGGTAAGTTTGTGAAGGTCTTCTCTTCTTTGCACTTGATCTGGCCATCATAGCCTTTCTCAAGGTTATTGCTCTTTGCTTGGCTTTCTCTGTTTCCAACCCTTTCTGGAATGCTTCATTTAACTCATTTGCTAGTGCTCTGGCCATTTCTCTGTCTTTTTCAACCTGTTCCTTTTCTGCTAGATCTAACTCTTCTTGCACTTTCTTTGCTAATGCTTCATCTGACTCAATCATCTTTTGCTTTTTAGATGGTTGATCAGATTCTATCATCTTTTCTTTCCCTTTTCTTTTTATATCTGCAGCCATGTCTTTCTTTTCTGATTTCTTGTCTCTCCCTTCATTTATGACCACTCCCTTTGCTTTGGGAGTGTCATTCTTAGCTTTGATTAGCACTTCAGCTACTTCAATTTCTGTTGGTGTTAACTCTGTTACTGCTGCTTGTGAGGTTTCAGCAGCATTAACAGTTTCTGCTTCCTTCTCCCCCTCAACTTCTACTCTTTCTTTATCAATCTCCCCTTCCCTTGATGCTTCTTCCATGTTGATCTCCCCCTTTTTGGGAGCATCAGTCTCTGGTTTCCTCCTTCTGAGCACAAATTGTTTCTTCTTCTTTTGCAAAATCAGTTTCCTTACCATTTGCTTCAACTTGATGATTTGTTCTTGTTGTGACAGTACTATGAGTTTTAGCTCTTCTATGTCTTTGCCCTGTTTGAGTACATCCATGTTGATGTTGCCCATTGTCTCCATCAATTCATCATAGTTATATCTGTCCTCACCTTCTCCAGGAGTGTTACCCCCTATTGAAGGATCATTGGATCTTTTAGTAGTGGAAGTCTTCTGCCTAGCAGAAGCACTATCCACCCCTGTGGTTTCTTGGCACCAGGGACCTTCAAATGATTGCTCATTCAAAGTTGCCATGGGGGAGGTCTTATTGATGTTACCACTTTCCTCCTCTGTGTTAGCAGGAGTAGTGGCAGCCTCATCGCCCATATGCTCTACCTCCTCCTCAGAGAGCACCTCCTTTGGGTTGGGAGACACCCTTGTGGTTTCCCTTTGGATATTCTCTAGGGGAAAATTCTCCCTTAGAGGGCTTAAAGGCTGTGTGGGTGATGGTACAAGAAGGGAAGGAGCCTTCTTTACCTGTTTTCTTTGATAAGTTTGGGTAATTGGAGAGGTTGGTTTTGTAAGAATGGACTGGGGAATTGTTTTTGAGTGAGAAGGTTGGGCTTGGCTAGCAGTGGGATGGTCTAATGAGGGCCTTGACCCTGCTGCCATACCTTCAGTGGTTTGGGACACCACCATCATTGTAGAGAACAATGGGGTGTCAACTCCTTCCGAGTCCCCAGCAGATCTTCTCATATTTGAGAAAACCTTGCCTTTTGGGGGTTTAGGTACATATACCCCAACAGGTTGAGGGATATCCGTCAATTCATGGTTAATTACTTCCTGAACAAATCTGGGATACATAAAGAAACTCTTTTTGTTTCCCATATTTGATACAAGATCATTGAAAATCATCTTTGAGAAATTGTACCTTCTGGATGTAGCCAAGCATACCAAAGCATATGCAATTGGACTGCTGAACTCACTCCATCCAGTGGTCTTTTTGGAGATGCAATGCATCAGGGTATGAACAAGAAAACGCCATTGGGGTGAAAACTTTGCTTTTGAGAATTTGAAAACACCCAATGGGCCTCCATACCCCATTCTAGTAAGATTAGAAAACAGTTCATCATTAGAGATAGACATTATACCAGAGGCATCGTCTAGACGTAGACTGATGCGAATGACTTCTTCAGTAACTGTAAGTGAGTGATCAAATCAGGATCGAATTCTTAACAAGAATTAATACTCAGAAACTAATATCAAAGAAGTTGCGGAAAAACACTTTGATATTTAATAAAACAGTAATCAAACACAGTATATAATGATCAAACAGTAAACTTGTATTGAATGCTTAAAGTTACAAGATTACACACTCAACCTCAATATTGATGAACAGGCTCACCAATACGAATTCTACTTCTCTAGAATTAGGATCTATGCCTTGAGGTTGATTTCTCTCTTGAAAAACAATTATCAAAAGTTATTTCTATCTATTCTACACATTCTATACATATACTGATAAAAAGATAATTACAAAGAATAAACAAATCTTCAGTATATCTTCCATGTATATCTTCTAAGTATATCTTCAGTATATCCAGCTGTAGTACTTTCCATCCGTATCTCTTTAGCAGCACTAATAATGCTCAGCAGCATTAACTTCAAGTAGCAGCATTAACTACTAGCAGTATTAACTACTAGCAGTACTAACTAGCTAAGCAGTACTAACTTTGTTCAAGCAGTACTAACTTTAACTAGCAGTAGTAATTCTACTAGCAGTAGTAACACTTAGCAGTATTAATCTTCAACTTGTTCTGGCAGTAGTAACTACACTTGTACTAGCAGTAGTAACTACACTTAGTAGAATCTTCAGTTCCCAACATTTTATCTTCATTTAGATGAATAATGTTTTCTTTCCTAATTTATTTTATTTAAATGTTCTTTTATGTTATGTAATAATTTGCTTTAAAATCTTCACAATTCATATAAACTATCAAGAACCTTGATTATAACTCAAAAAACACAAACCTGCAATCTTGATAAGAGAGAGAAAATAGAATATGGGTACCAAATGACTATAAGCTATTTCTTAAGAGAGGTGAATTACTTTGAGACATGCATTACTCAACGGTCGACCAAACCTGTAGCAAGATATATAATGACAGAGTTGTGGAATTTGCTTACTTTTAACGACGTTTAGAGCATCCACAATGTGCTCGTAGGAAGCTTTTTCAAAGCTTTTTCAGAGGTTTTTCATAAAACAAAAAACTCCTTTTGAGGTTTTTCACATAGTGGAAAGCTTTTTCATTTGAGGTTTTTCGCGAGGTTTTTCGTCATAGCTTGTAACTGCACGACCTGCTTTTTCGTATTTAATCAGTTTTAACTTTATAGAATTTTATAAAAGTTTCGTATTTAATCAGTTTTATTTATTTTCTAGTTTTATTTATTAATATATTTAAAGTAATCCTATTTAAATATAATTATTAAATAAATAATATAAATAAATACATAATGAAAGTAATTATATTTTATATTTTTAAAATAATATCTCAAATTTGACATATTTATACAGTTTTAACAGATTTCTTAATGACCCACTTTTTATTTTCGGTTATACATACTTTTAAATTTAACATTTTTTAATATTGTATTAAAATATTAAAAAAATTATGTAAAATAAATACATAATTAAATTAATAATATTTTCTTGATATGAATAAATATGTATTTGTATGAATTTTAATGTATTTATTTTTATAAATAATAATAAAAATGATATAAAGTTAAAATAGTGGGACCCTGAATAGTTTAAAAAAGTAATGCAAAAGCTTGGGTGAGGTTTTTCACATAGTGGAGGTATATAAAGGTTTTTAAGTTGTTGATGTAGCAATAATGTGTAAGAAAAAAGCTATGAAAAAGCTCGGTGAATAACTCGTACATTGTGGATGCTCTTAAGAGCATCTCTAACAAATTAATTTAAAATGGAGAAAATATCGAATTTTAGGGTGCTTTTTTTCTCCACAAGATTCTTTTAAAACTTTCTTTGAAATTGATAAAGTTAGAGAGAAGGATAAAAATATCCTTATTTGAAGAATTTTGTAGAATTAAATATTTTAGAAAAAGAATTGTTTTTGTTGTTTTCACCGATGAAGTTTAAAATACTACTATATATAAAAACTTATAATTTTATAGGAAATTAATTAAACTAGCCATTTCAGAAAATCAGCTTTACCACCTAACCATTCTCTCCCTCAATTTATTAAAATAGCACATACGTTCGTAATATATGTTCGTATATACGAACACCTCCTTAAAACTGATGAATTTGATACATCTTCGTAATATATGTTCGTATATATGAACATAATTTAAAAACTCATTAAAAAATGATACGTTCGTGAAAAGGTTCGTGGAATTCCAATATATTACGAAGATGTAATATATCACGAACTGAAAGTTTCATTTTTAGCTCCTGATCGTATTTTTAGCTCCTGATCGTGATATACGAACATCAAAACTCAATTAAAAAAAAGTTACAATTATGGTCCCTTATCTTTGGAACATAATTCAAACATATTTACAAATTTAACCCAAGATCGTGACATGTGTTCGTGTATCACGAACTCAATTTATTAAAAAAATTAAGAAAGTTACAATTAGGTTCCCTCAACTTTGGCCCAATTATCAAATAATTTACAATTTTGGCACATGTTCGCACGAACATGTTATTTGATTCAAATAAAATCAAAGTTTCACTTATGGCCCCTCAACTTTGGCCCCATTATAAAAAATGATAATTTGATAATTAAAAAAAATGCTTTTGATAATGGGGCCAAAGTCGAGGGGCCATAAGTGAAACTTTGATTTTATTTGAATCAAATAACATGTTCGTGGGGCACGAACATGTGCCAAAATTGTAAATCATTTGATAATTGGGCCAAAGTTGAGGGACCCTAATTGTAACTTTCTTAATTTTTTAATAAATTGAGTTCTGATACACGAACATATGTCACGATCTTGGGTTAAATTTGTAAATATGTTTGAATTATGTTCCATTAAAAATGAAACTTTCAGTTCGTGATATATTACATCGTCGTAATATATTGGAATTCCACGAACCTTTTCACGAACGTATCATTTTTTAATGAGTTTTTAAATTATGTTCGTATATACGAACATATATTACGAAGATATATCAAATTCATCAGTTTTAAGGAGGTGTTCGTATATACGAACATATATTACGAACGTATGGGCTATTTTAATAAATTGAGGGAGAGAATGGTTAGGAGGTAAAGCTGATTTTCTGAAATGACTAGTTTAATTAATTGATCTAATTTTATTGGAATGATTTTTTTAATATTTTAATAATATAATTAAAATAAAAATCTCCATAATAGAGCAACCGTTTGATACCTAGTCCCCGATCATAAGTAAACAATAAATCTTTAGAGTGAATTACATGTTTGGTCTCTGTAATTTTCACCCAAATGTTTTTGCATGAGGTATTTATATATATATGTATATATATGTGTGTGTACATACATATATATAGGCATGTTCGAACGAGAACGTGGTCAATTTGTAAGAAGGCGGGAAACAATATAAAACACATAATATATTAATTAAAAAATATCATAAATAATAATAATTTTTTTTTAAAAAATTAGGATAGTTATCTTTTTGAATTGGATCAAATATTTTGTTAAAGATATAATTGTAACAAAAACACTATTTAAATCCTTAAAAATCTTATTGTAATAACTGGGTTCATTTGAAATAAATGTAGAGTTGGGGGAGCGGTTGCTAAAAAGCCCAAAAGTGTGAGGGGCCAGTGGTAAAGTTAAATAAGATGAATTTAACCCTAGTGACTTATTACTCATTCCTTAGTTGTGGCTTAGAACGTCTATTGCTAGAGAGGAGGTTGAAGGTGATTTTGGAGAAAATAAAGCAAAGGGACAAGTTGCAATTGAAATCAAGCCTACATCAATCTCTTCAAGGTAAGTATCTCTTGGTTGGTGTCTTCTATTGTTGAAAATGTATGGATTATCATCATCCGTGTCTTTATTAGAAAGGAGGGAGTATGTGTTTTTGTTCTTTGGAAAAAATAAATGGAGCTTGAGCCTAATGAATCTATCTCATATCACTTGGGGTTAATAGGTTGGGAGGTGTTAGTTTTGGTGGGTTTGCGTGGCGGGTCCAGCAACTAGAAATCGACTTCCCTATAAGGGTGGTCGAGTCGCCGTCGCGGCCCAATTATCGGCTTAGCCGAACCAGATAAGAAGACCCAGGAGGATCCCGGGAGTCGCACGACCGAGGGTGACCCGGGGTGACTCAACCGGGAGTTACAACCCGGGAGTTCGGGAGTAAGGGGACCCGGGCGGGGACCCCGAGAGACGGGGAGCCCGGAGTTTCAAACCCCAGGAGGCGAGGGTGGAGGACCGGGTAGGACACGGGAGGCGGGGAGCCAGGGTGGAGCCGGGAGGGTGAGACCAGAGGAGACTCGGGAGTCGGGTGACCCCGGTGCACAACCGGGAGTCGGCATATGAGAGTGAGGGCCCGGGAAGTAAGTCGGTCTGAGTTGGTTTATTTGTGTTCCATTATACCTTAGGTAACCCGCTTAAGGAATTGGAGCGTGGGTAAGAAGGTCCTTGCAAGCAGGTGAGTTTTTCTAGCCAAAAATTTTATTGTTGATGATTACATGATAGTTTTTATATGTGAGATTTTGTTAAATGCAAGTTATGATTTGTCGTTTAATGCGAGTTATGTATTTATCGTTTTGATATGTGGAGATTTATGCATACATTGTTGTTAGCGAAATGGCCAAGTCGGGGAGTATGTCCCGCCTATGCTCATACCGGGGGGGTGTCCCTTATATGTCATTGCGGGCGTGTCCCAAATAAGACAGTATGAGCCAGACACGATGTCATTTCCATGTGACGGTAGTGTGTGCCAGAAGCGTGTTTTTAAGTATGATGTTTTATTTTAAAGGCTGAATTGGTTTATATTTCGATAAATCTTTTATCTGGCTTTGGCGTGAAATCAATTAGAGGGAACTCACTAGACCTTTCGGTCTAACCCTCACTCTTTCCAAACTTAAAACATTTTCAGGAAAGTACCCGACAGGGGGTTCTAGCAAGGACAAAGAGAAGTTGTGGTTTAGAAGCGTGGCGTAGGCAAAGAATGTTTGCTCTATCCCGGATTTAGTTAATCCCGTATTAAATCTCAGTTGTGTAATAGGTTTTTTCCGTAAACCTTGATATTTGAATTGTTGTTTTGGGGCCATTTGGCATTGTTTTATATTAAAGTCGATTATGCGTTATTTCTGCGAGTTCAGATTGTTACAGTTGGTATCAGAGCCATAATTTGAGGGATTTAGGTGACCGGATGGGCCTAAACTTAAACTATGGGATAGAGGGGCACAACTGAGATTTAGGAATCCATTAAGGTAGAGTTTGATCATTGAGAATCGTGACAATGGTATTGAGGACTCTCATGTAAGGTAAATTCAGAAATGCATCTGGCCAATGCCATTATGAATTTACAGGTGCATAAGTATACTCGATTATTATTGTTGAGATGATCGATGGGTGTAGTTTTGGGTAGTGAGTCCTATCAGTGAAATGATAATGTTGATTCTGGAGTGTTGGGTGAGCTCGTTTGTGGTGTTAACACTTTTGGGGTGAACATTGTGCGGAATATAGATAATTCGACTTGAGCAAGAACTTCTTGGGCCAAAAAGGGGAAGAATAACCGTTTAGAGGTGAGCTCCTAAGTTCTAGTGAGTCTCCATTATGGTAGTGTGTTACGTTGATCAATTGGGTTTTTGAGAGCCCATCACAAGTATCGGGCAGCATAGGTGAGCCTTTCACCTGTTTAATTAATGGAAGTGAGGATGAGGAAGGATAGCAGTGTGGTTTGGTAATTTGGGGTAAGGATAGAATGCAGAGGGGCTATTGTTCGTTAGCCTATTTAGGACAAGGGAAGTCGCCTGATATGCAAATCATTAGTCACGGTGGTAGCCGGTATTTGGACCTACAAGGATGTTGGGAAGCATTGGTGCTAAAGGTTGTTGCAATTGTGAGGTACCTAATTGGTAGGTCAGAAGTAAGGAGTCTGTGATTAATTGTTATGGGTATATGCGGTCGACCTTGCGAGAGTAAATAGCCTGTAAAAGGGGGTTTCATGCATTATGGTTTCGAACAAGTTGTTTGAGTCTTTCATGTCAAATATAATTGTGTGTGTGCGCGCCTTGCGAGTCATTCATTTTGAAGACGAGTTGACGCGTGTAAACAGTGTTCAGATTGGAAAGGATAAGTTATTTGCATGGTGCATTTAATTTTGAGCTTGGTAATTGGAGAATTATTTCATTTCTTTTATAAATGAGTTAATTTTTGTGGAAATTTAAATATCACTTGATCGCATGGTTTTAACAGTGAGACTGGTACGAACATGTTCATCATGCCAGCGAGGGTGAGAGTCGACTGACTCGCTCAGCATAGGTAATTTTGTCGAAATTTCATAAATCGCATGAGTAAAGTTTCATTGAAAATATTTTTTCAATTATGCCAACATCGATTTTGGTTGGATAAGGCTTATTTCCTCGTGGACCTGGGTGTGAACGATCTTCAAGATCGTTGTGCATGGCTATTCAATTATGCCAGTGTAGTGTTGTGTACACTTAAGCTTGTTTTATAAGGTGGTGTTTACCAAAAAAAAATGTGTCCAAGGTCTTAAACTATTGTGTTGTCATGCATGAAGGCTATGAACTGTCTAGGTCGTGGGAAATGTTACAACCAAGGATGAGGAAAGGTTTTGAGAGTGGAAGTGTGGCGCTCGAGCCATTGATGGTCGATTCAGGACCTTGGTGATCCCATTAGGGGAAAGGCAGGGAATGATGGAAGTCTTGGTCTTTAATGTTAGGAACATTCATATCATAGTAGCATACATTCTTGTCGGACAACTTGAGATGTGGTTGTCGGTAAGTGGTTATGTCTAGGGTAGAATTTGAAGTCTACAAGATACTTCTTATAGCAACATGTTGATAAGTAGCGTGGTGGTACGTTGATGAAAGGTTATGAGCGACAAGTTGGAGTTTTGAGGTGGTCTTGTAATTAGACTATGTATCAAGTGAATCTCGTGTCTTCATTGTGTAGAGTCGGTGGGGAACAAAAAAATTAGTTATGATGAGTTGGAAGATGTAGGTTCCATTGGGAATCCTTGTTGGACGGAGACATTGTCAAAGGATCACCATGTTAATCGTTGATACTGAAGTCAACGACTGATTGTGAGGTCGTTGTCAGGACTCTGAAAGTTGAAGAAGTGGCTATGGTTAATTGTTGAGTTTAGTATGTGTGAAAGTAAGAGGTTGTTCGGGAAGTGTGTATACCTGGTATGCTGCTGGACCACCTTATGTGGTCATTACAAAAATGGAAGATCGCTAGTTGTATCAGGAGAATTCCTAAGAGGTTTTGATGGTTCGTATAGGAGTAAAGTATATTGCTCAGTTGATCGAGAGCGTTTTGTGGAATTAGATTTTTTGTTTTATTTAGAGTCGAGGAATACCAAGTCGTGAAATGACTTTATTTCGATTATTAGTGTTTCGGTTAGTAGGTAGGGGGAAGTATTTAGTATGGGTATAATTAATCATGAAGATCTTGATTGTAGTGTGAAAATGTAGGGTGAGGATGGTGGTGTGGATGAGTTAATGATATTTTAAGCCAAAGTAAGTGTGAAACTCTTTGTTATGGTAAGGAGTTCCTTGAGAGTAAGTAGAGGGCTCGTATCATTGGACTGGAATGAGCGTAAGTGGAAATCCTTGCGCGGAGATTTCTGGTAAGCTATTCTTAAGTGGCGAGTGTGTCGTTGAGATGTATGGGTGTTTGGTTGGTATGGTGGTATTGCTAAGTGAGAATATAGTGTCCGAGTGATAGTTGGTGGCTATCTAAAATAGGAACCATGTGTTTTGAGTTGCGTTAAGTGGTTGTGTGAATGTATCCCATTCCACTAAGATATTGATAGAAATGTCAAATTGATTAGTTCTTGACGTTATGGTAGTAGTTATGATCGTGGGAATATCGAAATATCCTCTAGGGGTGAAGGAATTCTAGCGGATGGGACAACCTTGTTTGGAAAGCCTGAGTTGTGTGGCACTTCCAAGCATTGGGTATTGTTTTTGAGATGGCTCGAGTAAGAATTATGGGAAACTGCTTGGCTAAGCGTAGTAATGTAAATGTGCGTTCGACACATTTGGGACTGTCAGAAAATGGAGTAAGTAATGTTGGATTAGCAGAGTTCCATGCAAGCGTGAAGAGAGAGAGAAGATAATATGTCTGAATAAGTGAGTAATCGGAGAGTGAGAAGTTTGGCGAATGACACAGAAATGTAGAGCTATATTTTCAGATTTACTAGTAGTGGGTTTATGAACTTCTAATGAGGATGTGAGCAGGAGATTATGGTGTATGATATGGTTCTAGTGTTGAGAAAACTAAATTGTGCAGTTGGCCTAAAATTTTCACCGGTTGGTAGGTCAATCTGTGGAAGCGTGTTTGGGGCTTCGAGAAGAAGGTGGAAAAAGGTGGGTGGTTGAAGTGCTCATAGTGAAAGACCTTTGTGTCAGACTTGGTATTGTGTGGAAAAGGTTCTAAGAGAACCTGTCGTCCAGTGTTAAACTATTTGGAAGAGTTTTGGGTGAGCATGGTCACCCCTTGTTGCGCGAGTAAAGTTTGAATTTATTACCAATATGATCAGACGATTGTTGGATGCGATGAGAAGTTGAAGTGGGTGTCATTATGATCCGTTCCGTTAGAGGTAGTGGACCATGAAGGTGATGAAATGTGGAATTTCATTTTTACTTATGTGGGAATGAGGTGATGACCTTTGAGGCGATGTATATATATTGCGTACGAGTCGAGTAATACAGTTGGGTTGCGATTAGTGTGGTTCAGAGAAGAAAGTGCTTTTGCATTAGACGTATGTCATTTTGAGAGAATTTATTTTGCAATGGCAGGTTACCAGATGAAGAAACTTATGACTGTGAGTTTATTGTGATATCTAAGGGTGACTATCTTAGGTTGCCGAGTTGAACGGCTATCATTATAGTCAGAAATGCATGTTGTCGGAGAGGTCGATGCTGGTAAAATTCTTTCTTTTAAGAAGTGAAATGGTATTGAAAACTTTGAAGTGGTGTGTTTTAGAAACCAGTAGCCCAGGTGTGTGGGCGAAGTAGAAAATATTTGGTTTGTTGTTTGGAGATGTTCCAAGTATGTTAGACGGATCTTTTCCAACATAAGAAAGTTGTGGTTTATCGAGGGGTGAATCTGATGGATTTGTTTCAACTGTGAAGTTGATCAGAATGGTTTGTGCGACTGAGTGAAGCTAAGTTGTTTAGGAAAGTATGAGTCTTGGGTTCCAAGTGGGGGACAATGTAATGTTAAAAGTCTTGTCTTGGAAGGTTGTGGATAATTCTGGGAAGAAAGGGAAATTGAAACCAAGATTCGTTGGACCTTTTGCTATCATTGAGCGAGTTGGGGAATTGGCGTTCAAGCTAGATCTACCTGAGGATCTGCGAGGAGTCCACCCTACGTTCCATATTTCGAATTTCAAGAGGTGTTTGACCGAAGCTGATGTGGCGATACTGCTGGATGAAGTGCGTGTGGATGATAAATTAAGCTTTATCGAGAAATCGGTGGCTATCTTGGACCACTAGGTGATGAGGTTGAGGAATAAAGAAATTCGACTTGTGAAAGTGCAGTGGCAATTTCATAAGGGCCAAGAGTCGATTTGGGAATTGGAATCGGCCATGAGGTCCCAGTACCCTAGTTTGTTCATCGAAGGAATTCCGGGGACGAAATTATTTTGAGGGGGAGATATTGTAATAACCGGTTTCATTTGAAATAAAAGTAGAGTTGGGGGAGTGGTTGCTCAAAATCCCAAAAGTGGGAGGGTCCAGTGGTAAAGTTGAATAAGATGAATTTAACCCTAGAGACTTATCTCTCATTCCTTAGTTGCGGCTGTGAAATATTGCTAGAGAGGAGGTTGAAGGCGATTTTGGAGAAAAGAAAGCAAAGGGACAAAATGCAATTGAAATGAAGCCTACATCAATCTCTTCAAGGTAAGTATCTCTTGGTTGGTGCCTCTTATTGTTGAAAATGTATGGATTATCATTTGTGTCCTGATTAGAAAGGGGGGGGAGTCTGTGTTTTTGTTATTTGGAAAAAAATAAATAGAGTTTGAGCCCTATGAATCTATCTCATATCTCTTTGGGTTAATGGGTTGGGAGGTGTTAGTTTTAGTGGGTTTGCGTGGCGGTTCCAACAGCTGGAAATTGTCTTCCCCATAAGGGTGGTCGAGTCGTCGCTACGGCCCAATTATCGGCTTAGCCGAACCAGATAAGAAAACCCAGGAGGATCCCGGGAGTCGCACGACCAAGGGTGACCCAGGGTGACTCCACCGGGAGTTACAACCCGGGAGTTCGAGAGTAAGGGGACCCGGGCGCGAACCCCGGGAGACGGGGCGCCTGGGAGTTTCAAACCCCGGGAGGCGGGGAGCCCGGGTGGAGCCGGGAAGGGGAGTCTGGGTGGAGTCGGGAGGGCGAGACCGGGGTAGACCCGGGAGTCGGGTGACCTCGATGCACATCCGGGAGTCGGCATATAAGAGTGAGGGCCCAGGAGGTGGGTCGGTTAGTATCTTTTGAGACCTGAGTTGGTTTATTTGTGTTCCTTTATACCTTAGGTGACCCGCTTAAGGAATTGGAGCGTGGGTAAGAAGGTCCTTGCAAGCAGGTGAGTTTTTCTAACCAAAAACTTTATCGTTGATGATTACATGATAGATTTTATATGTGAGATTTTGTTAAATGCGAGTTATGCTTTATCGCTTAATGCGAGTTATGTATTTATCGTTTTGATATGTGGAGATGTATGCATACATTGTTGTTAGCGAAATGGCCAAGTCAGGGGGTGTGCCCCGCCTATGCTCATACCGGGGGGTGTGTCCCAAATAAGGCAGTATGCGCCAGACACGTTGTCACCTTCGTGTGACGGTAATGTGTGTCAGAGGCATGCTTGTAAATATGATGTTTTATTTTAAAGGCTGAATTGGTTTATATTTCGATAAATCTTTTATGTGGCTTTTGGCGTGAACTGTATTAGAGGGAACTCACTAGACCTTTCGGTCTAACCCTTGCTCTTTCCAAACTAAAAACCTTTTTCAGGAAAGTACCTGACAGAGGATCCTAGCAAGGACAAAGAGAAGTTGTAGGCGAGAAGCGTGGCGTAGGCGAAGAATGTTTGCTAGATCCCGGATTTAATTAATCATGTATTATATCTCAGTTGTGTAATAGGTTGTTTCCGCAAAGTAGGATATTTGAATTGTTGTTTTGGGGTCGTTCGACATTGTTTTATATTAAAGTCGATTATGTGTTATTTCTGCGAGTTTGGGTTGTTACACTTGTTATATCTTTTATATTTATTTATTTTTGAATTTTAATTAATTTATAATTTTTTATCAAGTTCTATATAATTTTTTACAAACACTTTTGATATAAAAAAAATACAATTTTCATCAAATATCATATGTGCTATCCACAATCAATTCATTATCTTTTTTCACCCCTTTTCTTTATTTTTTAGATCCATGTTTTGAATTTTTTTTTGATCACATGTGAATAATTTCATTTGACATTTGAATCACATGTGATTAGTTTCATTTGACATTTTATCTATTACGTATCACATATGATCCACTATGTGAATTTTTTTTGTACATATCACATATGATAATATACGTCTTAATATAATTGACGTATTAGAACATGTGATAATATTTACATCACCAAAAGATCTATAAATTAAAATATTCATAATCACATATGATTAACAAAAATATATACAATTGTCAAATATGATTGATACGATCATCGAACAAATTATCATATGTGATAAAACTTATAATCAAAATGTTGCAGATTTGAATCTGTAATGAAATCAGTTTATTAAAGATTATTAGAAATTGGTTTGGTAAACAAACTCAATATCTATTTATTAGCGATTACCACCACGGTTACAGATAATGCTACCATTTTTAGGTTAATTTAATAACATGTTTTATTTTATCCGTTTATTAAATAAGGTATGTGTCTAACATTCCTTCTCGTCTTCTTGCAAGTTAGTTTTGTTTCTCGCATGATACATGAGAAGTAGAGAGGTAATCATAGCATTTCATACGGTCAAGATCGGATTTGACTGGTCAAAAACCGCGACTTTGTCTGGTCAAAACTTACGGCTATGCCAAAAACATAGGAATATTTTCGTAACTTTTACAAATAGGCGGCGGGGGTTCATAGGTGAACTCGTGTTATTCACATATGTTCATATGTGAACCCGTGTAATTCACATATAAACCATTTTAACTAATTCACATATGAACTCTTGTGATTCACATATGAACTCTTGTAATTCACATATGAACTAATTAACTTATTCACATATGAACCCATAGGTTCATATGTGAATTATATGACCTAATTAACAGATTCACATATGAACTAATTAACTGATTCTCATAACGGGTTCACATATGAACATGTAGTTCATATGTGAATCACACGGGTTCATATATTAACTTGTTTGTCGTCTATTTGTAAAAATTATGAAACAACCCTTCTATCTTCTGTAGACCTTGCGAGGAATTATCCGGTAATATACTGTCAAAGTTGCAAATGTCGACCAGATGAAGGGCTATGATCACTTCTCTACTTCTCATACATTTAACATTTCTCATTTGAACCTCTCCCTATATATATATATATATATAGAGAGAGAGAGAGAGAGAGAAGAAAGTTCAAATGAAAACTCATTTTTCATTGTGCACGTGAGGACAAATCTCAGCCACTCGATCTCTTTTGATCCAACAACTCATATTAAATAGAGTTTTTAATTATAAAATGTTTAGGGGTAAAAATGGAAGAAAAATTTAAACATACGCCTACCAAATTTGCCTTTTTTTTTTTCTTTTTTAATTAAAAACTTTTTACCCAATTAATGTTTAAAATAAATTATCTTAAAAATTACTAATATTTTAATCAAACAAATTACATCAAAAAAACGAGAATTTCGTGCTCTTCGATATGACATCCATCTTGATATAGTTTTTTTGTCGTTTTAACCGTTTTTTTACGTGAAATGCTATATATGTGTTATATTCATTATGAATATTTATGTACGTTCAAGTTTGTACAACGCCTCGACACCGTAAGTATGTAACTCGACATCACCATCTTCAACACTTTCTTCAACGTCGTAAGTCATCACGTTTCTTCAGCACCGTAACCCAACACCCATCAAGACGAATCGAGAACCTATCGACTAATTCTGTTGTGAATCGAGGAACAAAAGAGAGCGCGTCACGTCTCCAAATCTTCATAGGTCATTCATGTGTTATTCATCATGAATAGTGTATCATTCAGGATGAATAATACAATAATCAGGGTGAATAATTCACGATTCATGAATTCGTATATTATTCGTCATGAATGTTGTGTAATTCATCTTGAATACTATATTATTCATCATGAATAATGAATGAACGTTCACAATTGTTATTCATACTGAATGTGGGACATCCGGGGATGCGCATACATATTCATAATGAATTAAACCAAATTTCGGTTGTGATTTGGGAAACAAAAGAGAGTGCGCCATGTGTCTACACATTCACGGGTCATTCATATATTATTCATCATGAATAATGTATCATTCAGGATGAATAATAGAACATCCAGGGTGAATAATACACGATTCATGATAAATAATACATGAAACATGGATTCGTGTATTATTCATCCTGAATATTGTATTATTCATCCTGAATACTGTATTATTCATCATGAATAGTGAATGAACGTTCACATTTGTTATTCATACTGAATGTGGACACCCGAGGACGTGCATGAATATTCATAATGAATATAACACATATATAGAATTTCACGTAAAATTCTATACGATTTGTGATAAATAATACATGAATCATGAATTCGTGTATTATTCATCCTGAATGTTGTATTATTCATTCTGAATACAGTATTATTCATCATTAATAGTGAATGAACGTTCACCTTTGTTATTCAGACTAAATATGGACATTCGGGGACATGCATGCATATTAATAATGAATATAACACGTATATAGAATTTCACGTAAAAAACGGTTAAATCGAGAAAAAAACTATATCGAGATGAATGTCATATCGAAGAGCACGAAATTCTTGTTTTTTTGATGTAATTTGTTTGATTAAAATATTAGTAATTTTTAAGATAAATTATTTTAAAGTTTAAGGGGTAATTTTTTTTTTAATTAAAAATAAAAATAAAAAGTCAAAGAAGGTAGGCGTTGATTCAAAATTACAATTTTGTCCTTAATCACTTCCCAATTAACCTTATTATGTAATAACCATTGATTAGTTTTCTAAGTTTTGATCAATGGTTGAGATTTGTCCTCATGTGCACAATGAAAAATGAGTTTTCCTTTGAACTCACCTATATATATATATATATATATATATATATATATATATATAGGACGATAATCAAATGAGAACAACAAAAATGTTGAGAACCTTAAAAACCAATCTGTACCGTCTAATCACTCTAATCTAACAACCTTATTAATGTTTCATTTATAATTAAGGAATGACGTGATGGTAATGTTTTCTTTTCTTGATTATTTTTTACTTCTCTTTTTTATAGATATCAAACTTTAGATTAAATTATTATTTTATTTTTATTCAATCTTACGAGATATAATTTATATGTAATAATAAGATATTTTAATTTTCGTTAATTGATAATAATCTTTTATATTTCATTAGTGGATTGTATTATTAATTTAATTTCACTCGTTTACTTTCTCACATATACATTATTTAATGGTAACGTATAATAAACATACATTTTTATAAAATATATTTGACTACTTTAAATAATAAAAATATCACAGAGAAAACAAACACAATAAATATAAAGATATTGTAATTAAAACATCACCTGGCAAGCTTTTATTTTACACAATGAAATAATACAATGTCGCTAAAGTTAAACAAATTTAGTGTCGCTTGAGATTGTGAAAACAAAACAAAGTTGATGTAAAATGTGATGTGAAATGAAACGATAAAGTGTTCTTTCATATCGTCGCTAAAGTGAAACAATAAAATGTTGTTTCACAAGATAAAACAATGTAGTGTTGTTTGTCAAATCTGAAAACAAAACAAAACGAAAGTTGACGTAATGCGATGTGAAGCACTATAGTGTTGTTTCATCTTGTGAAACAACACAATGTTGCTAATGTGAAACAATATAGTGTCGTTTCACATGGTGAAACAATGTAGTTTTGTTTCACATTGTGAAACAATGCAATGTCGTTAAAGTGAAACAACAAAATGTTGTTTCACAAAGTGAAACAATGTGGTGTTGTCTCACAATTTGAAACCAAAACAAAACAAATGTTGACATGAATTGTGATGTGAAATACTAAAATATTTGTTCATATTTTGAAACCAATATAGTGTTGTTTCACAATGTGAAAATAAACCAAAATAACGTGAAATGCTATGTCGAATATTAAAATGCAAAAATTAAATAAAATTGCAATTATTAAATAAAATGTAAAAAAACATAATGATACTCGTTTTAAAATAAAGAAAATAAAATGTTTGTTTATTATATAAGTTTTTTATTTAAAATTTTATTGTAATTAATATAATTCTGATTTAAAAAGAAGATGATGTTTAATTTAAATTATATAATTTCAATAAGAGATACAAAAAAATATATTTACTTTTATATCCTTTTAAGAGTTATGTTTCTATGTTAATGGACACCTTATATCTAAAATGTTACCTCTCAACTCTCACCATTGATTAAATTTGATTGTGGTTGAGATTTGTTCTTATAGTTCTCACTTGATTTGACCATATATATATATATATATATATATATATATATATATATTCATATATATATATATATAGCATCACATTCAAAAAAGAAGGTAGTCAATTTGCGAGATTTATAGAAGCAATCTAAATCACATAATCTATTGAAATGGCAATAAATGAAAATGAAAAATAATTTTAAAAATGAGTATAATTACCATTTCGAAATATACAGTTAAGGGTATAATTGTAACAAAAACACTATTTGAATCCCTTAAAAACCTCATTATATCTTTTATATTTTTTTATTTTTTATATTTTAATTAATTAATTATTTAAATTTTTATATCCTTTTTTTCATCCTCTTTTTCACCATTTTTTTTATTTTTTGGATCCACGTTTTGAATCACATGTGATTAGTTACGATTAACATATGATTCATTTTGTGAATTTGTCTACATATCACATGCGATAATATGCATGTTGGTATAAATTACGTATTATCACGTTTGATAATATACGTGTGAGTATAAGTCACATCTTATCGCATCTAATAATATGCGTCTGAGTAGATTTGACATGTTATCACATGTGATAATATTTCAATCGCAATAAAATCTATAAATTTAAATATATATAATAACATATGATTAACAAAAATATCTATAATTATCACATATGTTTTGATCCCAAAAAGTTATACAATAAATTGGGGTAGATCACTAATGGAGTTTCCTTTCTACGATTCTGTTATTTATTAGAATAATTTGATTGGATTAATATACGATCATCAAAGAAATTATCATATGTGATAAAAACCAATAATCAAATGTTTACAAATATTTGTCATGAAATATGTTTGTTAGGGATTATTAGAAATCAGTTTGGAAAACAAACTCAAACCCAATTTATTAGGGATTCTTCCCACTGTTACAGATAATGCTATACACAAAAAGACAATCATACCTTTTTTTAATTTAATTTAATAGTGTTTTATTTAATCCATTTATTAAATAAGGTATGTGAAATATCTTTGCTTCTCACAAATTTTTTTCACCTTCTCACATGATCCTCCATTTGTGTGTGTGTATATATACATATATACACACACACACACACACAAATATAGATGAATATCATGCGAGAAGTTAAACCGTAAGAGTCCGTTTTAAAAACATGTACTTATTTTTACATGAATTGTACCATAATTAAAATGGAAACCAAAGATAATTAAGGGGTTAAATCGTCAGTTAACCAAATTCTTTTTAATAGGATATATAACCCTATATATAGAGAGAGGTGGTTTCATTTGCAAACCACCCTTATAATGAAAACTATGCAACCCTTCTTTAAGCCGTAGATGAAATCAATCAATGGTTAAGATCATTTTATGCTATTTATGTTAATGTAGTAATTAATATAATATAAAAAATAAATAAGAAGTGTACGGAAAGGGTATAGTAGTCCTTTTAACATTTAATTTCAAATATGGAAATAAGATGAAATTGCTAATTTTATGGAAGTTATTATCTCCAATTTCAAATTTTTAATCTTAGTTACCAAAAAGTCGAAGAACAATAAAAAATAAATGAAAAGTTGAATTATTTCATCCACAATGATTCGGTTGCAAGGAGGTAACATTCAACAATTTCACCGATTCCCCTATGTTCTATCGATTAGAAATCTAACTCTTCATCGATGAAGACGAAGATGATCGGAGATGAAACGACGATGAATGGAGGCGAAGACGAAAATGAAACGGAGATGACAGAGAAGAAACGAAGATGAACGACGACGAATAGAGATGAAAATGGATATAAAACCGAGATGAAAGACGATGAACGGAGATGAACGACGATGAAAGGAGAGGAAAACGTATATGAAACCGAGATGACACGACGATGAACGACGACGTGATGAAAACTATGCAACCCTTCTTCATCGTTTTCAAACACGTCGCTCACTTGAATTTCATTGTGGGAAACGATTTCTACTAAACTTTTATCCATCGTGTTCTTCCTCGGATGATATCGATGAACGCTATGTATTGATTTGTTGTAACAATTTTTTCCAACCGGTATGAATTCATTTATATAAAAAAAACCGGTGAATAAAAAACAAATATTTCCAGATTTGGGTTGCCAAATAATTAATAGAAAAAATAAATTTTATTGATTACAAAATTATGATACCATGTTTATAAATCAATGTGATATCTTGCATTCCAACCGGTATGAATTCATTTACATTAAAAAAAAACAGTTAATATAAACAAATATTTCCAGAATTGGGTTTCCAAATAATTAATCGAAAAAAATATATTTTATTTATTACAAAATTATGATACCATGTTTAAAAATCAATGTGATATCTTTCAATTCAAAACCGATTAGATTTAATGTTAATATATATTCCATAAATAACTCTGTCATATCAAAATGTCAAAAATACCCTTTCTGGTAATTTAAAAAAAAGGACGAAATTTTCTGATTGGTGGAAATGAGTTTGTATGGTTTGTAATATATGGAGGGTTTTCATATGATCCCTCCCCTAGACTTAAGTTCGCGTGAGACCAAACAGTTTCCGTGAGACCGGTGAGACCAAACAGTTTCCGTGAGACCGGTGAGACCAAACTTTAAAGTATGAAACTTCACACCAAAAAACTGTGAATGTAAAAAAATCGAACTTTTCATAGGGAAAACACCGTAAATGTTACGTTCACGGTGTTTTTCGCTGTGAATGTTCGTTTTTTTTACCTTCATAGCGTCTTCACTGTGAAGGTTCGGATATACCTTCACAGTCTTTTATCTGTGAAGGTTTGATTTTTTTAAACTTGGTTTAGGTTTTTTTACCTTCATAGTGTGATTACATTATGAAGGTTCAAATGTTTTTTACCTTCACAGTGTTTCGGTGTGAAGTTTCATGTTTTAAGGCTTGGTCTCACGCGGTCTCACGGAAACAGCTTGGTCTCACGTGAACCTGACCCCCCTCCCCTATATATATATATATATATATATAGACTTAAGTTCGCGTGAGACCAAACAGTTTTCGTGAGACCGGTGAGACCAAGCTTTAAAGTATGAAACTTCACACCAAAAAACTGTGAAGGTAAAAAAAATCGAACTTTTCATAGGGAAAACACCGTAAATGTTACGTTCACGGTGTTTTTCGCTATGAATGTTCGTTTTTTTTACCTTCACAACGTCTTCACTGTGAAGGTTCGGATATACCTTCACAGTCTTTTATCTGTGAAGGTTTGATTTTTTTTAACTTGGTTTAGGTTTTTTTACCTTCATAGTGTGATTACATTATGAAGGTTCGAATGTTTTTTTACCTTCACAGTGTTTCAGTGTGAAGTTTCATGTTTTAAGGCTTGGTCTCACGCGGTCTCATGGAAACAGCTTGTTCTCACGTGAACCTGACCCTATATATATATTTCATTACTTGTTCAAACCTTACAGGAAATTACATTCCATCATCCCTATATGAAGATTTTTGAGATTTTGGACATGTTTTTTACTCCAACAGGTTCTCCAAAATGAAGAAAAGTAGAAAGAGGCTGTAAAATTATCCAAATTTAAAAAACTTTCAAAAGTGATTACAATGAAAAAGAAATATTTTTAATATATTCCTGTCAACATAAAATTAATTTTGAATTAATTTTTTAGAGAGAGAAGAATATTTTATTAGGTAGATGAAATATTTTAATAATATAATTAATGTAATGCCCGAATATCTCAATTACCGGTTCGTATAAAGCTTATAATATTCAAATCCTGATTCAAGCAATAGAAGGTTGTACATGTTGCTTCTAGTGTTGTAACGGACTTTTTGTCATGAAAATGGAACAGTCGGGGTTAAACATGTACAAACAAATATGGATTAGGACTTAGAATTTGAAAAAATCCCCTAATATGGTTAGAATTGCAATAGGTGAAACTTGAGGGGATAGTCTTGTAAATTTGGAAAATATAAAAATAGAAATTAAAACCCTTTTTATTCATTTTTCTTTCTCCAGACTTCTTCAATAATCGACTTCTTCATAGAACAATTTTCATCTCCTTCAATTCTTGAAATCAAGCTCAAATCTCATGGGAAAAATTGTATAATCCTTAAGTATGTATGTTTTTCTTCTCTATTCTTAAGAATTTTATGTTATTTAGGGTTCATGTTCAAGTTTTGATGGTGAAATATGGACAGGTTCAAGTAATGGAAGAAATAGTTGAATCTACTTAGGGATTTGAAGTTCATGTCATCAACCCAATCAAGGTAAACTAGAATTTCATAGCTGATGTTAAAATTGTTGTTTTCGCATGTTATGTTGATTAGGTCTTGGTTATGATTTTGTGTTAGAACTATTAAATTGGGATATTGGTTAGCTTTTTGGTACCAAAAGTGGGCAAAGGAAGGAACCATTGAAATGGTTATGAGCTCCATGAATTAATGCCCACAAGGTGTTTGATGAAATGTCTCAATGGAAATTTTCATTTCTGTTGAGTTTTAGCTTTCTGTCCAGATCTTCAAAAAATCGTATAAAATCAACCGTAGTTCCAATTGAGGTGTGCAATACATCGTTGGAAACCCCTATGTGTTTAGTATAACTTTGTAGTTTACACCGAGACCAAATTATGACTCTAAGCAGCTCCAAACAATGAATTTCCGAAACTGGTCCTGTGAAAAACGGGATCTGCACACTGTTTGTATATACTTCATATATAATTAGTCATTGCTCCAAAACGAGGTGAATCATAAGAGATGTATGTACAACTTTGTTTTAGACATGATCATCTAGTTTGGCTCTTAAGTAAGGTAATCTAGTGGAAACCCTCCTCCTCAATCTATTGAACTTCCGAATTCCAATACTCCATCTGAGAATATTGGTACGTGGCTCAGGGAATTTAACAAGGAAAAGCCACAGACATTTACTTCAGCTTCAAATCCCATCGAAGCTGAGAATTGGATCACTCATCTAGAGAAAAATTTTCGGGTAATGGGCTGTTAGATCAGATAAAAGCTGAGTTAGCCACCTATAAACTAGGGAATGATGTTCATAATTGGTGGTATGGTTGGTTACAATCAAATCAATCTGAGCTATCTGCAAGTCCGATCAGTTGGGCTCGATTTAAAGAGTTGTTTTATCAGCAATATTTTACTGCATCTGACAAAGACGCATATGCTCGTGAATATTCATCTATCCAGCAGGGAGATGATGAATCTATTTTAGACTTTCAGACCCGATTTCTTCGACTAGCCAGGTTCACAGATGCTACATCAGGTACTATGGCCCAACAAACGGATAAATTCAAATGGGCGTTGAACGACAAATTTAAGGATCAACTTTTGAATCTTCCTTTTTATTCTGTCTCTCAACTGGTTGATGCTGGTAAGAATATTGAAAGATCTCGTCAAGAAGCTTTGGATCGAAAAGCAGACAATAACAAGAAACGGGGACGTGATTTTCGATCTAGTCATGCGGATAGTAAAAGTTTTAATAAAACAAGATTCAATAGTGATAAGAATCAATCAAAGTTCAGTTCAAGCAAGTCTCTATTTGCTAGTAATAATCAAGGTTCTTTAGGAGCGTCTTCTGCAATCAAGTGTAATCGTTGTGATAAGTGGCACCAACTAGGGCCTTGTCTTCGAATGACTGGGGCATGTTATAAGTGTGGTAAGCAAGGTCATCTAGCCAAAGATTGTAAGTCTGATCAATCAAGTAAATCTCAAGAAAAACAGAAGCCATCAATAACCGGAGGTCGTGTATTTGCATTATCTGGTGAAAAGTCCACTGCTCGTATGGTTTCTGGAATTCTTTCTCTTATTAATAGATCTATATATGTGTTATTTGATACTGGTGCTTCAGATCTATTATGTCTAAGAATTTAGAGGAACATCATAAACAATTTGAATCACCAACAGAGTCTCCTATACTCATTACGACTCCGGTGGGTGGTTCAGTGTGTGTTGTGACTGAATTCAAAAATTGTCCTCTAACTATCGGTGACCATATTCGAGAAGTTACATTACTGCCAATGAAAATGAAGCATTTTTATATTATCCTTGGAATGGATTGTTTGTCTAAGCATCAGGCAACTATCGATTGTAATTCAAAGAAGATTTTCTTTGGCGATAAAGATCATCCCGAATTCATATATCAGGGGATAGAACCAGAGGCAAGAACTATAACTGTATCATCTTTGTAACATCCCCCGTCCCTGTGGTCCGGAACGGGTGATGTCACATACGGGATTTAACATAATTACACAACTAAATCAGAGCTACTAATAAACTCTAAACATATATTACAATCCAAAATCTTACACTTTAAAAAGTGTTTATAAACTTAGAACGTTTATATAATAATGCGATTCTAAGAACTCCAAAATTTCACGCTCGATCTCAAGTCCCGTCCCCGTAAACGTCACTTCGTACCTGCCGTGTCAGAAAACAAAAACACGGCTGAGCACAGGGCTCAGTGAATGGATTATAATATAAATTCGTAAATAATAATAAAAACATCGATAACGAAGCGGAAGACTTAAAAATTCAATTCGATGAAAGTTCTTGAGACTGAAGTTCATAGTTCATTTAAATCAAGAGAAACGTTTGGTAATATAATCAAAAGCAATAATCTCAAGAACATTTCACACATTAACTTCAAAACGTAATATAAATAAGTCCGTCAATTCCTGTTGTTGTGTTCGTGGGGTGGCCAAACCACACGAACTGGGTCGGCATGCGGGCACACACAACGGATCCCCCGTGAATTTAACCACGGTCACATATTCTGTGGGTAAAATCTAGAATCGATTCATCCGCCCTGGAGCCAACAAAGTCAGCCAAGTCCCCCCAGAGTGGGTTCACGTAAGCCACATAGGCTTAACTCTGGTGGACTGTCATCTGCAGGACGCTATGACAACAAAGCCGCCATAGAAGGCATCCCAAATAATGTGCCCATTTATTGGGTTCTTCTAAAATCAAAGAAAACTAAACATGTGCCACTTACCCAAATGGCGATCACAGAAATTATAGTGTATATACTTCACATTTTTCATAAACAATCTCATACGAGACAGATTTTAATAAAACATCAAAATGTTCAAACAATTGATTCAATAATTAAACCAAAATCAATGTGTATGTGTGTGTACAATTTCGTATTTGTTGATCACGTTCGGTCGATCAATCACAAGGTGATGAACCACCTTTAGGAAGGGTCAACTACGACAAATAGTTGCCTACGATTCAAAAGAAATGAAATCCATACCTTGATCGGATTGAGATGCAACACGTGATTAATCGAGACCGACTACGAACTTTAACCAGTTTGATTGCCTATTTAAACCATCAATTATTAATAATCGCATAACCTAAAACTCAATGGTTATATTATAAGCTTAAGCACTGATTTTGTTCACTTAGACATTAAACCGATCACTTGGTGTGCGGTTAAACATCTAGATACAAATATCACCGTTTTAATTCTAAACTTTACCCGTTTGTAATTTTGACAAAAACAAACATTCCTATACATGTTTATGATTATAACTTTACAATATATAATCATAATCTACCAACCAACTTCAACTACCCTAACTTACCAACTTAAATAACTTAAGAAGAAATTTATACCTCTAAGAAGGGCTCGAAGCGTAGATTACGAATATGTAATTGTTTCTTCGATTACTTCAACGGATCGTAAGATAATCTAGAGAGAAGTTTTTTGAAAGTTTAGAGAGACAGATGAGAGAAATATGGCGGTGTGCATTAAAAAGAAGAAGACGATGGACTTGATTTTTTTTTTGTAGTTTTTGTTTCTTAAATTATATATATATATATATATATATATATATATATATATATATAACTAATATAAGTTTAGTCAATTTACGAGTTTAATCCCTCAACTATCATTAGTTTCTACTTTTAATTACGGTTCATTTCGGGTAAGAAATAATTATATGTTTTTAAACCGAGTCTTACAATTATTTCCCCCCTTAAAAGAGATTTCGTCCACGAAATCGAATTTGGACAGGAAACTTACATCGATTAAAGAACTCGGGGTACTCCCGTCGCATATGATCCTCAGTTTCCCACGTCGCCTCACGATCAGAATGATTTTTCAATAGAACTTTTACGAAAGGAATCACGATTCTCTCTTCCGTGTACCTTTCTCATCACGATCAATAATCGCTTTAGGTTCCTCACGATAAGAAATATCAGGTTCTATTTGTTCGAAGGGATATTCAACGACGTGTAAGGGATGATAGTTGTACCCTCGAAGTGAAGAGACATGGAACACGTTATGTATATGAGAAAATTGCGGCGGTAAAGCTAACCGGTAAGCAACAATTCCAACTCTTTCTAGAATTTCAAAGGGACCAATGTATCTCGGGCTCAACTTTCCTTTGAGACCGAAACGTTTGATGCCACGAGTTGGGGAAACTTTTAAGAAAACTTTATCTCCCGGTTGGAACTCGATAGGTCATCGTCGCTTGTCGGCGTAACTCTTTTGACGAGCCTGAGCCTCTTTCATCATTTGACGTGCAATTTCGACCTTCTCGGTAGTAACTTGTACAAATTCTGGACCTTCGAGAATACGTTCTCCAACTTTATTCCAATAAGTAAGTCGGTGTTCGACATTTTTGGCCATAAAGAGCTTCATACGAGGCCATGCCAATGCTTGACTGCCAACTATTATTATAGGAGAAATCTATTAGGTACAAATAACTATCCCAACTTCCATGCCATTCCAACACACATGCTCGGAGCATATCCTTCAATGTTTAAATCGTACGTTCAGATTGCCCATCAGTTTGCGGATGTAAGGCTGTACTAAAATTCAAACGTGTGCCCCAAGCTTTATGTAAACCTTACCAAAATCGAGATGTAAAACGTGGGTCTCGATCGGAGGTAATCGATACAGGAGTGTCATGAAGACGTACAATCTCACGTTGGAATACTTCTGTCAATTTATCAATTGACCAAGTTTGTCGGATAGGAAGAAAATGACTTGATTTCGTCAGTCGGTCAACCACTACCCAAATTGCATCGTGTTTCAAGATTGTGCGGGGTAGTCCGACTACAAAATCCATAGTTATAAGTTCCCATTTCCATACGGGAATGTTCAGTGATTGGAGAAGACCACCCGGACGTTGATGTTCACTTTTAACTTGTTGACAAGTGAGACAACGGGCTACAAAATTGGTGATATCTCGCTTCATTCCAACCCACCAGTAATGGGTCTGTAAGTCGCGATACATTTTTGTTGTACCCGGGTGAACGAAAAACATAGAGTTATGAGCTTCGGTTAGAATCTGATCTTTAAGCTCCGAGTTATTTGGAACACAAAGACGATCCCGAAACCACAACACGTGATCATCATCGATCCTGAATTCCGAACTAACATTCTCTTTTGCTTGCTGGAAGTTCGCCCACAATTCACCGTCATCTTGTTGGGCTTCTTTTATCCGAGAAATTAGAGTCGGTTCTACCATCAGGTTCGATAGAATTTCCATTTGTGAACTCGGATAGATTTCCAGTCCGAACCGTTCGATCTCCAAAGCCAACCCTATAGGAATAAGTAAAGAAGAAACCTGTCCCATAGCTTTACGACTTAAAGCGTCGGCGACTACATTAGCCTTACCCGGATGATACTGTATATGAACATCGTAATCCTTTAGAAGTTCGAGCCACCTCCGTTGACGCATATTTAACTCTTTTTGAGTAAATATATATTTAAGGCTCTTGTGGTCGGTGAAAACTTCACATGTCTCACCGTACAAATAATGACGCCAAATTTTAAGTGCGAAGATAACTGCAGCCAATTCGAGATCGTGAGTCGGATAATTGACCTCATAAGGCTTTAATTGACGTGATGCATATGCGATTACTCTACCGTTTTGCATAAGAACACAACCGAGACCTATCTTTGAAGCATCACTGTAAACTTGAAAACCTCTGGTGCCAGACGGTAATACAAGAACAGGCGCGGTAACCAATCGATGCTTCAATTCCTCGAAACTGGATTCTTGTTCGGAACCCCAATTGAATTTGACTTCTTTTTTGAGTAATCGGGTTAACGGTAGAGATATTTTAGAAAATTCTTCAACGAATCGTCTATAATAACCAGCCAGACCCAGAAAACCACGAACTTCAGATACGTTCGTAGGTCGAGGCCATTTAGTGACGGTTTCAATTTTCGTTGGATCGACTTTGACACCTTCCGCAGAAATTACATGTCCGAGAAAAGATACTTGATCAATCCAAAATTCACACTTAGAACGTTTTGCGTATAACTTTTTCGTTCGAAGAGTTTCCAAAACGATGTGAAGATGTTGATCATGTTGCTCTCTTGACTTTGAGTATATCAATATGTCATCAATAAACACGATAACAAAGTCGTCGAGATAATCTTTGAAAACCCGATTCATAAGATTCATAAAGACCGCTGGAGCATTAGTTAGCCCGAAAGGCAATTCTAAGAATTCGTAGTGCCCATAACGAGTTCTGAATGCGGTTTTCGGAATATCACAATCTCGGATACGAAGTTGATGGTACCCGGACCGAAGATCAATTTTGGAAAAGTATCGAGCCCCTTGTAATTGATCGAACAGATCGTCGATTCTCGGCAACAGATACTTGTTACGGATCGTTACTTTATTAAGCTCCCGATAATCAATACAAAGACGCATCGTACCGTCTTTCTTTTTGACAAAGAGAATCGGAGCTCCCCAGGGTAAGACACTGGGTCAAATGAAACATTTCTTTAATAGATCATCGAGTTGAGTTTTGAGTTCTTTCATTTTAGTTGGATCCATTCGATAGGTAGCCTTAGAAATAGAAGAAGCTCCCGGAACTAGATCGATGGTAAATTCGACTTCCCGGACCGGTGGTATACCCGGTAAATCGTCAGGAAACACATCAAGATATTCGGAAACAACAGGTACGGATGCAGAAGTAAGGATTATCTGTTCGGGATGTTGTAACAAGGCTATAAAACTTTCGCTACTTTGCCAAGTATACTGCTTCACAGTAATAGAAGTTAAAGCGCTAACATCTTCTTTTAGAGTAACTCCTTGGAAGACTGCCTCTGGTTTGTCAACATCCCCAAACAATATTTGTTTGGCGTTACAGTCTATAGTTGCATGGTGGTGTGACAACCAGTCCATCCCTAATATTAATTGAAAGTGGGACATATGCATTGGAAGTAGAGTGACCTCCCGTATGCGATCTCCAATAATTAACGGACAATTTGAGAATCGAGTTAACACATAGATTGAACCACCCATTGGGGTAGATATTACGACTGGACATTCGGTGGTTTGTTCATAAGGTTTTAAACCTAGATTCTAATTGTTCAGAAACAACAGAGTGTGTTGCCCCGGTATCAAACAAAACATAAACAGATATCACACTAGACATGGTCAGACGAACCACATCAGCAATATTAGGCTCACTTGTACCCCTTTCTGGGTTGGGGTTTGGGTTACCCTTAAGTTGAGATCTGGATTTGTGTGGGTGACCACGTCTCGACATTCTAACACAGAACAAGATCAAGATCGGAATTCAAAACAGTTACGGATTAAAAATCGGTAAATAGAATTAAATTCTAATCTACCCATTCTAATGTCTACCCAATTCTCACAGGTCAAACCTATTTAATCTACAAGTCGTAACCTATGCTCTGATACCATATTTGTAACATCCCCCGTCCCCGTGGTCCGGAACGGGTGATGTCATGAACGAGACTTAACATAATTACACAACTAAATCAGAGCTACTAATAAACTCTAAACATATATTACAATTCAAAATCTTACACTTCAAAAAGTGTTTATAAACTTAGAACGTTTATATAATAATGCGATTCTAAGAACTCCAAAATTTCACGCTCGATCTCAAGTCCCGTCCCCGTAAACGTCACTTCGTACCTGCCGTGTTAGAAAACAAAAACACGGCTGAGCACAGGGCTCAGTGAATGGATTATAATATAAATTCGTAAATAATAATAAAAACATCGATAACGAAGCGGAAGACTTAAAAATTCAATTCGAAGAAAGTTCTTGAGACTGAAGTTCATAGTTCATTTAAATCAAGAGAAACGTTTGGTAATATAATCAAAAG
Source organism: Arctium minus (assembly GCA_954870635.1). Lineage (NCBI taxonomy): Eukaryota > Viridiplantae > Streptophyta > Magnoliopsida > Asterales > Asteraceae > Arctium > Arctium minus. The sequence goes on from OX941095.1 coordinate 37,663,041, forward strand.
CAATAATCTCAAGAACATTTCACACATTAACTTCAAAACGTAATATAAATAAAGTCCGTCAATTCCTGTTGTTGTGTTCGTGGGGTGGCCAAACCACACGAACTGGGTCGGCATGCGGGCACACACAACGGATCCCCCGTGAATTTAACCACGGTCACATATTATGTGGGTAAAATCTAGAATTGATTCATCCGCCCTGGAGCCAACAAAGTCAGCCAAGTCCCCCCAGAGTGGGTTCACGTAAGCCACATAGGCTTAACTCTGGTGGACCGTCATCTGCAGGACGCTATGACAACAAAGCCGCCATAGAAGGCATCCCAAATAATGTGCCCATTTATTGGGTTCTTCTAAAATCAAAGAAAACTAAACATGTGCCACTTACCCAAATGACGATCACAGAAATTATAGTCTATATACTTCACATTTGTCATAAACAATCTCATACGAGACACATTTTAATAAAACATCAAAATGTTCAAACAATTGATTCAATAATTAAACCAAAATCAATGTGTATGTGTGTGTACAATTTCGTATTTGTTGATCACGTTCGGTCGATCAATCACAAGGTGATGAACCACCTTTAGGAAGGGTCAACTACGACAAATAGTTGCCCACGATTCAAAAGAAATGAAATCCATATCTTGATCGGATTGAGATGCAACACGTGATTAATCGAGACCGACTACGAACTTTAACCAGTTCGATTGCCTATTTAAACCATCAATTATTAATAATCGCATAACCTAAAACTCAGTGGTTATATTATAAGCTTAAGCACTGATTTTGTTCACTTAGACATTAAACCGATCACTTGGTGTGCGGTTAAACATCTAGATACAAATATCACCGTTTTAATTCTAAACTTTACCCGTTTGTAATTTTGACAAAAACAAACATTCCTATACATGTTTATGATTATAACTTTACAATATATAATCATAATCTACCAACCAACTTCAACTACCCTAACTTACCAACTTAAATAACTTAAGAAGAAATTTATACCTCTAAGAAGGGCTCGAAGCGTAGATTACGAATATGTAATTGTTTCTTCGATTACTTCAACGGATCGTAAGATAATCTAGAGAGAAGTTTTTTGAAAGTTTAGAGAGAGAGATGAGAGAAATATGGCGGTGTGCATTAAAAAGAAGAAGACGATTGACTTGATTTTTTTTTGTAGTTTTTGTTTCTTAAATTATATATATATATATATATATATATATATATATATATATATATATATATATAACTAATATAAGTTTAGTCAATTTACGAGTTTAATCCCTCAACTATCATTAGTTGCTACTTTTAATTACGGTTCATTTCGGGTAAGAAATAATTATATGTTTTTAAACCGAGTCTTACAATCTTTGAAGGCCAAGTTATTTACTTTACAAGGTTATGAAGGTTATCTCGCATCGTTGCAAGATCCAGGCGAGGTACCTTCTAAACTTGAAAATATCCCTGTTGTTAATGAGTTCCTTGATGTATTCCCTGATGAACTTTCCGGTGTTCCGCCGGAAAGAAGTCGAATTTACTATAGAACTTGTTCCGGGAGCTAGTCCTATTTCAAAAGCTCCTTACCGAATGGCTCCGACTAAAATGAAGGAACTAAAGGAACAAGTTCAGGAATTGTTGGATAAGGGATACATCCGACCTAGTGTTTCACCTTGGGGAGCACCGGTCCTATTCGTTAAGACAAAGTACGGCTCGATGCGATTATCTATCGATTATCGTGAGCTTAATCGAGTAACGGTACGGAATAAATATTCCTTGCCCCGTATAGACAATTTGTTTGATCAACTTCAAGGGGCCACATACTTTTCCAAGATCGATTTGAGATCTGGATATCACCAGCTTCGAGTAAGAGAGCAAGATATTCCAAGGACTGCATTCCGAACGCGTTACGGTCATAATGAATTTGTAGTTATGCCGTTCGGACTGACTAATGCTCCTGCAGTCTTTATAGATCTCATGAACCGTGTCTTTAAAGGTTATCTCGACGAGTTCGTGATCGTTTTCATTGATGATATTTTGATTTATTCTAAAACGAAAGAAGATCACGAAATTCATCTTCGAAAGGCACCGAAAACACTTCGAGAAAAGAAACTTTACGCTAAATTTTCGAAGTGTGAATTCTGGTTACAGCAAGTTAGTTTTCTGGGCCACATTATATTGGCAGAAGGTATTAAAGTCGATCCTGCTAAGGTTAAAAGATGTTGCTAAATGTCCTAGGCCAACTAATATTTCCGAAGTTCGTAGTTTCTTGAGACTTGCAGGATATTACAGGCGATTTGTTGAAAATTTCTCTAGAATTGCACTGCCGTTGACAAAACTCCTTCGAAAGGGGGTTAAATTTGATTGGGGTCCAGAACAAGACCAGAGTTTGACAGAACTGAAACAAAGATTGATTTCAACTCCAGTTTTGGTATTGCCATCAGGATCAGGTGGTTTTCAGATTTATAGTGATGCTTCTCAAACTGGACTCGGATGTGGTTTGATACAGAATGGTAGAGTTATTGCATATGCCTCACGTCAACTCAAACCTTACGAGGTGAACTATATGACTCACGATTTAGAGCTGGTTGCGGTTATTTTTGCTTTAAGAATTTGGCGTCATTATTTGTACGGTGAAACTTGTGATATATTTACTGATCATAAGAGTCTAAAATACATCTTCACCCAAAAAGAGTTGAATATGCGTCAGCGACAATGGCTTAAACTTCTAAAAGATTACGATGTTCGTATTCAATACCATCCGGGTAAAGCTAACGTAGTTGTCGATGCCTTGAGTCACAAACATTCTGGTACTATATCAAGTTTCATTACTCAACCTCAATTGGTATCCAAATTGGAAAAATTGGGTATTGAGTTAGTATCTCGTACTGGGGTCGAATCTGTAGCTAGTTGAAGATTGAATCGACATTGATTTCAATAATCAAAGAAGCGCAACAACATGATGGTGAGATTTAGGCTATCCTTGAAAAATCAAAAGCTGATCCAAAATCAGATTTTCGGGTGGACGACATGGGTACCATCTGGTATCGAAACCGAATCTGCGTACCTGACGATCCTGAAGTCAAGGAAGCTGTGCTAAATGAATCACATAACTCATTATTCTCAATTCATCCAGGATCTACCAAGATGTATCGTGACTTAAAGCAAAACTTTTGGTGGAACGGTATGAAACGTGATATATAGCTGAGTATGTTGCTAAATGTTTGACTTGCTAGAAAGAGAAAATCGAGCATCAGTGAGCCAGCGGTCTATTACAATCCTTAGAGATTCCAGTATGGAAATGGGAGTGCATCTCAATGGACTTTATGACAGGATTACCGAGAAATGTACGTAAGCATAATGCTATATGGGTGATTGTGGACAGATTAACGAAGTCGACACATTTCTGGCTATACGAGAGACCTTTTCAGTTGTCAAATTAGCTGAATTGTTTGAAAGAGAGATTCCAGATTTACCTCTAGGTTCTGAAAGAGTCTCCACCAGGCCTGGGGTACAAAGTTAACCATGAGTTCATCTTATCATCCTCAAACTGATGGTCAAACTGAACGAACAATCCAAACTCTTGAAGATATGGTTCGAGCTTGTGTTCTTGAGTAGTCTGGTAGTTGGGATGAGTATCTCTGTTTAATTGAATTCACCTACAACAATAGTTTTCAACCAAGTATCGGTATGGCTCCGTTTGAGGCTCTTTACGGACGCAAATGTCGAACTCCTTTGTGCTGGAATGAGGTAGGGGAGAAAGCTATCGAAGGCCCTGATCTTGTTCGAGTAACCACGGAAAAAGTTGAAGTGGCTAAGCAGAAAATGAAAGAAGCTCAATCACGACAAAAGATTTATGCAGATAAGCATAGACGGTCAATAGAATTTCAGCCCGGTGAGCACGTTTTTGTTAAAATTTCTCCTTTACGAGGTGTCCGAAGGCTCGGATTCAAAGGTAAACTGAGTCCTCGATATATTGTACCTTTTGAGATATTAGAGAGAGTTGGCGAGGTGGCGTATCGCTTGGCATTACCTCCGCAACTTTCACACATTCACGATGTTTTCCATGTATCGTCGCTCCGTGGATATCCTTATCATCCTTTGCATGTGATTGACTATCCTTTAGAACGAATTGAGTCAGATCTCTCTTATGTTGAAGAGCCGGAAGCGATCATAGATCGAGAAGAGAGACGATTGCGGCGCAAACTGTAACACCCTAAAAACCAGAGTGAATTTAAAACGCGGAAACTGGACAAATAAGCATCAACACTTGGTATAAACCTCCCAAAAAGGGGAAAATGTACTTAACCTTTACAAACATGAATACTGATATTGAACTCAACGACAAACTAATCTAAACATAACCTATCTAGATTACATCGGTTGTTAATCCAATATCACCAAAAGAATGGGACTTAAACAAATGCCCAACATCAATACTAGTCATCTCAAAATCCCCGAGACCAAGCTCGTCACTCAAGCCCTTAGTAACCCATCGCTAACGGGAACCTGTTATACACATCATTTGAGAAAAAGTGTTAGGCTTAAAACTTAGTGAGAACATACAGTTTATAAATTTCAAGAGATATAAACAATCATATCATAAGGAAATCTTTTCAATAAGGTTTAGTTTTCAAATGAAACATTTGCCACAACCGGGCCTTTTAAATGTAAACTCATCATACGATGACAAAGATAACCAGTTTTACCAAGGATTGTAGCGTAACACAAAGTAGGTCACAATCCGAGTTATGAGTCGAAACACTTGGAATCCATGGCCACGAACTACAAAGGTCCGTACTACGATGTGAGGGAGGGCCCTCGAGGAAACCAAGTTAAACTCGTTCACTAGGACTGCCATATGACCCTTAGCTAGTAACCGATCTCACATAATCGTACCAAATTGCCCCCGAGGATCATATGCGTCCATAGCTACAAATAAGGGAAAATATGATCCATGGCTAGTAACCGGTCTTGCATAACCGTACCAAATGGCCCTCGAGGATCATATACATCCATTTTTATAAAGAGGGGAAAAGACATCCCAAATATAAGTCGACTCAATACCTAGGGATCCACTAGTAATGGTACAGACTCGTCACAACAACATATGTGATCAACCATAGATAGTCATATGGTATAAAATAACATTTATAAACAAAAATGCATTTTCAAGTTGAACTTCTGGTAAGAATGAAAATCATCAAAAATGAACTTTAAACATTCTTTCAAGTAACCCACATAAATGTGCAAGTAAAATATCCTTTTACTTCAAATAAGATGAACCCATCATTTTAATCGAAAATGATCAGGAACCCTAAAATCCCCCAAAACTCAAGTTATATCAAAATGTAGTAAACTTAGATCTGAAACCATGGAGATATATAGAAGTTCAAAATGTAAGTTTTGACATGTATAAAGTTTAGAAAAAGGTAGTAGGAACTCACCAAATAGGTTTTAGACGAAAACCCGAAAAACCAGATATCGACCATCGAGGGAAGACGAAACTTTCTATACCGAACCCTTGCTAAATGCACTTAATACTAGCAACAAACGATAACCGAAGAACCAAACAAGAAAAGAAAAGAGAGAGAGAGAGAGATATTTTAGAAAACACAAATGAGATATTTGTGAAGACCCACCTTAAGTCGGCCAGACAACCTCGCGGGTTATGCCGCGACTTCAACTCGCGGCATAACTCTCCTGTGTCCCTCAAACCCAAAATATCCAGTGGGTTTCGCGGGTTGTGCCGTGACCTCAAGTCGCGGTGCAACTCGCGTAGCTTCATAAAACCCAAACAAACAGAGGGTTACGCGGGTTGTGTCGCGACCTCAAGTCGCGGTGCAACTTGCGTGGTTCACTGTGGTTAATCCAAAACCATCAAAATCCAAACTAAACGCGGTGCTAACGACAACGCTTAAACACAAGAATAACAAGATTACATAACGGAAATCCGGGGTGTTACACAAACCGTCCCTTTTGTGAAAGTATTGTGGAAAAATCATTCAGATAGGGAAACGACGTGGGAAACAGAAGACTCGATAAGGAAGCAATATCTGCATCTATTTTAAGGTATGAAGTATATGTCCTTACTTCGGTTTCGGGGACGAAACCTTCTTTTTAAGGGAGAGGGGAGAAATGTAATACCCGAATATCTCGATTATCGGTTCGTATAAAGCTTAAAATATTCAAATCCTGATTCAAGCAATAGAAGCTTGTACATGTTGCTTCTAGTGTTGTATCAGACTTTTTGTCATGAAAATGGAACAGTGGGGGTTAATCATGTACAAACAAATATGGATTAGGACTTATAATTTGAAGAAATCCCCTAATATGGTTAGAATTGCAATAGGTGAAACTTGAGGGGATAGTCTTGTAAATTTGGAAAATATAAAAATAGAAATTAAAACTCTTTTTATTCATTTTCCGTTCTCCAGACTTCTTCAATAATCGGCTTCTTCATAGAACAATTTTCATCTCCTTCAATTCTTCAAATCAAGCTCAAATCTCATGGGAAAAATTGTGTAATCCTTAAGTAGGTATGTTTTTCTTCTCTAATCTTAAGAATTTTATGTTATTTAGGGTTCATGTTCAAGTTTTAATGGTGAAATATGGACAGGTTCAAGTAATGGAAGAAATAGTTGAATCTACTAAGGGATTTGAAATTCATGTCATCAACCCAATCAAGGTAAGCTAGAATTTCATAGTTGATGTTAAAATTGTTGCTTTTGCATGTTATGTTGATTAGGTCTTGGTTATGATTTTGTGTTAGAACTATTAAATTGGGATATTGGTTAGATTTTTTATACCAAAAGTGGGCAAAGGAAGGAACCATTGAAATGGTTATGAGCTCCATGAATTAATGCCCACATGGTGTTTGATGAAATGTCTCAAAGGAAATTTTCAATTTTGTTGAGTTTTAGCTTTGTGTCCAGATCTTGAAAACTTCGTATAAAATCAACCGTAGGTCTAATTGAGGTGTGCAATACATCGTTGGAAACCCCTATGTGTCTAGTATAACTTTGTAGTTTACACTGAGACCAACTTATGAGTCTAAGCAGCTCTAAACATTGAATTTCCAAAACTGGTCCTATGAAAAATGGGATCTGCACACTGTTTGTATATACTTCATATCTAATTAGTCGTTGCTCCAATCGGGGTGATTCCAAAACGAGGTGAATCATAAGAGATGTAAGTACAACTTTTTTTTTAAACATGATCATCTACTTTGGCTCTTAAGTAAGGTAATTAGGCCAAAAACAGAGGTGTAACGGTGTTGTCCTGTTCAGTCCCGTTTGGATTGTTTGGTTAATTTCACAACCATGTAAACCTCTAGCATTGTCTTATGAATCTACTACGATTTATTAGAACTCAAATTTAAGTTATTTAGAAGGTTCAAAAGGGTGTTAGACTTATATTATCATGAGTTTAGTAGGTCCAAATTCTAAGCGCATTGTGATGTTATAGGCCCTTCATTTTGTCGGAACTCGATCAACCGTGTGGTTAAACCATTCTCGAGCCCCTTATATTCGAAGGTACGGATTTCTTTCCTTGTTTGATACTTGTACATGTATTTGTATATGCGTGTCTACTCCTTGAAGATGGTACACCATGCATTACCTATCACATATGTGAAATGGTAACTTTCCGAATTGAACTTTTGGAATTTCTTGGTTTTAAGTTATCATGTGACATTATTATTTTGTTAAGGATTATTTGATTATGATTATATGATATTTCTTTACTTCGAATCATGAATCATTGGTGAACAATTGAATTAAAACCTTCAAGGTTTATTAGATTTTTGAACCTGTTTTCGTGAGATCGCATGTGTTGTAAACCTATGATTTCCGTTTTCGATTTTATAGAATACTTGACCATTGGGGACACCAAGGTCGGGATGCTTCCACGGTGGCTATACAAATGTGGTGTCATCAATTAGATTGGACATGTATGGGGTCTGGCCGAGTAACGGCTATCGAGGGCAAATAGATCGATCCTAGTTACACAAATCGGGTCGTGAATTATTCACGGCAGGGGTTAGATGGTGAGTGTGCCCACACTGCTACCCCATGGGACTTACGTGGTTTGATCAACCTATGAGAATGACGTGTCTTCGTGATACACACCGGTCTTTGTGACCCTTGTTACATCTTTGTGATGTTTGATTGGTTTTATGGTTTTCTTTTTACTCTTTTATAAATACATTCTTTTTATATATTTTTTAAATAATGAATCAGATAGGCCTTGGTGGTCTACTATTAACGTATATTTGTTTGATATTCACTAATATCAGTGTTTCCTTCTTTCATTTCTGCTTCCACTTGTTAGATTATCATTTCTTTTATTATTATAATTCGTTCAATAGGCAAAGTTGCTCAGCCGTGTGTTTTGTTGACACGACAGGTACATAGATGATTAGACAGTGGACGAGAATATAGAGAAAAGAAGGCAACTACTTTGGACTTCCTTTTGAAGATTTTCGGATAATCTACTTTTTGAGTTATTTTGTTTTTATCGCTATGTAATATATCTGTAAAACATAGTTATGGTTGTCTTCATATGATGGCTTGTATTTTCTTGTCTATGTTGGTTTGGTCGAGCTCTGAATTTTATAAGTCTACTCAGTGGGTTTATTTTTGTTTTGAATGTCCCCTGAACTGTGACATCGCCCCGTTCTTAACCACGCGGGACAGGGGGTGTTACAATTGATTTTTAATTTCTAAAATATAAAATCAATTGGATTTGAATTTATTACTTTTTAGAGATTTTAAGTTTCCTTCTGAAGTTTAGAGAAAAATCAAAAAATATATTGAAAAGACTATAATCTTTTAGTAGTTTAAAAGATGACAATTACACATGTTAATCATTAATGATTGCTAAAGAAGTTTTGATTAATGAATTTTTATAAATTTATTAAATAACTATGTATAAGTAAATTTATAGAAAATCAGAAAATGTTTTGCTGTCACAAAAAATAGTAATTATATATTTGGCCATTTTTAATAATTAATATAAAAAATGATAACTGATTTTATAGAATTTTTTTAATAATTATGTATAAATGAATTTTTAAAAAGTCATCAATATAAAAGTTAATATATACACTTAATTTGCCAGCATAAAAAAGCTGGTAAAGAATTACTAAAAGTTTTCATAAATGGATTTATAGAAAATTATTAAATAATTGTATACTTACGTTCAGAGCATCCACAATGATAGAATTACTTTCTATATTTATTTCTGAAATATCATTGTTACCTCAATAAAATTAGAATCTTAATAAAACTTCATAATAAAGGTTTTTGTAAACTCAAGATCTAAAGATTCTAGAGAGAGAAAGCTAGAGAGAGAAAGTGAATGTGGAGCCAAAAGTAATATTGTATTCAAGATATGCAAAAGTAAACTGTTGTCTTAAAAACAACAAAGTCAAGGGTTTATATACCCTCAAAGTAAAATAAATATAAAGGTTACAACTAAAATTGATCTAACAATCTCCCCCTTTGTAACCTTTGGCACCGAGCTCTAAAATCAAGAAAATCTTCTGATATCCACTTGAGCTTCAAGGCGTCGTAAAGCATTTCGAAAGTTGATTCTGTCTTGAATTACATCAATTGCCTTCTCCAATCTCAGTAACTCTTTGTTACCTTCCTTTTGTGGATAAAAATTGAATCTCTGTCTGTTTGCCACATTCTGCTTTTCATAATTCAACTTCTGAATTAGATGCATCTTGATAAGCTTCAAAGTTCCATCAGAATACTTGCAGACTTCTTCAAATCTCATAAAACAATGACGACCCTTCAAGTTTCTGTACACCACACCATACGGTTCATCAACAACAGTATATAATAAGAAACTTTTAATGTTGTCGAGCTTCTGTTTTGGCTTGTGCAAGTTGACCGTAGGTTGATGATTTTCGACACCCAACTGAAAATCAAATAAGCTATAAAAGTGAATTGTTCTGATAATATGTCTTCTGACAGTGTTGAAGGCTCTATTCATATCATCTGATCGTTCATTGAGAGAGCTGAAGAAATTGAATAGAAACTCAATATCATCCACATGAACTTCATTAAAATCTGCTTCTGTGAAGGTATAGTCTTTGCAGTCTCTTCGTTGAACAGTGAAATTAGAAACCCAGATGTTGAATATGTTGAACATGGAAACACATTTAACTTGTACAATCCCCTTCTCAGAATATACTGTTTCTTTTCCTTGTCTCAAATACCTCATGGCCATCAAATAGTTCTGTTTAACAAGATCAGACTCTTTTTCAATTCCCAAGAAAAACTCAAAACTCAAAGCAGTCTTGTGTTTCACAAAAATACTTCTGTGAGTATCTTCAAGGTATACATTTCGAAACACCTGTCTCATATCTCTAGCCTCAAACCTTTGTCGTCTATGCTCCCTTGAAATAGGAATTCCTGAAGATCTAAGATTTTCTGGAATAAAATCAGGAGTCATATAATTAGGATCAACTGACTTATCAGATTTACTTGTTGGAGCACGAGGAATCTTGGTAGGTGGAATCACGACTGGAATAGACACATTAGAAACAATTGCTGGAGGCTCAGAGACAACTGATGTAGAAGATATAAGAGTTGTAGAGACAAACAGAGGATTTGAAACTGCTTTAGACTGAATCTGAGAAGAATCATCTTGTGGAGAATTCTGTTCATCTTGAAAAGGGAATCTAACTTCTTGAGATGAAAGATCTGCATACAATACATCAGCATCACTATCATCATCATCATCTTCTTCTTCTTCTTTAACTTTCCAAAAGCTTTCAAACTTGGCATCAATTTCATTTTCAGAATCCACATCAATAATATTTTCGTAAGATGCTCTGAAATTCTCAAATGCTTCAGCCTCAGTCATATTCACAGATTTTGGTATAATAGAAGAAACTGGCTCAGAATCTGGATCAACATAAAGTACCAGCTGTAAATTGTTTTCTGTAGAAATGTCAGTCTCTGGAAGATTTACTTTGCTTAACATGTCTTCAAACATAGACTGCATTTCTGTTTCTGCTTCTTTAGGCTTTTCTTTATCAGCAGAGCATGTTTCACTTGGAGCAGTTTCTGCTTTATTTTCTTTAGAAAGATCAGCTGCAGACTTATCCAAGCGTCTCTTTTTCTCCCCCTCATGATCAGGTTGAGAATCATCATGATCATGTGAACGCTTGTTAGATGGTCCAGCTTCAGCACGACACGAGACATTTGGAACCTGCAAGTGTTGAGCAATGGCAAAAACAGTGGATTGCAATTGACCCAAACCTAACTGTACCTCATCTCTAAATTTCTCAAAGTCTGATCGTAAAGCAGAGAGAGAATCTTCAGTTGTAGGTGGTCGAAATGATGGCTGAAAAGATCTGAGAAGAGACAAAAGATCGATCGACTGTTGATTTGCTGGAGCCATAGATGCAAGTCGAGCTCTTAAGTGCTCAGCTACTTCCTGAACAGAAAGATCATCAATACGAGGACCTGCAGGAGTAGAAGAAGAAGATGCACCCGCAAAAGTTGATGACATAGTAGCATATGAAGCCATTTGAGCAGAAGAAGATAGAAAACCCGATGACATAGTAGATGACGAAAAAATCGGTGCAGATAGTGAAGGTGCAGAACCCAGAGCTGCTGAATGAGAAAGATGAAGTTCTATGGGTTTGCCGGTCAACAACTGTGGAGGGATAATAGAAGGATCAATATTTGACAGATTTCCTTGCAGAAACGCCTCCATCCTGGCTAATTGAGTATCTCTTTCTGCATCCATAGAAGCCTTTGTTGTCCGTAGAAGATTATGAACAATATCTAGTTTTGAAGAAGAGTGCAAACCAGAAGAAGTGGACACCATAGCCAATGCTGAATCAGTGGTAGAAACAACAACAGTAGAAGATTCATGAGCAACAGAAAATTTCTTCAGTGAAAGATCAAGCTCGTCTACAGCAAGATGGCCAACACTTGGATTTATTGGAACAGACTCATCATCAGAACCTTCTTGATTGGATTGAAAATCAACAAACTCTTGATTATCATCATCAGCATGTAATTCCTCAAGTTCATCTTCAATGACAAAGTGAATATCTGAACCTGACTCAGGGATTGCCTGAACCAAACGAGAACCAACAGGGAATGCCTGTTGTTGTTTCTGAATTTGCTCTGCAACTTCTTGAACTTCATCAACATGTTCCTCTGCAACCTGGTCTTGAACTTGTTGTTGTAATTGAGCAACTTGAACATCTGTATCAGCATTCTCTGACTGTGGAATTTCGTAATCATGATCTAGCATGTATTCGACCACAACTTCATTTGTCAAATCTGCATAATTGACAATAAGAATTGCTGGAATGGGCATCCATTGATCTTCATTCGTAAACGTATGCTTTTGAATCTGGAAGTATTTACACTGATAATCAGCAATGCGAGGCCACTGAGTGCGAGCAGGAAAATTCTCTGTGCTATCCATAATGCTCCGAACAAAGATCTTCAAAAATCGCAAAAACGGCACAAACTTTCTCCTATTGTTTGTCGCTTTAGCATATAAAACTTCTGAAAGACCAGTCCAGATGGCCAAAGTATAATCGATATGAAGATCGTGAATAACACAGTAGAATAGCTTCAGAATCGGCATGCTTGTGCTATCTGTACCAGTAGCCTTTGAAGTTAAGCACCGATTGAATATAGAGAAGAAATCATACCAGAGAGGTGGAAGCTTAGCCTTGTGAAACTGAGTCACTTTCCTGAGTTCACCATTATAACCAAGTGCAATAATGCCATCAAGAACAGTTTGATCAGAAGGGAACGGATCATAAGCAACTTTGCCTGGTCTGGAATCAGGGCCTGGAAATTGTAGAAGCACACGTAACCTTCTGAAAGTAAGCCGAGATTCAAACTGATCTACATTTATCAGGAAATGTGGAGGATTTACTTTATCATTCTTTGTAATATAGTGCCAGGCTTGCTGCACATATACCTCAGGAACATCAACTGTTTTTGTCAACGCATAAGCAAGGGGATGTCCTCTTAAAATTTCTTTCACCACTCCACGTATATTCAGATGTCCAAAATCAACATAATGATTATTGCCCTTGTAAGGAAGGAAGTGAGAATGATGCAGAAAATCATCCGGAACTAGTCCTTGAGCAGATTGATCAGCTGTTGTTGAAGGCTGAGAAGGCATAGGACGAAGCCTAGAAATCTGTTCTTGATCATTAAGATGATCCAAGAGATCATTCTCATCTTGTTGTACTTGAACATCAGCCATTAATTCTGAAAAGTAAGCATAGTTAAAAAGTTAGGACATAATCAATCTGAAAGAACCAAGTGAGGTTTTCGGTTGTAGAACAAACCGAAAAGGGTAAAATTCGGTTGAAACAAGAACCGAAAAGCAAGATTCTCGGTTGCACCAAGAACCGAGAAGAGAGGTTCTCGGTTATAACATAGACCGAGAAATGAGCTTCTCGGGTATGGATTGAACCGAGAAGCAAAGATGACAAAAATATATAGTGAACCAAGGTTGAAGTACTCGGTTGAAAGGAAGGAACCGAGAAAAGAAGTTTAGTTAGAGAACCGAGAGATGAAGTTCTCGGTTGGTGAAAGAACCGAGAAGTGAAGTTCTCGGTTGATGAAAGAACCGAGAAGTGAAGTTCTTGGTTATGAGTGAACCGAGAAGTGAAGTTCTCGGATATGAGTGAACCGAGAAGTGAAATACTCATTCCAGATTATAATCGAAAGAACTTCCTTTGCTCCCCCTACAAAAATGCATACATAAAACCTTTCAATCGAAGCATAAGAGTAGAAAAACATACCTGTAATGCGGAATTTGTTGAAAAACAAAAAAATCGACTTAAAATCTAGAAGAACCAGTCGATTCAAATACTCCCCCTGAACTTCACCACCACCGAAATGATCAAGACGAATCGAAGATGAAGCAGCGAACCACGAAATACTCAAATGAAATCAAAATGAGTCGATGATAATCTGAACTTTGAAAAAAATCTGGAACCCAAAGAAACCGAATGGAAGAGAAAGAAATGAAGAAGAAGATGAATAGTGACCTTGGGAAAAGTGAAATTTGAAAATCGTTTAAAGAACCGGGTTTTTCAAGAGAAAAAAAAAATTTTAAATATTGAGAAAATAAAATCATTTCATATTACATCAACATTTTTAGAAAATAAAATTAAACAAGATTTTGTAATTACTGAGTATTTTAAAGAATAATAAATAATTGACAAATAAAATTTTACCTAATAAAATTTTCATAAAATAAACCATCTAATGAAATCCTATGCATGCTTTTGGAACTATAGACATGTATTGTTGAATAAAGAGTGTATATAAGTTCGAAAACAAAGATTTTCATCCTTCTAATAGGTGGACAATCATGAGAAAAAAATGACCAGTCTTAAGAAAAAATGTATTTCACTATATAAGAGTAAAAACAGCTGTTACTCACACTAAAAAAAAATAGAACTTTCATAGATTTAAAGGTTTATCACATCTTAGCAGTTTCACCAAATATCATGAGATGTTGTGCTCATTGGCATCTTTTTGTACAGTGTGCACATTGGCATCTTCAAATGAGTGTGCTCTTAAAGCATCTTTTGCATTTGTGCACTTTGGCATCTTTTTAACCAGAGAGTTTAGTAAGCCTAGAAAACATCGTAAACATAACTTTCTATCTGATCCTATAGCAGGTTTTCTGATCATCCGCTCCCAGACCATAGCCTTAGGGGACTAGGTGACAAGCACCCCTCGGAAGTTACTTACCCAGATCAGAAAGGCTATATCGATATTCCCTAAGCCCATTCATATCAGTAGAACATGACTTTCTAACTGGTTTTATAGCAGAATTTCTGATCGACCGCTCCCAAACCGTAGCCTTAGGGGGTCAGTTGTCAAGCAACCCGCGGATCTTACTCTTCCAAACCAGAAAGGTCACAGATATGAACTATCAAACTAAATGATTTCTGTATTATGAAATATGAAATATTTTATCATCTCAATCACTAGGATCAACTAACTAATTAGTTTAGCCTATATCTCCATAATCATCCATAAAATTTGTAAAATAGGATTTCAAAGCCTTGATGACTATTATATATTGACCTACATATCTTAAAACACATATAAAAATTTTCATGAATTGGACCAATCGAGATCAGAAATTTTGAAATTTGAACAAATAACACTCATTTATAAACAATAAACTTGTAAATATTTCCTAGGCATGCACAAGCAATCAAAAGATAGAAAATTTATAAAAATTCTATTCTGTTAAACAATATTTGTTAATCATTTTGAATCTTTAAATTAAGCATTCCAATTTTCGTCAGAAGAAAATTAAAGCGTTTTTCATCCAATGCTTTAGTAAAGATATCAGCTAATTGATACTCAGTAGGTACAAAATAAAGTTCAATCGTACCTTCTTTAACGTGATGCTTTATAAAGTGATATCTCATATCAATATGCTTTATTTTAGTGTGCTGAACCGGGTTTACAGAAATAGCAATGGCAGATTTGCTATCACAATAGATTGGAATCTTGTTGTAATTCATCCCATAGTCCCGTAGTTGTGTTTTCATCCATAACACTTGAGCACAGCAGCTTGCAGCGGCCACATATTCTGCTTCAGCAGTACTGATTGACATACAGTTCTGTTTCTTTGATGACCAGCTAATCAAACGATCTCCCAAAAACTGGATATGCCCGGAAGTGCTTTTGCGATCAAGCTGATTTCCTCCGTAATCTGCATCTGAAAAAGCTGTTAATGAATAATCAGAAGATTTAGGATACCACAAACCTAGATATTGTGTTCCTTTGATGTAACGGAAGATCCGTTTTACAGCTAACAGATGAGATTCCTTTGGATTCGCCTGAAATCGTGCAAGTAAGCATGTTGAAAACATGATGTCCGGTCTACTGGCAGTTAAATACATTAGAGATCCTATCATGGCTCTGTAAGTCTTGATGTCAACAGTTTTTCCATCTGGGTCCAAGCCTATCTTTGCACCATGAGCCATTGGAGTTCCAATGCTTGTAGATTAATCCATATTGAACTTCTTCAGAATGTCAAAGACATATTTGGCTTGATTGATAAAAATCCCATCTGAAAGTTGCTGAACATTGAGTCCGAGAAAGAATTTAATCTCTCCCATCATACTCATCTGAAATCTAGAAGTCATGAGATCGGAAAACCAAGTACAAAGTGAAGGATTAGTAGCGCCGAAAATAATGTCATCAACATAAATTTGAACTAAGCAAATATCATAATCTTTTCTAAAAACAAACAGAGTAGTATCGATTAAACCTTTTGTGAAACCTGAGCTTAACCGAAATGCAGACAATTCGTCATACCACGCTCTTGGATCTTGTTTCAAGCCATACAATGCTTTGTCGAGGATGTAAACATGATCTGGATGATCTTTGTCCATAAAGCCTTCCGGTTGAGAGACATAGACCTCTTATTTTAGACGACCGTTAAGAAACGTTGTCTTTACATCCATCTGATAAACTTTAAAGTTCTGATAAGCAGCAAAAGCAAGAAACATTCGAATAGCTTCAAGACGTGCAACGGGAGCAAATGTCTCATCATAGTCTATCCCTTCTTGTTGACGATAGCCTTTTGCAACAAGTCTTGCTTTGTTTCTGACAACAATACCCTCTGAATCTTTCTTGTTTTTAAAGATCCACTTCGTTCCGATAATACTCTTTCCTCGTGGTTTTGGAACAAGACGCCATACCTTTAATGCCTTGAACTGATTCAGTTCTTCTTGCATTGCAATGATCCAGTCTGGGTCGGCCAATGCTTCAGAAACTTTTGTAGGTTCAAGCTTGCTTAGAAAACAAGTGTACAAACATTCATTTGAAGAAGCAACTTTTGACCTAGTTGATACCGAAGAAGCAGGATCACCAATGATTTGATGAAGAGGATGCGCCTTTGTCCATTTTGTCGTATGAGGTAGAGGAATTATTTCATCTTGAACACTTTGAATATCATGAGATGAAATTATGAGAGGTTCTGAATCAGAAGAGATAATCTGTGTAGTATTAATTGTTGGAGGAGGGACTACTTCAACTGATTCAGATAAAGTAACATCTGGAAATGTTGTTTGAGAGTCATCAGAAATAGCTGGAGCATCTTCAGATTGAACTGGTGGAGAAAAATTCAGCTCTATAACAATGGATGGTTCCAGTTGAGATGTAGTTTCAACTGCTATGTAGGAAGTTTAGTCACAGGAACATCTGGAATTGCATCATTAGAATTTTGTGTAGCAGCGGAAGAACTAGAAGAAGCAATGCAGGTTCCTGTAATACAGCAGTAGAAACATTAGAAGAATTAGTTTTAGGTACATCATCATAAAAATTTTCAAATAATAAATCAAGATCAGTAAGAATAATAGATGAAGTATTAGATGAAAAATCTTGATTATCAGAAATCTTCACTGGTTCTGATCTTGGTTGATCAGAAGCATTCTTAATAACACCGGGTTCTGATCCAGGCTGGTCAGAAGCCAAACCAGCAGCTTCATCAAATCTGACATTGACACTTTCGATGACTTCACGCGAAGAAGTAAGATATACTCGATAAGAAACTGAAGAAATTGAATAACCAAGAAAGGTTGCTTCATCAGCCTTTGGTGCAAACTTGTTGAGGTTATCTCGATCGTTCAGAACATAACATTTTGACCCAAACGCTTTGAAGTATTTGATATTGGGCTTGATTCCATTCATCAATTCGTATGGAGTCTTATTGAATCTGCGATGAAGAATCGAACGGTTCTGAGTATAACACGCAGTAGAGATAGCCTCGGCCCAAAGAGAGATAGGAAGTTCAGAGTAAGCAAGCATGGAACGAGCAGCTTCTACAAGCGTACGATTGCGGCGTTCAACAACTCCGTTCTGTTGTGGTGTACGTGCGGCAGAAAACTGTTGTTGGATGCCATGTTCATTATAAAAAGCTTGTAAAATGTTGTTCTTGAATTCTGTACCATTGTCTGATCGGACAATCTTGACTGGCTTTTGCTTGTTAGTCTGAGTAGTTTTGATGAGAGTGATGAGTATCTCCGGGGTTTCGTCTTTGGATTTCAGAAAACGAACCCAAGTGTATCTTGAATAATCATCAACAACGACCAATACATAGCGTTTCTTACCAATACTCTTTGTCTTCATTGGGCCACACAAGTCTACATGAAGGATTTCTAGAATATCCTTTGTGCAAAAATCAGGCTTTGGCTTGTGTGCAACTTTCTTCATTTTGCCTTTCTCACAATCTCGGCAAAGTTTGTCTGTTTGAAATCGAAGAGTCGGAAGACCACGAACTGAGTCGTTTTTAGCAAGACGATCAATGTACTTGAAATTGAGATGAGCTAACCGTCTATGCCACAACCAACTTTCTTGAACTGAACCCTTTGAAAGAAGACAAGTCTTGGAAGGAAACTTGGCTGTTGAGAAGTCAATAGTGTAAAGATTTGACCGTCTTTTACCAATAAGAAGTTCCTTACCACTGTCATCTTTGACTGTAACTCTCTTTGATTTAAAATTGACTTCCAAATTTTTATCACAGAATTGCCCGATACTAAAGAGATTGAAGTCGAGGCCTTCAACATAGCTAACTCTTTTAATCGTTATGTTGCCTTGTACAAGATCGCCATAGCCAAGAATAGGAGAAATGTCTCTGTTTCCGAATCTCACACGACCTCCAGACAGTTCTTTGAAATTTGACAATAAAGATTTATTGCCAGTCATATGTTTTGAACATCCAGAGTCCATATACCAGAGATGACTAGGCTGCATTCATGTAGAAAAACTCACAAAGATTTAGGAACCCACTTCAGAATGGGTCCCTTTTTATTAGAACATTCCATGAGTTTGTTAAAGAAAAATGTACTTTTCACTAAAGATTTTGCATAGTGAAACAAAGAAGAGTTAGTACATTTAGATGAAATGTGTAAAGCAATAGAAGATAGATCACATGGAGAAGACAAACATGTGATATCCTGTTGAAGAATAAACATTTGCTCACGAGAATATTTTTGAACATTATTCAAACTAGCAAATGTGTTTTTATTACAAGTATCATCACGTTTATCTAATACATGTATATCATCTATTTTTCTATTCTTCACCCGCCATTCCATCTTGATTTCCTTTCTCAAAGGCCGATCTGAAAAGAAAGAATCAGAATCAGATTTATCAGACTTAACTTTATCTTTCTTCTTAGACTTTCTTGACCGTCTTCTTTTTCTTTTCTTTGAAAAATAAAAATCATTGAAAGTCAAAGAATCATCCATTTGATCAGACAACTTATATGATTTACCATCAGTAGCACAAGTCATAAAATTATCACAATGATAGGAGTTAGAATCTGGTTTTCGTTCCAAGGATGAATCGAAAACTGATGTTTTCGTTTCTAACTGAGACCGAGAAAGTCCAGTTTTCGTTTCTAGCTTGAACCGAGAACCAACACTTGATGAAAATCCCATTTTATTTTCAACTGAAACTTCAGAAAATCCTGAAACTTGTTTTTCAGAAATAACATTCCTTTTAAAACTAGATTTAAAAACAGTAAAAATGATATCTTTTTCCAAACTGTTTTGAATAAAATCATCATCTATCTTATCTTCCAACTCAACAATTTTAGATTCTAAAATCAAAGGAGGAACGTATTTCTTAGTATCATAAGATGTTTTAGAAACACTATCCTCATTTTTGTTTACAATATAAGAATCAAAATAGTCGTTTGGTAAAGTTGTTTTGTTAGATGAGTTTGTACTTAAAAATATCCCAGATTTCTTTTTCTTTTGAGGATCAGGAAAATATTTTGCATTTTCACGCGAATAAACAAATGGGAGTTCCATTCTAGTGTTTTCCGTTCTTCTCTTAGCCTCAATATCTAAGATTTGCTGTTCATTCATCCAATCTATTATAAATTGGGGAGCATAACGAGCAAGTCTCAAATATTCAAAGTGATATATAGTGGGGGATTTGTTAATGGCTAAATTTAAATATTTAGGACTTTCATATCCAAGCCCCCACTTTTCTTTAATGGACTCATAACTACGAGGTTTATTCATATTAATTGTTTGTTCAGATTGAGCTCTCATATATAATTTTTCTTCTAAATCAACAATGTTATTTGAAAGCTCATTTTTAGAAGTGGTCAAGCTAGTCAATGAATCAAGATAAGTCTTGTTTGAACTTTCCAACTCATTTATTTTATTTTGCAAATTTTCTTTGGTATCGTTTAGAATCAATTTTTGATCTTCCAAAGAAATTTGTAATTTTTCAATTTTATAAGACTTTTCTTGATTCACTTCCTTTTCAGATTTAAGCATTTTTCGAAAATTTTGCAAGGCAGAAATGATAATATCAAACTGAGAGTTAATGAATTTAAAATCTAAGTCAGAATATACCTCAGACTCATCAGTTGAATCATCATCTTCATCATCAGTTTGATCATCACCGATAAAGCACATTGCTGCAGTTTCCTTTTTTTCTTCTTCATTATCAGAGAAATCAATAAATGATTCTTCCTCAGCTAAGAGAACAGCTCCACTTTCCTTCTTTTTCAACATATCAGCCTTCTTTTGATAGTAGGTAGAATCACGAACCACCTTTGTTCGGCATTCTTTAGAATAATGACCTACTTTACCACAGTTGTAGCATGTGGGAGGTTTCTTTTCATCCCTCTTTTCTTCCACAAGCTTTGGATGATCAGGCTTTGGATAGATAGTCTTTGACCCAGAAAAATCCACCTTCCTTGACCCAGATGAAAGACGAAGATTGTTGTTGGAGCTGGCCCTGTTAGGAAACTTTCGTGCAAACTGCTGAGAAAGTTAGATCATTGCTCTTTGAAGAGCTTCTCCTTCATCATCAATATTCCCATCATAAGCATTCTCAAAAGCTTGCTCAGTAAATTTTGCAGTCATTAGAGCAATAGGATCTACATCTTTTCCTTTCTTCTTCTTTTCTTGCTTTTCTTTCTTTGCCACAATCAGATTTTCTTCATTAAGGAGAATTTCAAACATTTCTTGAATTGGCATGATTGAAATCTTTGGATCAATACGGAGTCTATGACATGCCTTTGTCCATTCAGGTTGAAGAGCGTTCAGAAACTTTAAGTTTGTTTCCAACGGGGACTTTTCCACACTAATCTTGTATAAATCATTTATCACTGCACATAATCTATCAAAGACAGTCTTCAAATCCTCCCCACTCTTTGCTTTGAACTCCTCAAAACTGTTCATATATCTCGTTTTTCGAAGTTGAGTAGCCACCACTGATCCAAGCATGATTTTCTCCAAATGAGTCCATATGAGCATTAGATTGTTCTTGTAACAATCTACACGATTGTATATGTGATTTGGCAAGGCAAGAATGAGATTAGACTTAGCAATTCTTTCTCCATTGTATTTTAAAGATTCTTCTTCATTGTACTCATCAACTGGCTTTAATATTGTGGATTGTTCAGTATTAGCAGTGGCTGGAATTATCTTGACAGGTCTCTCAAAAGGAGGATTGGTTAAAGCTCGAACCATGTAATCCCCATTTTGTTGTCTCTCAAGAAAATTAATAAATCGATTTCTCCATTGAGAATACTCATTCTCATTAATAAGCACAGGGGGACGAGTATCTGTCCCGAGAGACATCATCAACTCATTCTTATAGACTTGAGATTGAAGAGACATGCTGAAAAGTAGCAGAGAGCTTTTCGGCTGAAGAAAATAAGAACCGAAAACCACGCTTTTCGGTTGTTGAGGAAACCGAAAACCAAACTTTTCGGTTATATAAGAGACCGAAAACTTAGCTTCTCGGTTGAAGATGAAACTGAAAAGAACGAAAACCCTTAGCCGAAAACCTTAGCCGAAAAGAACAAAATCCAGATGAATGAACCGAAAAACTTGAAGAAAGAACCGAAAACCCTGATGAATAACCCGAAAACTCTTATGAATGAACCGAAAATCGATTCTGCCAAGTTAACGATCTAAGAAAATCACACAAGTCCAAAATTTATCAAAACACTCTCACGGAATTTACTTAGAAACAGGTTCATTATCCAAAACTAATCCAAATATAGATCAAACACCAAAAATCAGCAAGAATTCGCGAAGAACAGAAAAACTCGAGAACTTTTCTGGAATATTCAAAATTGACAAATTCGATTACAAATTGATCAAATCTTTGCACGAATCAAGAACAAAACTTGTTCTAAACTGTATTCCTGAGCAATTGAATCCAAATTCACTGAAAAACGTTCAGAAAATCAACATAGATCTAGAGAAATGACCAGAAAACCGATTTTCAAAAAAAAAATTTCTAACGAATTTGAAATTCGATTGATCTGATAACACGAAATTAGAACTCTACTCTCAAATCTCTCAAAATCTAACCTGCTCTGATACCAATTGTAAACTCAAGATCTAAAGATTCTAGAGAGAGAAAGTGAATGTGGAGCCAAAAGTAATATTGTATTCAAGATATGCAAAAGTAAACTGTTGTCTTAAAAACAACAAAGTCAAGGGTTTATATACCCTCAAAGTAAAATAAATACAAAGGTTACAACTAAAATTGATCTAACAGTTTTACATAACCTCACGTTCCATTTTTTTATTTATAAAATGTAACTTTATTTATAGATTACTATATAAATTTAGTATATATATATATATAGAGAGAGAGAGAGTCACATTCATTTGTTAACCAAGCCAATGGTATTAACCGTGTTAACCAATCTCTACCAATGATAAAGATCAACGACTTACAATAAAACAGTGATTTTAATAATGATTCACGCTCTTGGTTTGAAGATGCACGTATGCACAGGGGTATATTGGTATTTTCAATTTAATGATAATTATGGTATTAAAAACAAATTAATGATAATTAGCTTGTTTCCTTTTTTATCTCATTATCTTGTTTTTTTTTGCTTAAATCTTGAAATTGGTAATTATCTCATCTCATTTTAAATAGAATATTTTAAAATTTAAAATTGGTAATTATCTCAAATTTTGTCAAACATGTGTTTGAATATTTCCAAACTTTTTTTATGAAATCTGTGTAGCTTTTCTTTTAACATGGATAACCAAATCTTGAAGAATCGAACACCATGGATAACCCCGTGGATGTTGATGCAGATGAGAACGAAACCCTAAGAAAATTGGTGAAGAAAGTGATGGCTTGTGTTGGGCTACAATCGACTGATAACAATGGAGGAATCGATGATGAACGTTAGATTTTTAGAATTATGTTTATTAATTTACCTTTTTTACTTTTCTACACGACGATCTTTTACTCTTCTACATGACGAGGTATTACGCCTAACACACATAACACACATAACACACTTAAACTTGAAGTGTACATATGATCACTCGATTATGGTATGTGCATATATGCACTTGAATCAATTCTTATATTTCAATCAATATGTGCATAAGAATATGGTATGACCAAAGATTTTGTTCGGTGCATATTTGCACATATGAAACTTGGGTATGAATGTGAAATTTCAAACAATAATGCAATGTCCACTTGGTTATGCACATATGCACTTACACACTTTGGTGGCACATGATTTGCACATATATGGATCAATCTACTTTTCCATATTGTGCATATTTGAATCAAGTTGATTTACACATCAAATATGCTTGACATATTAAAGAATTATATGCATAATAGCATATATGCACATATGCATAACTACTATGTGCATATGGTGCACATGTGCATACAGTGGACATGATGCATATGTGCATACATTGCATGTGTGGACACTAACATATGTTCATAGAAAATGCACAATACACTTTTCATACCTAAGTACATGGTTAACTATTCAAAACAAAGGCTAAGTAGATTTCATAAAAAAAAGGTTTGGAAATATTCAAACACATGTTTGACAGAAATTGAGATAACTATCAATTTTAAATTTTAAAAAATTATATTTAAAATAAAATGAGATAATTACCAATCTTAAGATTTAAGCAAAAAAATGAAACAAGATAATGAGATAAAAAATGAAACAAGATAATTATAATTAATTTAGTTTTAATATCATAATTATGATTAAATTGAAAATATTATTTCTAACCCTATTTACCCGTTTTAAACAAAAAAAAATGGTGCAATCTGATTGGTCTAGATAGGTTAACACGATTAATACCAATGGTTTAGTTAACAAAATAAAGAACCGTATATATATATATATTATAAATTTATTATTTTAATAATTAATTTATTTTGTTAAGATATTTGAGAAACATAAATGTAATTGTTAATTTATTTATTTTGTTAGCATATTTGAAAAACATATATGTAATTTTGTTAATTTATTTATTTTGCTAATTTGTTAATTCATTTATTTTGTTAACATAACTACATTTTTTAATAATTAATTTATATTTTTTGTATTAATTTTAACTTATATGTTTTATAGATTTATTAAAACAAATTAAAATGTTTAAGGAAAAAAATAAAAATATAATTAAAAAACAATAATAGAAAAGGAATGTAAACAAGAACCTGGGTTTTTGTTCAAACCCCGGGAGAAGAACCTCTGTCCCGCAATGGAGGTTCCTATAAAAAAACCCCAACAGGACCTAAACAAGAACCTCCATTGTGGATACTCTTATAAATTCATCACTTTTGGTGACTTTGAATTTAACCCCGGGTTACCTACGATTGTTGATTTCATTCTTGCTACCTTAATCATGAAAATTACCATTTTAAACCTTTGTTTTGTTCTTGTACTTGCAATACAAAAAGTTGTGTATTTGATCAAGGCCTCGAGAGTGGAAATCGTGCATCCTAGAGTTATACCTCAAGCTTCGCCTATACCTGTTAAGCGTGCAGTTTCGTCTATACTAGTTAAACATGAAGTTTCGTCTATACAAGCTAAGTATGAAGCTCTGTCTATACCATCTGTAGACGAGTATATGTCCAAGAATCATATAAAGATTAATTCTAGACCGAGTCCAGGAGAAGGACACAACATAAGACTGCACATGTCTATTGACGAGTATATGTCCAAGAATTATAGAAAGCTTAATTCTGGACCGAGCCCAGGCGAAGGACACAACATAAGACCTCACACATCTATTGACGAGCATGTGTCCAAGAATTATAGAAAAGTTAATTCTGGACCGAGCCCTGGCGAAGGACACAACATAAGAGCCCATATGTCTATTGACGAGTATGTGTTCAAGAAATATAGAAAGCTTAATTCGGGACTGAGCTGAAGGACACAACATAAGACCTCACAATTCTATCGACGAGCATGTGTCCAAGAATTATAGAAAAGATAATTATGGACCGAGCCCAGGCGAAGGACACAACATAAGACCCCACATGTCTATTGGCGAGAGTATGTGTTCGAGAATTATAGAAAGCTTAATTTGGGACCGAGCCCAGGTCAAGGACACAACATAAGACCTCACACATCTATCGACGAGCATGTGTCCAAGAATTATAGAAAAATTAATTCTGGACCGAGCCCACGTGAAGGACACAACATAAGACCTCACACATCTATCGATGAGCATGTGTCCAATAATTATAGAAAAATTAATTCTGGATCTAGCCCAGGCGAAGGACACAACATAAGGCCCCACTTTTAGAAGGACATAGCTAAATCCATATTTTCCCAACATTATGATTTTTGTATTGCTTTTGTTGGTTGATGATAATGAATAAACATCTATTTTATCTTCATTTATATGAATAATGTTTTCTTTCCTAATTTATTTTATTTAAATGTTCTTTTATGTTATGTAATAATTTTCTTTAAAGTCTTCACAATTCATATAAACTATCAAGAACCTTGATTATGACTCGAAAAACACAAACCTGCAATCTTGATGAGAGAGAGAAAAGAGAATATGGGTACCAAATGACTATAAGTTATTTCCTAAGAGAGGTGAATTACTCAACGGTCGACCAAACCAGTAGAAAGATACATAATGACAGAGTTGTGGAATTTGCTTACCTTTACCAATGTTTAAGAGCATCTCTAACAAATTAATTTAAAATGGAGAAAATAAAGAAATTTAGGATTTTAAACTGGTTTTTTTTTTCTCGTGGAGATTTTTTATAACTTTCTTTGAAATGGAGAAAGTTAGAGAGAACGATAAAAACATCCTACTTTGAAGAATTTTGTGGAGCTAAATATTTTAGAAAAAGAATCGTTTTTGTTGTTTTCACCAAATGAAGTTTAATGTACTACTACTTCATATATAAAAACTTATAATTTTATTGGAATGATTTTTTTTAATATTATAATAATATAATTGAAGTAAAAATCTCCGTAATAGAGCAACCGTTTGATACCCTAGTCCCCGATCATGAGTATTAATAATAAATATTTAGAGTGAATTACATGTTTGGTCTCTGTAATTTTCATCCAAATCTTTTTGCATGAGGTGTTTATATTATATATATATATATATATATGTGTGTGTGTGTGTGTGTATATATAGGGAGAGGTTCATTTGAGAAATGCTAAATATATGAGAAATATAGAAGTAATCCTAGCCTTTTATTCGATCAAGATCGACTTTGACTGGTCAACAATTACGTCTATGACTGGTTAAAAGTGGCGGCTATACCAAAAATAGAAAGACAGTTTCGTAAATTTTACAAATACATAGGACGAGTTCATATATGAACCTTTATGATTCACATATGAACTATGTTTATATGTGAACCAGTGTAATTCACATATGAACTCTTTTAACCGATTCATATATAAACCTTTGTTATTCATATATGAACCAATTAGCTGATTCACATATAAACTAATTAACTATAGGTTCATATGGGAATCAGTTGAACTAATTAACAGATTCATATATGAACCTTTGTGATTCACATATGACATAATTAACTGATTCATATATGAACGTAAGGTTCATATGTGAATCAGTAAAAAAAGTTCATATGTGAATTACACTGGTTCATATATGAACATATAATTCATAAATGAATCACAAAGATTCATATATAAATCAGTTAAAAGAGTTCATATGTGAATTACACTGGTTCACATATGAACTCGTCCCGTGTATTTGTAAAAATTACGAAATTGTCTTTCTATTTTTGGAATAGCCGCAAATTTTGACCAGTCAAAGCCGTAATTGTTGACCAGTCAGAAACGCAATATTTGACCGGTCAAAGCCGAACTTGACCGAATGAAAAGCTATGATTATTTCTCTATTTCTCATATATTTAGCATTTCTCAAATGAACCTCTCCCTATATATATATATATGTGTGTGTGTGTGTGTGTGTGTGTAACACCCTCAATTCTGGAAATAGCAACTGATTTAAAATTTTTTGAATATATCGATAATTGATTCATCTACAAACGCAATTTAAGATTTAACCTCAATACGCACATTTCATTCTATACATACAGTCTATAATAAGGACGGGTGCTTCTAAAACCCAATACAGTCACTATCTCCAACAGCGGAAGACTTCACCAACTACTTACACTTGCGAAAAGCTAAGGCTCAACTCTTCATAGTCCTGCTATAACCAAACTCCCAACTAGAACCTGATGCACATGCCGACAAATGAAAATGTTAGGTTTAACGCCTAGTGAGGTCAAAAGTTTTCAACAATTATAAGTGAATCGTTAAAAGGAAGAATGCAAATTAGAATCATAATCTTTCAAAATGATATGCTTCAAATATGAAAACGACTCGTTTACCGGAAATATGCATTTTAAACGAAAGGGACACCAATATATACGTTAACCAAACCAAACTGTTTAAAGAGTTAAAATCCCGATATAAAACGTTTTCCGTAAATTTAGATTCAACCCAAAGCTTACTCAAAATAAGAATAGAGAGAGACTCCCAACTTATAGAATTTACGAAATAAGATTTTACTTCTCGAACATCCCAAACGTCGGCAGGGCTTAATACACAACCCGTAAACCTTGAGTAAACAATTCCACATATGCAAAATGTCACCGAAAACATGGATAATAAATGACACAATTAAATACCCAATTAACACCTTCCGGTGATGGGGGAGACCCGATTCCATTGTACGCGGCGGAACACAAAGTTAAGCCACATAGCCATGTTGTCAAACTACACCTCAGATCGTGACTGTATTGCCTGCTCTGCCGAGCTACACCTCCAGTCGTGACTGTATTGCCTGCTCCGCCGAGCTACACCTCCAGTCGGACTTTAATTCAAGTCCCAAAGACCGTATCCCTTATTGCCTGCTCTGCCGAGCTACACCTCAAGGATACGCGATCTTAGTGCATGTTCGGTCTCTAGCGGAGTTTCAACCTCGGGGTACCCACTCGACCCCTAGTGCCTACTCCCTAGCATTCAAGATAGGAGCCTCAACTCCTCACTTAATAGCTCTCGATGTCTAACCTCGTGCACAAGAATTAGACATCTAAACACAAGACCCATGGTCCCGAAGTACAACCCATAAAGGTTCCTCTTCGCCAAACAACTGAGACGACACCAATGCCAACACGACATTATTTCTCAAAGTGAGAATCCCAAGGGTCATCACCAATAAACAATATTGACTTACATGCCTATGGATCCAATGCATTACAGTCTAAAACACATGACTCCTATTGGATGACACACGCACTCAAAACATGTATCCTCCAAAATAAAGTGCAATAAATGCAACTCACACCCAAGGCTCTACTTTAAGTTATTAAAACCGGACAAATGTCCTCAAGACTCAAATTAGTCAAAACCGAGCGAAAGGCCCAACAATTTGCGTAAACCCCCAAATGAATGTCGGTATAACATTGAAACACGATTGACCAACTATCATGCAAACACAACGACCAAAAGTATGATTAACTCAAATCCCATCATTGGTTGAGGCAAACCATTTTCCAGCGGTTTATAAAATCGTATGCTCCCAATGGAAAATTATATAAAATGACCATCATTTATAAATTATATCATCAAAGAAACATATCAAAATGTTTTATTTATCAAATGCCCAAAAATCACAAAGATGTGTGTTACATAAGTTTATAAAGTTATATATATCAAAGTAACCAAAACATATCAACAGTGAACAATTTATGTAAAACACAAACACTTTAAAATAAACATTTTGGCATGTACACCGTTTTCACAAATCAACTTGAACTCGCCTTGCTAGATTTAGGCTAAATCTAGATTTTACCCCCAACTTGAGCTCCTTTGAAGAATTCCAAATCCACAAGCAAAACCTTCCGAAACCTAGATACACAATTTACGCCCATAAACAAACACATTTAACCATTTAGAATTGATCCCCAAACACTTTACATCAAAATCTCCATTTTGGTCAAAACCCTAATTTTGACCTAAATATTCCAAAATCTTACAAACCGAAATTGAAGGAATAGAATACTAGGATATCATCCATGAATCATGTATATCTCTTAATAAAGTTAGAAATGGAGAGAATAAGCTTACCATTTAGGTTTTGGTGAAAAACCTAGAAAACCCCAAAAAATTATAGTGCTGGAAGTGAGAACTCAATCTTGCATCAAGGGTTGAAACCATTAACAAAATAGGGAGAGGGAACACTTTGATCTTCATGGAAAGCCTCCAAATCGGCTAGGGTTCATGAGGGAGAGGGAGGAAATGATTTGGGAGGTAGTGGGAAGGGATATAAGTGAGAAATGAATAGAATGGGTGAAATTTTGGAATTAAACAACCCTTCAGTCCCTGCAGGCGACATTGCCCATGCGACAATGACAGTGTCAAAGTTGCAGGGCATAGTCGCATGGTCTGTCCAGTGGGAACTCCTCCACCTGCGACATTGCCAGGAGACAGTGACACTGTCACAGTCGCTTGGCATAGTCATCGGGCCTGATCCAAGCCCCAAAACTCGATTCTTTCAATGCCAAGGCCCTCGATACTCATAGGGACATCAAGTAATGTTTTTCCAACGTAAAACCCACCGTTTACAAGATGCAAAACAGTCCGGGTGACCTTTACTTACCGAAAATATGGGTGTTACAATCCTCCCAACCTTAAAAGAGATTTCGTCCTCGAAATCTTGATTTCAATGAAACGTTGCCCGCAGGATAGATTGTCCCTAATCCATTTTCCAGACCCACTTCCATAACCCTTATGCTGACACTCACGACAATAGCCCCCCTTGGGCACATTACACTTATATCCGAGTGAACACTTAACTCGCTAAAGCAGTCTTTACCCATAAGACTACGGTTGTCTCCCAGCCTTGGGTGACACTTACCACCTCAAGAGTAGTTTGTGACGTCAACTTCTCATTGAACAATACACCTCAGCCTAACATACTTCTGAACCCAAACCAAAGTTCGACATCAACCTCCAAAGAATCCTCTAAATTCTTAATACTTGGTTCTTGATATTGACAAGGTCGTCCTCTCGAGGCGTACCAATACGCTCTCCATGTAGTTGGATAATGCAGATCCGACTATCACTCAACTCCGTTCTACTCCCAACCTCAAAACATTCTCTAAATAAAATCTTCACCACAACGGGGAAAACTTATACGCATCGATACTTAATCACCAACATCTAACCTTCTTTTAAATTCCACCACCGAGAGGTCAACATTCACTTGACCCAACGGGGATACTTCCAAACCTTCCAACGATTTGTTGACTTCAAAAGGGAAAGTCGACGCCTAAACCAAATGGTAGTACCGAACACGTGGATATCCCGCCAAATATTTCCATCTCAGATGCATTGTCGCATTGAGGTTGACACCTAACAGGGTACTAAGATTCCTAATCTTACATTTCTAACCGACGGACCACAATATTTCCCTTGCTCACGCAAGCCCATCAAGGCGATACGCTAGCAACGTATAACATGATGTCTAACGGACCATCGACCCGTCAATTCCAATCCAACCATACCCAGAATCATACAAGACCTTATCCCGCAGGTTTGCCAAAGCATAAAGATCGCCCCTTAGTTAACTGGGAAGGCATGAATCTATTACCTCAACTATTCATGCGTGAACCAATTCATAAACCAAAATCTAAAGTTCCAAGGGTGACCACGAGTCGGATCATCCACGCTTCAATTCCCACGGACTCCTCAGTTCCTTAGTTACAACTCCTTTCACGACAGGGGTTTAAATCTATAGGTCTAATGAGTTCAAGGTTTTCAACTAATATGCCAATTTAAATTTTTACAAAACTTTCAAACACACAAGCTTTATAACAATTAATCGTGCGGTAAAAAAAATCCCCTACCGTTCACTCGATAGGTTTTAAAATTGATCACCGACCCTACGCATATAAAAGCATTTCCAAAACTCGTTGGATCAGTACTTACGTTAATAAGGACAATAACAAAAGATGCACAACAATTTATACACCCCAACACGTGCAATAAATGTTTATACATCTCCGAAAGAGAACTTCCCAATTTTAACCTTAAACTTTTTCTTTTTAACCGCAAGACGTCGTGGCATAAAATTTTCAACAAGTCCCATATGCATCGGTTTATTCCCCAAAACTCGGTAAAACGATGGGAACATAAATAAATTTCAAATCGAGTTTAAAACTTTGAGCCGCACAGATAAAACACACTTGACCAAAATAGTAACTACAATCACATGAATACCGAGAACTCATTTAATGCATTGCGGAAAATTTCTAACAGTAAAATCAGCAACTGAAACATGTTCTGAGCAAAAGTCCTATCTAAAACAACATAAATCTTTTATACGTTTACTCACACCAACAATATAATTTAATCCAAATACGAATAGCATACACGATTAACACTTGTATAAAGCCCCAAAGATAAATCACATGATATTGAAACTTCCCCAAAACAACACGTGGGATGACATCTATTAACAAAACCTATAAATTAACATACACAATAATGCATGTATACACGTTCCAAAATTTATCTACGCAACGTAAAATGTTATAAGATAAGACACCATAAAACTCAACTGGATTTTCATAAAACTCATTAACGCTAAAATCAAGCGGTGTCAAAATTTGCATTTCCCAACATAAAAGCATAAGACGATAATATGTCTAAAAATGTCAAAATTCTAAAACCGCAACGTAAGATACAGTGACCCTTTTCAACAAAACTTTCATGAGACACGACGCCCAATAAGCTCGTAAATTTACACGCAATAAAATTAAAAACCCACGCATCTCAAAGTACACTCACGCGCCCAAAACATCGCAAAACTATACTCCATAAAATTAAACACGACTCATACATACCAAAATTTTCCAGAAAATTCCGACTCAAGAACATGGGAACAACTCTTCCTTTAAAACCTTAACATACGTGGAGGAGATCCAATGTTAAGGTTAAAAATTTCACAGTTACTTTCCCAATACCTCAAATGACATTAAAACACGGGTCTTATAATCTCCAAAAATAGCGTGAGACACAAAACGTGGACAAAGAGATTTTTAATAACAACTTGCAACCACGTGCAACAAAACAATCTTATGCCTGCTTAAACTCGTGGTTTAAAATCCGATGAGTACTAAATGCTTTACCGAGACTTTATAATATAACTCACCTTATGTTTTGAGAACATGATAAATGTTTTATGCAAACTTATTTTAGAAATAAATTTAGTGCATGAATTTGGTCGACACTCACATATTAGGATTACGCTTCTCACTATCCCGTCATACTATTTTCATCCGGATGCATCAAACATCTTAGAGCAACAATTCCACTAATTTGGTTAACTTACAATTTCTCCTTGAAATAGAATCGGTCTAACAAACTTATATTCTAATCCAACTAATAATTCTGACTCAAGATGATCAACTTAATGCATTCATCGCACTTAACTATCACTCCAAAGTGATATTGCTATAAACATCAACCATTCCTTATATTACTCGCTTAGAAACTTTCTCACTACCCCAAACGATCATCATACCAAGGTAGTTCAAGTATACACATGTAGCATGTAGATTCACCATAACACTGGCCAGGTGCCATTATGAACATACCATACATGATCATCCTTGAGACCCTCGACAAGTTTCCCATTTCTAACGACTCGATCAACCCCAAAACATCTTATCTTAAGGTACCTAATGTGCAACTTCACTTTCAATCACTTATAAGAACGCTAGTTTCAGTCTAAGCATCCAAAAATCAATACCTAATTCTCTCAAACTTAAGCTTTGATACCAACTTGTAACACCCTCAATTCTGAAAATAGCAACTAATTTAAAATTTTCTGAATACTTCGATAATTGATTCATCTACAAACCCAATTTAAGATTTAACCTCAATACGCACATTTCATTTTATACATACAATCTATAATAAGGACGGGTGCTACTAAAACCCAATACAGTCACTATCTCCAACAGTAGAAGACTTCACCAACTACTTACACTTGCGAAAAGCTAAGACTCAACTCTTCATAGTCCTGCTAGAACCAAACTCCCAACTGGAACCTGATGCACATGCCGACAAATGAAAAGGTTAGGCTTAATAGTGAGCTCAAGAGTTTTCAACAATTATAATTGAATCGTTAAAAGGAAGAATGCAAACTAGAATCATAATCTTTCAAAAAGATATGCTTCAAATATGAAAATGACTCGTTTACCGAAAATATGCATTTAAACGAAAGGGACACCAATATATACGTTAACCAAACCAAACTATTTAAAGAGCTAAAATCTCGATATAAAACATTTTCTGTAAATTTAGATTCAACCCAAAGCTTACTCAAAATAAGAATAGAGAGAGACTCCCAATTTATAGAATTTATGAAATAAGATTTTACTTCTCGAGCATCC
Source organism: Arctium minus (assembly GCA_954870635.1). Classification (NCBI taxonomy): domain Eukaryota; kingdom Viridiplantae; phylum Streptophyta; class Magnoliopsida; order Asterales; family Asteraceae; genus Arctium; species Arctium minus. The sequence goes on from OX941095.1 coordinate 37,696,823, forward strand.
CAAACGTGGGCAGGGCTTAATACACAACCCGTAAACCTTGAGTAAACAATTCCACATATGCAAAATGTCACCAAAAACATGGATAATAAATGACACAATTAAATACCCAATTAACAACTTCCGGTGACGGGGGAGACCCAATTCCGTTGTATGCGGCGGAACACAAAGTTAAGCCACATAGCCATGTTGTCGAACTACACCTCAGATCGTGACTGTATTGCCTGCTCTGCCGAGCTACACCTCCAGTCGTAATTGTATTGCCTGCTCCACCGAGCTACACCTCCAGTCGGACTTTATTTCAAGTCCTAAACACCGTGTTGGGAACTGAAGATTCTACTAAGTGTAGTTACTACTGCTAGTATAAATGCAGTTACTACTGCCAGAACAAGTTGAAGATTAATACTGCTAAGTGTTACTACTGCTAGTAGAATTACTACTGCTAGTTAAAGTTAGTACTGCTTGAACAAAGTTAGTACTGCTTAGCTAGTTAGTACTGCTAGTGGTTAGTACTGCTTGCAGTTAATGCTGCTAGATGAAATTAATGCTGCTGAGCATTATTAGTGCTGCTAAAGAGATCCGGATGGAAAATACTACAGCTGGATATACTGAAGATATACTTAGAAGATATACATGGAAGATATACTGAAGATTTGTTTATTCTTTGTAATTATCTTTTTATCAGTATATGTATAGAATGTTTAGAATAGTTAGAAAGAACTTTCAATAATTATTTTTGAAGAGAGAAATCAACCTCAAGGCATAGATCCTAATTCTAGAGAAGTAGAATTCGTATTGGTGAGCCTGTTCATCAATATTGAGGTTGAGTGTGTAATCCTGTAACTTAAAAGCATTCAATATAAGTTTACAGTTTGTTCCTCATATTTTCTGTATTGATTTACTGTTTGATTGAATATCAAAGTGTTATTCCGCAAACTTCTTTGATATTGTTTCTGAGAATTAATTCTTGTTGAGAATTCGATCCTGACAAGTGGTATCAGAGCTAGTATTCTCAGAAACCTACACTCAAAATCACAATCATCATGGCTAAAGGTTCAGAGTCTTCAAGCTCAGAAATTCCTACAGAGGTAACATCTAATCTTTGTTCTAAACCCTGTATTGAAACTGTTAAAAGGTACAGGGATCACAATCAGAAGATGAGTGATGACCTTAAGAGATTAGAAAAAGATATAAAAGACTATGTTAGGATTGTTGAGAGGTTTGAAGAGCAGATTAAGAGTTTTCAAGCCAATGAGCTTCAACATTCCTATGACACAAACTACTGGAAGTGGGAGAAAGATCAGTATGAATTTAAGCTTAAACAGAAAGAAGAGGAGAATGAAAAGATAAAAAGTGAGTTTGAGAAAGCCAAGCTGGATATTGAGAAATTTTCCAATGCCTCTAAAGCAATGGACTCTTTGCTCCAAACTCAAATCCATGACAAACTTAGAAGAGGAATAGGATATAACACCACACCACCACCATACAACAACAACTACATCCCTCCTATATCAGACTTGCTAGAGACCAAGAATAGGAAGGAATTGTCTGATGAAGTCACTAAGGTAGATCCATTAGACAAAGTGGTGGTTGAAACAGACTCTGAAGAAGAAAACTTTAATGAAAAAAGTAAGAAGAACACTGTAAGTGGTGAGATTACTCTAGAAAATAACATTATCACCAATGAGGGATGTGGAAAGGCTTGGATCAAGTCTAAGGACATAGAAAAGACTGAGGGAAAGTCTGAGAAGGTCCATTATAAGCAAACCACAGTTGTGAATCCTGTCCTTTGTAAACAGTGTTCTTGCAATAAATCTGAGCCCCAAAAACATGATAAACCAAGGGGAAATCAGAGAAACTGGAATAATCAGTGGGCACAAAAACAAGGAGTTAATTTGAGTAAAATCAATAGACCAAAACCTTGTTTTATCTGTGGCAAATTGAATCATCTTGCCAAACACTGTTATTTCAACCCTATCAACCAAAGAGTCACTTTTCAAAGAAAACCACAAAACTCTTTTGGTTATAGGAATCAGAGAAGGAATCATATGGCTGAGAACAGAGCACCTATAAGATCACATGCTCAGAACAAGTTTGCTAAACCAAAGAAAAATACTCCAAATAAGCCAAGGAGTAATTTAAAGACAAAGAAAGCAAACAACTTTGTTCAAGTTTGGGTTCCAATTGCAAAGAAACCTGTTAGTACTGCTATCCCAGATAGTACTGCTAACACAAATAGTGCTGCTAACTTGATTAGTACTGCTAACCAAGTTAGTACTGCTAACAAAGCTAGTGCTGCTTCTAGTAGTAATGCAGCCAAGCCTATAATCTTGACAAAGTACTCCAGTCATGAGATTCCTAAACAACTCATTCAGACCAAACTGACAGATTATATTAATGAGAAAGGTCAACCCAAGACCACTTTGGCTTGGGTTCCCTCCAAGACTAACTGATTTATCAAGTGTGCAGGGCAATCAAAAGCTCAAGAGGAAGAGCATTCGGAATGAAGAAAATGGTTGCTCTTGGCACATAACCAGGAACATGGACTGCCTTCAAATTCTTTAAAAGATTTGATGAAGGACATGTTACTTTTAATCCAGCAGAAGGTTGAAGTTAGAAATACTCCAGAGGGAGTAATGATCATGAAGGATCAAGAAGAAAAGGATCAGGGGATGAACAAAGTAGTAAAAAGTAAGAGAAAAAGGATGGTGTCAAAAAGTGTAAGAGTAGTTAATACTGCTAGTAGTTAATACTGCTTTCAGTTAATACTGCTTTCAGTTAATACTGCTAGTAGTTAATACTGCTAGTGGTTAATACTGCTTTCAGTTAATACTGCTAGTAGTTAATACTGCTAGTTCAGTTAATACTGCTCGTGGTTAATACTGCTCGCGGTTAATACTGCTTTCAGTTAATACTGCTAGTAGTTAATACTGCTAGTTCAGTTAATACTGCTCGTGGTTAATACTGCTTGCGGTTAATACTGCTAGTTAGTTAATACTGCTCTAGGTTAATACTGCTTATATTCCGAATACTATAAATACTTTTTGCCCGCCTAAAAGTTCATAACGACTCTTTGCATACTGTTCTCTTGCGCTCAAAACCTTTTCTCTCTCAAGTTCGAAGTTTTCAGGCAAGTGTTCACTAAGATCAATGGCATCCATGACATTCATCGACGAGCACAACGAGATTGCGATGCTACAAAAGCCAAAGCAAGCTTCAGGATTTCATCAGATTGTGGATTTCCTCCAGTCAAGTCACATTGCTCATGCTCTTACTGTATCACCTACAATCTACATTGAGCACCAAAGGCAGTTCTGGGCTAATGCAACCATTGTTGTGGAAAATGGTGTGCAAATGATCAAGACAAGAATCTGTGATCACTCACTTACAGTTACTGAAGAAGTCATTCGCATCAGTCTACGTCTAGACGATGCCTCTGGTATAATGTCTATCTCTAATGATGAACTGTTTTCTAATCTTACTAGAATGGGGTATGGAGGCCCATTGGGTGTTTTCAAATTCTCAAAAGCAAAGTTTTCACCCCAATGGCGTTTTCTTGTTCATACCCTGATGCATTGCATCTCCAAAAAGACCACTGGATGGAGTGAGTTCAGCAGTCCAATTGCATATGCTTTGGTATGCTTGGCTACATCCAGAAGGTACAATTTCTCAAAGATGATTTTCAGTGATCTTGTATCAAATATGGGAAACAAAAAGAGTTTCTTTATGTATCCCAGATTTGTTCAGGAAGTAATTAACCATGAATTGACGGATATACCTCAACCTGTTGGGGTATATGTACCTAAACCCCCAAAAGGCAAGGTTTTCTCAAATATGAGAAGATCTGCTGGGGACTCGGAAGGAGTTGACACCCCATTGTTCTCTACAATGATGGTGGTGTCCCAAAACACTGAAGGTATGGCAGCAGGGTCAAGGCCCTCATTAGACCATTCCACTGCTAGCCAAGCCCAACCTTCTCACTCAAAAACAATTCCCCAGTCTATTCTTACAAAACCAACCTCTCCAATTACCCAAACTTATCAAAGAAAACAGGTAAAGAAGGCTCCTTCCCTTCTTGTACCATCACCCACACAGCCTTTAAGCCCTCTAAGGGAGAATTCTCCCCTAGAGAATATCCAAAGGGAAACCACAAGGGTGTCTCCCAACCCAAAGGAGGTGCTCTCTGAGGAGGAGGTAGAGCATATGGGTGATGAGGCTGCCACTACTCCTGCTAACACAGAGGAGGAAAGTGGTAACATCAATAAGACCTCCCCCATGGCAACTGTGAATGAGCAATCATTTGAAGGTCCCTGGTGCCAAGAAACCACAGGGGTGGATAGTGCTTCTGCTAGGCAGAAGACTCCCACTACTAAAAGATCCAATGATCCTTCAATAGGGGGTAACACTCCTGGAGAAGGTGAGGACAGATATAACTATGATGAATTGATGGAGGCAATGGGTAACATCAACCTAGATGTTATGAAACAAGGAAAAGAAATAGAGGAGATGAAGCTGGTGATCCTGTCACAACAAGTCCAGATTGAAAAATTAAAGAAGATGGTGACCAGGCTGGTTCAAAAGAAAAGAAGGAAACAGTTTGTACTCAAAAAGAGGGACAAAGTTCAAGATTCTTTCAACAAGGGGGAGAAGCATGAAGGGGAAACTGTTGAAAAGAAAGCTGAAGTTGAGGGGGAGACAGAGAAAGAGATGGAAACAGAAACTGAAGCAGCAGAAACAGGGCTCTCTGTGGAAGAAATGGAGATAGCAGAGACTTTAGTAAAAGCAAAGAATGACACTCCTAAGAAGGCCAAAGGAGTGGTCATCAATGAAGGAGAACCTCAAAAGAAGAAAATGAAGGAGGATATAAAAGGAAAAGAAAAGATGATTGAACCTGAACAACCTTCAAAGAAGAGGAGTCAAATTCAAATGGATGAGGAGATGGCAAAGCAGCTTCAAGAGCAAATGGAAAAAGAGGAGCAATGTCAAACAGAAACTGATAGAGAACTTGCAAGGATAATGGCTAAAAAGTTAAATGCAGAATACCAAAAGAGTTTGAAAGAAGCAGCTCAGACAGCAACTCAGGTCAAGAAACTCCAAGTTAAGAAGATGCCAATTCAGAAACAAAAGCAGAAAAGACAACCCTCCAAGACATTTTTGGCCAATCAGGAAAGAAGAAAGATGATAAACTTCCTGAAAGGTGCAATTGGTGTTAAGGGGGAGATGTTTACCAATATGGCATACAGTCAGGTTGAGGAATTGTACAAGAAAGAAATGGCTAAACTCCAAGGGGACTCATCTCAAAGGGAAGAGGCTGAAAGAAGAATGAAGGAGAGGTATGATCTAAATATTCAACAACCATTCCCTGAGGAGACCACACCTTCAAAGGATAATGCTGAAGAAATGAAGGAAAAACAAGAGAATGCTGGTATAGAAATCAAATCTGCAAAGAGGATGAAGACAATTGCTTCCAAAAAGCAGTCTAAAAGGCCAAGAGTGGAAGAAAGAGCAGAAACTAAAGCAGAATCTTCAGTCACACCTTCAGCAGAACCTGTGCAGAACTCAGAACAGTCCAAAGAGCAATCAGATGAGCATGTGGGGCTGTATATGACTATAGTAAAACCTGTACAGGCTGTTCCAATCTCCATGAAGGCTCCAGAGATTATCTTTTGGGACATTCTAAGAGATAATGGAAAGGATTTCTTCAGACTTAAAAGAATTGGTGGTGCATTTGAAGCATATTCAACCTGGGGAAAAGTAATCAGAGGTTGTTCAAGAGCAGACATAGAGGAAATGTACAAAGTGGGAATGAAACTCTATGAGCCTGTGTTGAAAGGTACTGAAGAAAATCTTCTCAAAGTGGCAATGGAATACTTATGTATGATGTTTGATCCAGAGAAGGTGGTGCATAGGATTAAAGATCTTCATCATGAGTATGTGTTCAAAAAGATTGATCATTGGATACTCTTTGAAAACTGTGGTGTGTACATGATTACAATTGATAAATGTTATCATGAGTACTACCTAGTTGACAAAATATATGATCATAGCAAGCAGAAACTTGAAGGGATGCTGAAAGCTAAGTTAGTATGTACCAAGGATTCAGAAATGGCCAGAATTGTGGTGAGAAGAACTATCAATCAAAGTCTGGGCCTAGATCCAAATTTGGGCAACTAAATGTAAGGTGTTAAAAAGAGCATCTGGAAGAATATCTGAAGAACTTGACTTCTCTTCTAAAAGTCAAGTTAGGGGGAGATTGTTGGGAACTGAAGATTCTACTAAGTGTAGTTACTACTGCTAGTATAAATGCAGTTACTACTGCCAGAACAAGTTGAAGATTAATACTGCTAAGTGTTACTACTGCTAGTAGAATTACTACTGCTAGTTAAAGTTAGTACTGCTTGAACAAAGTTAGTACTGCTTAGCTAGTTAGTACTGCTAGTGGTTAGTACTGCTTGCAGTTAATGCTGCTAGATGAAATTAATGCTGCTGAGCATTATTAGTGCTGCTAAAGAGATCCGGATGGAAAATACTACAGCTGGATATACTGAAGATATACTTAGAAGATATACATGGAAGATATACTGAAGATTTGTTTATTCTTTGTAATTATCTTTTTATCAGTATATGTATAGAATGTTTAGAATAGTTAGAAAGAACTTTCAATAATTATTTTTGAAGAGAGAAATCAACCTCAAGGCATAGATCCTAATTCTAGAGAAGTAGAATTCGTATTGGTGAGCCTGTTCATCAATATTGAGGTTGAGTGTGTAATCCTGTAACTTAAAAGCATTCAATATAAGTTTACAGTTTGTTCCTCATATTTTCTGTATTGATTTACTGTTTGATTGAATATCAAAGTGTTATTCCGCAAACTTCTTTGATATTGTTTCTGAGAATTAATTCTTGTTGAGAATTCGATCCTGACACACCGTATCCCTTATTGCCTGCTTTGCCGAGCTACACCTCAAGGATACGCGATCTTAGTGCATGTTCGGTCTGTAACGGAGTTTCATCCTCGGGGTACCCACTCGACCCCAAGTGCCTACTCCCTAGCATTTAAGATAGGAGCCTCAACTCCTCACTTGATAACTCTCGTAGTCTAAACTCGTGCACAAGAATTAGACATCTAAACACAAGACCCATGGTCCCGAAGTACAACCCATAAAGGTTCTTCTTCGCCAAACAACCGGGACGACACCAATGCCAACACGGTATTATTTCTCAAAGTGAGAATCCCAAGGGTCCTCACCAATAAACACGACTGAATTACATGCCAATGGATCCAATGCATTACAGTCTAAAACACATGACTCCTATTGGATGACACACACACTCAAAACATGTATTCTCCAAAATAAAGTGCAATAAATGCAACTCACATCCAAGGCTCCACTTTAAGTTATTAAAGCTGGACAAATGTCCTCAAGACTCAATTTAGTCAAAACCGAGCCAAAGGCCCAACAATTTGCATAAACATCCAAATGAATGCCGATATAACATTGAAACACGATTGACCAACTATCATGCAAACACAACGACCAAAAGTATGATTAACTCAAATCCCATCATTGGTTGAAGCAAACCATTTTCCAAATGAACCCGTTCTCTTCATGTTTCCAAAAATGACTCATAATACAATGATGTGAATTTTCCAACAGTTTATAAAATCTTATGCACCCAATGGACAATTATATAAAATGACCTTCATTTATAAATTATATCATCAAAGAAACATATCAAAATGATTTATTTATCAAATGCCCAAAAATCACAAAGATGTGTGTTACATAAGTTTATAAAGTTACATATATCAAAATAACCAAAACATATCAGCAGTTAACAATTTATGTAAAACACAAACACTTTAAAATAAACATTTTCGCATGTACACCGTTTTCACAAATCAACTTTGTGTGTCCCTGATTTATGACAAGTTCTTATCAATATAAACACCTATATGATTTACCAACCTGTTTGATTAACAAACCACGATTACAAGATTGATAGATTTCTCTTTTGAAGCTCTCTGTGTTTTTCTCTCTGATGAACAGTAAACGTGAGTGTGTGTGTTGTAATCTGATTGTGTTATCTCTCTCTTTCTTTCTCAACACACTAACTAACATAATATCTAAATCTAAATAATATCCTAAAATATCTAATAACTTAGATATTTAGGAATAATAATAAAATACTAAAACTGACTTTGACATTTTATTACAAACTAACATTAGACTAATATCGAGAGTGGCTTTTCAGCTTTAGCTTCAGATTCAAGTCTTTAGATTGGATGATCTTGAATCCAATAAATCTGTGATCTAACAATCTCCCCCTTTGGATCAAGATCATTACTAAAATGATTTAGCAATTCAGTCTTCTTTTTCAGCTCAGAAGATGCAATCTCCCTCTTAGTCTTCAACAAGTAGCAATCTCCCCAAAAGACGTAGATAAACTCTCTTTCAGATGATGGGAAGAAATTATCTTCAGATTTAGCTCAAAATGCTATAGCAAAGTATCTTCAAAGAAAATTTCTCTCAAATCAGCATGTCTTCAGAATACTTGCTCTAAACTTGTGTTGTTCCCCATTTCTTGTGTAGCTCTTCTCCCCCTTTTTGATGAAAAGAGCAACGAGTTCATCAAAACTTTTATGTCAAGAAATGTCTTTCTTACAGAGCCTCTGATTCGTCATTTCAAAATATATTCATCCAGATCTTTGCAAATCCAGACAAAATAGTCGTGTAACACCTGAATCAACAAATGAATCAGTTAAAATGCCTGTCAGTAACACTAAGTCACTGTGTGTAACGAATACACATTGGAAAGGAGCTTTTTGATGTTCACTCCCCCAGGGCTTCCATTCAATCATCGAAACACCACAAAGGTAAATTCTATGAACGTTATGGCAAAGAAACAAATTCCTTGTGTGTTTGTGCAAGTGATGGAAAGAATTAAGCACTTGATGATTGCTTTTAAGGCTCAATATTGTGTAAACCACTGAGACAACAGTAAGTTAAACACATACTCAATGTGCATGAGTGAAGTGCGAAGGTGGGGCAGACTTCCTTCTTTTCAATATCCATATTTTCCAAATGAAAATGAGATAGCAAATGTGCTGCTTCCCCTTTGAAAATGAAACATTTTCCTTTTAAGAAGAAAATGAGTAGCTGGTGGGGTTAATCAAGAGTTGGCATGGGCTAGTTGTCTTTTTCAATAATATTCCCCAAATAAATGTGAAACATTAGAAATGTGGTTGCCCGGCTCAGAAAAATTTGGTGCAGAATTCTGATATTCTTTTAACTCTGTTCTCACACCCTCTTTCTTTTAAACATTTAGCTTACTCTAACCGAACTCTCTTTTGCATTATATCTCATCACACAACCCACATTCATTTCTTTTTGATTTCTCACACTCAATCACTATGGATTAACCTCTTGGGTAGGAAACACTGGTTAACGTGTATTCGTAGAAGTTGTGTTAAGCCCTAGCACACTGATCCCATGTTTTCCTATGAAGCATATGATGATCAAAATGGTTTAACTTATCAGTTAAAGCTCAAAGATTAATAAGAAAACATTGAAAATTACACTTTCAAATTATAAAATCTGGTGAAGAATCGAAAAGTGATTTGAACATTTAAGAACATGTTTTCAATGAATGAAAATTATCCTTCTTTCAACCATATATGAGATTAAGATAAAGGATTATACCTTTACGTGCGATCTTACATCTCATGAAGCTAAGCTTAAAGTCATAAAGATATGAACATGTAAGCGTCTCTCAAATTGCAAAAGTCTTAAAGTCAAGTCAAAGTAACGTTATTCACATTGAATTAAAAGACAAAAAGCAGTAAAACAATGAAAGTACGAGTTCTGATATGAAATAATTAGAAGTCATATCCTAACTCCTTTGACTTGTAAAACTCCCCCTAAAATCATGCATCACAAAAATTTGACATTAAAAAGGTAAATGTAGAAATTAGTGAGTCTTCTCCTCAAATTAATATTGACCATCTGTCAATTTCTTCTCATACTCCCCCTTGGATCATGAACAGAATATTTGAAGTGCAGATATCATTCAGGAATAAGAATGAAGAAATGATGAAAAAGTATACAATTAGAAAACTTTGATAGGTAACTACTGATTATGTCTTAAGATTTAGCATACCAAGCTTAGAGACAAGAAAAGTGAACCTCTTTTCGTCTAAAGGTTTGGTAAACAAATCTGCAAACTGATAATCAGTTTTTACAAAGAAAAGTTCAATTGTTCCTTTTTCGATATTATCTTTGATAAAATGATACCTGACATCTATGTGTTTGGTCTTGGTGTGCTGAACAGGATTCGTTGTTATCGCGATAGCGCTCTTTGAGTCACAGTAGATCGGGATTTTGTTGAAGTGAAAACCGTAGTCGCGCAGTTGTGTTTTCATCCACAAGACCTGAGAACAGCAGCTAGCAGCAGCTACATATTCTGTTTCGGCCATTGAAGTTGATACACAAATTTGCTTCTTCGATGCCCAACTTATGAGTTTATCACCGAGGAACTGTATATGACCTGACGTGTTCTTCCTGTCTAGCATACAACCAGCATGATCTGCATCTGTATATGCTATTAGTTCAAAGCTAGTATCTTTAGGATACCACAGACCAAGATCTGCAGTCCCCTTCAGATACCTAAAAATGCGCTTAACTGCAGACAAATGGGATTCTTTGGGATTGGCCCGATATCTAGAACATAAGCATGTAGAGAACATTATATTTGGCCTACTAGAAGTAAGATACATCAAAGAACCTATCATCCCTCTGTAAGTCCTAACATCAACAGCCTTTCCAGAAGGATCGGTGCCAATCTTAGTACCTGGTGCCATTGGGGTACCAATTGGTTTAGAATTTTCCATTTTGAACCTCCGAAGAATATCAAGAATGTATTTTGATTGATTGATAAAAATCCCCGATGAAAATTGTTTGACTTGTAATCCGAGAAAGAAATTCATCTCTCCCATCATATTCATCTGAAATCTTGACACCATAAGCTTACAGTACTTAGGATTTGTAGAGCCAAAAATAATATCATCCACATAGATTTGAATAAGAATGATATCGACTTTCTCCTTTTTAATAAACAAAGTGGTATCTACCGTACCTTTTGTAAAACTATACTTGACTAAAAATTGAGATAGGACATCATACCAGGTGCGAGGAGCTTGTTTCAGTCCATAGAGTGTTTTATCGAGAATGTAGACATGATTCGGTTTCTCTTGATTTAGAAATCCTTCTGGCTGCGAGACGTAGACTTCTTCCTTTAGAATGCCATTCAGAAAGGCGGTCTTCACGTCCATTTGAAAGATAGTGAAGTTCTTGTGAGCTGCTTAGGACAAAAACATTCGAATTGCCTCTAAATGCGCCACAGGAGCATAAGTATCGTCGTAATCTATTCCTTCCTCTTGCCTGTATCCCTTGGCAACAAGTCTTGCTTTGTTTCTGATAACGGTACCATCTTCATCTTTCTTGATTTTGAAAACTCATTTCGTACCTATAATGGTTTTACATTGAGGTTTGGGTACGAGTCTCCAGACTTCTAGTGCATCGAACTGATTCAGCTCTTCTTGCATTGCAGTCACCCAATCTGAATCGGCAAGAGCCTCGGATACGCGAGATGGCTCGATCTTGCTCAGAAAGGATTCATGCATACACATATTCATTGAAGTTGACCTAGTTTGCACCAGTTTGGTTGGATCGCCAATGATCTGGCTTATCGGGTGCTCTTTGGTCCATTTATGTTCATGAGGGAGTGGATTATATGAATATATATCAATATTATCATCTAAGAATCCACTGGTACCTTCTTCAGGTTGTTCAGGAGGAATGATGGTTGCAGTTGAAGTAGTATGTGCAGAAGGCTCAGCAGGTACAACTCGGTCCGTCTGTAGATCAGTATGTATAGAACATCCTACTGATACAACAACTTTTATCTCTTCATTAGTTGTCACAGCTTCAACTGTTGGAGTCGACATTTGAACTGGAATTTCTTGCTGAATCAGGGAGTTGGATTCAGTAGAGATATCTGAACTGGTTGGATGAGTAGTCGTTGAGTCTTCCATCCTGTCAACCACAACAGATTTCTTCACATTAGATCCAAGAAATTCATCATAAAACAGTTCAAATAATAAATCTAAATCAGATAAATGATTAGTAGACGTTGATGCTTCATCTGATTTGATCGCTTGAGACGCAGGTTCTGGACTAATTTGCCCAAAAGGTAGTACTCCGGTTATCACGGGTTCTGAACTGTGTTGTTCAGAAGCCATAACTTCATCAAATGTGACGTTTACGCTTTCAACAATTGTTTTTGACTTCTTCAGATATACACGGAATGCAGTAGATGTAGATGAATAACCAATAAAGATGCCTTCATCCGCTTTAGCACTGAACTTGTTCAGACTCTCTCTATCGTTTAGAACATAACACTTACACCCAAATATATGGAAATATTTTATTGTCGGTGTTCGGTTGTTGATTAAGGCATAAGGAGTCTTCTTGAATCTGCGGTGTAGCACGCAGTCAATACAACTTCAGCCCACAGAAATAAAGGTAAGTGAGATTGACTTAGCATAGTACGAGCAGCCTCGACTAGCGTACGATATCTTCTTTCGACCACTCCATTCTGTTGAGGCGTACGAGCAGCAGAGTATTGATGTGAAATCCAGACAGATTCGAGATATTCTTCAACCTTTTTGTTCTTGAACTCTGTGTCGTTGTCTGTTCTTAGAAGCTTGACCGGTTTCTGCAAATTTACCTGGGTCGTCTTCAGGAATGTAATGAGAACAACAGGTGTCTCATCTTTTGAACGTAGAAATTGACCCAAGTGTATCGCGAGTAATCGTCCACGATAACTAGTATGTACTTCTTTCCGCCTAGACTTTGCGTTCACATCGGACTGCATAAGTCCATATGCAACAACTCTAACGGAGAACTTGTACTTAGTTCAGACTTTGGTTTATGTGGAGCTCTCTTCATGACAAGTTCTTATCAATATAAACACCTATACGATTTACCAACCTGTTTGATTAACAAACCACGATTACAAGATTGATAGATTTCTCTTTTGAAGCTCTCTGTGTTTTTCTCTCTGATGAACAGTAAACGTGAGTGTGTGTGTTGTAATTTGATTGTGTTATCTCTCTCTTTCTTTCTCAACACACTAACTAACATAATATCTAAATCTAAATAATATCCTGAAATATCTAATAACTTAGATATTTAGGAATAATAATAAAATACTAAAACTAACTTTGACATTTTATTACAAACTAACATTAGACTAATATCGAGAGTGGCTTTTCAGCTTTAGCTTCAGATTCCAGTCTTTAGATTGGATGATCTTGAATCCAATAAATCTGTGATCTAACAAACTTGAACTCGCCTTGCTAGATTTAGGCTAAATCTAGATTTTACCCCCAACTTGAGTTCCTTTGAAGAATTCCGAATCCACAAGCAAAACCTTCTGAAACCTAGATACACAATTTCCACCCATAAACAAACACATTCAACCATTTAGAATCGATCCCCAAACACTTTACATCAAAATCTCCATTTTGGTCAAAACCCTAATTTTGACCTAAATCTTCCAAAATCTTACAAACCGAAATTGAAGGAATAAAATACTAGGATATCATCCATGAATCATGTATATCTCTTAATAAAGTTAGAAATGGAGAGAATAAGCTTACCACTTAGGTTTTGGTGAAAAACCTAGAAAACCCCAAAAAATTCTAGTGTTGGACGTGAGAACTCAATCTTGCATCAAAGGTTGAAACCATTAACAAAATAGGGAGAGGGAACACTTTGATCTTCATGGAAAGCCTCAAAATCGGCTAGGGTTCAAGAGGAAGAGGGAGGAAATGATTTGGGAGGTAGTGGGAAGGGATATAAGTGAGAAATGAGGAGAATGGGTGAAATTTCGGACTTAAACAACCCTTCAGTCCCTGCAGGCGACATTGCCCATGCGACAATGACAGTGTCAAAGTCGCAGGGCATAGTCGCATGGTCTGCCCAGTGGGCAATCCTCCACCTGCGACAGTGACACTGTCACAGTCGCTTGGCATAGTCGTCGGGCCTGATCCGAGCCCCAAAACTCGATTCTTTCAACGCCAAGGCCCTCGATACTCATAGGGACATCTAGTAATGTTTTTCCAACGTAAAACCCACCGTTTACAGTGTGTGTGTACATAAAAATATAAAGGCTTGTTCGAACGAGAATGTGGTCAATTTGTAAGAAGACGGGAAGCAATATAAACCACATAATATATTAATTAAAAAATGCCATAAATAAAAATAAAAAATAATTTTAAAAATTAGGATAATTATCTTTTTGAATTGGATCAAATATTTTGTTAAAGATATAATTGTAACAAAAACACTATTTAAATCCTTCAAAATCTTATTATATCTTTTAGATGTATTTATTTTATAATTTTAATTAATTTATAATTTTTTTATCAAGTTCTATATAATTTTTTTAGAAACACTTTTGATAAAAAAAATCACAATTTTCATCAAATATCATATGTGCTATCCACAATTAATTCATTATCTTTTTTCACCCTTTTTTCTCTATTTTTTAGATCCATGTTTTGAATCCCATGTGATTAGTTTCATATTATTTGAATGGAAGAAGCCGAAGGGGTGAATGAGCGCTGCGGTAACGAGTTTTGACATTTGATCTATTACGTATCACATATGATCCACTATGTGAATTTTTTTTGTACCTATCACATATGATAATTTACCTCTTAATTAATATAATTGACGTATTATCAAATGTGATAATATTTACATCACCAAAAGATCTATAAATTAAAATATACCCATAGGTTCATATATGAATCAGTTAAATAGTTTACATGTGAACTAATCAACAGGTTCACTGTAGGCGGGTTTACACCCCCCCTAATCTTACCGCAAGTGTATGGGTCGAATCAAGTAATATGTACTTGAAAGTACGAGTATCGAACCAAGGGAACTAGAAACTGAGTATCACAATGACTATAATCAATATAACTGGACGGTCCAATTAATGAATTATTGATAATTCAATAAAAACTAAATCAATAAAAATAAACTCTAGAGTAAAAGCAAAGAACAAATTGGAAACTTTTTCGGGAAGAAAGTAGTTGAGGGTTGGAATCCCAATAGGTTTCACAAAGAACACTCCACTTATGGCTATTATCAGACTAATCCAATTAAATGAATACACAATCACCAAAATAGTTGTTATTCTCTCTCGAGCAACATCAGAATTATCTATAAAAACATAAATTTCATCTATCGATCTCACCCTATGAATTCAGAAATTCATTAAGAACAAGATTGTAAAATAGGTACTAAGGTTTACTTGGTATATCTTGTTGGTCCACAATATATATCAAGTTCTTATCGACTCATACACATAAACGATTACCAACATGTTTATTTAATAACAAAGATTACAGGATTGATCGATTGAAGCTTTTATGTGTTTTTCTCTCTAGTTTACACCTTTTGTGTGTGTGATTTTTATCTGAGTTCTTTCTATTTGATAACTTCCTCTACACACTAACACTACTAATATCTAACTTAGATATTATAACAAATATCTAATTTAGGTATTAACTAACTAATATCTAATAACTAGATATTGAAACTAATTTAAACTAAATACTAAATTACAATAAACATTAATTAA
Source organism: Arctium minus (assembly GCA_954870635.1). Lineage (NCBI taxonomy): Eukaryota > Viridiplantae > Streptophyta > Magnoliopsida > Asterales > Asteraceae > Arctium > Arctium minus. Next base: position 37,712,537 of record OX941095.1, read on the forward strand.
CTTCGACATTTATTACAAAGTAACATTAGATTTAATATCGAGAGTCGACTTTCCGGCTTTAGCTTCAGATTGGATCTTTAGATTGGATGATCTTGAATCCAATGAAACTGTGCTCTAACAATCTCCCCCTTTGGATCAAGATCATTACTAAAAAGATTTTAGCAATTCAGTCTTCTTTTTCAACTCAGAAGATGCAATCTCTTTCTCTAGCTCAGAATGCTTTAGCAAAGTATCTTCAAAGAAAATTTATCTGAAATCAGCATGTCTTCAGAATACTTTGATCTCGCATTTCTTGGTTAGCTCTTCTCTCTTCCAATGTCATGTAATATAATGGAATGAACATTTCTTCAAGCTTTAGGTTCTCCCCCTTTTTGATGAACAGAGCAACGCTTTCATCAAAACTTGCAGAAATAAATGTAAGTCAGTTGGAGCCTCTGATCCGTCAATTCAAAAGATATTTAACCAGATATTTGCAAATCTAGAAAAAATAATCATGTAACACCTGAATCAACTAATGAATAAGTTAATATGCCTGTCAGTAACACTAAGTCACTGTGTGTAACAAATACACATTGGAAAGGAGCTTCTTGATGTTCACTCCCCCAGGGCTTCCATTTAATCATCGAAACACCAGAAAGGTAATTTCTATAAACGTTATGACAAAGAAACAAATTCCTTGTGTGTTCATGCTGGTGATAGAAAGAATTAAGCACATGATGATTGCTTATAGGCTCAAAATTATGTAAACCACTGAGACAACAGTAAGTTAAACACAGACTCAATGTGCATGATTGAAGTGCGAAGGTGGGGCAGACTTTCTTCTTTTCAATATCCAGATTTTCCAAATGAAAATCAGATAGTAAATCTGCTGCTTCCCCTTTGAAAATGTGAAACACTTTCGTTTTAAGAAGAAAAATGAGTAGTTGGTGAGGTTTGATCAAGAGTTGGCATGGGATAGTTGCCTGTTTCAATAATGTTCACCAAAGAAATGTGAAACACTAGAAATGTGGCTGCTCGACTCAGAAAAAGTTGGTGCAGAGTTGTGATATTATTTTAACTCTGGTCTCTCACGCTCTTTCTTTTAAACATTTAGCTCACTCTAACCAAACTTTGTTTCTCTGTTTAACACACTCATTTCTTTTGACTTCTTACACTCAATCACTATGGATTAACTTCGTGGGTAGAAATCATTGGTTAACGTGATTCCATAGAAGTTGTGTTAAGTCCTAGCACAAAGAAATCATGTTTTTCTATGATGCACATGATGCTCAATATGGTTTAACTATTTCAGTTAAAGCACAATGTTGATCTTGAAAACATTTAAAGTCACACTTCCAATTCATGAAATCGGTTTGAGAATCGGGAAGTGGTTTGAACATTTAAGAACAATGTTTTCTATGATTGAAAGTTATCCTTCGTTCAACCATTTATGAGATTAAGATAAAGAATTGTACCTTTACGTGCGATCTTACATCTCATGAAGCTAAGCTTAAAGTCATAAACATATGAACTTGTAAGCTTCTCTCAAAAATTCTACAAAAGTCTTATGTTAAGTCAAAGCAAATTTTATTCACTTAAATTGAAAAGACAAAAAGCATTAGAACAAATGAAAGTACGAGTTCTGATTAGGAATAATCATAAGTCATATCCGTACTCCTTTGACTTGAAGAGCTCCACCTAAAATCATGCATTACAAAAAAAAAAATTGACATAAAAGGTAAATGCAGAAATCTTATGAGCTCCCCCTCAAAATAACATTGACCTGCTGTCAATTTCTTCTCATACTCCCCCTTGGATCATGAACGAATTGTTAATGTGCAGATATCAATCAGAAATAAGAATGAAGTAATGAGGAAAAAGTATATAAGTAGAAAACTTTGATAGGTAACTACTGATTAGATCTTAAGATTAAGCATACCAAGCTTAGAGACAAGAAAGGTGAACCTCTTTTCGTCTAAAGGTTTGGTAAACAAATCGGCAAGCTATTAACCAGTTTTTACAAAGAAAAGTTCAATTGTTCCTTTTTCGACATTATCTTTGATAAAATGATACCTGGCATCTATGTGTTTGGTCTTGGTGTGCTGAACATGATTCGTTGTTATTGCGATGGCGCTCTTGGAGTCACAGTAGATCGGGATTTTGTTGAAGCGGAAACCGTAGTCGCGTAATTGTGTTCTCATCCATAACACCTGAGAACAGCAGCTAGCAGCAGCTACATATTCTGCTTCGGCCGTTGAAGTTGAAACACAAAGTTGCTTCTTCGATGCCCAACTTACGAGTTTATCACCGAGGAACTGTATATGTCCTGACGTGCTCTTCCAGTCTAACATACAACCAGCATGATCTGCATCTGTATACGTTGTTAGTTCAAAGCTAGTATCTTTAGGATACACAGACCAAGATCTGCAGTCCCCTTCAGATACCTAAATATGCGCTTAACTGCAGACATATGGATTTGTTTGGGATTGGCCTGATATCTTGCACATAAGCATGTTGAAAACATTATATCTGGCCTACTAGAAGTAAGATACATTAAAGAACCTATCATCCCTCTATAAGTCCTAACATCAACAGCCTTTCCAGAAGGATCGGTGCTAATCTTAGTACCTGGTGCCATTGGGGTACCAATCTGTCAATATCGAAATTCTAAACAAGAATTTAATTAAACACTCAGAAACTTTGTTAAAGGAGTTTGCGGAATAACACTTTAACAATCAATAAAACAGTATATGGACCAAATAACAAGTTATATTGAATTAACTTAATGATTACAATCACAGCCTCAATCTGTTGAACAGGCTCAACAGACGTTCAATACTTCTCTAAAGAAAGGATTTCTAAGAATCTTGAGGCTAATTCTCTCTAGAACAAAAACGTATTCTGTATCAATATATCTATTTTTCTTCTATCAATGCTAAACTTCTAGACTATATATATACAAAACAGATTACAAGATAAATATGAAAATAATATTGATCTTCAGCATCCAGTCCATAATTATCTTCAATCTCCTAGTCTTTCACATCAAGCAACCAATCCATCTTTATCTTCATAAGCAGCATTAACTTCATCCTCAGTAGTACTAACCATGCTTGCAGTAGTAATTCTTCAAGCAGTACTAACTACTAGCAGTATTAACTTTCAAGCAGTATTAATACCTCTAGCAGTAGTAATCCTACAAGCAGTAGTAATACCACCTTTGAATAGCAGTACTAAAGTCTTCAGCAGTATTAATTCTTTAACACTTAGCAGCACTAACTGGACTTTGCACATTTTAGACCCAACAATCTCCCCCTAACTTAACTTTTTAACTCAAAAAGTTAAGTTCTTCAGAATGTGGTCTTCATGATGCTTTCAAAATATTTGCTCAGATTCCTAGATCAGGATTCAAACCTAGACTTTGATTGATTGTTCTTTTGATCACAATTCTGGCCATTTCTGAACCTTTAGGACATACCAGCTTAGCTTTCAACATCCCTTGCAACTTTGCTTTGTTGTGGTCATATATCTTATCCACAAAGTAGTTCTCATGATAGCTTTTATCAATGGTTAAGACATAGACTCCACATCTTTCAAACATCATACAATGATCAATTCTTTTAAAACCATTTTCATGATGTAGGTCTTTGATAAGATACTTCACTCTATCTGGATCAAACATCATGCATAAAAACTCCATGATCATCTTAGTTATACTCATCGCAGCTTCTTTCAGCATGTCACCATATAGATTCAGACCAACCTTATACATCTCCTCCAAATATGTTCTGGAACAACTTCTGATGATCTTTCCCCAGGTTGAATAAACTTCATACTGATCACCCATTCTCTTGATTCTGATGTATTCTGTTCTTTTGTCCAAGAGTGTATCCCAATGAATGATTTCAGGAGCATTCACTGAGATAGGATCATCTTTCACTGGTTCTTCGTCTGTTACTGTCATATACAAATCAAACTGCACATCAGATTGACTTGATTATTCTTGACTATGCTCAGTTTCAACATGCTCTGTAGGAGGTGCAATAGTAGGTTTTGATGGTTCTTCTTCCATTCTTTCACTTTCCTTTTCTTTCTCAACTTCCTCAATTCTAGGCCTCTTTGCCTTTGGCTTTGTAGCAATAGACTTCTTTCTTTTTACAGCTCCAATTTTCTGGGCTAGTGTTTCTTCTTTCTTTACTTCTGCCCTTTCTTTTGTAGGAGTTCCTTCTTCACTGTCAGGGAAGGGTTGTTGAATATTCAGATCATGCCTTTCTTTCATCTTTCTTTCAAACTCAACCCTCTGACTGAAGTCTCCTTGAAGCTTGGCCATTTCCTTCTTGTATAATTCTTCTATTCTGCTGAAGGAAATATTTGTAAACATCCCTTCAGGAACTCTAATGGATCCTTTCAGGAAGTTGATCATCTTTCTTCTTTCTTGATTGGCTAGGAAGGTTTTTGAGGGCTGTCTTTTCTGTGGAGCTTTCATAGTAACCTTCTTTACATCACTTTTCAGGCTCTTCTGATACTCTTCATTTAGCCTTTTTGCCAAATCTAATGCAATCTTTCTGTCTTTGGCAGTTTGAATCTCATTCTCCTTTTCAAGCTCTTCTTGCAACTTCTTTGCCAACTCTGCATCCAAGTCAATTTGCTTCTGCTTTTTCACTGGTTTCTCAGATTCAACCACCTTCTCTTTTCCTTTCTTCTTTGCATCTGACATGCTTATCTCTTTCTTTTTCTTCTCTGTTTCTCCTTCTTTGATCACCACTCCCTTAACCTTTTGAGTGGCTTTAGGAGTGTCATGCTTTGCCTTAACCAGAGTTTCAGCTATCTCTATCTCTTCTCTGGACATTTCAGTTTCTGCTTCTTGTTCTTTTGTTTCTACTGCTGGTTTATCTGTTTCTACTGCTGGTTCAGTTTCTCCTTCTTTCACAGTTTCTGTTGCTTTCACAGTTTCTGCTGCTTTCACAGTTTCTGCTGCTTTCACAGTTTCCTTCTCACCTTTCTTTTCAGATTCAGCATCAAACTCCCCCTCAACTTGAAATTCCATTGCCTCTGAACTCTCCCCCTTTTTGCACTTCCTCTTCTCTTCAAGACATATTGCTTTTTCTTCTTTTTATGCACCAAATGGAGTACCATCTTCTTGAGTTTGGTAATCTACAGTTGTTGAGAAGTGATCACCTTTTTCAATTTCTCTATCTCCAAGCCCTGATTGATGACATCTAGATTGACATTTCCAATTGTTTCCATCAATTCATCATAGTTATATCTGTCCTCACCTCCTTTTGGGTGTGTTGGCCACCCTTGAAGGATCCTTGGATCTTTTAGTAGAGGCCTTCTTCCTAGCAGAAGCACCTGCTACCCCCGTGGTTTCTTGGCACCTGGGACCTTTAGATGATTTCTCATCTAAAGTTGTCGTGGGGTAGGTCTTAGAGATGTTCACACTATCCTGATCCACACCTTGTGCAGAATCAGTAGTGTGAGCCTTACTGCCCACATGTTCTTCCTCCTTCTTAGAGAGCACCTTCTTGGGGTTGGGAGACACCCCTGGGGTTTCCCTTTGGATATTCTCTAATGGAGAATGCTCCATCAGAGGGCTTGCAGGCTTCTGGGGTGAAGCTACAGGAAGGGAAGGAACCTTCTATACCTTTTTCCTTACATATGTTTTGGTGATAGGGGAAATTAGCTTTACAATAGGGATCTGAGGAGGATTAATTGAAATGAATGGTGTGGGTAGGTCATCAGTGGGTTGGTCAGATGTGGGCTTTGACCCTGATGCCTCACCATGGTAATGAGACGCACCCATCATTGTAGAGAACAATGGAGTGTCTTGTCCAGAAAAGTCCTTACTAGGCCTTTTCATGTTAGAGAACACCTTCCCTTTGGGAGGTTTAGGTACATACACCTCTTGAAAAGAGGGTAAATCCGTCAATCCTTTGTTAAGTACTTCTTGTATAAACCTGGGATACATATAAAATCTTTTTGTTTTGGTTTTGGTATCCAGGATTGACAGCAGATCATTCAAAATCATTTGTGAAAAATTAAACTTTCTGTAGGTTGCTAAGAAGACAAGAGCATAAGCTATGGTACTGCTGAACTCACTCCATCCAGTTGTTTTGCGAGAAATACAATGTTGCAGAGTCTGAACAAAAAATCTCCACTGAGGTGAAAATTTGCTCTTGAAGAACTTATAGACCTCAGTGGGACCTTCATACCCCATTCTGCTAATTTCTTGGAAGAGATCTTCCTTGGAAAGAGAAGTTATACCTGAGGCATCATCTAGACGTAGATGAGTGCGGATACAGACTTCTGTGAGTATGATCGTTTTATCACAGACTCTGGATTGGATGACCTGATTGCCATTAGCAGTCTGAACGGAGGCATTGGTCCAGAATTGTCGCATATGTTCCACATAGATGGTGAGATTGACAGTGAGTGCATAGGCAATGTGGGATGCTATCTGGAAATCCACAATTTGTTCAAAACCCTCAGCTTGTTTGGGTTTCTGCAGCATTGCAAGTTCATTCTGATCGTCCACAAATTCCAGTCCTGCCATCGTTCTTAGGTTCGAATCAACTCTAGGGTTTATGCACTGGGAAGCAAGAATTCGAGAGAGAGAGAGAGAGAGAGAGAGAAAGAACACTCGTAGGAAATTCAAAGAGCCGTTTGGATTTTGGCGGTCAGAGAGGGTATTTATAGGTGGAAGGTTTCAGTTAGAAGCAATACTAAGTATCCTAGCAGCATTAACAATCCCGCAGTACTAACCCATATAAGCAGTAGTAACACATACCAGCAGCATTAACACAGACTAGCAGTATTAACACATACCAGCAGTATTAACACTGTCTGGCAGTAGAAATAGGGTAAGCAGTAGTAACTTTGCACTGGCAGTATAAACCACCAAGCAGTATTAACCATACTTAACCATATTTGAACTGTCAGTAGGATTAATAGTGACAGCAGTATTAACTTAACCAGAAGTACTAAGTTTCTAATCAGCAGGGGAATCTGAAACACTTAAACACACATAGTTAGTAGCACCATGCACAATACATTATGAGAAAGTAAGCATGAAGGAATCTATATAGAAATGGTACATAAAGAAAATCAAAAGAGGCTTATTCAATGTTTATCATGCCTACACTTGTGACCAAGAATGTGAATCTGCCCACATCAAAAGCTTTGGTGAATAGATCAGCAAATTGGTTACTTGTGTGTACTTTCAAAACCTGAATTAACTTCTTTTCATTGCAATCTCTAATGAAATGGTACCTGATTTCTATATGCTTGGTTTTAGAGTGCTTGACTGGATTATTAACAATGCTTATAGCACTGATGTTGTCAATGAAGATTGGAGTGTGAAGAAAGGTAACACCATAGTCCAACATCTGATTCTGAATCCATAGCACTTGAGAGCAGCAGCTTGCAGCAGCTATATACTCTGCTTCTGTTGTAGAGGTGGACACTGTGGTTTGCTTTTTACACTGCCATGAAACTAGTCTTGCACCCAAAAACAGACATCCTCCTGATGTAGACTTTCTATCCAAGTTTGCACCACCCAAATCACTATCAGAATATGCAAGTAGATCAAATGGTGAGTCATGAGGATACCAAAGACCCAACCTAGGTTGTCCTTTGAGATATCTGAAGATCCTCTTGACTGCTTGAAAATGAGATTGCTTAGGTCTTACTTGAAATCTGGCACACACACAGATAGCAAACATAATATCTAGCCTTGAAGCTGTTAGATACATGAGGGAGCCTATCATAGATGTATAATGATGAACATCCACATCCTTCCCCTCGAGATCTGCAGTGATCTGTTTGTGTGTTTCCATAGGTGTGCTTGCAGGCTTTGAATCTGAAAATCCAAACTTTGTAAGTATATCCTGCACATACTTGGATTGGCTTATGAAGATACCATCTTTCTTCTGTTTAACCTGTAGCCCAAGGAAGAATGTAAGTTCACCCATGGAGCTCATCTTGAATCTTTTGTGCATCAGCTCCTCAAACTCCTTGCACAGATAATCTTTTGTGGATCCAAAGATGATATCATCCACATAGATTTGAACAAGCAGGATGTCCTTCTTCTTCCTTTTAATGAACAGAGTCTTGTCAATGATTCCCCTTTCAAAACCATTTTCCAAGAGATAGGTAGACAGAGTGTCATACCATGCTCTTGGTGCTTGATGTAGCCCATAGAGTGCCTTCTTTAGTTTGTATACTTTGTCAGGAAAGTTAGGATTTTCAAACCCTGGAGGCTGACAAACATATACTTCTTCATCAATTTTTCCATATAGAAATGCACTCTTGACATCCATCTGAAATACTCTGAACTGCATGAAAGAAGCATAGGCTAGAAACAGCCTAATTGCTTCAATTCTGGCTACTGGTGCAAACACTTCTTCATAATATATCCCCTCTTCTTGTGTATACCCTTGTGCCACAAGCCTGACCATATTCTTTATCACAATACCTCTCTCATCTTTCTTATTCCTGAACACCCATTTAGTGCCAATTGCTCTTTGTCCTTGTGGAAGGTCAACTACATCCCACACATTTTGCAGCTCAAACTGCAGCAGCTCCTCTTGCATTGCTTCTATCCAGCTTGGTTCTTTCATTGCATCATAGGCCTTCTTGGGTTCAATCTGAGATAGAAAACAAGATAACAACCCTGACTGCAAGTCTTTCAATCCTCCTATCTTACTTTGATGCCTTGTGATCCTAGGAGAATTGATGTCACCAATCACCAACTGAGGAGGATGATTTTTCTAAGTTCCTGTTTGATGTGCAGCCTCCTCATTGATATTTGCATCCAGATTAGAGTCATTTTTCTTAGGAGTGCTTCCACCAAATACTGAAGAATTTTCTTCATCAGTATCATCTTCTGACAGTATGGGCATCTCAGGACCTGTGTTTCCTGAAGGATGAGCATCCTCTTTATCACTCTTATCCTTTTCATCACCTTTTTCATCTTCATCATCTTTATCCTCTACATCCTATTCTGGTTCAGAATCCTCTTTTTCTGAATCATCCTTCTTTTCTTTTTGACAGAATTCAACAGGATCAATTGTAGGTATAGGGAACAGCACAAACTCTGGTTTCTGTGCTTGTACCTTTTCTGAGCTTGTTCCTGCAATTTGTACATCACTAAAACCCAAAGAGTTAGTTAGTGAATCAATGTCAAACAGGCAATCAGGACATGCACCAATTAGATTTGGTGTGTTCTCATTGCATTTGACATTGTCACTTTCCTCTATAATCCTTGAAGAACTATTGAAAACTCTATATGCCTTACTCTGAGAGGAGTATCCAACAAGGAATCCATCCTCAGCTTTGCTTTCAAACTTGCCTAAATGAGTTTTGGTATTGAGGATTGTGCAAGGACACCCAAAAGGTTTGAAAAAATCAATAAAAGGTTTCTTCTTTTTGAAAAGTTCATAAGGTGTTTTTCCTTGGGATTTGACTACTAGAACTCTGTTTTGGACATAACAAGCAGTATTAACTGCTTCTGCCCAAAAAGTAATTGGTAATTTTGAATCTGTCAAGAGAGATCTAGCAGACTCAATCAATGTCCTATTTCTCCTCTCAGCAATACCATTTTGTTGAGGAGTCCTAGGAGAACTGAATTGTCTCTCAATACCTTTAGTCTCACAAAAGTTGTTTAAGTCACTGTTTTTAAACTTAGTTCCATTATCAGATCTGATGACTTTAACTCTTAGATTTGTTTGGTTTTCAATCCTAAGGATAAAGGATTTGATCAGTCCACTTGTCTCATCCTTAGTCCTCAGAAAATATACCCAAGTAAATCTAGAGAAGTCATCAACAATGACTAAGCAATAGGATTTCTTACCAACACTCATCACATTTGTAGGACCAAAGAGATCCATATGCAATAACTGAAGAGGTGAAGAGATTGAGTTTATTTCTTTGGACTTATGAGAAGTTTTGTACTGCTTGCCTTTAAGACATGCAACACAATGATCATCACATGAAAACACTTTTTGAGGCAAACCTCTTACAAGGTTGTTTTTCACAAGATTGTTCATAGTTTTAAAATTCATGTGACACATCCTTCTGTGCCAAAGAGATGATTCATCTAAAGAAGCTTTTGAAAACAGACAGTTTAGTGATGAATCAGATGAAACACTCTATAGGTCCAAACAATAAACATTGTCCTTTCTAGGAGTTCTAAGTAGTATCATTTTTTCATCAACTACCTTGAATCCTGGAGCAAGGATAATACATTCAGTATCATTAAATAATATACTATGTTTCTTGTCACAGACCTGTGATACACTTAACAGGTTGTATCTCAATTGCTCAACATAGTACACATCCTCAAAAGTCATCTTACCTTTTGATACAGTACCTTTACCACTTATCTTACCTCCTGCTGGATTGTCACCAAAAGCAACACGTCCTCCATCAAACCTTTTGAAATTTTGAAGGCAGGACATGTTACCTGTCATGTGCCTAGAGCAACCACTGTCTACATACCAAATGCTCTTCCCCTTGAGCTGTTGGTTACCCTGCACATAAGATAAAACAGTTAGTTTCTTGAGGGAACCCAAACCAAAGTGGTCTTGGGTTGCCCTTTCTCGTCAACATACTCATATTCATTAAGCTTAGTCTTGATGAGATTATCAGAGTCAGGAATCTCATGGCTGGAATACTTTGTCTTAATTATAGGCTTGGCAGTATTAACACTGGTAGCAGTACTATCCTTGTTAGAAGTATTAACTTGGTCAACAACACTAACTTTGTTAGCAGTACTAACTTGGTCAGCAGTAGTATTGCTATCAGCAGCACTATTTCTGTTAGCAGTATTATTTGAGGTAGCAGTACTAACAGGTTTAATTTCTTTTGGAACCCAAATTAAGACACATTTGTTTGCTTTCTTATTCTTTGTGTTACTCCTTGATTTGCTTGGAGTATTTTCTTTTGCTTTAACAAACTTATTCTGAATATGAGATTTTGCAGTACCAGTTTTCATTGGTGATGTTCTCACATTCCCCACCATGTGGTTCCTTGATCTTTTTGATTGCTTCCTATAACCAACAGATTTTTGATGTTGTCTTTGAAAAGTAAATCTTTGGTTAATAGGATTGAAATAACAGTGTTTGGCTAAATGATTCAACTTGCCACAAATAAAACAAGGCTTTAGTCTATTGATTTTGCTTAGATCAATTCCCTGTTTTTGAACCCACTGGTTATTTCTGTTTCTCTGATTTCCCCTTATTTTATCATGTTGATGGGGCTTGATCTGTTGATAAGTACAGGGATTTACAACAGTAGTTTGCATATAGTGATTTCCCTGTAGCTTTTCCTTCCCTTTTCTAGAGGTCTCAGCTTTCTCACTCTTAACAGTTTCTTCCTCGCTCTTAGACTTCTCCACTTTCTCACTCTTAACAAATGGTTTACCTCCCTTCTCATTTGTAAGAATATGGTTTTCTAAGGGAATTCCTTTCTGGTCTTCCTTGTTCTCTTCTTCAGATTCTGCCGCAACCACTACAGTGTCTAAAGGATCTACTTCTGTGGCTCCTTCAGGTAAGTCATTCTTATCTTGCCTTTCTAAGAGGTTTGAAGTGAGTGGAATATAGTTGTTGTTGTAAGGAGGAGGGGTGTTATTATATCCTATACCTCTCTTCAGTTTGTCATGAACTTGAGATTTGAGTAAAGTGTCCATTGCTTTAGAGGCATTGGAAAATTTCTCAATGTCTAGTTTGGCCTTCTCAAATTAACTTCTGACTTTCTCACATTCTTCTCTGGCCTTCTCTAGCTTAATCTCTAACTCCTTCTTCTCCCACTTCCAATAATTTTGATCATATGAATGTTGAAGTTCATTGGCCTGATATGCCTTAATTTGCTCTTCAAAATTCACAATGATCAAATTAGACTCTCTTATATGTTTCTCCAGTCTTTTAAGATCATCACACATACTCTAATTGTGATCCCTGTACTTCTTAACAGTTTCAAGACAGGCTTTAGAGCAAAGTTTAGATCTTACCTCTGTGGGAATTGCAGTGCTTGAAGACTCTGAAACCTCAGCCATCAATGCTTGATTCTGAATTGCCTCATCAGCTTGTGTTGGGAACTGAAGAATTCATCAAGTATGGTTAATACTGCTGATTCAGAGTTAATACTGCTAGAAGACATAAAGGTTAATACTGCTGAGTGTTACTACTGCTAGTGTTAATTAATACTGCTAGTCAAAGTTAGTACTGCTTGAACAAAGTTAGTACTGCTTAGCTAGTTAGTACTGCTAGTGGTTAGTACTGCTTAGTGGTTAAGGCTGCTAGAAGGAAGTTAATGCTGCTGAAGATTAATACTGCTTATATGATGAAGATTCGTATGAAAGGATATACATGGAAGCTTAGAGATATACATAGAAGATATACTGAAAATATTTTATTCATTGTAATTATCTTTGTATTCAGTATATATATATAGTATTGTTTAGAATAGGTAAGATATAACAATTTTTTTAGTTTTCATTCTTTTAGAGAAAATCAACCTCAAGGCATAGATCCTAATTCTAGAGAAGTAGAATTCGTATTGGTGAGCCTGTTCATCAATATTGAGGTTGAGTGTGTAATTCTGTAACTTCAAAGTATTCAATACAAGTTTACAGTTTGTTTCTCATATTTTCTGTATTGATTTACTATTTCTTTGGATATCAAAGTGTTATTCCGCAAACTTCTTTGATATTGTTTCTGAGAATTAATTCTTGTTGAGAATTCGATCCTGACAAGTGGTATCAGAGCTAAATTCTCTCAGAAACAGTTATTCATCATGGAAAATCTTACAGAATCAAGCAGTACTTTGGTCTCAAAAGTTCCAATGCTCAGATCCAATGAATTTGACATGTGGAAAATCAGAATCAAGCAATATATTCTCCTCATAGATTACTCTATGTGGGACATCATTGAGAATGGCCCATCTGATGGAGGAAAGATTGGTGAAGATGGCAAAAGAACTCCTCCAAAGACAGATACAGACAGGAAATCAAGACAGACAGAGATGAAAGCCTTGAGCACACTGCTCTTGGCCATTCCAAATGAGTATCAACACCAATTCTGCAATTGTACTGATGCACAGATGCTCTGGAATGCTCTAGAGAAGAGATTCTCAGGTACTAAAAGTACCAAGAGAAATCAAAAGGCAATCTTAAAACAACAGTATGAAAACTTCATCTCAACTAAGAATGAGTCCATGACTCAAACTTTTGACAGGTTTAATAAACTAATTGGTGAACTAGGTACTATGGGAGTACAGATTGATCAAGATGATGTGAACAGAAAGTTCTTAAGGTCCCTTGGAGATGAATGGACCATGTACACTGTGTCATTCAGACAGAATGATCAGTTGGAAGACAAAGAACTTGATGATCTGTACAATGATCTTAGAGTATTTGAAGCTGAGGTGGAGGCAAAGAAGAAGCCTTCTGGATATGTTCATAATGCTGCACTCCTATCAGCATCAATTGATTCTACTGCTAACCCTGAATCAGTTAATGCTGCTAATGGATCAAATTTAGATAAAGGCACTGATTATGTATTTGAAGCTCTTCTTTCTAATCATGGAAATTCTTCTTTGATCAATGATGACTTAGAACAACTTCATCCTGATGATCTGGAAGAGATGGATATTAAATGGCAGATGGCCATGCTCTCCATGAGGGTTAAGAAGTTTATAAAGAGGACTGGAAGAAACAACTTCTCACAAAGAAGAGAAGATGGAGCAGGGTTTGATAAATCAAAGGTAGAATGCTACAAATGCCATCTGAAGGGACATTTTGCTAGAGAATGCAGAAGTGGAATGTCTCACAACAACAACCATCAACAAGCTCAATCTGGAAGCTTCAATAACAACAGAAACTCTGCTCAAGCCCTTGTTTCTCAACAAGGAATGGGGTTTGATTGGAGTGATCAAGCAGAAGAAGCTATTCAGAATCAAGCTCTTATGGCTAAAGTATCTGATCTCCCATCTGAGGTAAGTTCTAATCTCTGCTCTAAAACTTGCATAGACACTGTTAAAAGGTACAGGGATCACAATCAGAAGATGAGTGATGACCTTAAGAGACTAGAAAAGGATATAAAAGACTATGTGAGGATAGTAGAGAGATTTGAAGATCAAATCAAAGGTTTTCAAGCCAATGAACTACAACACTCATATGACACCAATTACTGGCAGTGGGAGAAAAAGGATTTAGAACTTAAACTGACCAAATCTAAAGAGGAGAGTGAAAAACTGAAAGAGGAGTTAACCAAGGTTAAGCTTGATGTAGAAAAGTTTTCCAATGCTTCTAAAGCAATGGACTCCTTACTGCAAAATCAGATTCATGATAAATTAAGAAGAGGAATTGGGTATAATGACACACCTCCACCATATAACAACAATTACATTCCTCCTACTTCAGACCTGTTAGACACCAAAGATAGGAAGGACTTGCCTGAGGGAGCCACTGAAATAGATCCCTTAGATGAGGAAATTGTTGAGGATAAGACTGAGAAAGAGGTTGGCAAGAGTAAGGAGAACAAGGTGAGTGGTGAGATTTCTATAGAAAACAACATTATCACCAATGAGGATTGTGGAAGGGCTTGGATCAAATCCAAGAACATAGAGAAGACAGAGGAAAAGTCTGGTAAGGTCCATTATAAACAGACCACAGTTGTGAATCCAGGTCCTTGCAAACAGTGTGCTTGTAAGAAGAATGAGCCCCAAAAACAGGACAAAAATAGGGGAAATCAAAGAAACTGGAATAATCAATGGGCACATAAACAAGGGGTTGATCTGAGTAAAATCAATAGACCAAAACCTTGTTTTATCTGTGGCAAATTGAATCATCTTGCAAAATTCTGTTATTTCAATCCTATGAACTCTCAGAAGGAAGTGGTGCCACTCGTGCTCTCCTTGCTGATTATACCCAGACACCACGTCAAGGAATGACCCCACTAAGAACCCCACAGAGAACACCAGCAGGAAAGCAAGATGCTATTATGATGGAGGCTGAGAATCAGGCCAGGCTAAGACTATCTCAGACACCATTACTTGGAGGCGAAAATCCAGATTTGCACCCTTCAGATTTTTCAGGTGTCACTCCTAAGAAAAAGGATATTCAAACACCAAACCCCATGTTGACACCATCGGCAACTCCTGGAGGCGTGAGTCTTACGCCTAGAATTGGAATGACACCTTCAAGAGATGGCCATGCTTTTGGTGTCACTCCCAAAGGAACTCCCATAAGGGATGAGCTACACATTAATGAAGAGGTGGAAATGCATGATAGTGCTAAACTTGAGCTTCGGAGGCAAGCTGATATGAGAAGGAATTTGCGTTCCGGTTTGACCGGTCTTCCACAGCCCAAAAATGAGTATCAGATAGTTGTCCAACCAGCTCCAGAAGATAATGAAGAACAAGAGGAGAAGATGGAAGAGGATATGTCTGACAGGATTGCTAGGGAGAAGGCTGAAGAAGAAGCTAGGCTACAGGCATTACTTAAAAAAAGGTCAAAAGTACTGCAAAGGGAGCTCCCTAGGCCTCCAGCTGGCTCGCTGGACCTGATAAGGAACTCTCTAATAAGAGCTGATGAAGACAAAAGCTCTTTCGTTCCTCCTACTTTGATCGAACAGGCTGATGAGATGATAAGAAAGGAGCTTTTGTCCTTGCTGGAACATGATAATGTGAAATATCCTCTTGATGAGAAGCTGGAGAAAGATAAAAAGAAAGGAAGCAAGCGTTCTGGTGGAAAATCTGTTTCTGTCCCTGCCATAGAAGAATTTGATGAGGATGAACTGAAAGAGGCTGATCAAATGATTAAAGAAGAGGCAAAATTCTTTGGTTCATAGGATTGAAATAACAGAATTTTGCAAGATGATTCAATTTGCCACAGATAAAACAAGGTTTTGGTCTATTGATTTTACTCAGATCAACCCCTTGTTTATGTGCCCAATGATTATTCCAGTTTCTTTGATTTCCCCTCTTTTTGTCCTGTTTTTGGGGCTCATTCTTCTTACAAGCACACTGTTTGCAAGGACCTGGATTCACAACTGTGGTCTGTTTATAATGGACCTTACCAAACTTTTCCTCTGTCTTCTCTATGTTCTTGGATTTGATCCAAGCCCTTCCACAATCCTCATTGGTGATAATGTTGTTTTCTTTAGAAATCTCACCACTCACCTTGTTCTCCTTACTCTTGTCAACCTCTTTCTCAGTCTTATCCTCAACAATTTCCTCATCTAAGGGATCTATTTCAGTGGCTCCCTCAGGCAAGTCCTTCCTGTCTTTGGTGTCTAACAGGTCTGAAGTAGGAGGAATGTAATTGTTGTTATATGGTGGAGGTGTGGCATTATACCCAATTCCTCTTCTCAACTTATCATGAATCTGATTTTGCAGTAAGGAGTCCATTGCTTTAGAAGCATTGGAAAACTTTTCTACATCAAGCTTAACTTTGGTTAACTCCTCTTTCAGTTTTTCACTCTCCTCTTTAGATTTGGTCAGTTTAAGTTCTAAATCCTTTTTCTCCCACTGCCAGTAATTAGTGTCATATGAGTGTTGTAGTTCATTGGCTTGAAAACCTTTGATTTGATCTTCAAATCTCTCTACTATCCTCACATAGTCTTTTATATCCTTTTCTAGTCTCTTCAGGTCATCACTCATCTTCTGATTGTGATCCCTGTACCTTTTAACAGTGTCTATGCAAGTTTTAGTGCAGAGATTAGAACTTACCTCAGATGGGAGATCAGATACTTTAGCCATAAGAGCTTGATTCTGAATAGCTTCTTCTGCTTGATCACTCCAATCAAACCCCATTCCTTGTTGAGAAACAAGGGCTTGAGCAGAGTTTCTGTTGTTATTGAAGCTTCCAGATTGAGCTTGTTGATGGTTGTTGTTGTGAGACATTCCACTTCTGCATTCTCTAGCAAAATGTCCCTTCAGATGGCATTTGTAGCATTCTACCTTTGATTTATCAAACCCTGCTCCATCTTCTCTTCTTTGTGAGAAGTTGTTTCTTCCAGTCCTCTTTATAAACTTTTTAACCCTCATGGAGAGCATGGCCATCTGCCATTTAATATCCATCTCTTCCAGATCATCAGGATGAAGTTGTTCTAAGTCATCATTGATCAAAGAAGAATTTCCATGATTAGAAAGAAGAGCTTCAAATACATAATCAGTGCCTTTATCTAAATTTGATCCATTAGCAACATTAACTGATTCAGGGTTAGCAGTAGAATCAATTGATGCTGATAGGAGTGCAGCATTATGAACATATCCAGAAGGCTTCTTCTTTGCCTCCACCTCAGCTTCAAATACTCTAAGATCATTGTACAGATCATCAAGTTCTTTGTCTTCCAACTGATCATTCTGTCTAAATGACACAGTGTACATGGTCCATTCATCTCCAAGGGACCTTAAGAACTTTCTGTTCACATCATCTTGATCAATCTGTACTCCCATAGTAGCTAGTTCACCAATTAGTTTATTAAACCTGTCAAAAGTTTGAGTCATGGACTCATTCTTAGTTGAGATGAAGTTTTCATACTGTTGTTTTAAGATTGCCTTTTGATTTCTCTTGGTACTTTTAGTACCTGAGAATCTCTTCTCTAGAGCATTCCAGAGCATCTGTGCATCAGTACAATTGCAGAATTGGTGTTGATACTCATTTGGAATGGCCAAGAGCAGTGTGCTCAAGGCTTTCATCTCTGTCTGTCTTGATTTCCTGTCTGTATCTGTCTTTGGAGGAGTTCTTTTGCCATCTTCACCAATCTTTCCTCCATCAGATGGGCCATTCTCAATGATGTCCCACATAGAGTAATCTGTGAGGAGAATATATTGCTTGATTCTGATTTTCCACATGTCAAATTCATTGGATCTGAGCATTGGAACTTTTGAGACCAAAGTACTGCTTGATTCTGTAAGATTTTCCATGATGAATAACTGTTTCTGAGAGAATTTGGCTCTGATACCACTTGTCAGGATCGAATTCTTAACAAGAATTAATACTCAGAAACTAATATCAAAGAAGTTGCGGAAAAACACTTTGATATTTGATAAAACAGTAATCAAAAACAGTATATATTTATCAAACAGTAAACTTGTATTGAATGCTTAAAACTACAAGATTACACACTCAACCTCAATATTGATGAACAGGCTCACCAATACGAATTCTACTTCTCTAGAATTAGGATCTATGCCTTGAGGTTATTTTTCTCTAAAAGAATGAAAACTAAAGTTAAACGTTATTCTCCTATTCTAAACACTACTATATATATATACTGAATACAAAGATAATTACAATGAATAAAATATCTTCAGTATATCCAGCTGTAGTACTTTCCATCCGGATCTCTTTAGCAGCACTAATAATGCTCAGCAGCATTAACTTCATCTAGCAGCATTAACTTCAACTAGCAGCATTAACTTCAAGCAGTACTAACTACTAGCAGTACTAAGTAGCTAAGCAGTACTAACTTTGTTCAAGCAGTACTAACTTTAACTAGCAGTAGTAATTCTACTAGCAGTAGTAACACTTAGCAGTATTAATCTTCAACTTGTTCTGGCAGTAGTAACTACACTTGTACTAGCAGTAGTAACTATACTTAGTAGAATCTTCAGTTCCCAACAAGATGTGTGGGATCTAGTAGACCTTCCTAAAGGTCACAGAGCAATTGGCACAAAATGGATCTTCAGAAACAAGAGAGATGAAAGAGGTATTGTTATAAGAAACAAAGCAAGGCTGGTAGCTCAAGGCTACACTCAAGAAGAGGGCATAGATTATGAAGAAGTTTTTGCACCTGTAGCTAGGATAGAAGCAATCAGACTATTCCTAGCCTATGCTTCTTACATGAACTTCAAAGTCTACCAAATGGATGTAAAAAGTGCTTTTCTCTATGGGTCAATTGAAGAAGAAGTATATGTCTGTCAACCACCAGGGTTTGAAAACCCAAGCTATCCAGACAGAGTATACAAATTAAAGAAAGCACTTTATGGACTACATCAAGCCCCAAGAGCATGGTATGACACCCTGTCATCCTATCTCTTGGAAAATGACTTTGAAAGAGGAGTCATTGATAAGACTCTATTTATCAAAAGAAAGAAGAAGGATATCTTGCTGGTCCAAATATATGTTGATGACATTATTTTTGGTTCTACAAGAAACAACATGTGCAAGGAGTTTGAGGATTTAATGCATCAAAGGTTCAAAATGAGTTCCATGGGGGAACTTACTTTCTTCCTTGGACTCCAAGTTCAACAGAAGTCAGATGGCATTTTTATATGTCAATCCAAGTATGTGCAGGATATTCTAACCAAGTTTGGTTTCTCAGAATCAAAACCTGCCAGCACACCTATGGAAACACACAAGCAGATCACAGCAGATCTTGAGGGGGAGGATATGGATGTGCATCTTTATAGATCCATGATTGGCTCTCTCATGTATCTCACAGCATCAAGGCCAGATATTATGTTTCCAGTCTGTGTATGTGCAAGATTTCAAGTTAGGCCAAAGCAATCTCCCTTTCAAGCTGTTAAGAGGATATTCAGATATCTCAAAGGGCAACCCAGATTGGGACTTTGGTATCCTCATAACTCACCTTTTGACCTAATAGCATACTCAGACAGTGATCTAGGTGGGGCAAACTTGGACAGAAAATCTACTTCTGGAGGATGTCAGTTTTTGGGTGCTAGACTAGTCTCCTGGCAGTGCAAGAAACAAACCACAGTATCCACATCTACAACAGAGGCAGAGTACATAGCAGCTGCAAGTTGCTGTTCTCAAGTCTTATGGATTCAGAATCAAATGCTGGATTATGGGGTAACCTTTCTACACACTCCAATATTTATTGACAACAGCAGTGCTATTAGCATTGTAAATAATCCAGTCAAGCACTCAAAGACAAAGCACATTGAAATCAGGTATCACTTTATAAGAGATTGTAATGAAAAGAAACTTATTCAAGTTGTCAAAGTTCACACTGATAATCAGTTTGCTGATCTATTCACTAAAGCTTTTGATGTGGGTAGATTCACTTTCTTGGTAACAAGTGTGGGAATGATAAACTCTGAATAATCTTCTTCTCAAAAAGTGGTTTTATACCTGTATATTTTTATTCTTGGTGTTACTAATCTTCTTTTTCAGGATATGCATAGCAGTACTCAGTATTTAGCAAGTTTAAAAGGAGTAAGTATAGTTAATACTGCTTGTGGTTAATACTGCTTTCAGTTAATACTGCTTTCAGTTAATACTGCTTTCAGTTAATACTGCTTGTGGTTAATACTGCTTTCAGTTAATACTGCTTTCAGTTAATACTGCTTTCAGTTAATACTGCTCGTGGTTAATACTGCTTTCAGTTAATACTGCTAGTGGTTAATACTGCTTTCAGTTAATACTGCTAGTGGTTAATACTGCTTAGTAGTTAATGCTGCTAGTTAGTTAATACTGCTAGCCGTTACTACTGCTAGTAGTTAATACTGCTCTAGGTTAATACTGCTTATATTCCGAATACTATAAATACTTTTTGCCCGCCTAAAAGTTCATAACGACTCTTTGCATACTGTTCTCTTGCGCTCAAAACCTTTTCTCTCTCAAGTTCGAAGTTTTCAGGCAAGTTTTCACTAAGATCAATGGCATCCATGACGTTCATCGACGAGCACAACGAGATTGCGATGCTACAAAAGCCAAAGCAAGCTTCAGGATTTCATCAGATTGTGGATTTCCTCAAGTCAAGCCACATTGCTCATGCTCTTACTGTATCCCCTACAATCTACATTGAGCACCAAAGGCAGTTCTGGGCTAATGCAACCATTGTTGTGGAAAATGGTGTGCAAATGATCAAGACAAGAATCTGTGATCACTCACTTACAGTTACTGAAGAAGTTATTCGCATCAGTCTACGTCTAGACGATGCATCTGGTATAACTTCTATCCCAAATGATGAACTGTTTTCAAATCTTACAAGAATGGGGTATGGAGGCCCATTGGGTGTTTTCAAATTTTCTAAAGCTAAATTCTCACCCCAATGGCGTTTCTTTGTCCATACTCTTATGCATTGCATATCCAAAAAGACTACTGGATGGAGTGAGTTCAGCAGCACTATTGCTTATGCTTTGGTGTGCTTGGCCACTGCCCGAAAGTACAATTTTTCTAAAATGATTTTCAATGATCTTGTCTCAAACATGGGAAACAAAAAGAGCTTCTTTATGTATCCCAGGTTTGTTCAAGAAGTTATTACTAATCAATTGACGGATATACCTCAACCTGTTGGGGTATATGTACCTAAACCCCCCAAAGGCAAGGTTTTCTCAAATATGAGAAGATCTGCTGGGGACTCTGAAGGAGTTGACACCCCATTGTTCTCTACAATGATGGTGGTGTCCCAAACCAATGAAGGTATGGCAGCAGGGTCAAGGCCCCCAGTAGACAAACCCACTGCTAGCCAAGCCCAACCTTCCCTCTCAAAATCAATTCCACAGTCCCTTCTGAATAAGCCCACTTCTACAATTACCCAAACTTATCAAAGAAAACAGGTAAAGAAGGCTCCTTCCCTTCTTGTACCATCACCAACTAAGCCTTTAAGCCCTCTAAGGGAGAATTCTCCCCTAGAGAATATCCAAAGGGAAACCACAAGGGTATCTCTCAACCCAAAGGAGGTGCTCTCTGAGGAGGAGGTAGAGCATATGGGTGATGAGGCTGCCACTACTCCTGCTAGCACAGAGGAGGAAAGTGGTAACATCAATAAGACCTCCCCCATGGCAACTTTGAATGAGCAATCATTTGAAGGTCCCTGGTGCCAAGAAACCACAGGGGTGGATAGTGCTTCTGCTAGGCAGAAGACTTCCACTACTAAAAGATCCAATGATCCTTCAATAGGGGGTAACACTCCTGGAGAAGGTGAGGACAGATATAACTATGATGAATTGATGGAGGCAATGGGCAACATCAACATGGATGTACTCAAACAGGGCAAAGATATAGAAGAACTAAAACTCATAGTACTGTCACAACAAGAACAAATCATCAAGTTGAAGCAAATGGTAAGGAAACTGATTCTGCAAAAGAAGAAGAAACAATTTGTGCTCAGAAGGAGGAAACCAGTGACTGATGCTCCCAAAAAGGGGGAGTCAGAAGCTGATGCCAAAGCTAAGGGGGAGCAAGAGGAAAAACATAATGTTGAGGGGGAGAATGAGCAAGCAGCAGAAACAGAGCCAGCAGCAGAAACCATTAATACTGCCAGTTCAAGTAAAGCAGCAGAAATGGTTAATACTGCTGAGCTGAAAGAAGCAGCAGAACAAGTAAAAGAGGTCCTTACAGAGCTTGAGGTTGCAGAAACACTCATCAAAGCAAAACATGATACTCCCAAGGTCACCTCAAAGGCCAAAGGAGTTGTCATAAAAGAAAGAGGTGATGCAGCAAAGAACTCTAGCATTGAGAAGGAGATGGGTAAAGATAAAGGTAAGGCAAAGTTAGTTGAATCTGATAAACCAATCAAAAAGCAGAAGCTGATTGAATCAGATGAAGCTCTAGCTAGAAAGATACAGGCTGAATTTGAAGAAGCAGAAACCATGCAAGTGCTAAAAGATAGAGAGATAGCTAAAGCAATGGCTGCAGAGTTAAACAAAGCCTATCAACAAAGCTTAGCAACAGAACAAGCCAAGCAAAAAGCCACATCTTTGAGGAAGTCTGAAAAGATCAAAATGGCTACAAGGAAAAGACAACCTTCAAAGACATACCTGGGTGCTCAAGAGAGAAAGAAAATGATTACTTTCCTCAAGGGTGCAGTAGGTGTCAAGGTAGAGATGTTTTCAAAAATGTCTTTTGAGAATCTCAAGAAGATGTATGATGCTGAGAGAATAAAGCTTCAAGGGGATGATCTTGCAAGGGTTGAAATGGAGAAAAGAATGAAAGAAAGCAATGATTTCTTACAAAAACCATTCCCTGATGAGCAAGAAACTCCAGAGAAGGAAATAACAATTGGTGAAAGTCTAAGGACTTTAAAAAGAACAAAGATGATTGCCAGGAGAAAGCCTACAAAGAAGCCTAGATTAGTGGAAGAAGAGGCTGAAAAGGTTGCTGAAGAAGAAGAGGCACCTGAGTCATCTACAATGAAAGAACCTGCAAGTACTGAGGATGTCAAGATGTACATGGTTGTGATGGACAAAGTGCCTGAACCAATTGCAGCAGAACCTGTAGGAGTTAAACCTCCTGAAGTCATTCATTGGGATGTTTTGGAAGTAGATGGCAAGAAGTATATCAGACTGAAGAGAAAAGATGAAAAGTATGAAGTCTACAGTGCTTGGGCTAAAATTGTCAGAACATGCTCAAGGTCTGATATTGAAGAAATGTTTGATATAGGGATGAAGTTGTATGCAGATCAGTTGAAAGCTCCAGGGATTTCAATTACAAAACTGGTGATAGAGTATCTGTGTATGATGTTCAAACCTGAAGAAGTAAAGCACTTGATCAAAGATGTCTTCAAATCAGTAAACAGTTGGACTCTATATGAAATTAGTGGAGTATATACAGTGACTTTGGATTTAAATCACACTGAATACTTCCTAGTGGATAGAGTGTATAATCATAGCAGATTGAAGCTACATGCCATGTTGAAGAAAAAGTTAAGGTGTGTTCCAGATTCAGAAATGGCTAAATACTTGATTCAAAGAACCATCAATCAGAGTTTGGGATTGGATGCAAACACAGGAATTTAGACCATAATGGAGTTTTGGGAGCATCTTGAAGAAGATCTGAAGAACTTGACTTCTTTTTATAAAAGTCAAGTTAGGGGGAGATTGTTGGGAACTGAAGAATTCATCAAGTATGGTTAATACTGCTGATTCAGAGTTAATACTGCTAGAAGACATAAAGGTTAATACTGCTGAGTGTTACTACTGCTAGTGTTAATTAATACTGCTAGTCAAAGTTAGTACTGCTTGAACAAAGTTAGTACTGCTTAGCTAGTTAGTACTGCTAGTGGTTAGTACTGCTTAGTGGTTAAGGCTGCTAGAAGGAAGTTAATGCTGCTGAAGATTAATACTGCTTATATGATGAAGATTCGTATGAAATGATATACATGGAAGCTTAGAGATATACATAGAAGATATACTGAAAATATTTTATTCATTGTAATTATCTTTGTATTCAGTATATATATATATATAGTATTGTTTAGAATAGGTAAGATATAACAATTTTTTTAGTTTTCATTCTTTTAGAGAAAATCAACCTCAAGGCATAGATCCTAATTCTAGAGAAGTAGAATTCGTATTGGTGATCCTGTTCATCAATATTGAGGTTGAGTGTGTAATTCTGTAACTTCAAAGTATTCAATACAAGTTTACAGTTTGTTTCTCATATTTTCTGTATTGATTTACTATTTCTTTGGATATCAAAGTGTTATTCCGCAAACTTCTTTGATATTGTTTCTGAGAATTAATTCTTGTTGAGAATTCGATCCTGACAGCTTGATCACTCCAATCAAATCCCATTCCATCTTGTGAGACAAGTGCTTGAGATGTGTTCCAGTTGTTGGTGGACTTTGATTGTTGATTATTGCCCCCATGCTGTTGAGATATTCCCCCTCTGCATTCTCTTGCAAAGTGCCCCATTTTATGACACTTGTAGCATTCCACTTTGGATTTGTCAAATCCAGCACCATCTTCTCTTCTCATGGAAAAGTTGTTTCTTCCAGTTCTTTTAATGAATCTTTTGATTCTCATGGTGAGCATTGCCATTTGCCACTTGATGTCCATCTCTTCAAGATCATCAACATTGATCTGCTCCATATCATCATTAATAAGAGAAGATTTTGCATGACTAGCAAGGAAGGCTTCCAAAACAGAATCATTGGATCCATCTTGTTTTGAGCCATAAGAAGCACTAACTGATTCTGTATTTGCAGAAGAATCAGTAGTAGATGATAAGAGAGCAGCATTGTGAGAGTATCCAGATGGTTTCTTCTTAGATTCAACTTCTGCTTCAAACACCCTGAGATCATTGTAGAGATCATCAAGTTCCTTATCCTCCATATTATCATTCTGTCTGAATGATACTGTATACATTACCCATTCTTCACCAAGAGATCTTAGAAACTTTCTGTTGACATCATCCTGGTCCATCTTGACACCAACAGTGGCCAATTCTCCAATCAACTTGTTGAACCTATCAAAGGTTTGAGTCATAGACTCATTCTTTATAGACATAAAGTTCTCATATTGTTGCTTGAGAATTGCTTTCTGATTTCTCTAAGTGCTTTTGGTACCTGAAAACCTCTTCTCCAAAGCATTCCACAGGATTCTGGCATCAACATAGTTGCAAAACTGATGTTGGTATTCATTAGGAATTGTCAAGAGCAGAGTACTCAAGGCTTTCATCTCAGTCTGCCTCATCTTTCTTTCTCCATCAGTCTTTGGTGGAGGTATCTTGCCATCTGCTCCCATCTCTCCTTCATTGGAGGGACCATTCTCAATGATATCCCACATTGAGTAATCTGTAAGAAGGATATATTGCCTGATCCTAATTTTCCACATGTCAAACTCATTGGGTTTGAGCATGGGAACCTTTGAAACAAGAACACTGTCATGTGATCCGTCCATGATGATTATAGCTTTCTGAGTTCCAAAGCTCTGATACCACTTGTCAAGATCGAAATTCTAAACAATAATTTAATTAAACACTCAGAAACTTTGTTAAAGGAGTTTGCGGAATAACACTTTAACAATCAATAAAACAGTATATGGATCAAATCACAAGTTATATTGAATTAACTTAATGATTACAATCACAACCTCAATCTGTTGAACAGGCTCAACAGACGTTCAATACTTCTCTAAAGAAAGGATTTCTAAGAATCTTGAGGCTAATTCTCTCTAGAACAAAAACGTATTCTGTATCAATGTATCTATTTTTCTTCTATCAATGCTAAGACTTCTAGACTATATATATACAAAACAGATTACAAGATAAATATGAAAATAATATTGATCTTCAGCATCCAGTCCATAATTATCTTCAATCTCCTAGTATTTTGCATCAAGCAACCAATCCATCTTTATCTTCATAAGCAGCATTAACTTCATCCTTAGCAGTACTAACCATGCTTGCAGTAGTAATTCTTCAAGCAGTACTAACTACTAGCAGTATTAACTTTCAAGCAGTATTAATACCTCTAGCAGTAGTAATCCTACAAGCAGTAGTAATACCTTTGAATAGCAGTACTAAAGTCTTCAGCATTATTAATTCTTTAACACTTAGCAAGACTAACTGGACTTAGCACATTTTAGACCCAACACAATCGTTTTTGAATTTTCCATTTTGAACTTTCGAAGAATATCAAAAATGTATTTTGATTAATTGATAAAAATCCTCGATGAAAATTGTTTGACTTGTAATCCGAGAAAGAAATTCATCTCTCCCATCATATTCATCTGAAATCTTGACACCATAAGGTTTGAAAAATTCTTACAGTATTTAGGATTTGTAGAGCCAAAAATAATAACATCTACATAGATTTGAATTAGAATGATATCGGCTTTTTCCTTTTTGATAAACAAAGTGGTATCTACCGTACCTTTTGAAAAACTAGACTTGACTAGAAATTGTGAAAGGACATCATACCAGGTACGAGGAGTTTGTTTCAGTCCATAGAGTGCTTTGTCGAGAATGTAGACGTGATTCGGCTTCTCTTAATTGACAAAACCTTCTGGCTGAGAGACGTAGACTTCTTCCTTTAGAATGCCATTCAGAAAGGCAGCCTTCACATCCATTTGAAAGAGCGTGAAGTTCTTGTGGGTTGCGTAGGCTAGAAACATTCGAATTGCCTCTAAACGCGCCACAGGAGCATAAGTCTCGTCGTAGTCGATTCCTTCCTCTTTCCTATATCCTTTGGCTACAAGTCTTGCCTTGTTTCTGATAACGATACCATCTTCATCTCTCTTGATCTTGAAAACCCATTTCGTACCTATAATGGTTTTACCTTGAGGTTTGGGTACGAGTCTCCAGACTTGAAGTGCGTCGAACTGATTCAGCTCTTCTTGCATTGAAGTCACCCATTCTGGATCAGCAAGTGCCTCTGATACGCGAGTTGGCTCGAACATGCTCAAAAAGGAGTCATGCATGCACATATTCATTGACGCTGACCTAGTTTGCACCGGTTTTGTTGGATCGCCAATGATCTGGCTTATCGGATGCTCTTTGGTCCATTTGTGTTCATGAGGTAGTGGATTATATGAATGTATATCAATATTATCATATATAAATCCACGTGTACCTTCTTCAGTTTGTTCAGTAGGAATGATGATTGCAGTTGAAGTGGTAGGTGCAGAAGGCTCAACAGGTACAGCTTGGTCCGGCTGTAGATTAATCTGTATAGAACATCCTACTGTTTCAGCTACTTCTGTCTCTTCATCATTTGTCACAGCTTCAACTGTTGGAGTCGGCATTTTAACTGTAATTTCTTGCTGAATCGGGGTGTTGGATTCAGTAGAGATATCTGAACTGGTTGGATGAGTAGTCGTTGAGTCTTCCATCTTGTCAACCACAACAGATTTCTTTACATTAGATCCAAGAAATTCATCATAAAAC
This sequence comes from Arctium minus, assembly GCA_954870635.1. Lineage (NCBI taxonomy): Eukaryota > Viridiplantae > Streptophyta > Magnoliopsida > Asterales > Asteraceae > Arctium > Arctium minus. The sequence continues at coordinate 37,740,096 of OX941095.1, forward strand.
AATTCAAATAATAAATCTAAATCAGATATATGATTAGTTGACGTTGATGCTCTATCTAATTTGTTCTATTGAGACGCAGGTTCTGGACTGGTTTGCCCAGAAGCTAGTACTCCGGTTATCACGGGTTTTGAACTGTGTTGTTCGGAAGCCATCTCTTCATCAAACGAAACGTTGACACTTTCAATAACCGTATTTTACTTCTTCAGATATACACGGTATGCAGTTGATGTAGATGAATAACCAATGAAGATGCCTTCGTCCGCCTTGGCACTGAACTTGTTCAGACTCTCTCTATCGTTTAGAACGAAACAATTACACCCAAATATATGGAAATATTTGATTGTCGATGTTCGGTTGTTGATTAACGCATAAGGAGTCTTCTTGAATATGCGGTGTATCATGGATCGATTCTGAGTGTAGCACGCAGTCGATACAGCTTCAGCCCACAAAAACAGAGGTAAGTCAGATTGATTCAGCATAGTACGAGCAGCCTCGACTAACGTACGGTTTCTTCTTTCGACCACTCCATTCTGTTGAGGCGTACGAGCAGCAGAGTATTGATGTGAAATCCCGACAGATTCGAGATATTCTTCAACCTTTTTGTTCTTGAACTCTGTGTTGTTGTCTGTTCTTAGAAGCTTGACCGGTTTCTGCAGATTCACCTGGGTCGTCTTCAGGAATGTAATGAGAACATCTGGTGTCTCATCCTTTGAACGTAGAAATTTGACCCAAGTGTATCGCGAGTAATCGTCCACGATAACTAGTATGTACTTCTTTCCGCCTAGACTTTGAGTTCGCATCGAACCACAGAGATCCATATGCAACAACTCTAACAGAGCGCTTGTACTCGGTTCAGGCTTTGGTTTATGTGGAGCCCTCTTCATCTTTCCCTTTTCACATGCTGCACAAAGATGTTCTTTTTCATACTTCAGCTCTGGAAGTCCTTTGACTAGTTTTCCACTGACCAGCTTGTTGATGTATCGAAAGTTGAGGTGAGAGATCCGTCGATGCCATAGCCAGCTTTGTTGCATCGAGGCTTTCGTCAGTAGACAAACATGTTTGTCAATCTGGACGTTTGATAATTTAATTGTGTAGAGGTCTGACTTTCTCGTGTCGACCTAGAGTTCGTCGCCTTCTTCAGTGCGAACTGAACACCTATTGACTTTGAAATTGACCTCTAAGCCTTTGTCACAGAACTGGCCGATACTGAACAAGTTGTGTCTTAAGCCTTCAACATAGCTCACCTTCTTGATCGTGACCTTGTCATGTACCGTATCACCATATCCCATTATTGGTGAAAACTGGTCGTTGCCGAATCTAACTGTTCCGCAATACTTCTCTGTAAAGTTGGACAACATCTCTTTTTGTCCAGTCATATGCTTGGAACATCCGCTATCCAAGTACCACATATGACGGATCTGCACAAGGGAAATTACGAAACAAGAGATTTAGATATTCATTAAACAAAATTGGAGTAAAGACTTTTGAGCATTCAAGTGCGGGTCTTGAACTGTTGTATTCAAGAGTTATTGTTCTTTGAGGTACGAGTCCTAGACTGTTTTGTCTAGAAGTCATTGTTCTTTGAGGTACGAGTCCTAAACTGTTTTGTCTAGAAGTCATTTCCATAAGCTCCCTCTTAAACTTTGGGTGCCTGCAACACAGATTTAGCTTTTGGTACCCGTTTGAAATTGGGTCCAACTGTGTTAGCACAAGATTTTGGTACCCATTTGAAATTGGGTCCGCTTTTCATTTGAAATTCATTTGAAGCATTAGAATGATATGAGTGCACATGATAATTTCCAAACCAAACCTCAGAATCTTGACAAGAAGTAGAAACATGTTTATCATAAAAAGAAGACTTCCTAGTAGATAAAGATAACTGGAATAATTGCTTAAAAGAATATTGCTTACGAGAAACAACAAGTTTAGGTTTCAAAATAGTAGCAACATTCGCTTTCAAAACATCTTTACTAGGTGAAGTCTTATTACAATTAACACTACAAAACGATTTATCAGTCTTGTCAAGCTTCTGTTTCGGTTTCCATTGAGATTTAACTTCTGGCTTTTGCTTGCTTAGATCTGAAACATTTGAAACACGTGAGTTAGACTTTTGAGCAACAAACGAATGCTTCTTCTTCGGCTTACCAGTAGTGTTCGGTTTCTGTGAATGCTGAGATTTATTCAAACCTTTAGCATTCTTAGCTTTCACAGAGTCTGACTTATCAACTTTCGTTGATTTTGCACTGTCAATAGACGTACTGGTTTTTCCCAATGATTTCACAATAAAGATGAATGGTTAGGAAGTTTCACATTAAAATCAAATTGTTCAAAACAATCATCCAAACCACCGTCAGAGTTAAGAAAATCAAACCCTCCATTTGTTAAACCAAACATGTCATCAGATTTTGAAGCCTTTAAAATAACAACATTTTTTAGAACAGTTGAAAAAACTTTTTGTTCAATCTCAATCAAAAGTCTTTCATCTGTTAAAGAGTTCTCGAGTTCAGAAATTTTACTTTCTAAAACGAGAGGAGGGACATAAAGTTTACCTTTAATAGGCTTCGCCTCCATTTCTTTGACAGAGTAACTTTGAAAAAAGTCATTTGAAATAGATTTCTTGTGATAAATTGGATCATCATTATAACTATTATTCAACTTCGCATAACAAAATGGAAGGTGAACTTTAGATGATTTCCTCCGTTTTTCCGTTTCTTTGGCTTCATCCTCTTTTGATAGTCCAGTATTGAAAACTTGAAGTTTAGGGTATCGATGAGAAAGATTCATAAAGGTAAAATCATAAAGTGCAGGCACTTCAGATATACCCTTTTTAAGGCAATGAGGATTCTCATAACCAATTCCCCAATTGTCTTTATTCTCTTTCAGTTTGTTTAGATGAATGGTTTGCTCAGTTTGACCTAATGAGTATAACTTCTTTTCCAAAGCATCTAATTTTTCAATTAAAGTTTTGTTTTCTTCAGTACATGAAGAATACATTTTCGTAAGCTCTTTGAAATCAAACTCACTCTTTCTCAGTTTAGACTTCATTTCAGAATTCTCTTTAAGAATTATTGTCTTTTCTTTGGCACTGGTGTCATTGTTTCTATGTAAAACCTCAATCAATACTTTCTTCTCAGCAATTTCATTGCTAAGTTTCTGTATCGATTGGTTTTTGTCAGTAATAACACCCTTTTCTCGCTTAAGCTTCGACTCTAATTCTTGGAGTTTTATATTCATGGCACGCATTTGATTTAAGAAATCGGAATAAGATAAATCACATACCTCATCTTCCCCATCCTCTGAGTCAGCTTCAGCTTATGATTCATGCTTTCCCATCAAGCACATGTTGGCTGCTTCATTCTTCTTTTCATCCTCATCTTCCTGGTCTGAATGGTCAAGCCAGTACTCATCTTCAGCCATCAATGCCTTACCCGCCTCCTGTTGCTTTGCAAGAAGCATTTTGTTCTTGTAGTAGTCGGAGTTTCTGACTTTGGGTCTTCGGCAGTCTTTGGCAAAGTGACCTATTTTTCCACAGTTGTAGCACGTTGGTGGTTCTGACTGACTGGATCCTTCAGCTTTAAACCTTCTTTCTTCAGGCTTCCTCTCCTCTATTCTCTTTCCTTCAAACCTTTTTCCTTCAACCCTCTCCTTATGAACATAGTTGTTAGGACCAGAAGAATACCTCTGACTGTTTGAACTTGGCTTCTTGTAGAACTTCTTCTGAAAATCTTTAGTCAGCATAAGCATTGCTTGCTTCAGTTATTCACAGTCATCCGAGTCAGAGTTGGCTTCAGCTTCAATTTCTTCTGGTTCATACACAATTGTCTTGTTCTTCTTCTTTTTTACAACAAGAGCAATTGTGTCATCAACTGTCTTCACTGTCTGCCTCTTTTCATCCACCTCTTTTTCATTTTGTTTGAGGGTTTCATACACCTCATGAAGTGGAATCTCGTTTAGATCCTTGATCTGCTTCATTTGCCTGGCAAACCTCTTCCATTCAGGCTGTAGAATACTTAGGAATTTGACGTTTAGCTCGATTTGTGATTTGTTGACCTTGTTCTTGCTTAGTTCGTTCAGCAAGGTCACGAATCTGTCATAAGTTCCTTCTAGAGACTCTCCAACTCTGCCTTTAAATTCTTCATAATTGTTTAGGCAGTTGGAAATTTTGAGCTGGTTCCCAACTTTTGAACCCAGCATCATCTTCTCTAGTTGATCCCACATATGTTTGCCAGAGGCCTTATAGTTTTCTATCTTCACGTATATTTCATTTGGAATGCCTTGAAGAATATAAGACTTAGCTAATATGTCTCCTTTAGCTCTCTTCTGGTTATCACCTTCTAGATCCTCATACTTAAGTTCAATCCTTTGCTCATCAGTTCCCTTTGGAGGTGCCCTATAAACAAGTGCCATTAGTCCTTCTTCTAAGGATATCCTGATGTAATTACCCAAATCTTGTCTTTCAATAAAGTTCAGGAACCGATCTTTCCACTGCTCGTACTCTCCCCTGAAGACTACTGGTGGTTTGGTGTCAGTTCCGATTGCTAGGGCTTCTCTGGATGTCATTCTGATTGAAAAAGTTTTAAGTCTGGTATTGCAGTAAGGAAAACTTTGCGCTTTGAGAAGGTGGCGCAAAAGAGTTTTGCGCTAATGATGATTTGCGCAAAGGATGGTTTGCGTGAGAAGTAGTTGGCGCGAGACAGAGGTTTGCGCTACACGAGGGTCGCGCAAACTGAAGTTTGCGTTAGTAGTTGATGGCGCAAAGGCAAACTTTGTGCTAAAGGTTGTTGGCGCAAAGTGGAGATGTTCGTTCAGAGTGTATGGCGCAAAGGTTGTTTTTCCCGAGATTTTCGCTAAGTGTTGGTGGCGCAAAGTGAGGTTTGCGCTATAAGTTGGTCGCGCAAAACAGACTTTGCGTGATACGTTGATGGCGCAAAGAGTCAAGTTTGCGCTAGATGTTGATGGCGCAAATCTGACTATGAACTGGCGCGAGTTTGAACTTTGCGCGAGTTCGTCCTGTTCTTCGAAAAATTCACTGTTTTGCTCAAAGTAACCTGTTTTTCCACAATTAGCAGTCCCAAATTCTAACAAATTGACCACTAACAGTTCTAGAACAGATTATTAACACTTGCTCTCAATAAAAATCACTTTTTCGAAGATATGATCGATGGAACAGTGACGTTTTTGAACGTTAACTCAGACACAAAAATCACAAATTGGAACTCGAATTAAGTTCTATACTGAAATCAAACTATAACAACTTGATTTAGCACACTTATCGATCACAACCTGATCGATTTCCACACCAAAAACACATTAATTTCGAAAATGATTTTGCAATGAAGAACACAGAGTCGAGCTTCTTAAAACTTGATTTGAATCTCTTTTCAGGCTCTGATACCAATTGTCGGTCCACAATATATATCAAGTTCTTATCGACTCATACACATAAACGATTACCAACCTATTTGATTAATAACAAAGATTACAGGATTGATCGATTGAAGCTTTTCTGTGTTTTTCTCTCTAGTTTACACCTTTTGTGTGTGTGTTTTTGATCTGAGTTCTTTCTATTTGATAACTTCCTCTACACACTAACACTACTAATATCTAACTTAGATATTATAACAAATATCTAAGTTAGATATTAACTAACAAATATCTAATAACTAGATATTGAAACTAATTTAAACTAAATACTAAATTACAGTAAACATTAATTAACTTCGACATTTATTACAAAGTAACATTAGACTTAATATCGAGAGTCGACTTTCCGACTTTAGCTTCAGATTGGATCTTTAGATTGGATGATCTTGAATCCAATAAGACTGTGCTCTAACATATCTCTATCCAATTTCTCACCTTAGGCATTCAAATCCAATTCAAGTTATAAACTAGTTCTTTCGAATCTAATCCATAACAAATAAACCAATTTGTAAGTTGATCAGACTCACAAAAGCATTAAGAGCAAATTCATATGCTTCATTAATTAGAAAAACTGATAAAAGTCACAAGATTTCGTGTTCATATGCTTAAAAACCAAAGTTCATCCAACCCCAACATCTAAAGATTAGTTCATGTTGGAGGTGTTAAAACACAAAGCAATAGGAAGAAAAATCAAACTAAACATGGTCTCTTGACCAAAAGATCTAGATATGAACAAACTCCCTTTTGTTGAATCGCAATACCCACGAACAAGGTTGTGATCTTCATTAATATTGTGTTTTCCGATGATTTCCACACGTTAATTGGCTTGAAAACCTGTGGAAAATCGCTTCTAATCGCCCCAAAATTGCCCTTGGCTGCCCTTTAGTCGAATGGAGGCTTATAATGAAAACCCTAGGTGGAAAAAGCTTAAAAATGCATCTGCAGGTCATCGGTAGTTACACCGAGAGTTAACTCTCGGTGGGCACTGTTCCTCCAAAAGTTACACTGGCTCTAGTTACACCGAGATTTAACTCTCGGTGTAAGTCTCGGTGAGCACTTTTTTCCAAAAACTCATATTAATGCTAGTTACACGGATAGTTAACTCTCGGTGAGCACTTTTTTACCAAAACTCAGATTGATGTTGGTTACACCGAGAGTTAACTCTCGGTGTAAGTCTCGGTGAGCACTGTTTGTTTCTTTAATGCATTTTTCCGAGCCTTGACCCAAGATTTGACTTGCACGAGCTTTGCTTTGCCATTAAACTTATCAGGTGTGTCATTCTCGTCTATAATTAGCTTCGTTTAGACCCATTTCTTAGTTTATTCCCAAAAGATATATACTTGAAAAACTCGTGAATAAACGTGAAAAGACGATTCGTTTGTTTGGAGAAATAAACATAATTACCCGAAAAGTGGCTCTAAAACAATGCCAAAATTGACGTTATCAACAACCCCAAACTGAGCATTGCTTGTCCCCAAGCAAATGAGCAATAAAGATAAAATAAGAAAAGATAAAATAAGAAAAGATAAAATAAGAAAAGATCAAAAGCAAGTTAATTCTACAAAAGTGGCCTACAGGTATATTTATCATGAAGTTAAACTATTATTGTGCCAACTAGTCGTGAAGAATAACGAGAAGACAGTAAGGAACTCAATCATAGCATAGGCAACAACAAAATAAACATTGAAAAATGAACTGAAAACAACGACACCATACTGAACTACAACTATTCAATTGCACTTTTGGAGAGGATTTCGCCTTGACCCTACCTCATGGGATACACTCGATTCACTCGAATCCTAGGCTATCACACATATATTTCATGCAGGTGGAGTTTATAGACAAAGAAAAATCAATTCATAATTGCATGATGTATAAGTTTAAAAACGCACAGATGAAGTCAAAGTGATCTCGGAAGGTAATCAAGTAGCAAGACTAGGCATATTAGTAAAAGAGTTAGTCTACCTTAATCACATTTTCCAGAAGATCATTCAGGTCTTTTAATGGGTTATAATAGGGCTAGGGGTTATGGCTAAGAAACGATGGGTAAAGTGGAACAAAAGCCCAGATGTGTCACTAAATTGTGCGGTCCTTTGACTTTTCACCTTACTCACCCCTTTTTCACTTTCTTTCTTCCACAATTACACCCTTTGAGTGTATTTTTCTATCATGTTGCTCTTCTTCTTCTTTTTTGACTTTGTTTTCAGCTCGGGTACTGCCGTCTACCGATTTTCCTTTTTTCTTTTTCTTTTTTTTGGGCGACCATTGGCTCTCTTTTATTAGCAGCTCTATGATCTGTTTGGCTCTGATTTTCTTTTTCCAATCCCTTTTCTATTCATTCCTTTATATCTCCCGGCTCCATGTTTACTACTCGCTTGTGATTGACACATCTTAGGACAAGGGTTGGCTAGTGTTTAGGCTGGGGTTAAAAGTGGGTTGAGAAACGAATATTTATATTAGTGAATGGTGTTAGTGTATAATTGTATCCAAGATTTAATGTGAATAGTCAAAGTCTGTAAAGTCAAACTAAGTCAAGTCTAGGTTGTATTTGTTGAAAGTGTTTGTGTAAAGTAAGCTTGTATAAATAGTGATATGAGTGTTGTAAGAGTTGTAAGAGTTCATGTCATTGTATTGTAATATTGTGAGATATACGACTTTGGAGCTTTCTCTCTCTACACTCTGTCTCTAGATATTGTTCTTAAACTGTAAAATCTTAATTATCTTGTTTGATTGTTTGAATTGTGACCTTACAATTGGTATCAGAGCAGACCATCATATTCAGATTGATTGAATTACATTGATTTGATCAGATTTTTGATTCCACAAAGAACTCGCATGAATTTTTTTGTGAAAATTTACTGTTGCATCAAAATTTTCATGAAAAATCGATTTCAATGCAAGAAAATGGTTCCATAGTTTTCAATTTCTATTTTAGAACCTTTCTTGTTTAGATTTCATCTAGAAATTCGAACCGAATCACATCCAATTTTGAATTTTTGTAATTTTCGGTTTTTGAAAATGTCAAACTGTGCTTGATCGATCTACTCATTTCTTGTTGTTTTTAATCAAAATATTTCATTAGAAATGTGTTCTCGTTGTTATTTCGATCATAATTGTGTATTTTCAAGTCTTAATTGCAGATATTAAAGATTTTGGATCAAATCCATGAACACAGATGAATAACACGCTAGATTTGAAAACCATGCAAGATTCAAAGTGAAGAACACGCACGTCACTAAACGCGCAAACAATGAAGAACACGCACGAAGAAGAATTGTGATGTTTTCTTGTTTTCTGCGAGTTCGTGTCCAAAACGCGCAAAGTGAGTTTTGCGAGAAGTGGAAACACGCACGAAGCAGCTTGCGAGTTTTGTCTATGAATTGATTTGATTTGCGAGTTTGCATTCTGCGAGTTCTAAACTGTAAATTTTTTTTCTAAGTATTGAAACGCGCAAGTAATCCGTCTAGCGCGAATCTCAAAACGCACATGTTGTGCTTTGCGTGAACCATAAACGCGCACAAGCCTGTTTGCGCGAAGTGTCATCCACAATATTTTGCGAGTTTCTTTGTTGTGCGAGTTTGTGGCTTAGGAAATTTTTCCAAAGTTTTTCAAGTGTTGTTCAATTTTAATTTTCAACTCAAATTTTTTTATCTGAATATTTTGGACGATTATTTCAAGCATACATTCAATATGTCAGAAAAAAAATTCTCTAGCGGGACCCCCGTGCTAAGTCTGCGGAGGGGGACATATTTCTGATAGTGATCAAAATTTTTTGATTTTAGTTAACGATCATTTTGAAGTAAATTTTTTTAGATATCAAGATGTCTAATGTTTTGTCAGGGAGAAACGTTGCCATGTTGTACATGCCTGAAATACCTACCATAGAAGCTGAACGTGATAAACTAAAGATTCAAAATTCAGATCTTCTAAATCAGATTCAAGAGTTTAAATCTAAATTGTTAAACTCTGATAAAACTTCTCTATGTGTAAATGTACTGATAATTCTCAATCTTATTTTACAGGTATCATCAAGGCAAGAGAGAAAGAGATTAAAGAGAAAGAGAAAGAAATTGGAATGAAAGAAAATATTATAGAGGTTAAAGAGAAAATAATCATGCAAAAAGAGAGAAAGATAACCAATCTTCAAAGCAAGCTAAAGACACCTTAACAAAATTCATCAGAACTTAAAGCTGAATCAGTTGATCTACACATCAAGTTTAAAGCTTTTGAAGATCAAATTTCTGCATTGGAAGCTAAAAATGCTGATTTGATCAAAAGCCTCCAAGCATATAAAGACAAAGCAAATTTGGAGAATGCTTCTACTCAAAAGCTATATGATTTTTCTAAGAAAATCTCTCAAGAGAAAAAGGATTTGGAGCTAACATGCATAAAACTCTCTAAACAAGTGTCAGAATTTGAAAAGATCTTAATAACTTAAAGAGACACGTTTGCAAAAGAGAGAAAAGTTCTTGATGATAAGGTTGTTGAATTTCCTAAACAAATTTCTGTTTTACAAGATTTACTTGATAAGGAAAGAAAAATCTTTCAAGAAAAGAATAAGTTTTTTGAAACTGAAAAGAAAAACTCTGAAAAGAGAAATACTGGGATTTTCAAGGAAATACCAGAGAAAAACAAGAACTTGGAAAAGGATTTGGAGCAAGAACGTCTAATCTTTGAATCTAAAATATCTAAGCTCACATCCAAAATATTTGTTCTATCTTCAGACATTTTAAAAGAACAGATGGCTAAATCTGATTTGAAAAAGAAGTTTGACACACTTTTTGAGGAAAAGAACATTTTATCTAAAAAAAATAAAGGACTTTGAAGCTGCAAATATTGAATTGTCAGAAAAGATTTCTGCCGATGTGATTAATCAATCACTTTATGACAATTCAACGGAATCAATTTGTTCTTTCAAAACTGCTTCAAGTTCCATTCATGAAAATGTTTTCAAAAAGACAAGTGTCAAAGCAAACATTGTCAAATCAAATCAGATTCGTCCATCTAATTTGTTTTATGATAAAACTGTTGATAATCCAGCTAACTTTTATGTCAAATCTCTTGAGAATAACTTCTCTAAGAAAGGAAAGATGGTCTAGAGAGTGAAAGATTCTCCTGATGACAAGAAGAATGACAAATCATTCGCATCCACAACAAAAGCCAAGAAAAACAGTGCACATAAAGGTAAATCTTTTGGTAAACCTGATATGTTTTATTCAACTAATCATTTGATCAGAATTGCCCAAAAGAAAATATGTTGTTCTTACTGTGGAGAGAATCATTTTGTTAAAAGAGAATCTGCTCATAACTGGTACGGATCTTACAGAATAACTTCTTAGAAAAGTAATTTTAAAATATTTAAATTTATTGAGAAGTGGATTCCTAAATCTAACTTACCAGGACCCAAATACCAGTGGGTAACAAAACCTGTTAAAGTTGTTTTGCTGGTACCACAGGTTTAGGGGAAGCGAGAAAGAATTAGACTTCTGAATACAACAATTCAGAACTCGGACTTCAATGTCAAAATGGCTCTTGAATAATTCAATTCAAGACCCGGACTTCAAAGTTAAAGGACTCGGACTTTAATGTTAAAGGACTATGACTTATTGATAAAACAGTCTAGGACTCGGTCTTTAATGTTTAAAAATAAGGATATTTTGAAAATATCCAGGGGGAGCTTATCAGAATATAAATCATTTTATCATGATTTGAGGGGAGCTTAAATGTAAGTATCTTCTAATCTAGATATTTGACCGTTTGAAAGAAGAACAACTTTCAAACATGAAAAATGTATTCTGAAATGTTCAAACCACTTCTGATCCTCAAAAGATTTCATGAATTTAGAAGTGTGATTTTAAATGTTTTTCATTGTTAAGCATTAAAGTTTAACTGACCGTGTGTTTCCAAAGATCAATACTTGTGTATTATCTTGTCCATATACTGTCAAGTATTCATACACATCGGTTCAGTACTTCATTTGAATTTTTTATTACCATGTCTCATAACGAAACAATTTTTTGATGGTAATACCCACGTTTGTAATTCACTGTTGTTCAGCATAAATCATCATTTCAATCTTTGAGCGTTCATTGCTAAATTGTTTATATTCGTTCATATAAACAAATTGTCAAGTAATTTGATACCCCAACCTTTTCATGTTCATATCTTATGAAATTTGATCTGATTGATACATTATCAGATTCTCAAAATAATTCATTTGATTTCATTTCATTCATTTAATTTCCTTGTTTTGAGAGATCTTCAAAGTTCAAATGCTCAAATTTCATTCATATATTTGATGAGCATACATTTTGACAATGTTATCATATGTGTGCTTAATTGTTCAAGATAAATTGATGAACAACTATTCTTTTTAGGATAAAAATTACATGGGATCAGTGTGAGAGCTTAAACATAACTTCCATGGATTCATGTTAACCAGTGTTTCCTATCCCGGAAGTGTTGATCCAAACTCTCTCAGTGATTTGATAACGACCCTTTTCTGTACTTAGTGAAAATTACGTTTAATATGTATTAGTGTTTCACCATCAGCGATCAGACTGAGTCTGTTCAGTTATAGCTGATAGTCTTTCTTATAAACATTTAATATGATTAGTGTTTCACTATCAGTGATCAAACTGAGTCTGTTCAGTTATCGCTGATAGTTCTGATGTAAACAGTAACGTAATCCCTGAAGACAAGTCTCGCGTCAACAGATGTTCATAGCTGAATCGAAGACGAAGCTGCTGAACAAAGAGAAGTCTACTAGTGACCTGATGCGGATATCAGTAAAGCAAAGACAACTCTACTTATACGCGAAGGAACATGAGGAAAGCTTCAGCGATCGCTGAACTCTTGATGTCTCTGAAGAAAGCAAAGTTGAAAGTTCCTTCTAAACCTTCAGTGAATCAATCCTCTAGCTCTGTGATAGAAATCTTCGATCTCTGTCCTCCAAAGCTAAAGATTGACCTTAAACCTACGAGATCTGAAGAAATGAAAATTCCTCCCAGATCTCATGAGAAAAGCATTCTTGGACCTGGCCCCGCTCATCTTAAACTTGCAAAACCTTCTACTTCTGGTCCTAAAACCATTTTCAAATATAGAAAATGCTATCACTGTGGTTTTACTGACCATATTGCAAGCAAATGTCCAACTGCCACTAAAGCTGATAAATCAGCTAAAGTGAAGATGAATGCCTCCAAGGCTGAAAAGGTAACTAAAGCTGAAAAGTCGACCAAGGTGAAGAATACCACTAAGGTTAAGAAATTAACCAAGGTGAAGGTTATCACTGAAGTTGAATCTTCATCTGCTGTGAAGACTGCTGAATCTTCCATATCCACTAACACTAAAGGACCAATTGAAAAGTGGGTACCAAACAACGCTTAATCTTCCTTATGTGTGCAGGAATCAAAGGGCATCTGGTATCTCGATAGTGGATGTTCTCATCATATGACTGGACAAAAAGACCTGCTCACTGAATACAAGGAAGAAAAAGGTCCCTCTGTGACCTTTGGTGGAAATGGAAAAGGATATACCCGAGGGTTTGGTGTTCTTAGCAATGGGACAACTACCTTCAGAAGAGTCGCTTATGTAGATGGACTGAAGCATAACCTTCTGAGCATCAGTCAGCTATGTGACAAAGACTACGAAGTTCGCTTTTCTAAGAAAGCATGTTCAGTGGTGAATGAGAAAGGAAAACTTGCTCTCAGTGGTTATCTCAGAGAAAATGTCTATGTAATAGATATGGACTCTACTACCACTGAAAACTTATGTTTTCTCTCTAAAGCCTCTTCTGATGTCAATTGGCTATGGCACAAAAGGATCTCTCATCTAAATTTCAAAACCCTGAATTCTCTCTCTTCTAAGGAACTGGTTTCTGATCTTCCTCAGCACTCATATGCTAAAGAATCTCTCTGCTCAGCATGTGAAAAAGGGAAACAAACAAAAGCTAGTTTCAAGTCAAAACAAGTCTCCTCAGTGACAAGTCCTCTTCAGCTCTTGCATATGGATCTGTTTGGCCCTGTCAACATCCAATCAATAGCTGGAAAGAAATATACAGTTGTCATTGTAGATGAATACTCTCGCTATACCTGGGTTATCTTTTTCGCTGCAAGAGTGATACTCCAAAAGAACTAATATCTTTTGTTAAAAAGATGGAAGTGCTGAAAAATCTTACTGTTCGCTCTATAAGAAGTGATCATGGAACTGAATTTAAAAACAGTTCTCTGAACAATTTCTTTGAGAACAAGGGAATTTCTCATAATTTCTCCTCAGTAAGAACACCTCAGCAAAACGGAGTCGCTGAAAGAAGAAACAGAACGATCATTGAAGTTGCTAGATCAATGCTCATCGATTCTCACCTCCCTACTCAATTTTGGGCGGAAGCTGTAAACACTGCATGTTTTACTCAAAACAGATCGCTGATAGTAAAGCGATTTGGAAAGACAACTTATGAACTCTTTCATGGAAGAAAACCATCTATCACTTTTCTTCATATCTTTGGTTGTCAGTGTTTTATCTTAAACAACAAAGATCAGCTTGGAAAGTTCGACCCAAAAGCTGATGATGGAATATTTCTAGGATATTCCTCCATCTCCAAATCCTACAGAGTTTTCAACAAGCGAAGACAATCTGTGGAAGAAACAATTCATGTCACTTTTGATGAAACTCGCTCAGCGAACTCCAAACCAATCGCAGACAATGAAGAGTTAAATTCTTGGATGTTCTCTCACTACAAAGAAACTGAACCCTTCTTTTCAAACCATCATCACACAGAACCACCTACTGCTGATGATGATCCAAACATCATACATCCTAACGCTGAATCCAACTCATGGGTTTCAGCTGAACCTCTTAACACACTGCTACCACAGATCTACCTTCGTCTGAAAATCTCTCTGATAACAATAGTCTGTCCAATACTCAACGGTTAATTACTGATGAACCTCAAACGTCCTCATCAGTAAACATCTCAATTGTTGATCCAACCTCTGAGTTAAGCGATCATGCTCCTGCTCAGAGATGGACCAGAGATCACCCAATAGATCAAATTCTTGGTGATCCAGATGCAGGTATTCAGACACGACGAAGCTCAGGTAATATTTGTCTCTTTGTCAACTTTCTCTCTTTAATAGAACCAAAGAAGACTGATGATGCCCTTAGAGATCCAAACTGGGTCAGCACTATGCAAGAAGAGCTGACTGAGTTTACTCGTAACAAAGTTTGGAATCTCGTTCCTAGACCATCTGATAAAACTGTTATAGGCACCAAATGGGTGTTTAGAAACAAGTTAGATGAACATGGAACTGTAACCCCTAAAAGGCTCGACTTGTTGCTCAGGGATATATAAAAGAGGAAGGCATAGACTATGATGAAACATTTGCCCCTGTGGCTAGGCTCGAAGCAATTCAACTATTCTTAGCCTATGCAGTCTATAAAGACTTCATCGTTTATCAAATGGATGTAAAATCAGCATTTCTAAATGGAAAGCTGAATGAAGAAGTCTATGTACAACAACCACCAGGGTTCTATGACCCTAAGTATCCAAATTATGTTTATAAATTGGATAAGGCTCTCTATGGTCTAAAACAAGCCCCTGGTGCTTGGTATGACACACTCTCATCTTTTCTTATCTCTGAAAAATTTGAACGTGGCAAAATTGATAATACATTGTTTTTCAGAAAGATAAAAGGTCATATTATTCTTGTACAAATATATGTCGATGACATCATATTTGGTTCTACTAACCCAACTCTGTGTACTCGCTTCGCTGAAAGAATGAAGAAAGAATACAAAATGAGTATGATGTGTGAGCTGACATATTTTCTTGGTCTTCAGATTAAACAATCTGACAAAGGTACTTTTATCAGCCAAGGTAAGTATGTTAAAGATATGTTGAAGAAGTTTGATCTTACACAAACTTCAGCGATGAAAACTCCTATAGCACCTCCCCTGACACTTAACAAAGATCCATCTGGAAAACCTGTTAATGTCACTGCCTATAGAGGAATGATAGGCTCCCTGCTGTATCTTACAGCGAGCCGACCTGACATCATGTACTCTACTTGTTTATGTGCACGCTATCAATCTGAACCCAAAGAATCCCATCTGATCGCTGTTAAGCGAATTTTCAGATATCTGAAAGGAACTCCTAATCTCGGTCTTTGGTATCCCAAAGACTCAGGGTTCGATCTAACTGGTTATTCTGTTAGTGATTTTGCAGGTTGTAAACTAGATAGAAAGAGCACCACTGGTGGATGTCAACTCCTAGGAGGAAAGCTGGTAAGCTGGACAAGCAAAAAGCAAAATTCAGTGTCCATTTCAACAACTGAAGCTGAATACGTAGCCGCTGGACGCTGTTGTTCTCAGATCTTATGGATGAGAAATCAACTATTAGACTATGACCTTGAGCTATCAAAGATTCCAATCTACTGCAACAGCACTAATGCCATCGCTATAGCAAATAATCCAGTGCTACATTCAAAGACGAAACACATAGAGATCAGATATCATTTTATCAGAGATCATGTGATGAACGGTGATATTGAACTTCATTTCATCCCTACTGACTTTCAGCTTGCTGATTTATTCACCAAACCTCTTGATGATACAAGGTTCAACTTTCTCATCAGTGAGCTTAGAATGCTGAATCTCGAAGAATAATTCCTCAGCGTTCATGCATTGTGTCAGTAATCATAAGTTCCCCTTTTATCATTCTCTGATAAACATTCTGACTCTCAGGTATGTTCTCTCCATCCCTACAACTGAATCTTCATTCAGTTAAGATGTTTTTCAAAATATAAACTTTAATCACTGAACTTTCTTCAAATGATTAAAAGCTTTTTGAAAGATAAATTTATTACTGATATTTCTAGTCAGTGATCCTTCTTAAAAGAAAATTCATCCCTAACTTTACCATCAGGGATACTTTCAAAAAGAAAAATCTATCGCTGACTTTTCTTCAGCGATAATTTCAAAACGGACAAATGAACAGTTTCTCTCTCTTTTATGACGTCATTTGAACCGACAATCCACGACATGCCTTTTTTCTGACACGTTCGTCCATTGCCCTTCTATCCAATCAACTTCGTGGGACGTGTCCATGTCATGATGAACATTTGTTTTCCCGCCTCTCACACTCTCTCTCCTTCTCTCACACGTATAAAAAGAATGTTTTTCCATTCTTATCGTTTTACGCTTTCTGGAAATACTTTCAAGGCAAGAAAACTCTCTCAAAAGCATTCTAGCATTCTCAAGCATTTGCATCGTCTCCTTCAAAGATCAACAGAATGGCTCAATCTGCACTTGTCGCCTCTAAAAACGTCAAGTTCGCCATCACTGACTCTGAGCTTCCGAAAAACAATCATCTTGCTCGCCTTGATTTTGATGGTGTCAAATACCCATATCTAGTGGAAGCCGCAAAGTTTCTCAAGCAATCCTGCATTGCCTACGCTATCATTGTGGATCCCACACCTTCAAAAGCTCTTCTCCAACAATTCCGGTTTACCGCTGAAGAGACCTCTATCACCAACAAAAAGGGTGAACTGGTTCCTACTATTTCCTTCAGCACTGAACTTGGACCAGGGATGATGACTGCCTTAGGGCTAAGGAAAGCTCTGCGATTTCTTGACAAACCCAGGAATGGATTCGATGGCTTGCCCATTGATGATGAACTCATCCAATTCCTGGATGCTATGGAATACTCTTGGGAACCAAAGCCGAGGACGACAATTCCCAACAAGAAGCTAACTCTTGTGAAAAAGGCGCTCATGCCTTCTCAGCTTAACTACATCTTCTCTTACTTCATTCAGTGTATGAGTGGGAAGAGTGGGTCACTGGACCAGGCCAGCAAGATTCAGGTCCAAATGGATTACTCAGTGATCGCCGGAAGAAATTTCGACTACGGAACAGCTATCTTTGACGATCTAAGGTCAAAGATAGAGAAGGCCGAGAGGGATCCCAAGATCCCCTATGTACGCTTCATTTGTGCGTACCTAAACTTCCTCTACCCTGCTACTTACCCCACTAATTCTGATGCAACTTTTCCCAAAGTGGGTCAGCGCTCACTAGAGTTCAAGACGCTCCCCAACGAGGTAAGTATCTCTGAACTTCGCTCCCGACTCTCTCCCATCACTTCTTCGTCTTCAGCGGCCACACAGGAGGTTCCTTCTTCTACTAACCCTGCCACTACCCCTTCCAAACGACCATCAACTGGCTCCCTTGGTCCTTCGAAGAAGGCCAAGGTGACCAAGGAGAAAGGTACCTCTAGCTCAATACCTAAGGGTGTTTCTCAGCAAACCTCCTTGGATGCATTCGTGGGTCTCTCCTCCACATCCTCAGCAATACCCATCTCAACCATGCCAGCGACTACGATCACTGTCACATCAACAGTGACACCACCCATCATCTCAGCTCCTCCACATCCTGAGGTGATCACAACGGTAACTACCCCTATCCCTACTTCTATCCCCATCTCTCATCCTTCTATTTCTTTGGTCTCTGACCCATCATCTACTTTTTCGCAACCACAGTTTTGACCCATAGGACCTGAACATCAATCTTTTGAGGAATCTATGCAATTCTACAAAATGTTTGATAATTTAGGTACTCCTATAACCTTAAACACTACTCCCAACTCACCATATAAGCCTGTTTCTCAAAAACTAACTTATCTTTCAGGTCCTAGTTTGGCGACTGTTGACACCAATGTCAACAGTTTGAGTGCAAAGGTGGAGTCTCTGACTGCCTCTCTCAACAACACCACCAGCGCTGTTCATACCGCTGGTGAAGCACTGAAGACGCTGACAGCTCAATGCGCCTCCAAAGCTGACGTCTCTCAAATCGCTACTCTCCAAGAAGCGATTGTCAAAGTCAGGGAAGACTCCAAGCAACAGTTTGACGCCCTGTCTGCAAAGGTTGACACCTGCACTACTATTCTTCAGCAAGTCCTCGACCAGCTGAAGGCACCAGCTCCAATTCCTGCTCCTTCATTTACAGAGAACGATCGCACCTCTCTGAACATAGCTGTGGAGTTTATTCATCAAGCTACGTCAGATATCCCTATACTTGAAGGCCGTCTGGACAGTTTGGAGGCTGAAGTTCAGAAGTTGGTCGCTTCACATACTTCATCTCCTTCCAAAGATCTCTCCCTTCGTGATAATGACAAAGAGGGGGAGAAAGCGGCTGAAGAAAATACGGAGTTAGAAGCTGCTACTGAGGTCCAACTGAAGGAAACTCCCTCTCATGTTGAGGGGGAGATAGCTGCTGAAAAAGCCCCTCCTTCTCTCGAAGATTTAATCGATGATGAAGAAGAAGAGGACGATGAAGATGAAGCCCTTGATCTTGAAGATCAAGAAGAAGAACCTCATCAAGATGATGATGATGACGATGAAGAAGATCAATCTCTATGGTGTTCTTCAGCCGTCACTTCATCAGCGATAGCTTCAAAAGAAGTTATCAAAGCAGGGAGGAGTCATGAGACATCTTCAGGAACCCCTTCCCAAAGCAAAGGTGCAACTGTTGAGGAAATCCTGAAGATGATCTCACTATCAGAGGAGAATCCTTCTCAGGTATGCCTTACCCTCGTTCCCTTATCCTTCTATAAAAATCCCACCCCTGTTTCTTTCTATCCTTTATCTCTCTTCTTCCCTAAAAATAAACTAACCTTTTTTCTCTCATTTCTGACCAGACAGTTCTCTCCCTTGCTTAGGGGTAAAGAGCTCCAAATAATCCCAGCTGCTGAAGCTGATGACCAGATAATCCCAATCTCTGTAAGAGAGATTGATGAAGAGGATGAAGAATAAGAAGAGTCCCTGCAACATCCACGGAGGCCCTCTAGACCACTTCATTGGTCAGAGGAAGAGATGAAGAAAAGAACAAAGAAGATCTCTCATCTAGAGAATCAACGGCGAAAGATCCCCTCTCAATCATCAGATCTAGAGTTCCTGACAGAAGCTGAAATTGAAGAATCCGTTAGGGCTGAGAAGCTGATTGCTGATTGTCAAAGAGATGCCTCTCTGGCTCTCAAAATTCAGTCTTCTCAAGTCAAAGACAAGAAGCTGAAGAAGAAACCAGTTGAAGTCCAGGCTGCTCTTTTGAAAGAGATTGAAGAGGAACGCTCAAAAGAAAAAGCGGTCAGCGATAGCTCAGTCGATTGGTGCAAACATAAAATTGACTATCGCTCTGACCCAATGAAGATCATAGCTGTTAATATCTCTTGAAGAAAGAAGAAGGACAAAGTTTCTGTCACTATAGAGATTACCAGAGAGGATGGAAGCTGCAAGGCGATGTTTGTTTCAAAGCTGGAAAGCCTCGGCTATATGGAATGGCTTGAGTTCAAAGACGCACTGAAGAAATCAAAGTCAATCTACAGAGGTTATGTTGAAGGGATAAATGATGCTCTCATCAACAAAGTCGTTGTAATCCTAAAAGTGTCGTCTGCTCTTCCTTCTAAGCCAAAGCAGATCAAAAGAAAGCCTGTCTCCTCCTCCTCTGAAAATGTCGCGGTGATCAGGAATGAAACCTCCATCAAATTCTCAAGAGAAGCTTTGTTCGGTCCTCCTCCTGATTTTTCAGTTCTGGATCTATCTCTGCCTCCTGGTGGACCATATGTTGCGGGACAAGTACTTGAAGAACCTTTTGGAATCTTCTTCAGAGATGATGAGGAACAGCTCAGATTTCAAAGAATCTCTGAAATCCCTAT
The DNA here is from genome assembly GCA_954870635.1 of Arctium minus. NCBI lineage: Eukaryota > Viridiplantae > Streptophyta > Magnoliopsida > Asterales > Asteraceae > Arctium > Arctium minus. Next base: position 37,760,221 of record OX941095.1, read on the forward strand.
CTGTCCCCTCGGTCTTCTCAAGGATCTCATGTTCTTATGGTGTGATCTCTCTCCTGCTACTGAGCAAATCAAAGTGATCATTAGCAAAGAATCTTTAGAGCGAAAGCAAAAAGGAGAAGATATACCTGAGTACTTGATCAATCCTCCTAAATCTTCTTTAGATAGCAGATAGATTAGTTTTCTTCTTGTAATCTATTAGTTTAACTTACAGTAATTAGTACATCACTTGTACTTGTAATTTTCATACCTTGTAATTATTTTCTTGGATTAATGAAAATTTCAGTGAAGTACTTAACTCTATCAGTACTGTAAAAGATCCCTCAAAATAGTAATTGGGACATGTATGTTATGAGTCCTGATTATTCCATCATTTTGAATTATAAAGTAATTTTCTTCAGTTACTTTGTCATTATCAAATATGGGGAGATTGTTGATCCAAACTCTCTCAGTGATTTGATAACGACCCTTTTTTGTACTTAGTGAAAATTACGTTTAATATGTATTAGTGTTTCACCATCAGCGATTAGACTGAGTCTGTTCAGTTATCGCTGATAGTCTTTCTTATAAACATTTAATATGTATTAGTGTTTCACTATCAGTGATCAAACTGAGTCTGTTCAGTTATCGCTGATAATTCTGATGTAAACAGTAACGTAATCCCTGAAGACAAGTCTCGCATCAACAGATGTTCATAGCTGAATCGAAGACGAAGCTCCTGAACAAAGAGAAGTCTACTAGTGACCTGATGCGGATATCAGTAAAGCAAAGACAACTCTACTTATACGCGAAGGAACATGAGGAAAGCTTCAGCGATCGCTGAACTCTTGATGTCTCTGAAGAAAGAGATATTCAACAATCAAATGATCACAAAGCTTATACCTCAAGTTTCCTTTTGTCTTACCTTGCACAACTCAGTACGATGTGTCAGAACGGACATGCCTCTGCCACAATTCGTACAACAACTCTGTCAACTACACTGTTCATGATCCGACCGAAAGCATGTCTCCCAAAGTCAGACTTCCAAAGCCAATCACTGAACGCCACGTGTAAAGTGCTCTGCCATGCATTTAATGCATAGGGTATAAATAGGAAGATCACCCCTCCATCTGAGGGTGTGCTCAATCCTTGAACTCCAAATAGAAACCTTTGTTTTCTATATTCCTTAATCCCCCATTCTCTGAAATTGTTGTGCAATCATCTTAGTGTTTCTTAAGTTTGTTTAGATTGAGTTTGTCTTAATCTTATTCCGCAACAAACTTGTAAATTGTGTTTGATTTATCAATAAACAATTTATTAAACTTTAATTTCTGTGTTTGTATTCAACCCCCCCCCCTTCTACAAACTTGTTAAGCACCTCCGGGACCAACAGAAAGTAATTCTAGAGTGATTGAGGGGTGAGGGGTCTTAAATCAAAGAGTGGGGGAGATAACTCATCCGATTGAGTTTTTCTCAGTGTGTGGAGCGGAAAAATGGAAATGAGAGTTTGGTTAGAAGTGATTTTAAATGATAAAAAGAAAGAGGGTGTGAGAACAGAGTTAAAAGAATATCAAAACTCTGCAACAACTTCTTTCTGAGTCGGGCAGCCACATTACTGTTGGTTCACATTATTTGGTGACCATCATTGAAAAAGGCAGTGAGCCCATGCCAACTTTTGTAATTACCCCACCAGCCACTCGTTTCTTTCTCGAAAAAGAAATGTTTCATTTTCTTGGGGACGCAGCACATCTGCTATCTGGTCTTCACTCGGAAGATTTAGATATTGAAAAAGAAGGAAGTTTTCCCCACCTTCGCACCTCTTTCATTCACACTGAGTCCGTGTAAAACTTGTTATTGTCTCAACAGTTTACACATTTTGAGCCTGAAAAAGCTTAAGTAGCTTTAATCATTCTACACTGTCACGTACACACAAGGAATAAGTTTTCTTGTCATAACATTCATAGAAATTCCTTCGTGTTTTTCAATGATTGAATGGAAGCTCTGGGGGAGTGAACATCACAACAACTCCTTTCCAATGTACATCTGTTGTACAAAGTGGCTTTGTGCTACTTACAAGCATTCTAACTGTATCATTTGTTGATTCAGGGTTACAACGTTTATTATATCTGAATTTGAAAAGATTCGAGTATATACATTTCTTATGAATTGACGGATACACAGATCAAAAGAGCGAAGATTGTCATTTTATAAAGGGGGAGATTGTTATTGTATCATAAAGGGGGAGAAATTCTGGATTTTCAAGTCAGATGAAGATTAAGTGATGTTTGAAATATATTCTGAAGAAAATGGGGGAGATAAAAGTCAGTTGAAAAGATTGATGAAAGTTTATCAAAATGAAGGAGATAATTTCTGGAATTTCAAGTTCAAGACAGATGAAAGGTAAAGAACTCTGAAGAAAATAAAGATGATTCAAGAAAGTTTGTTTTCCAAAGACAATTCAGATATCATAGAGATGAAGATACAAGTATTGAAAGATTTCTCAAAGATAAAAGAGTTCTCGAAGTTTCAAAAGTTTCAAAGTTTTGTTAAAGACTTGATGACTGTTCAAAGACTTTGTGAAAGACTTTTCAAGATTATTCAAAAGCTGAAAGATTGAAGATTGTCAGAGCTTCAAAGTTTAAAGTCGTCAGAGATAAAGTTTTGAAGAATCAAGAGTTGAAGACGATTGTCAAATTTTTATTAAATCTTGAATACAAAGGGGGAGATTGTTAGTGTATAATTGTATTCAAGATTTAATGTGAAAAGTCAAAGTCTGTAAAGTCAAACTAAGTCAAGTCAAGGTTGTATTTGTTGTAAGTGTTTGTGTAGAGTAAGCTTGTATAAATAGTGATATGAGTGTTGTAAGAGTTGTAAGAGTTCATGTCATTGTATTGTAATATTGTGAGATATACGACTTTGGAGCTTTCTCTCTCTACACTCTGTCTCTAGATATTGTTCTTAAACTGTCAAATCTTAATTATCTTGTTTGATTGCTTGAATTTTGACCTTACAAATGGCTACAAAAGGGCTTGGTTGCACACAATTAAAAACAAGGGGACGATAGCCAAAAAGAATTAAAAGATATAAATCACACACGATGACTGAAATCATGTCTTAAGGTCCACACGAATACATGACTAAATCTTTACTCAATATCTTGATGGACGTCTTTGCTACTTGATGCAACTTATAGTGAGATCAAGCTATAACCACAACGAAAGAGTAACAGATAAGTATATAGACTATTTTGCACTATGTCTCTCAGAATCGAATCGGTATTCGTTAAGCTCAAGATCTCACGGGTGGTCTCCACTAATGTCTCATAATCGTGTAATCTCCCAATTGTTGATCCAGACAATATCACCGTTCTCAGATTCGCAAGACAATGCAAATTTTGTGAAAATTGTGCTTTTCATGAAATCCCATGTCCTCATCCTAAAAGAAAATTTTAAAATTTTGGCCCAAAACAGTGTAATGCAATAATAAGTATGTCCGTGCCTACAACCCCAAACCTTACCAACACATTGTCCTCAATGTGTCAGCTTGGTTTTAAGTAAAGACAATAAGATGTGCAGAAATCAACAGTAGACACATAGTGCATACATGATGCCTAGATAATTGCATGACGGTTAGCGTATAAAGCAAGTAGGAGTAGTGACAAGAGTAGTAGTTAATGTGGTGTCGTTTCACATGGTGAAACAATGTAATGTCGCTAAAGTGAAACAATAAAATGTTGTTACACAAAGTGAAATAATGTAGTGTTGTTTTACAATTTGAAAATAAAACAAAACAAAACAAAAGTTGACGTGAATTGTGATGTGAAATATAAAGTGTCTGTTCATATTGTGAAACAATGTAGTGATGTTTCACAATGTGGAAATAAACCAAAATGACGTGAAATGTTATGTGGAATACCAAAATGTTGTTTCACAAGGTGAAACAATATACGAGTTAATCACTTTTATCACTTCAATTAAAAATTGCAATTATTAAAAAAAATGTAAAAAACATAATGATACTCGTTTCAAATTAAAGAAAATAAAATGTTTTTTTATATAACTTTTTGATTTAAAATTTTATTGTAATTAATATAATTCTGATTTAAAAAAGAGATGATGTTTAATTTAAATTATATAATTTCAATAAAAGATAGAAAGAAATATATTAACTTTTGGGAAATTAATTAAACTAGCCATTTCAGAAAATTGGCTTTATCTCCTAACCAATCTCTCCCTCAATTTATTAAAATAGCCCATAAGTTCGTGAAATGTGTTCGTATATACGAACACATCCTTAAAACTGATAAATTTGACATATGTTCGTATATACGAACATAATTTAAAAACTCATTAAAAACTGATACGTTCGTGAAATGGTTCGTGGAATTCCAATATATTACGAAGATGTAATATATCACGAACTTAAAGTTTAATTTTTAGCCCAATATCGTGAAATGCCTTTGTTATATACGAACCTGAAAGTTACACTTTTGGCCCTTGATCGTGATATACGAACATCAAAACTTAATTCAAATAAAAAAAAGTTACAATTATGGTCCTTTATCTTTGGAACCTAATTCAAAAATATTTACACATTTAACCCAAGTTCGTGATTTGTGTTCGTGTATCACGAAACTCAATTTATAAAAAAATTAAGAAAGTTACAATTAGGGCCCCTCAACTTTGTCTCAATTATCAAATGATTTACAATTTTGGCACATGATTTCAAATAAAATCAAAGTTTCAATTATGGCCCCTCAACTTTGGCCCCATTATCAAATTATTTAGTGCCAAAATTGTAAATAATTTGATAATGGGCCAAAGTTGAGGGGCCATAATTGAAACTTTGATTTTATTTGAAATATCAAGTTCGTGCCCTATGAACATGTGCCAAAAATGTAAATCATTTGATAATTGGGACAAAGTTGAGGAATCCTAATTGTAACTTTCTTAATTTTTATAAATTGAGTTCGTGATACACGAACACAATTCACGAACTTGGGTTAAATGTGTAAATATTTTTGAATTAGGTTCCCAAGATAAAGGACCATAATTGTAATTTTTTTTTTAATTTGAATTAAGTTTTGATGTTCGTATATCACGATCAAGGGCCAAAACTGTAACTTTCAGGTTCGTATATAACAAAGGCATTTCACGATATTGGGCTAAAAATTAAACTTTAAGTTCGTGATATATTACATCTTCGTAATATATTGGAATTCCACGAACCATTTCACGAACGTATCAGTTTTTAATGAGTTTTTAAATTATGTTCGTATATACGAACGTATATTACGAACATATGTCAAATTTATCAGTTTTAAGGATGTGTTCGTATATACGAACACATTTCACGAACTTATGGGCTATTTTAATAAATTGAGGGAGAGATTGGTTAGGAGATAAAGCCGATTTTCTGAAATGGCTAGTTTAATTAATTTCCCTTAACTTTTTTGTCCTTTTAAGAGTTATTGTATGTAAATGGACACCATATATCTAAAATATTACCTCTCATCTCTCACCATTGAATAATTTTTATTACGGTTGAGATTGATTCTTACAGTTCTCAACCTTTTTCTGGTTCTCACTTGATTTGACCATATATATATATATATATATATATATATATATATATATATAGGCCGATAATCAAATGAAAACCAAAAATATGTTACAAACCCTTGAGAACCGATATAAAAATATTTTTTTACATGATTTTTTTTCATCAAAACCTATGATTTAAGATATTGTTTCATATATGTTTTTGTTCACCTTGTGAAAAGATTACACGTCAAAAATAAAATTTGATTCACCTAGTGAAATGAAAAATACAGGTAAAAAATATTCATGTGGTGAAACAAATACATGTAAAACTATCATATTATGAAACAAATATATGGGAAGAAATATATTAAATCCAAGCATTTGGTGAATATATATCATGTGAAAAAAATATTTTTATATTGGTTCTCACATGTTTGTAACATATTTATGGTTTTCATTTGATTTAACCCCTATTTATTTTGCAAACCAAGCAATTTGTACAAACTATGCAAACCAATCTTAGTCGTTCATCAAGTCTAATGAATATATGATTTTATTATGTTTCATAATTTAAAATCATGATTATAATGAATAAACTTAACATTTCCTAATTTAAAATCATGATTATAATGAATAAACTTAACATTTTCCATATATATCACAATCATTATTAATGAATCATAATCATTATCCATAAATATATCTATTGTTTCCTAATATAGTGGTTTGCACAGTTTGTACAAATTGTTTGGTTTGCAAAAGAAACGCACCATATATATATATATATATATATATATATATATATAGAGAGAGAGAGAGAGAGAGAGAGACTCATTCATTTGCTAACCGTGACATTGGTGCTAACCATGCTAACCAATCTCAACCATCCATTGCGATGATCAACGACCCATATTTAATTGAATTTTCATTTAATTAATTATTATACATAAGGATTGATTTAAAACAATGCACAAGTGTACAGGGTTAATTTGGTAAAATAACAATCCAACTTTATTTACGGAAACACGTTTTAAAATCGTAAAATCCCTAACATTTAGGGATTTCTTCCCCTAGAATCATTATCCCTAACATTTAGGGATTTCTTCCTCTAAAATCATTAGGTAACCATCAAAACACAAAGGGAAAACAAAAACCTGTGGTTGTCCTCAGTGCATATGTGGTTATATGGTATATGATTGTGTTTGTCCATATAGAATTAACATATACACATTGCACATATGCATATGTGCATATTTGGGTATATCCATACATAATTTTCAATCACATATGATTAATTATGTGCGCATTTCTCATATTTGGAAATTACATAATGAAAATGAAGTGCACATGTCCATACTGGCATATATACATGCATATATGCACTATAATTAAAAATGCATGTGCACTTTTATGGAAATTCATATATGTACTATAATCATACATGCATATGTGCACAACTATCAGATAAGGTACGGCCATATTTCCCAAATGCATATATGCATAGTGCTGATCACTATAAACGAACAACTTTCTTCAACAACAGTTCCAAAACGTCAAAAAAAATTACCTAGATCGATGGGTAAACTGATTGTGCAGTTAGAAATAAATAAAATGCTTAAAAAAAGGTAAAAAATAACTTCCAAAATTAATAAGATGCAAATCAAAATAAAAATTTTAATTAATTAATATATTTAATATCAGGATAACTACAAAAATAAAAAACTTCTTTAAATATGGTAACAGATTAAATGGGCGATATTTAGCAAATTCCCATATTACTCTTTCATATTTAATAGCATTCATGGATAACAAAAACTCTAGGAATCTTTTGATTGGTCGAAATTTGGTTAGCACGGTTAGCACCAATGTCACGGTTAGCAAATGAAGGGGACCCTATATATATATAGCCAGTGGCGGACTTAGAGTATAAAAGGTGGGGGGAAAGGACCCCAGTCAAAAACTCAAAAAACCAATTTTTTAAGGTTAAAAACAATTTTTTTTTAATTTCTACCATAGTTCCCCCCACTGATTTTTCATATGGGACCCCATCAATCAAAAAAAGTACCTTGAAATCAATCAAAAAAACAAAAAAACTCTCAAAATCAACCAAAAAAACCAAAAAGTCCCTCAAAATCATCAAAAAAACTTAGAAATCCATGAAATCAACCAACAAAACTTTAAAAATTCCTCGAAACAATGGAATTAAGCTAAAAATATATCGGACAACTTTGCGGCCCTTTAATCCATCTTAAAGGTGCCCCACCAGGAAATAATCCTGGATCCGCCACTGTATATAGCATCAGTTCAAAAAAGGAGGTGGTCATATTGCGAGATGTCTAGAAGCATTCTAAGTCACATAATCTATTGAAATGTAAATATATGAAAATGGAAAATAATTTTAAAAATGAGTATAATTAACAATTTGAAATAAACAGTTAAGGGTATAATTTTAAGAAAAACACTATTTCAATCCCTTTAAAATCCTCATTATATCTTTTAGATTTTTTTTATTTTTTATATTTTTAATTAATTAATTAATTACATTTTTTATCAAATTTTATATCATTTTTTTCTTCATCATCTTTTTCACCATTTGTTTTATTTTTTGGATCCACGTTTTGAATCACATGTGATTAGTTACGATTAACATATGATCCATTATGTGAATTTGTATGCATATCACATACGATAATATGCATGTTAGTATAAGTTACGTATTATCACATGTGATAATAGACGTGTGAGTATAAGTCACATGTTATCGCATCTAATAATATGCGTCTGAGTAGATGTGACATGTTATCACATGTGATAATATTTCAATCACAATAAAATCTATAAATTTAAAGATACATAATCACATATGATTAACAAAAATATCTTTAATTATCACATATATATGTTTTGATCCTGAAAATTTATACAATAAATTGGGGTAGGTCACTAATGGAGTTTCCTATCCATGATTCTGTTATTTACTGGAATAATTTGACTGGATTAATATATGATCATCAAACAAATTATCATATATGATAAAAACCAATAATCAAAATTTTACAAATATTTGTCATGAAATCTGTTTATCAGGGATTATTAGAAATCAGTTTGTTTGGAAAACAAACTAAAACCCAATTTATTAGGGATTCTTCCCACTGTTACAGATAATGCTATACACAAAAAGACAATCATACCCTTTTTAATTTAATTTAATAGTGTCTTATTTAATCCATTTATTAAATAAGGTATGTGACAAATCTTTGCTTCTCACAAATTTTTTCACCTTCTCACATGATCCTCTATTTGTGTGTGTATATATACACACACACACACAAATATAGATGAATGATCATGCAAGAAGTTAAACTGTAAGACTTCGTTTTAAAAACGTGTACATATTTTTACCTGAATTGTACCGTAATTAAAAGGAAACCAAAGATAATCAAGGGGTTAAAACCGTCAGCTACCCAAACTCTTTTTTAGAGTAAACTACGATTTTCTTTCTTGTGGTTTGTTGTTTATAACCATTTTCGTTCCTGATTTTAAAAGTTGCTTGTTTGGTCATTATGGTTTACAATTCCTTTCCATTTTCGTCCCAAAAACTAATATTCTCAGGGACTAAAAGCGAAAGGAGTTACAAACCACAAGGACCAAAAAAGTAATTTTTAAAGATCAGGGACGAAATGAAAAAATAAGGAAAGAGATTGTAAATTCTTCAAATTTGAAGAAATTTCAAAAGTGATTACAATGAAAAGGAAATATTTTTTTTCATATATTTCCATCAACATAAAATTAATTTTGGAATTAAATATTTAGAGAGAGAATAATATTTTATTAGGTGTTTGAAATATTTTTATAATATAATTAATTTTTTAATTTCTACAATATAAAATCCATTGGAATTGCATTTATTATTTTTTTAGAGGTTTTAAGGTTTCATTCTCAACTTTCAAAAAATATATTGGAAAGGCTAAAATCTTTTAGTAGTTTAAAAGACTGTAATTACACATGTTAATCATTAATGACTGCTAAAAAAGTTTTGATTAATGAATTTTTGTAAATTTATTAAATAACAATGTATAAATAAATTTATAGAAAATCAAAAAAACGTTTTGCTAACATAGAAAATAGTAATTATATATTTGGCGATTTTTAATAATTAATATAAAATATGATAAATGAATTTATAGAAAATTCTTTAATAATTGTGTATAAATGAATTTATAAAAAATTATCAATGTAAAAGATAATATATAGACTTAATTTGCCAGCACAAAATACTGGTAAAGAATTACTAAAAGTTTTATAGAAAATTATTAAATAACTGTTCAAAACATCCACAATGATAGAACTATTTTCTATATTTATTTTTGAAATATATTGTTACCTCAATAAAATAAGAATCTTAATAAAACTTCATAATAAAGGTTCTACATAACCTCACGTTCCATTTTTTTCAATGTAACTTTATTTATAGATTATTATATAAATTTAATATATATATATATATTATAAAATTATTATTTTAATAATTAATTTATTTTGTTAACATATTTGTAAAACATAAATGTAATTTTGTTAATTTATTTATGTTGTTAACATATTTGAGAAACATAAATGTAATTTTGTTAATTTTGTTAATTCATTTATTTTATTAACATAAGTACATTTTTTAATAATTAATTTATATATTTTGTATTAATTTTAACTTATATGTTTTATAGATTTATTAAAACAAAATAAAATATTTGAGAAAAAAAATAATTAAAAACAATAACAGAAAAGGAATGTAGACGTTCCTATAAAAACCCCAACAGGAACCTAACAAGAACCTCCATTGTGGATACTCTTATAAATTCATCACTTTTGGTGACTTTGAATTTGACCCCGAGTTATCTACGATTGTTGATTTCATTCTTGCTACCTTAATCATGAAAATCACCATTTTAAACCTTTGTTTTGTTCTTGTACTTGCAGTACAAAAAGATGTGTATCCGATCAAGGCCTCGAGAGTGGAAATCGTGCATCCTCGAGTTATACCTGAAGCTTCGTCTATACCAGTTAAGCATGAAGTTTTGTCTATACAAGCTAAGCCTGAAGCTCTGTCCATACCATCTGTAGACAAGCATATGTCCAAGAATCATATAAAGCTTAATTCTGGACCGAGCCCAGGAGAAGGACACAACGTAAGACCGCATATGTCTATTGACGAGTATATGTCAAAGAATTATAAAAAGCTTAATTCTGGACCAAGCCCAGGAGAAGGACACAACATTAGACCCCAAACATCTATTGACGAGTATGTGTCCAAGAATTATAGAAAGCTTAATTCCGGACCGAGCCCAGGCGAAGGACACAACATAAGACCATACACATCTATTGACGAGCTTGTGTCTAAGAATTATAGAAAAGTTAATTCTGGACCGAGCCCAGGCGAAGGACACAACATAAGACCCCACATGTCTATTGACGAGTATGTGTTCAAGAATTATAGAAAGCTTAATTCGGGACCGAGCCCAGGTGAAGGACACAACATAAGACCTCACACTTCTATCGACGAGCATGTGTCGAAGAGTTATAGAAAAGTTAATTCTGGACCGAGTCCAGGAGAAGGTCACAACATAAGGCCCCACTATTAGAAGGCCATAGCTAAATCCATATTTTCCCCAACATTATGATTTTTGTATTGCTTTTGTTGGTTGATGATAATGAATAAACATCTATTTTATCTTCATTTATATGAATAATGTTTTATTTCCTAATTTATTTTATTTAAATTTTCTTTTATGTTATGTAATAATTTGCTTTAAAGTCTTCACAATTCATATAAACTATCAAGAACCTTGATTATAACTCGAAAAACACAAACTTGCAATCTTGATGAGAGAGAGAAAAGAGAATATGGGTACCAAATGACTATAAGTTATTTCTTAAGAGAAGTGACTTACTTAGAGAGGTGCATTACTCAACGGTCGACCAAAACTATTGCAATATATATATATATATATATATATATATATATATATATATATTTTGCACATGAACATATATATATATAGAGAGAGGGTTGAGTTCTTTTGTTAACCTTGATATTCTTGTTAACTTTGTGAACTATGGTTCGAGAGACAATAACAGTATCTACTCGGACACTACAGTGGCAGTGTGTTGAATCAGCAACAGACAGTAAGCGTCTTTTTTATGGGCGCTTTATTCTGGCTCCGCTTAGAAAAGGTCAGAGTTTATTGAATTCCTATGCATGTCGAATTTATGTTATGTGAGCCTGCTTAGCTCTCCAAGCCATCCATCTTGATATTGGATGGTTGAGATTAATAGTCAATTTTTATTAAAAAAAATGTCTCATTTATTGTTAATTAAGGTGAACATGACTGGTAATGGTATTATGGGTAAAAAAAAAGAACCCAAATGAAACGTCTAATTCATCATTAATTGCATTCAATATCAACTTAAATTACTTTCAATTTAAATATCAACTCTTAGATCACATATGTTCATCTAATTTAAATTCCAATTTCCCCTTTTAGTAGTTGATGATTGTTCACCTTTATGTGAAATTAAAATATGTTTTAACAGTAATGTTCATGTGCAAATATGTTAACATATTTGTTCATGATATGCATACATGTTCATATCTTTTAACACCAAGCATATAAGTTCATCTCAGTTCGTGTTATGCATATAAGTTCACCTCTATTTACCTTTTCGAGAAGAATGACTATATGATATACGGTTTTATCCAATCATGAACCAAAACTATTATAATAATATTGAAATGATTCAAAAAAGTAATATGAAAAAGGATGATCTTCAAAAATCGTAACCTACAAAGTAATTTTGGAATCTTCATTTTTTGTAACTTCCATGAAATTAATGACAAAATATTACTACTGTTATGACGTTTATGCCCTTTTGGATTAAATAAATAAATTAATTAAACATCAAATAACCTTGCATTCCTATTGGTTGAGCAAGGTTCATATAGTTAACAAGAAATACTTGGTTAACAAATGATCCTTGCTCTCTCTCTCTCTCTCTATATATATATATATTATATATAGGGAGAGGTTCATTTGAGAAATGGTAAATGTATGAGAAATAGAGAAGTAATCCTAGCCTTTCGTTCGGTCAAGATCAGATTTGACTAGTCAAATATTGCGTCTTTGACTGGTCAACAATTTCGGTTTTGACTGGTCAAAAGTTGCGGCTATTCCAAAAATATAAAGACAGTTTCGTAATTTTTACAAATACACGGGACGAGTTCATATATGAACCTGTGTAATTCACATATGTACTTTTTTAACTGATTCATATATGAACCTTTGTGATTTATATATCAACTAATTAACTGATTCACATATTAACTAATTAATTGTAGGTTCATATGTGAATCAGTTGAACTAATTAACAGATTCACATATGAACTAATTAACTGATTTACATATTAACTAATTAATTGTAGGTTCATATGTGAATCAGTTGAACTAATTAACAGATTCACATATGAACCTTTGTGATTAACATATGAACTAATTAACTGATTCATATATAAATGTATAGTTCATATATGAATCACAAATGTTCATATTCAAATCAGTTAAAAAAGTTCATATGTGAATTACACTGGTTTATATATGAACATATAATTCATATGTGAATCTGTAGATCCCAGTTTCAGTGCAATCAACAGATATAAGAACAATGATGAACAGATTATAGACCACAGCAACTAGTCATATGATTAATATTAACTTCAAAGGGCTAAGGTTTACAGAGAGAATTTCTGATAATAGTATGTAAACCTAACAACTAGTAAACTGAATAATGAAACTCTCTCTTAACAAATGAAACAGAAATAACTTTAAATACATGGGCTCGCAGGCCTAATGGGCTTATGGGCTTTAAGGCCCAACAAGCTTACAACTTTAATAACTTGTCACAAACTACCCTGAACTTCTATTTAACATTGAAAATGGCCCTAACAATCTCCCCCTTTAAATAGAAGTTGAAAGTCACGCCAGTTAGGAACAAAAATTTTCCGGAAACCAAAACTGATCTCGAAATATCTGATTTGCGTTCTATATTCCAGTCGTTCTTCAATAACATTCAGTGCTTTAAGAACAAGTGCTTTGTATGAAAAATCCAGTAATTGAACTCCTTTTTCATCTTGACTCAGCGCACGCTTCAACTTGTCTTTCAAAAACATCAACGTACCATCACAAAATCTGGCAATCTGATCAAAACGGATAAAGCGTAGAACACCGTTGTTGTTCACATATGACATACCAAACTCTGGAAACTTTATAACTGTGAATGCAGGTACATTTAGAGCATCAGACGGAACACTCAGATCAGGCTTGAACATATTAATCTTTGGTTGATCACTTTCTAACCCAATCTGAAAATCTTCCACCGAAGCAAGTTTCATTGCGCACTTCATGTATCTTTTCACTGTTTCTAGTGCATCAATGACTTCTCCGGGTCTGACGGTTCTGGTCTTTAAGTCACGTAATATGTACAGCAGATCTTGTGGCTCCAGACATGGAAAATCAGCATCAGAAAAGCAGTATTGTTGACCATCTTCTCTAGTAACCATAAAGTCCGTATACTTGACCTTCATAAAGTAGGCAGGTATAATCTTATCAACTGATACAATCCTGAGCTTCGTCTTGGAGTACTTGTGCTGGAACTTTCGGTACACGAACACAAGTTCACGCTGTTTTTCTTTATTTTTCACTGACTGTAGACCATGGATAACGACTTCATCATACTTTCTGATCCAGTGGGCAAAGATCTTTTTCTGACTTTCTTCGAGGAAAGGAACTTTGATTCGGACTCTTTCCCACTTGGATGGACGAACTGGAGTAGTACTAACTGGTTCTCTAACTGGTGAAGCTGGAGGAGATCTCTCGGGAAAAACTGTAGAAGAAAAATCAGGGTGATTAACTGGATAGGTCAATAAAGGAATCACGGCAGAAGACTGATCATCTGGATGCAGTATTTCATCAATTTCTTCTTGCATAACCACCAGAGCTCTTTCAGTATTGGCACATTCTTCTGTCGTGTCCGTCACTTCATACGGATCTAGTATTATTGCCCAATCTTCAGGAACTATCGGAGAACCATCTTCAAATTCCTCAGGCTTTTCAACCGTCGGATAATCGTATAGTATCAAGTCTGTCACCGGTTCCCGTTCCTGTTTCTGTCTCTGTCCCTCTGTTCTTGTACCCGAACCCGTACCCTGTTCAACCTGTTCTGACTCCACTACATGTGTCTCCGGCTCAGATAGACGTTGGCGCTTCTCCCCCTCATGGTGATCAGGATCATCCTGATCATCATGTCGGCGCTTGAGCCGTTCTGCCTGGTTACGGCAGGTATCCTCCACTGCTGAAAGGCGTTCAGTCAAAACAACTACGGTTTGTTGAAGTGACTGAAGCATAGCTTGCTGGATCTGGAAGGCTTCGGTAGAGACATTAGGCTGGGGTGTAGGTGGGGTAGGTGTGGATGCTTGAGAACGAAGTAGAGATAGCAAATCGGCATCTTGGGTGGGTTCGGTTTGAGATTGGGCTATAAGTTTGGCGAGAAGGATAGATTTGAGGTCAGGTATGGAAAGATCCGTGGCTGATAGAGAAGGTGGAATAGGTGAGGTCTCCGGCTCAGTCGCAGGACCTTTGCCTTTGACCATGCGTTTGATGTTGTCCAACTCCTCCCTCATCATAGATTGGACAGCCTTTAGGGCGCCGTCCATGTATTCCCTTGAGACAAACTCATGTGGGGTAACTCCGGGGTCACTTAGACTTCCCGTTGTAGCTACGACTGTTGAAGTCGAGCCGCCTACGTTCACGGTTGGCGTGATGATAGCCGTGGTAGGACTTCCACCCAATCCTTGTAACCTACCCGAAGGTGGGTTTACTATGGATGTTCCGGCCGGGCCACTTAGGCTACCGACGATAGCCGAAAAAGGAATCTGTGTCCTAGGAATGGCATGAATCACAAATGGCTCTAGACTCCGTGCATGCAAAGAAGGCGAGAACGGGGGAAGCTGTTCTCTTGTTTCAATATCGGCACCCTCCAAGTGAGAGCCCGATAGCGTATGTGCTAAATCCCCGTGAGGTTGTAAAACCACCATCTGTTGAGAGATGGTGGAGTGGCTTGGTGGGGTGTGCAAATGCGCCGCTAGGTCCACGGCGGCTTCTTCAATACCCTGTCCCAACACATGAGACTGGGTAGCAGATGTGGCTACCTGGCTAGACGTGGCTAGTGGGGATACAACCGAAGATGGTTGTCCCGTCTCTCGTGTACTCTCTGAATGCAGTTTACTCCGCCTTTCCCTCACACAGCTCACTTCTTGATGTTCAACTAATACTCCCTCCGCTCTCCTTATCGCTCCAGATGAGGGCTGATTATCGTCACCATCGGAGTCAGAAGACTCTTCATTTGATGTCGATGCTGCGGTTTGGGTTTCGTCTGAGTCGGAAATGGCTGTTGTTTCTTCAGTAGCAGCGACAGAGGAGGACTGAACTTGAATGGCTTCAAAATCTGTTGCCTCTTCTGTCATTGGATTCTCTGTTGGTGGTGGTGACGGAGGTTGTCTTGAAGAACTAGGGTGGCTCGTTCCAACGGCACTGCCCACGCCAGATCCCCTTACAATAATAGCTCTCGACACACCCTGTCCGGGAGCCCCAGCTGTCCGGACGCTCTTGCCTTTCGTTTGTGGACGCGGACCCTCACGTCGCTCAGGTCTTGCTCCCTGGGCAGGTCCTGCCGGTCCTGGCCGGACCATAGGAGCTGGAATGTTGTGTGTGTGCCTATAAGCTATCACACTCAGTGCCGTGGGACGAGCATGATCTAGTACCCCGACCGGGATTTGTCGGGCGACAACACCTTCCGGATCAGCACGGGAAGGAATCTTGCGCGTTGGATGTTGTGGACACGTCGGGTGGGTAGAGCGGCGTTGTATCTCGGGATAAAGGTTCATGTAGTTCCGGATAACGATCTGTAGGAACCGCATGAATGGAATGAAGTTTGATCGGCGAGATGCAGTAGAACGAACTCTCTGAATGAGTTCAAACCAGAGAAAATCGGCAAAGTCCACGTGGCGATTGAAAGCCACCGCGTGAAAGATGCGAAGAATCGGGGCGCTCGTCTGATCAATGCCCTTCGTTATAGACGAAAGGCACCGATTGATGTATGTGAACAACGTATACCATATTGTTGATAGATGTTTGCGGTTGAAGGTTGATGGAATGCGAAGTTCTGCGCCGTAACCCAAAGAGAGAAGATCAGCGCACAGTGTAGCATCAGTGACCATGGGGTCAAAGGTTTCGCGGCCGGCTACGGATCCGGCGGTCGGTAACCGAAGAAATTGACGGAAAAGATCACATGTGAGAAGCACTGGAGTGTGATCTATTCGTCCTTCAAGATGAAATCCGCCATCGGCCTCTAACGCATGGAGAGAATGCCAGAACTGCTGTAAGTATAGGATTGGTACGGTTGCAGTTTCCGTTAGAGCATAGGCGATTGGATGGCCCCTGAGTATCTCGATGATGACTTGATGTTGAATAGCAGGTTGGGTTACATCGAGATGGTAGTTATTGGCTGTAAGAGGAAGGAACTGATCCTCGGGAATCAGTTCTGCATCTACGATTGGATCAATCGCTGGTGGCTGGTTTTGTGCCATTGTACCTGTGAAGAATGAATCTATTAGTACGCAGGTTTGGAATAAGGTAATAGCCGTTGGAGTTACACAGTCATGATTTAGATCACACCGGTTAGTAACTCCAAAAATTGGAAGAGCAAACCCTGCTCGTGAATTAGGGTCAGTCACCAAGGCGCGCAGACTTGCACCACTTCCTCATAAACACACATAAGTCCAAGTATGACTATAAGCACCAACACCTTGGATTCGACCGGATAAAAGCAAGACCGGACGAGGCATTCGACCGAAGGTCTCATAAGACCGGATAGATGTTGGATCGGATGAGGTCTTCGACCGGATAGGGTCTGCGACCGGATACGGTCTACGACCGGAGGTCATTAAGACCGGGGGTAAATGAAGACCGGAGGGTAAGAAGACCGGAGGTGATATTCGACCGGAGGTTTCAAACGACCGGTGATTTAAACCACCGGATATGTGGTCGACCGGAGGGATCGATTGACCGGGGGAGCCTTCGACCGGGGCGAAACCCTAGATCGGAGTATTCCCCCGGAGAAGATAAATCGACACTGATTCATCTCCGGGGACCATCCAGATCAACTCCCACTATTAACTCGATCGATTATGATCGATCGATATAGTCTAAACACATACCTTGTCGATTGAAGGCGATGAAAACGTCGTATAGGGTCGAAGAATGCGGTCGAATGAGAGGTCCGGGCGAGAGAGATGAAGGCGAAGAGAGAAGATATTATCGATCGAATGAAGAGGATGGCTTCGACCGGGGTTCTTATACCCCGGAGGGTGTTGGGCTTGGGCCGGTGGGGGGGGGGGGCGGGTAGGTTATGGGCCGAAACTTTGGGCCTAGGCAAATCAAACAAACACCTCAAACCAAACACAAAAAAATAAACCAAACCTAAAAAAAAACTTTGTGGAATTTTCGGAGATATAAATAAAATAAAAAAAATTAACTCAAAAAAAAAAAACTTAAAGGGAAAAAAAAAACTACGGAGAGAAGAAGAAACAAAATTAAAATTAAAGATAAAGGGCTTCAATAAAAACCGCAGACAAGAGACCTAGCTCCCCCTCGAATGATTACCATGAGGAGGTCCAACCACAGAACCCTCTTACCTGCTCCCCCTCGAAAGGAGGACCCGTGAAACTTACCAACCATCTGACGCTAGTGGTCCCCCTGACCACAGTATCGGGTTGTAGATCTGTCACTAACAACTTACTCTTCAAGGAACAAAGGAATGAACTGCACACACAATCACGAAAAACAGACACACGAACACACAAAGAAATCTACTTTGTTAATACAGAAGTTCGTAACGGACACAGAGCTGAACGAGTAAAATGCAATAACCAAGGAGTGTGGAAAATAGCAACCAGAGACACGTCACTGGGGCAGTTGTCACAGTCATTCGTTATTGAATGAAACTCGTAGAGAGCTGCGAATGGATCAAACTTTCAAATTTAGCATACCTAGCTTGGACACAAGGTAATTAAATTGTTTTTCGTCCAAAGCTTTGGTAAATAGGTCTGCTAACTGATGCTCTGAATTAACAAAATAGAGTTCGATAGTACCTTTTTCCACGTGATCTTTTATAAAGTGATAGCGCACATCAATGTGCTTCGTTTTCGTGTGCTGGACGGGATTGCTTGATATAGCAATAGCGCTCTTCGAGTCGCAGTAGATGGGAATCCTGGAGTAATTAAATCCATAATCTTTGAGCTGGGTGCGCATCCAGATGACTTGCGAGCAGCAACTGGCGGCTGCTACATACTCCGCCTCGGCGGTGGAGGTGGACACGCAGTTTTGCTTCTTGGAAGCCCAGCTTACAAGACGATCGCCCAAGAACTGAACATAACCCGACGTGCTCTTCCGGTCCAGCATGTTTCCAGCGTGGTCAGCGTCCGAGTAGGCTGTCAATTCAAAACCTGTCTCTTTTGGATACCACAAACCAAGATCAGCAGTACCTTTTAAATATCGAAAAATTCGCTTAACCGCAGCTAAGTGAGACTCTTTAGGTTTCGACTGAAATCTTGCACACAAGAATGTCGAAAACATAATGTCCGGCCGACTAGCCGTCAAGTACATCAGAGAGCCAATCATACCTCTATAAATAGTAGCATTCACATCCTTACCGTCAGGATCAGAGTGAAGCTTTAGAGTAGTGGACATGGGGGTTTTCATAGATGAAGATTGTTCCATCTGGTATTTCCGAAGAATATCCGAGATGTACTTAGATTGATTAATGAAAATTCCTGATTGTAATTGTTTTACTTGGAGACCCAGGAAAAAATTCATTTGCCCCATCATGCTCATTTGAAAATGTTTACTCATTAAGGCAGAAAAGTTCTGACAATACTTGGGGTTCGTGGAGCCAAAAATTATATCATCAGCATAAATTTGTACAAGAATGATATCATTCTTCTCTCTTTTAATAAATAAGGTAGTATCAATTTTACCTTTAGAGAAGCCAGACTTGACTAAGAAGGATGAGAGTGCATCATACCAGGCTCGTGGCGCTTGCTTAAGACCGTAGAGGGCCTTGTCAAGAAAGTAGACGTAATGCGGATTTTCAGTACTCACGAGGCCTTCGGGTTGCGAGACATAAACTTCCTCCTTGAGCACGCCATTGAGGAACGCGGATTTCACGTCCATTTGAAAGACGATGAAATTCTTGTGAGCGGCGTAGGCGAGGAACATGCGGATCGCTTCAATGCGGGCCACCGGTGCAAACGTCTCATCGTAATCAATTCCTTCTTGCTGGCGATATCCTTTAGCCACGAGACGCGCCTTGTTCCGAACAATGATGCCGTTTTCGTCCTTCTTGTTCTTAAAAATCCATTTAGTCCCGATCACCGTCTTGTTCTTAGGACGGGGAACTAGGCGCCATACTTTGAGGGTCTCAAACTGGTTGAGTTCCTCCTGCATAGCAATTACCCAGTCCGGATCAGTCAGTGCGTCAGAGACAGTGGAAGGTTCGATACGGCTGAGGAACGAGGAAAATATACAGTCATTGGCGGTGGTGGATCGAGTTTGAACTGGTGTGGAGGGATCACCAATGATCTGATGAAGAGGATGTGCTCGAGTCCATTTGGTAGTGTGTGGATGTGGTTGATATGTCTGATGGGAGGTATCGGAATCCACATGACCACCTGGAGGTAAATCCTGAACTGCCTCGAGGGATGATGGCTTGTGAGGTGTAAGCTTCGTAGTGGGAGTCGAACTAGGAGTAAAGGACGACTCAGCTGGAGATGAAACTATGGAATGTTCCGTGATTGCCGGAGAGGAAGCTTCGAGAGCACCTTCGACAGAAGTCGGTGCAGGAAGATGAACGGATACATGAGTTGGTTCAGTAGCACCGTTATCAAGAGCTTGAGCAAGAGGGTGTCTATCACTTGAGCTCGGGGAAGCTTGATCATTGGCAGTAGAGGATGGAGCACCAGGCGAGGATGGACCACCGGAGTCGGTAGGGCCCGTGACTTGTGTCACTTCTGGTGCTTGAGCATTATTCCTGTCACATGACGTAGTATTAGACTTAACATTAAATAAGTCAGTATAAAAGAATTCAAACAGTAAATCCAAATCAGAAAGATGTGATCTTGACGCATGATGTGGATCCACTGGAGATTGTGTAGCCTCCGTTCGGAATTGTCCAGAAGCTAACACACCAGTAAGCGCGGGTTCTGAACTGAGATGTTCAGAAACCATGTCAGGGGCCTCGTCAAAAGTCACATTTACGCTCTCAATGACGGTCTTCGTCCTTTTGTTGTAGACACGGTAGGCTTTTGCTTGTTGAGAGTAGCCGATAAACACTCCTTCATCCGCTTTGGGACTGAATTTGCCAAGATCATCCTTATCATTTAAGACAAAACAGGTGCATCCGAAAGCATGAAAGTAGTTGATGTTCGGGATACGCTTATTGATGATCTCGTACGGAGTCTTGTTAAACCGCTTGTTAATGATAGACCGATTTTGAGTATAGCAAGCGGTAGCAACAGCTTCTGCCCAAAGAAATAGTGGTAGCTTGGAATGAGATAACATCGTGCGTGCTGCTTCGACTAGAGTTCTGTTTCGACGTTCTACCACTCCATTCTGCTGAGGAGTACGAGCAGCGGAGCAAGTATGCGAGATACCCACTGAAGTGAGATAAGTGGTGAGTAACTGATTCTTGAACTCAGTACCGTTGTCCGTCCTGATGGTTTGAACTACTTGGTTGAGACTGACTTGAATACTTTTCAGAAGAGAGATTATCAAGTCGGGAGTTTCATCTTGGAACGGAGAAATCGGACCCAAGTGTAACGAGAGAAATCGTCAACCATCACCAGAACATACTTCTTGTGATTTATGCTTTGAACGCGCATCGGTCCACATAAGTCCATGTGGATTAGCTCAAGGGACCGAGAAGTACTCGGAACGGCTTTAGGCTTGTGAGGCGCCTTTTTCATCTTGCCCTTTTCGCAGGCAGCGCACAGATGATCTTTTGCAAACTTGAGATCTGGCATACCTTTGACATGTCCCCCGAGCACCAACTTGTTGATGTTCTTGAAATTCAAGTGCAAGAGACGACGATGCCATAGCCAACTTTGTTCAGTAGATGCTTTTGACAACAAACAGACTTCCTTATCGGGTTTCAAGGATGAGAGGTCGATCGTGTAGAGGTTGGTTTGTCGCGTGCCAGCAAGTATTTCTTTACCATCCTCAGTTCGAACGCTACACTTTTTAGCCTTGAAGGTAACCTCGAGATTCTTGTCGCAGAATTGACCGATACTGAAGAGATTGTGACCGAGACCTTCGACATAGGAGACTTTCTTGATCGTGATGTTATCTTTGACAATATCGCCGTAACCCCTGATGGGAGAGGAGTGATCATTCCCGAAACGTACATTCCCACAGAACCTCTCGGTGAAGTTTGTGAGAAGCTCCCTTCTTCCGGTCATATGTTTGGAGCAGCCTGAATCTAGATACCACACATGACCTTCCTGCAAAACAGGTTATTTCTTTTTAGGTACCCATTCGTAAATGGGTCCTTTAGGGTTAGGGTTAACACCCGACTTAGAGACCCGTTTATAATTGGGTCTTTGTCTTTCACGGGAAACATGACTATGAGAATTATTAGTAGCAATATGATATGAACCAAACCAATCAGATGCATAACGGCTATCAACAAAATCATTTGATCCACAATGAGAACAACACAAACAATCATGCGACAGTTGAAGTAATTGCGGAATTGAATAAACTTTTAAAGGAAAAGTTCCATTACAATCAACTAGAGGTTTAGAAATAAAAACATCATGATTGTTATTGTTCTTTCTAGACTTTAAGACAGGACCAACTAATTCTGATGTTGCCGAGCTCTCTTTTGACTTCTTAGCTACCCAAGCATATTTCACTTCTTTCCGCCGACCAAACGTATCTGAAATACCGTTAAACCCATAGTCAGTGGATTTGAAAATTGACGATTTTGACCTTTGAGAGCGACCGGTCTTTTTCTTCTTCTGTGAACGCCTTTTAGATTTAGACTTGGAAGGTTTTGAAGAATTGTTCACAGAAGGTGTCAGGATCGAATTCTTAACAAGAATTAATACTCAGAAACTAATATCAAAGAAGTTGCGGAAAAACACTTTGATATTTAATAAAACAGTAATCAAACACAGTATATAATTATCAAACAGTAAACTTGTATTGAATGCTTAAAGCTACAAGATTACACACTCAACCTCAATATTGATGAACAGGCTCATCAATACGAATTCTACTTCTCTAGAATTAGGATCTATGCCTTGAGGTTGATTTCTCTCTTGAAAAACAATTATCAAAAGTTATTTCTATCTATTCTAAACATTCTATACATATACTGATAAAAAGATAATTACAAAGAATAAACAAATCTTCAGTATATCTTCCATGTATAACTTCTAAGTATATCTTCAGTATATCCAGCTGTAGTACATTCCATTCGGATCTCTTTAGCAGCACTAATAATGCTCAGCAGCATTAACTTCATCTAGCAGCATTAACTTAAAGCAGTACTAACTACTAGCAGTACTAACTAGCTAAGCAGTACTAACTTTGTTCAAGCAGTACTAACTTTAACTAGCAGTAGTAATTCTACTAGCAGTAGTAACACTTAGCAGTATTAATATTCAACTTGTTCTGGCAGTAGTAACTACACTTGTACTAGCAGTAGTAACTACACTTAGTAGAATCTTCAGTTCCCAACAATCTCCCCCTAACTTGACTTTTAGAAGAGAAGTCAAGTTCTTCAGATATTCTTCCAGATGCTCTTTTTGATGCTCCCAAAACTTCCAAGATCATGCTCCTAAGTCTGGATTCAGTCCCAAACTCTGATTGATTATCCTCTGAATTAGATACTTGGCCATTTCTGAATTTGGTGCACAACCCAACTTCTTCTTTAACATGGCATGAACCTTCAGTCTGGTGTGATTATATACTCTATCCACTAGGAAGTATTCTGTGTGATTTCTATCCAAAGTCACTGCATATACTCCACTAGTTTCATATAGAGTCCAACTTGTGACTTCTTTAAACACACTCTTGATTACCTGGTCCACTTCTTCAGGTTTGAACATCATGCATAGATACTCCATCACCAGTTTTGTAAGAGAAATTCCTGGAGTATTCAGATGATCTGCATACAGCTTAATTCCTATGTCAAACATCTCTTCTATATCAGATCTAGAGCATGTTCTGACAATCTTGACCCAAGTGTTGAATACTTCATACTTATCACCCTTCCTCTTGAGTCTGATGTAATCTTTTCCATCCATTGTCAGTACATCCCAGTGAATAATCTCAGGTGGCTTAACTCCAACAGGCTCTGCAGAAATTGGTTCAGGCACTTTGTCCATCACTACCATATATAAGCTTACATCATCTTTGATTGATGACCCTTGCTGACTTGATGACTCAGGTGCCACTTCTTCTTCAGCAACATTTTGTTCTTCTTCTACTCTAGGCTTCTTATCTTTCTTTCTTTTGGCCATCATCTTGGTTCTTTTCAAAGTCTTTTGAACCTGTACTAGAGTAGCTTCCTTCTTCTTTTCTTCCTTTTCCCTTGCCATTTCTTTGATAGGAGTTCCCTCTTCACTTTCAGGGAATGGTTGATTCATATCTATATCATTACTCTCCTTGGCCTTCTTTTCAAACTCTACTCTTTTCTTTTCATTGCTCTTCAGATTCCCCATTTCTTTTTCATAGAGCTCTCTGATTTGATCAAAACTCATCTTCACAAACATTTCTTTCTTTACCCCAATTGCACTCCTCAAGAAAGTTATCATTTTGTTTCTTTCCTGAGTGGCAAGGTAAGTTTGTGAAGGTCTTCTTTTCTTTGCACTTGAATTAGCCATCATAGCCTTTCTCAGACTTATAGCCCTTTGTTTAGCCTTTTCAGTTTCAAGCCCCTTTTGATAAGCTTTATTTAGCTCAGCAGCTAAAGCCTTTGCCATTTCCCTGTCCTTCTCCACCTGAGCTCTTTCTTCTTTTTCCATCTCCTTCTGCATTTTCCTTGCTAAAGCTTCATCTGATTCAACCAACCTTTGCTTCTTGATTGGTTGATCAGATTCAACTAACTTTGCCTTACCTTTATCTTTACCCATCTCCTTCTCAATGCTAGAGTTCTTTGCTGCATCACCTCTTTCTTTTATGACAACTCCTTTGGCCTTTGAGGTGACCTTGGGAGTATCATGTTTTGCTTTGATGAGTGTTTCTGCAACCTCAAGCTCTGTAAGGACCTCTTTTACTTGTTCTGCTGCTTCTTTCAGCTCAGCAGTATTAACCATTTCTGCTGCTTTACTTGAACTGGCAGTATTAATGGTTTCTGCTGCTGGCTCTGTTTCTGCTGCTTGCTCATTTTCCCCCTCAACATTATGTTTTTCCTCTTGCTCCCCCTTAGCTTTGGCATCAGCTTCTGACTCCCCCTTTTTGGGAGCATCAGTCACTGGTGTCCTCCTTCTGAGCACAAATTGTTTCTTCTTCTTTTGCAGAATCAGTTTCCTTACCATTTGCTTCAACTTGATGATTTGTTCTTGTTGTGACAGTACTATGAGTTTTAGCTCTTCTATATCTTTGCCCTGTTTGAGTACATCCATGTTGATGTTGCCCATTGCCTCCATCAATTCATCATAGTTATATCTGTCCTCACCTTCTCCAGGAGTGTTACCCCCTATTGAAGGATCATTGGATCTTTTAGTAGTGGAAGTCTTCTGCCTAGCAGAAGCACTATCCATCCCTGTGGTTTCTTGGCACCAGGGACCTTCAAATGATTGCTCATTCAAAGTTGCCATGGGGGAGGTCTTATTGATGTTACCACTTTCCTCCTCTGTGCTAGCAGGAGTAGTGGCAGCCTCATCACCCATATGCTCTACCTCCTCCTCAGAGAGCACCTCCTTTGGGTTGGGAGATACCCTTGTGGGTTCCCTTTGGATATTCTCTAAAGGAGAATTCTCCCTTAGAGGGCTTAAAGGCTTAGTTGGTGATGGTACAAGAAGGGAAGGAGCCTTCTTTACCTGTTTTCTTTTATACGTATGGGAAATTGGAGAGGTTGGTTTTGTAAGAATGGACTGGGGAATTGTTTTTGAGTGAGAAGGTTGGGCTTGGCTAGCAGTGGGATGGTCTAATGAGGGCCTTGACCCTGCTGCCATACCTTCAGTGTTTTGGGACACCACCATCATTGTAGAGAACAATGGGGTGTCAACTCCTTCAGAGTCCCCAGCAGATCTTCTCATATTTGAGAAAACCTTGCCTTTGGGGGGTTTAGGTACATATACCCCAACAGGTTGAGGTATATCCGTCAATTCATGGTTAATTACTTCCTGAACAAATCTGGGATACATAAAGAAACTCTTTTTGTTTCCCATATTTGATACAAGATCACTGAAAATCATCTTTGAGAAATTGTACCTTCTGGATGTAGCCAAGCATACCAAAGCATATGCAATTGGACTGCTGAACTCACTCCATCCAGTGGTCTTTTTGGAGATGCAATGCATCAGGGTATGAACAAGAAAACGCCATTGGGGTGAAAACTTTGCTTTTGAGAATTTAAAAACTCCCAATGGGCCTCCATACCCCATTCTAGTAAGATTAGAAAACAGTTCATCATTAGAGATAGACATTATACCAGAGGCATCGTCTAGACGTAGACTGATGCGAATGACTTCTTCAGTAACTGTAAGTGAGTGATCACAGATTCTTGTCTTGATCATTTGCACACCATTTTCCACAACAATGGTTGCATTAGCCCAGAACTGCCTTTGGTGCTCAATGTAGATTGTAGGTGATACAGTAAGAGCATGAGCAATGTGACTTGACTTGAGGAAATCCACAATCTGATGAAATCCTGAAGCTTGCTTTGGCTTTTGTAGCATCGCAATCTCGTTGTGCTCGTCGATGAACGTCATGGATGCCATTGATCTTAGTGAAAAGTTGCCTGAAAACTTCGAACTTGAGAGAGAAAAGGTTTTGAGCGCAAGAGAACAGTATGCAAAGAGTCGTTATGAACTTTTAGGCGGGCAAAAAGTATTTATAGTATTCGGAATATAAGCAGTATTAACCTAGAGCAGTATTAACTACTAGCAGTAGTAACGGCTAGCAGTATTAACTAACTAGCAGTATTAACTACTAAGCAGTATTAACCACTAGCAGTATTAACTGAAAGCAGTATTAACTGAAAGCAGTATTAACCACAAGCAGTATTAACTGAAAGCAGTATTAACTGAAAGCCGTATTAACTGAAAGCAGTATTAACCACAAGCAGTATTAACTGAAAGCAGTATTAACCACAAGCAGTATTAACTGAAAGCAGTATTAACCACAAGCAGTATTAACTGAAAGCAGTATTAACCACAAGCAGTATTAACTACAAGCAGTATTAACTAGACTTACTCCTTTTAAACTTGCTAAATACTGAGTACTGCTATGCATATCCTGAAAAAGAAGATTAGTAACACCAAGAATAAAAATATACAGGTATAAAACCACTTTTTGAGAAGAAGATTATTCAGAGTTTATCATTCCCACACTTGTTACCAAGAAAGTGAATCTACCCATATCAAAAGCTTTAGTGAATAGATCAGCAAACTGATTATCAGTGTGAACTTTGACAACTTGAATAAGTTTCTTTTCATTACAATCTCTTATAAAGTGATACCTGATTTCAATGTGCTTTGTCTTTGAGTGCTTGACTGGATTATTTACAATGCTAATAGCACTGCTGTTGTCAATAA
The DNA here is from genome assembly GCA_954870635.1 of Arctium minus. Classification (NCBI taxonomy): domain Eukaryota; kingdom Viridiplantae; phylum Streptophyta; class Magnoliopsida; order Asterales; family Asteraceae; genus Arctium; species Arctium minus. The sequence goes on from OX941095.1 coordinate 37,787,668, forward strand.
AGATTGGAGTGTGTAGAAAGGTTACCCCATAATCCAGCATTTGATTCTGAATCCATAAGACTTGAGAACAGCAACTTGCAGCTGCTATGTACTCTGCCTCTGTTGTAGATGTGGATACTGTGGTTTGTTTCTTGCACTGCCATGAGACTAGTCTAGCACCCAAAAACTGACATCCTCCAGAAGTAGATTTTCTGTCCAAGTTTGCCCCACCTAGATCACTGTCTGAGTATGCTATTAGGTCAAAAGGTGAGTTATGAGGATACCAAAGTCCCAATCTGGGTTGCCCTTTGAGATATCTGAATATCCTCTTAACAGCTTGAAAGTGAGATTGCTTTGGCCTAACTTGAAATCTTGCACATACACAGACTGGAAACATAATATCTGGCCTTGATGCTGTGAGATACATGAGAGAGCCAATCATGGATCTATAAAGATGCACATCCATATCCTCCCCCTCAAGATCTGCTGTGATCTGCTTGTGTGTTTCCATAGGTGTGCTGGCAGGTTTTGATTCTGAGAATCCATACTTGGTTAGAATATCCTGCACATACTTGGATTGACATATAAAAATGCCATCTGACTTCTGTTGAACTTGGAGTCCAAGGAAGAAAGTAAGTTCCCCCATGGAACTCATTTTGAACCTTTGATGCATTAAATCCTCAAACTCCTTGCACATGATGTTTCTTGTAGAACCAAAAATAATGTCATCAACATATATTTGGACCAGCAAGATATCCTTCTTCTTTCTTTTGATAAATAGAGTCTTATCAATGACTCCTCTTTCAAAGTCATTTTCCAAGAGATAGGATGACAGGGTGTCATACCATGCTCTTGGGGCTTGATGTAGTCCATAAAGTGCTTTCTTTAATTTGTATACTCTGTCTGGATAGCTTGGGTTTTCAAACCCTGGTGGTTGACAGACATATACTTCTTCTTCAATTGACCCATAGAGAAAAGCACTTTTTACATCCATTTGGTAGACTTTGAAGTTCATGTAAGAAGCATAGGCTAGGAATAGTCTGATTGCTTCTATCCTAGCTACAGGTGCAAAAACTTCTTCATAATCTATGCCCTCTTCTTGAGTGTAGCCTTGAGCTACCAGCCTTGCTTTGTTTCTTATAACAATACCTCTTTCATCTCTCTTGTTTCTGAAGATCCATTTTGTGCCAATTGCTCTGTGACCTTTAGGAAGGTCTACTAGATCCCACACATCTTGTAGCTTGAACTGTAACAATTCTTCTTGCATTGCTTCTATCCAGCTAGATTCTTTCATAGCATCATGTGCCTTTTTAGGCTCAAGCTGGGATAGAAAACATGAGAGCACTGTATGCTGTTGATCTTGCATTTCCTGAAGCCTGCTTTGATGTCTAGTCATCATGGGAGAAGAGACATCACCTATTATCAACTGTGGAGGATGATTCTTTTGAACTCTTGTGTTATGACTAGGTTCTATATTCAGTCCAGCCTCTAGATTAGAGTCATGCAATTCAACTGAAGTGTCTTCAGATGTCACTTCTGATTCTTGAGTCTCCTCATCTGTAGTGTCTTCTTCATTCTGACTTGGTTCAGTAAATGATTCCTTTTCACAGTCTTCATTTACTGTGGGTATGGGAAAAATCACAGATGTAGATATACTTTCTTGAACTTGTGTGATCTCTGATTCTCCACCACCTGTTCCTGTATACTCATTACTGAAACCAAAAGAGTTAGTTAGTGAATCAATGTCAAATAGCCACTGAGGTCCAGACCCAACAGGATTTGGTGTGTTCTCATTGCATTTGACATTGTCACTTTCTTCAATTATTCTAGAAGAAGAGTTAAAAACTCTGTAGGCCTTACTCTGAGATGAATATCCAACAAGAAATCCATCATCTGCTTTGCTATCAAACTTACCTAAGTGAGATTTGGTATTTAGAATTGTACAAGGACACCCAAAAGATTTGAAGAAACCAATAAAAGGTTTTCTTTGATTTAAAAGCTCATATGGGGTCTTGTTCTTTTGCTTGACCACTAGAACTCTGTTTTGGACATAACAAGCAGTATTAACTGCTTCAGCCCAGAATGTAATTGGCAATTTTGAATCAGCCAACAGAGATCTAGCAGCCTCTATTAGTGTCCTATTTCTCCTTTCAGCAACACCATTCTGTTGAGGAGTCCTAGGAGCACTATATTGTCTCTCAATACCTTTTCCTTCACAAAAGGTGTTTAGATCATGATTTTTAAACTCAGTTCCATTATCTGATCTAATGACTTTTACTCTTTGATTAGTTTGGTTTTCAATTCTTAGAATAAAGGATTTGATAAGACCACTTGTTTCATCCTTAGTCCTTAGAAAATATACCCAAGTAAATCTGGAGTAATCATCAACAATAACCAAGCAGTAAGATTTCTTGCCTATACTCATAACATTTGTAGGACCAAACAGATCCATATGCAATAACTGGAGACAAGAAGAAACAGAATTTAACTCTTTGGTCTTATGAGAAGTTTTGTGTTGTTTGCCTTTAAGACAAGCAACACAATGATCATCACATGAGAAGACTTTTGAAGGTAAACCTCTTACAAGGTTATTTTTAACAAGATTGTTCATAGTCTTGAAATTCATGTGACACATCCTTCTGTGCCAAAGGGAGGATTCATCTATAGAAGCTTTTGAAACAAGACAATTTAAAGATGAATCACTATCAACATTGTCCAAATCAAGACAGTAAACATTGTCCTTCCTTGGAGTTCTAAGTAGTATCATGCTTTCATCAACTACCTTGAACCCTGGAGCAAGAATCATACACTCAGTATTAGTAAATAATATACTATGTTGTTTGTCACAAACCTGTGATACACTTAACAGGTTGTACTTTAATTGATCAACATAGTAGACATCCTCAAATGTCATCTTACCTTTGGTGACATTACCTTTTCCACTTATCTTACCACCAGTAAGATTGTCTCCAAATGCAACATGTCCTCCATTAATTTGCTTGAAATCCTGAAGGCATGACATGTTGCCAGTCATGTGCCTAGAGCAACCACTATCACCATGCCATATGCTCTTTCCCTTGAGCTGTTGGTTGCCCTGCACATTAAATAAATCAATTAGTATGATTGGGGACCCAAGCCAAAGTGATCTTGGGTCTTCCTTTCTCATCAAAGTATTTACATTCCTTTTTAATGAGGTTTTTAAACTCAGAGCACTCTTTATTAGAGTACTTTGTCAATATGATTGGCTTAGCAGAATCAACACTGGAAGCAGTACTAACCTTAGAAGTACTAACAGAGTTAGCAGTACTAACAGGTGTAGCAGTACTAACAGGTTTAGCAGTACTAACCTTGTTAGCAGCATTAACATTGTTAGCAGTAGTATTACTTCTAGCAGCACTATCATTGTCAGCAGCACTATTTGTGGTAGCAGTACTAACAGTTTTAGTGCTTTTAGGAATCCACATATTGACACTTTCTTTAACAGAATACTTTTTCTTCATGTGGCTTTTAGTTTTAACAGTTTTCTTAGCCACATGGTTCTTTTTAATTTTCTTATAACCAAAGGGTTTTTGCATGGATCTTTGGAAATTCATTCTTTGGTTCATAGGATTGAAATAACAGAATTTTGCAAGATGATTCAATTTGCCACAGATAAAACAAGGTTTTGGTCTATTGATTTTACTCAGATCAACCCCTTGTTTATGTGCCCATTGATTATTCCAGTTTCTTTGATTTCCCCTCTTTTTGTCCTGTTTTTGGGGCTCATTCTTCTTACAAGTACACTGTTTGCCAGGACCTGGATTCACAACTGTGGTCTGTTTATAATGGACCTTACCAGACTTTTCCTCTGTCTTCTCTATGTTCTTGGATTTGATCCAAGCCCTTCCACAATCCTCATTGGTGATAATGTTGTTTTCTATAGAAGTCTCACCACTCACCTTGTTCTTCTTACTCTTGCCAACCTCTTTCTCAGTCTTATCCTCAACAATTACCTCATCTAAGGGATCTATTTCAGTGGCTCCCTTAGGCAAGTCCTTCCTATCTTTGGTGTCTAACAGGTCTGAAGTAGGAGGAATGTAATTGTTGTTATATGGTGGAGGTGTGGCATTATACCCAATTCCTCTTCTTAATTTATCATGAATCTGATTTTGCAGTAAGGAGTCCATTGCTTTAGAAGCATTGGAAAACTTTTCTACATCAAGCTTAACCTTGGTTAACTCCTCTTTCAGTTTTTCACTCTCCTCTTTAGATTTGGTCAGTTTAAGTTCTAAATCCTTTTTCTCCCACTGCCAGTAATTAGTGTCATATGAGTGTTGTAGTTCATTGGCTTGAAAACTTTTGATTTGATCTTCAAATCTCTCTACTATCCTCACATAGTCTTTTATATCCTTTTCTAGTCTCTTCAGATCATCACTCATCTTCTGATTGTGATCCCTGTACCTTTTAACAGTGTCTATGCAAGTTTTAGAGCAGAGATTAGAACTTACCTCAGATGGGAGATCAGATACTTTAGCCATAAGAGCTTGATTCTGAATAGCTTCTTCTGCTTGATCACTCCAATCAAACCCCATTCCTTGTTGAGAAACAAGGGCTTGAGCAGAGTTTCTGTTGTTATTGAAGCTTCCAGATTGAGCTTGTTGATGGTTGTTGTTGTGAGACATTCCACTTCTGCATTCTCTAGCAAAATGTCCCTTCAGATGGCATTTGTAGCATTCTACCTTTGATTTATCAAACCCTGCTCCATCTTCTCTTCTTTGTGAGAAGTTGTTTCTTCCAGTCCTCTTTATAAACTTCTTAACCCTCATGGAGAGCATGGCCATCTGCCATTTAATATCCATCTCTTCCAGATCATCAGGATGAAGTTGTTCTAAGTCATCATTGATCAAAGAAGAATTTCCATGATTAGAAAGAAGAGCTTCAAATACATAATCAGTGCCTTTATCTAAATTTGATCCATTAGCAGCATTAACTGATTCAGGGTTAGCAGTAGAATCAATTGATGCTGATAGGAGTGCAGCATTATGAACATATCCAGAAGGCTTCTTCTTTGCCTCCACCTCAGCTTCAAATACTCTAAGATCATTGTACAGATCATCAAGTTCTTTGTCTTCCAACTGATCATTCTGTCTGAATGACACAGTGTACATGGTCCATTCATCTCCAAGGGACCTTAAGAACTTTCTGTTCACATCATCTTGATCAATCTGTACTCCCATAGTAGCTAGTTCACCAATTAGTTTATTAAACCTGTCAAAAGTTTGAGTCATGGACTCATTCTTAGTTGAGATGAAGTTTTCATACTGTTGTTTTAAGATTGCCTTTTGATTTCTCTTGGTACTTTTAGTACCTGAGAATCTCTTCTCTAGAGCATTCCAGAGCATCTGTGCATCAGTACAATTGCAGAATTGGTGTTGATACTCATTTGGAATGGCCAAGAGCAGTGTGCTCAAGGCTTTCATCTCTGTCTGTCTTGATTTCCTGTCTGTATCTGTCTTTGGAGGAGTTCTTTTACCATCTTCACCAATCTTTCCTGCATCAGATGGGCCATTCTCAATGATTTCCCACATAGAGTAATCTGTGAGGAGAATATATTGCTTGATTCTGATTTTCCACATGTCAAATTCATTGGATCTGAGCATTGGAACTTTTGAGACCAAAGTACTGCTTGATTCTGTAAGATTTTCCATGATGAATAACTGTTTCTGAGAGAATTTAGCTCTGATACCACTTGTCAGGATCGAATTCTTAACAAGAATTAATACTCAGAAACTAATATCAAAGAAGTTGCGGAAAAACACTTTGATATTTAATAAAACAGTAATCAAACACAATATATAATTATCAAACAGTAAACTTGTATTGAATGCTTAAAGCTACAAGATTACACACTCAACCTCAATATTGATGAACAGGCTCACCAATACGAATTCTACTTCTCTAGAATTAGGATCTATGCCTTGAGGTTGATTTCTCTCTTGAAAAACAATTATCAAAAGTTATTTCTATCTATTCTAAACATTCTATACATATACTGATAAAAAGATAATTACAAAGAATAAACAAATCTTCAGTATATCTTCCATGTATAACTTCTAAGTATATCTTCAGTATATCCAGCTGTAGTACATTCCATTCGGATCTCTTTAGCAGCACTAATAATGCTCAGCAGCATTAACTTCATCTAGCAGCATTAACTTAAAGCAGTACTAACTACTAGCAGTACTAACTAGCTAAGCAGTACTAACTTTGTTCAAGCAGTACTAACTTTAACTAGCAGTAGTAATTCTACTAGCAGTAGTAACACTTAGCAGTATTAATATTCAACTTGTTCTGGCAGTAGTAACTACACTTGTACTAGCAGTAGTAACTACACTTAGTAGAATCTTCAGTTCCCAACAGAAGGTTTTCTCGAGGAAAATGTAGAACATTCACCTTTATAAAATTTAACCGGAGGCTCACATGACTCATTTAAAAAATCAACATGGCTAGGCAGAGAAGGATTAAAATCAAATTGGCTCAAAGTGCTATCTAAACACACCTCAGAATTCAAGAATGCGGAAAATTCAAGTTCCTCATCAGAAAGGACCTTATCACATGAGGACTTCAGAGCATTTGAAGAGTTTGTTGAGTGCAGATCATATGCGGAAGCATTTTTACAATCAGAACACTGATCTGATTTAAGACTTTGAGGCTCTTTTCCTTTATTTGAAATGATCGGTGACGAGTCACCCATAAAAGCTTTGAAGGAAGTTGAGTCAGAAGAAGGATAATAGTGTTCAGACAGAGACGATAACTCTCTTTGGAGAATGGAAGGCTGAGCATGAGAGTCAACCTTGTGAAGTTGCACTTTCAGATTATCTGCTGCCATAGCAGTCAGTTGTGAGTGCAACTTCTTTATTTCTGTCTGGTAATATTCTTTTTCTTCTTTCGACATAGTCTCCTTTTTGTTGGAACGGAGACACTCAATTTGAGATAAAAGACTTTGATTTTCCTTTTGAAAATTTTCCCTTTCTAGTGCATACGATTCTTCTAGCTGAACAAGTTTCTTTTCTAAAAGCAGAGTTGGAACATAAACCTTGGGAGCTAGAGGTTCCTCCTCAGTTTTAACGGTTTTAGTATCTAGTTCAGCTTGAGAGTAACTATGGAAAAAATCGGATGACAGGAAACGGGGTTTGTCAGTATTATAAGAAGCATTTAAAGTATCATAAACAAAAGGAAATGTCCTTTTAGAAAGAACAGAGTTTTCTCTTCTCAACTTATCTTCAAGGTCTTCCTCCTCAGTGGGTGTGGTCCAATGTATCTTATATTCAGGAAAGATTTTGTCTAATCCAAAAAATTCAGATGCATATAAAGTAGGAACTTTGGATAAAGCCTTGTTTAAATAATTAGGGTTATCGTACCCGATACCCGCATTTCCGTACTTTGGTTCTTTTGGCGCGATTAGCTTTAGCGTTTGATCAGATTGACCAAATTTATAAAGTTTCTTTTCAAGCTCTTCTAGCTGATTGGATAACCTTATGTTCTCATTTTTGTAAGCCACGTTTTGATTTAACAAATCAATTTTCTCGGACTCAGACATACGGAGCTTATCGGTCAGGTGATCTACTTTGGTCATTAGATTTTGTGACTCTGTTGAACACCTCACATTTTCTTCTCTTAGATTAGAAATAGTGCACATGTAGCTAGAGATTTCTAAGCTTTGATTTTCCATAAAGTCAGACTGCTTAGTGACACGGTTTTCCAGAGAAGAGATAAGTTGTTCTTTTTCTTTTAACAGAAGCTTGTAAGAGTCAAGTTTGTTCATAGATAGTTGCATCTGATCAAGTAAAGCTTCATGAAAAGGGGTACATACCTGGCAAGGAGCATTGTTATCGTCTTCATCAGTATCAGATGGTGATGAATGGTTGCCCATGAAGCACAGATGAGCTTCAGCATCCTCGGGTTCTTCATCCGACACTTGTAGCCAGTAATCGTCTTCAGCCATTAGAGCTTTACCAGCTTCCTTTTCTTTGGCAAGAAGCAGCTTGGCTCGGTAGTAGTCCGCGTTGCGCACAATTGGCTTGCGACAATCTCTGGCGAAATGACCTAACCGACCACAATTGTAACATTTGATCGGTTCATCTTTAGGCTTTTCTTCATGTCTCTTGTCAGGCTTCTTACCAGCTTCAAAGCGACTGTTACCTTCAGACTTATCACGATGATCACGATGAGTAGAAACTCTTTGCTTATTGGAAGTCTTGGAGAAAAACTTCCTCTTTTGAAATGCTTGAGTGAGAAACACCATTGCTTCTTTCATCTTGGCAAGTTCTGGATCCGAATCGCTATCGGGATCTTCAGGTTCAGAATCACTCGGCACATGTTCTTTTCCAGATGATCGGCTGACGGATTTGCCTCTTCTCTCAGATATGAGTGCTATTTGATCAGTTGCTGGCTTTTCTTCTGCTTTCCCAATAAGTTCCATCACTTCCTCTTCGTCTTGGAGCAGCATTTCATACAGTTCGTGAAGGTACAGCTTCTCCAAGGTTTGAGTGTGGCGAATATGGGAGACGAACGGTTTCCACTCAGACTGTAAGTTGTTCATAAACTTTATGTTGTTTTCCGTGTTCGTCTTTGTGATCTTATTTTTCTGAAGATCATTTAGAAGCATATTAAACCTTTCGTAGGTTTCCGTCAGCGTTTCACCCTTTCGTGCTTTAAACCCATCATATCTGGTGATACAGTTTGTCACCTTTAGCTGGTTATTGATGTGGCTTCCCATCATCATCTTCTCTATTTGGTCCCACATCTTTTTCGATGAGTCCTTGAAACTATCTATACAAGCATAGATGTCATTCGGTAGACTTTGAAGAAGGTACGATTTTGCCAGCTTTTCTGCCTCGTACATATCCTTTTCTTCCTTAGTAAAATCACCAACAGATTTCCGAATCTGACGCTCTGGCCTTCCTTCAGCTGGATTTCCCGGTACCACTTTCATTGGCCAATCTTGTGGACCCTCAGTCAGACATTTGTATATATCTTCATAGTTGGATTTTGCTTCTATGAAATTCATAAATCGGTCGTGCCACTGAGGGTACTCTCCCCGAAAGAGCACCGGGGGCTTTTGGTCAGAACCGATGGCTAGAGCATCCCTTGAGTTCATCTTTACTTCTTAACTTAAGAGCACTGTAATGATCGTTAGGCAAGCAGAATGATCCAAATACAATAAAATAGAAGAAACACAGAAAACACTTGGTCTAATCAGAAAATCAGGTCAAACAATATCCGGTCGAAGGTATGCCCGGAGGAAGCAGGTATCCGGTCGAAGGACACGTCCGGGGATACACTTATCCGGTCGAAGGACACGACCGGAGGAACTCTAAATCGGTCGAAGGGACAAGACCGGAGCACTCCTATTCGGTCGAAGGGACAAAACCGGAGTACTCTTATTCGGTCGAAGGGACAAGACCGGAGCACTCCTATTCGGTCGAAGGGACAAAACCGGAGTACTCCTATTCGGTCGAAGGGACAAGACCGGGTAACACGTATCCGGTCGAAGGTTATTCGGTCGAAGGGACAAGACCGGGTAACACGTATCCGGTCGAAGGTTATTCGGTCGAAGGGACAAGACCGGGTAACACGTATCCGGTCGAAGGTTATTCGGTCGAAGGGACAAGACCGGAGCACAAGTGTCCGGTCAAATGAGTAATTCCGGGGAAAACTCTTATCAGGTCGAAGGTGTAAGACCGGAGTACAAGAGTCCGGTTGAATGCTCAGGTCGAAAGATTACGATAAACACAAAAACCAGATAAACACAAATATATCGATTAAGATCGAAGAACACGAAGAATTCGACCGAAGAACTCGAAGAATTTCTGGGATTCGACCGAAACCAAAACCCAGATCCTTCTCCTTCGATCGAAAGAAACAAACAAAAATCAACCAAAAAACGATTCAACCGATTAACAATCAACAGTAACCAATAATCGACCGAACAGACATTAACCCTAATAATAATCGACCGAACTAAGGATTTCCAGAAAATTATTCGACCGAACTAAAGAAATTTTACTGATTTTAAAAAAATCGATCGAATAAAACCAAAAGCAACCAGATATCGATCAAACAGATAACACATAATGTAACCACTAACAATCAAACAATGCAAGTAAAGTAATTAACACAAATAATTGATCTTAGGGTTTCAGACAAACCTTTTTACTGGATCAAACCTTTTTGCCTATCTGCTCTGATACCAATTGTAGATCCCAGTTTCAGTGCAATCAACAGATATAAGAACAATGATGAACAAATTATAGACCACAGCAACTAGTCATATGATTAATATTAACTTCAAAGGGCTAAGGTTTACAGAGAGAATTTCTGATAATAGTATGTAAACCTAACAACTAGTAAACTGAATAATGAAACTCTCTCTTAACAAATGAAACAGAAATAACTTTAAATACATGGGCTCGCAGGCCTAATGGGCTTATGGGCTTTAAGGCCCAACAAGCTTACAACTTTAATAACTTGTCACAAACTACCCTGAACTTCTATTTAACATTGAAAATGGCCCTAACAGAATCACAGGTTCATATATGAACTTGTCCCGCGTATTTTATGAAACTACTCATCTATCTTCTACAAACCACATGATGAATTATCCCGTGCTTCACCGTCAAAGCCGCAAATGTTGTCTAGATAAAGGGCTAGGATTATTTCTCATTTTCTCATATATTTACCATTTCTCAAATGAACCTAATCCTATATATATACACTATATATATATATATATATATATATATATATATATATATAAACACCTCATGCAAAAAGATATGGGTGAAAATTACAGAGACCAAACATATAATTCACTCTAAAGATTTATTGTTAATACTCATGATCAGGGACTAGGGGTATCAAACGGTTGTTGTACTATGAACATTTTTACTTTAATTATATTATTAAAATATTAAATAAAATCATTCCAATAAAATAATAAGGTTTTATATATGAAGTAGTAGTATATTAAACTTCACTCGTAAAAACAACATAAACAATTCTTTTTCTAAAATATTTAACTCTACGAAATTCTTCAAATTAAGATATTTCTATCCTTTTCTGTAACTTTCTCCATTTCAAAGAAACTTTTAAAGAATCTCGTGGAGAAAAGAAAACTTAAAATCCTAAAATTATTTATTTTCTCCATTTTAAATTAATTTGTTAGAGATGCTCATAAACGTCGGTAAAAGTAAGCAAATTCCACAACTCTGTCATTATATATCTTGCTACATGTTCGGTCGACTGTTGAGTAATTCACATCTCTAAAGTAATTCACCTCTCTTAAGAAATAACTTATAGTCATTTGGTACCCATATTCTTTTTTCTCTCTCTTGTCAAGATTGTAGGTTTGTGTTTTTCGAGTTATAAAGCAAATTATTACATAACATAAAAGAAATTTTAAATGAATTGTGAAGACTTTAAAGCAAATTATTACATAACATAAAAGAACATTTAAATAAAATAAATTAGGAAAGACAACATTATTCATATAAATGAAGATAAAATAGATGGTTATTCATTATCATCAGCCACCAAAAGCAATACAAAAATCATAATGTTGGAGAAAATATGGATTTAGCTATGGCCTCCTAATAGTGGGGCCTTATGTTGTGTCATTCGCCTGGACTCGGTCCAGAATTAACTTTTCTATAACTCTTCGACACAGGCTCGTCGATAGATGTGTGAGGTCTTATGTTGTGTCCTTCACCTGGGCTCGGTCCCGAATTAAGCTTTCTATAATTCTTGAACACATACTCGTCAATAGACATGTGGGGTCTTATGTTGTGTCCTTCGCCTGGGCTCGGTCCAGAATTAACTTTTCTATAATTCTTGGACCCAAACTCGTCAATAGATGTGTGGGGTCTTATGTTGTGTCCTTCACCTGGGCTCGGTCCCGAATTAAGCTTTTTATAATTCTTGGACACATAGTCGTCAATAGACACGTGGGGTCTTATGTTGTGTCCTTGTTAAGTCTGATTTTATAGTAATCATTGTATTTATAGGCTTGGTCTAATACTGTGTTTAGAATGAAATATTGTATTGTATTAGCCAAGGGTATTTAAGTCCCTTGTGGTTTTGTTGGTTGAAAGGGAACCTCACACATATTCAATACAAACACACTTCTGCGCTTTCAAACTCTCTCTCTACTTTCTCTCTCTAAAGATTTAGTGATTTTGGGATTATCAATTGGTATCAGAGCCATTCTAAATCTGAGAGAATTGAGAGAAATGTTTTTCGAATTCTGAATTTGTGTTGAATCAGAAAATTTGATCGATTTTCTTGATTTTTTCAAGAAAATCTCATTTTTTGATTTTTCATCAAATTCGGACTAGTTTTTGATCGAATTTCTTTGAATTTTGGTTTGTTGGATCCGATTTTACAAGAAGAACACTTTTGATTCACATCGATTTGCAAGAAATTCTGATTTTGATCTTCAATTTTGTGATTTTTCAAGTTTCTGGAAAAACGTTTTTCACATACTGTTCAATTCATAAATCTTCAATTTTGTGGTTTTTGATCGAGTTGGTTGTTTGGAAGTTGTTAGAAATCTGTTTTTCGAACATTTATGTGCAAGAAAATTTCATCAAATTTTGTGTTGTAATCGATTTTTGGAAGAATTCTGAATTTTATCATCGTTTTGCGCCAGATCCATATTTTGCGCGAGTTCTTCGAGTTTTGCGCGAGTTCATCCATACTTTGCGTGAATTCATCAAGTTTTTCAGGGATTCAGTTGCTGAAGATAAAGTTCAATTTTCTCTAGTAACTAGTCACGCAAATCAGTTTTGCGTCATCTTCTTATTTGCGCCACCAAAGCTTCACGCAAAGCAAGTCTTGTGTTTTCTAAGTCTCGCCCAAGTCAGTTTTGCGCCACTTAATTGTCAAGCGAAGAAGGTTCTCATCGAAATCATCTCACGCAAAGTCTACTTTGCGTCATCAGTACATCATGCAAATCTAAGTTTGCGCCATCCTTATCTCACGAGAAGTTCATTCTAGAGTGTGCAAGTGATCTTTTGCGCCATCAACGCTTCGCGCAAATTTAAGTTTGGGCCAGCTTTTTCTCACGCAAAAGAAAGTTTGCGCCATCCACTGTTAGCGCGAATCATAGTTTGCGCCAGATTCTCTGTGCTTCCAGACTTAACATTTTCTGAAATTTATCATCTATGGATTCTAAAAAATTCGCGTTTCAAGCTCAGTTCTACAAAAGCGATCTCATGATGTCTTTGGGCACAGAAACTCGTCCTCCGGTTCTAGTTAATGAAAATGAATTTACTCAGTGGCAAGATCGGTTTCTGAATTTCATCGAACGTCAAAAGAACGGAGATGACATGATGAAGATTCTGTCTGAAGGATCTTTTGTTCAACCCACTCTAGCCTCTGGATTATTAAAGCCTACCAAAGAGTATACACCCGATGAGTTGGTGCAATATCAAGCTGATCGTGATATAAAGTCTAATATGATGCTAGCCTTGCCAAATTCTATCTACAACAGGATTGATTGCTTCAAAAACAATCCTAAGCTAATGTAAGCACAACTAGAGAAGATTATGCTTGGGTCTTCAGTTGCAACTCAACTTCGGCATACACGCTTCATGAACAACTTTGAAGAATTTAAAGCCAAAGATGGGGAGTTACTGAAAAGTACTTATGACAGATTATGTGCGGTGATAAATGATCTACGAAAGATTAAAGTGGAAAAGACTGAGCTGGAGACAAATCTGAAGTTTCTCAATGCTTTGCTCGAAGAACTTGCGCAAAACGATGATAAATTTCAGAATTCTTCCAAAAATCGATTACAACACAAAATTTGATGAAATTTTCTTGCACATAATTAACTTTTCTATAATTCTTGGACACAAGCTCGTCAATAGATGTGTAGGGTCTTATGTTGTGTCCTTCGCCTGGGCTCGGTTCGGAATTAAGCTTTCTATAATTCTTGGACACATGCTCGTCAATAGATGTGTGGGGTCTAATGTTGTGTCCTTCGCGTGGGCTCAGTCCAGAATTAAGCTTTTTATAATTCTTAGACACATACTCATCAATAGACATGTGCGGTCTTATGTTGTGTCCTTCTCCTGGGCTCGGTCCAGAATTAAGCTTTATATGATTCTTGGACATATGCTCGTCTACAGATGGTATGGACAGAGCTTCAGGCTTAGCTTGTATAGACAAAACTTCACGCTTAACTGGTATAGACGAAGCTTCTGGTATAACTCGAGGATGCACGATTTCCACTCTCGAGGCCTTGATTGGATACACGTGTTTTTGTACTGCAAGTACAAGAACAAAACAAAGGTTTAAAATGGTGATTTTCATGATTAAGGTAGCAAAAATGAAATCAACAATCGTAGATAACTCGGGGTTAAATTCAAAGTCACCAAAAGTGATGAATTTATAAGAGTATCCACAATGGAGGTTCTTGTTAGGTTATGTTGGAGTTTTTATAGGAACCTCTATTGTGGGACAGAGGTTCTTCTCCCATAGGCAGGGGTTTGAACAAAAACCCGGGTTCTTGTCTACATTCCTTTTCTCTTATTGTTTTTTAATTATTTTTATTAGTTTTTTTTCAAACATTCTATTATGTTTTAATACATCTATAAAACATATAAGTTCAAATTAATACAAACAATATAAATTAATTATTAAAAAAAATTACTTTTGTTAACAAAATAAATGAATTAACAAAATAACAAAATAAATAAATTAACAAAATTACATTTATATTTTTCAAATATGTAAACAAAATAAATGAATTAACAAAACTACATTTATGTTTCTCAAATATCTTAACAAAATAAATTAGTTATTAAAATAACAATTTTATAATATATATATATATATATATATATATATATATTAAATTTATATAATAATCTATAAATAAAGTTACATTTTATAAATAAAAAAAAATGGAACGTGAGGTTATGTAAAACCTTTATTATGAAGTTTTATTAAGATTCTTATTTTATAGAGGAAACAATGATATTTCAGAAATAAATATAGAAAGTAATTCTATCATTGTGGTGCTCTGATCTACCAGTTTTTTGTGCCGGCAAATTTAAGTGTATATATTAACATTTACATTGATAATTTTTTATAAATTCATTTATACACAATTATTAAAGAATTTTCTATAATTCAGTTATCATTTTTATGTTAATTATTAAAAACTAGCAGTGTACCCGTGCAATGCATCAGGGTGAACAATTGTAAATAGAAATAAAAAATTAATGTAATAGCTTATCAGAAAAAAAAAGAAAAAAGATATATATGGAGTAAATCATATATTTATAATTTATGTAGAATTAGTAGTGATAAACGCATAACTTGAGTTTTTCAATTATGAAGCATTAAGAAATTGTATTAAAGTAATCGTTAAATGTATATTTGAATTTTAAAAACATGTATTAATCAGCGATATCTAACGAATGATAATATTTTTTCAAAATACTGAAATATAGAATAGGTAAAAATAACAAATATAATGTTGGATATTATTATTTTGTATCTAAACGTATATATAGGTTCATTATTAGTTAGTTTTATAGAATTCAAAAGGCTTTAAAAACTTGTATACATGAAGAAAATACACGTACTATTATAATTAAAGAAATATGTTAATTTGAGCAAGTAATAACTTTTCTTCTTTTGGAGAAACCCCAAATGGAAGGGAAAAAACTTGAATATGGAAGGTAGTGAAAAAATAAAGTTTGAATTTTTTTCAAATGAGTTGTACCTTATGCATACTAAGTTGTGATTAAGAGATTTTTTAAATGTATGCATAAAATGGTAGTACCTTATGTTTTATAAGTAGTAATTAAGAGTTTTTTATTCCGTCTTTATAATATAGTATAGATTGCCAAATATATAATTACTATTTTCAATGCTAGCAAAACATTTTCTGATTTTCTATAAATTTATTTATACATAGTTATTTAATGAATTTATAAAAATTCATTAATCAAAACTTTTTAAGCACTCATTAATGATTAACATGTATAATTACCATCTTTTAAACTACTAAAAGATTATAGCCTTTCCAATTAGGGGTGAGCAGCGGAACTGGTACCCGCTTTTGGAATCGGAACCGCTTCGAAACTGCTGGTTCCGAAACCGGAACCGATGCGAGTGGTTCTGGTTCTGGTTCCTAAAACATGGAACCGATTAAGACTGGTTCTGGTTCTGGTTCTCATTTTTTTGAAACCGATACCCGTTGCGTACCCATCGGGACCGGTTACCCGTTGTTTTTTATAACTATTTTTATATATATTAAATTATTAATAAAATCTATTAAACATTTAAACTATTACCATTTATTAATTATTACTCACGGTCAAGACTCGAGAGTGTCATTTGTTTATGTAATAGTTAGCTTTATCGGATTCGTTTTTAACATTTGTTGTATTTATTAGTTTAAGTTGGTATTTTGTTGTATTTATTAGTTTAAGCTGGTATTTTGTTGTTTGCATTATATTTAAACAGTTATAATTATCTTTTTATTATATTAAATATTAATTTAAAAAAAATTGTAACCGGAACCGGTTTCCAGCGGTTCCGGGACCGGTTCCAAGAAAATGAGAACCGATGCATCCGATTCCGGTTCCGGCATCCTAGGAACCGCCGGTTCCGGTTCCAGTTCCGGGAAAAATAGGCGGGTACCCGGTTATGCTCACCCCTATTTCCAATATATCTTTTGATTTTTCTCTAAACTTGAGAATGAAACCTTAAAATCTATAAAAAAAATAATAAATTCAACTCCAATTGATTTCATATTTTAGAAATTAAAACACTAATAATATTATTAAAATATTTCATCTACCTAATAAAATATTATTATCTCTCTAAAAATTTAATTCTAAAATTAAATTTTATGTTTATGGGAATAATTTAAAAAATATTTCTTTTTCATTGTAATCACATTTGGAAGTTTTTCAAAATTGGAGAATTTTACAGTCTCTTTCCTACTTTCTTCATTTTGGAGAATCTGTTAGAGAAAAAAACATGTTCAAAATCCGAAAAATCTTCATATAGGGACGATGGAATGTAAGTTACTCTAAGATTTGAACTTTGAACAACTTATGAAATGTATTCAAATGAAACACACCACATATATATATATATATATATATATATATTTTATATTTATTTATTTTTTATTAAAAATAGTTTGGTTAACTGATGGTTTTAACCCCTTAATTATCTTTGGTTTCCATTTTAATTACAGTACAATCTGGGTGATTCACATATAAACCTATGGGTTCATATGTGAATCAAGTTAATTAGTTCATATTTGAATCAGTCAAAATGGTTCATATATGAATCATACGAGTTCATATGAACATATGTGAATCACACGAGTTCACATATGAACTCGTTTGTCGTCTATTTGTAAAAGTTACAAAATTACCTCTCTGTTTTTTGCATAGCCGCAAATTTTGACCAGTCAAATCCGATCTTGACCATATGAAAGGCTAGAATTACTTTTTTACTTCTCATATATCATGCGAGAAACAATCTAATTTGTAATAAGACGGGAAGGAATGTTAGCCACATGCCTTATTTAATAAACGGATAAAATAAAACATGTTATTAAATTAACCTAAAAATGGTATCTTTATCTGTAACCATGGTGGTAATCGCTAATAAATTGATATTGAGTTTGTTTACCAAACCAATTTCTAATCATCTTTAATAAACTGATTTCATTACAAATACAAATCTGTAACAGTTTGATTATAATTTTTATCACATATGATAATTTGTTCGATGATCGTATCAATCATATGTGATAATTGTATATATTTTTGTTAATCATATGTGATTATGTATATTTTAATTTATAGATCTTTTGGTAATGTAAATATTATCACATGTGATAATACGTTAATTATATTAAGACGTATATTATCATATGTGACATGTACAACAAAATTCATATATTGGATTATATTTTATACGTAATAGATCAAAAGTCAAATGAAACTAACCACATCTGATTCAAAACATGGATATAAAAAATAGAGAAAAAAAAGGTGAAAAAAGATAATGAATTGATTGTGGATAGCACATATGATAATTGATGAAAATTGTGATATTTTTTTTATCAAAAGTGTTTCTAAAAAAATTATATAGAACTTGATAAAAAATTTATAAATTAATTAAAATTAAAAAATAAATAAATCTAAAAGATATAATAAGATTTTTAAGGATTTAAATAGTTTTTTTGTTACAATTATATCTTTAACAAAATATTTTGTCCAATTCAAAAAAGGTAATTATCCTAATTTTTTAAATTATTTTTCATTTTTATTTCTAGTAATTTTTAATTAATATATTATGCGGTTTATATTGCTTTTTGCCTTCTTACAAATTCACTACGTTCTCATTCAAACATGCCCAAATATATGTATGTACATATATATGAATATATATAGTGTATATATATATATACATATATATAAACACCTCATGCAAAAAGATTTGGGTGAAAATCATAAAGACCAAACATATAATTAACTCTAAAGATTTATTGTTAATACTCATGATCGGGGACTAGGGTATCAAACGGTTGCTCTATTAACGAGATTTTTACTTTAATTATATTATTAAAATATTAAAAAAATATCATTCCAATAAAGTTATAAGTTTTTATATATGAAGTAGTAGTATATTAAACTTCATCGGTGAAAACAACAAAAACAATTCTTTTTCTAAAATATGTAACTCTACAAAATTCTTCAAATTTTTATCCTTCTCTCTAACTTTCTCCATTTCAAAGAATCTCTTGGAGAAAAAAAAAAGCTTAAAATCCTAAAAGTATTTATTTTCTCCATTTTAAATTAATTTATTAGAGATGCTCTTAAACGTCGGTAAAAGAAAAGCAAATTCCACAACTCTGTCATCATATATATTTATATACATATATATATATATATATGTATGCTT
Organism: Arctium minus; assembly: GCA_954870635.1. NCBI lineage: Eukaryota > Viridiplantae > Streptophyta > Magnoliopsida > Asterales > Asteraceae > Arctium > Arctium minus. The sequence goes on from OX941095.1 coordinate 37,806,631, forward strand.
AGGTTCATTTGAGAAATGCTAAAAATATAAGAAATAAAGAAACGATCCTAGCCCTTTATGTGGTCAACATTTACGGCTTTGACCGTGAAATACATGATAATTTCTTGTGTGGTCTATAGATGATAGAGGGGTAGTTTCGTAAAATATGCGGGACGTGTTCATATATGAATCTGTATGATTCACTTATGAATTATATGTTCATATATGAACCCGTGTAATTCACATATAAACTCTTTTAACTAATTCATATATGAACGGGTAATAAGTTTATATGTGAATCTTTTAATTAGTTCAACTGATTCACATATGAACCTACAGTTAATTAGTTCATATGTGTAACACCCTAAAAATAGGGATAACAAAAATCCGAAAAACGGACATGAGGTATACTAAAATTGCCATAGCAAGAGCCTCCCAAAGATGGGAAAAAATACACAAACCTGTTTAAATACAATTGTAATTTAAACGGACGATATATAGTGACCAACAATCCCAAATCTAAATACTAAGGGTTAAAATACACACGAGGTCATTTATAAACCCAAATAGTTCTTCTACAAATAATAAGTCCAAACGCCACAATCCCCAAGCTCTCACCCAATCACTATGCCAGCTTAGAACCGGCGCCGTTAGAACCTGAGATACACATCGACACCAAACAAGTGTTAGGCCAAAAAGCCTAGTGAGTTGAACAATAAAATAGCATGTATGAACAGTCATAATTCTTATCAGCAGTTAACCAGTGTTCATAACATGTGGAGTCATTAGGGGAGACCCAAAGCACCAATCAAATCCTACCCAAGAGTCGATATACCTTGATGCCCTTAACAAGGAACACCCGAAAGGCCCGGCACACCCGAAGACTATCGCAAAGAAAATTCCCCAGATGGCGGAGGTCTAGGCACATACCATCACAGTGGCGCCCAAGACTACATCCTCCTAGTGTACTGACTTGGTTCGTCCAACATAACTCATATAGGAGGTCCTTTAGGTGTATTTCAACCCAACATATTTCCATACTGACTACGGGTACAATATTACCATTCTATCCTCATAAGTCCAACAGGGGACCCAAATTCCAACATATTCCATGTTCAATAATTGAATCGCCAAAAAGGCATACCAAGTAGAATTTATCATCTACTATGTCACATATACTCAAATCATGTCAAAATACCCATAATGTGTATTCATGAAGTAAATCCCAAATATTTGACCAAGAGAGTAAATCATGGCAAAATACTCATAAAACGTATTTCTCACATGATCTCATGAAAAACACCATCAAATACTTGAACCCATATATATGAACATTTTGAGTAAATATGTGATAATAACGACAATTAAGCAAATATGATGTGTATCCATTTTTAACAAAAGTTTAGTAAACTCACCTTGCTAGATTTAGGCTAAATCTAGATTTCAGCCAACGAGCTCTTTTGAAGAACACTTGAATTCTCAAGACAAAACTTCCAAAACCTAAATCCATACATATTCAACCACAATTAAACATAATCAACCACAAAAAATCATTTCCCAAACCATATACATGGATACCTCAACTAATACCGAAACCCTAACTTCCATAACCGAAGGGGATAGAAGATTACCTTAACCCAAGATTGAATTCACCAACCAAAACACTTCTAGTTCACCAAAATGGTTACAAACCTTCCATCTATGAAAGGGAGAACAAAGGGTGAATGAAACCCTAGAAAACTTTGGGGAAGAAGATGAATAGGGAGAGATGAGAAGCTTACCACCACCAAATACTCTAGTATACTTCAATAGACTTCCAATCTCTTGCCATAATCTTGAAAATCTCTCAAAAATGAAACCGTAGCAACTTGAATCGCCTAAATCGGAGCTACGATGAGAAAGTTATGACCAAATGAAGAAAAACCCGATTTATGCACTGCAGGTCCGTCGCGATAGTGACTCGCGACAGTGCCCTGTCACAATCGCGAGGCAGGGTCGCGCGAAATGTACCGAAAGTCCTAAACACTGATTCGGCCGTAACTTCTTCGTTATAGCTCCGTTTTTGCTCCGGAAAGAACCGTTGGACTCGTAATTGAATCCTTCATCCATATAAACTATAAAATCAAGGATTCAAACCCAAAATAAAATATCTTATTTTTCCTTAATATATCGCTTTCGGTATTAACTTGAAATGATACCCTTCGAAATTGGGATGTTACAATCCTCCCAACCTTAAAAGAGATTTCGTCCTCGAAATATGGTACCAACCGAGAACCCAACATAGCATTTGGCAAGATCGATTGATTTCCCATAAAAATGCCTCCACGAAACCTTACCTCGTATACGAACACAATTACATCCCGGTCAATGTTGTTACTGCACTTCTCGTAAAGAGTCATCACAATTCAATCCCAAGGTTCGACATAACTCACCGATGACGGAATGGACATCAAGTCCTCCCAACCTTATGTTGCTCATATTACATCAAGGGTAAGTTACGACCTTCTTCAGTCATTACCACCAAGAATACCTCAAAGCAAACCTTTCCCTTAGATACCTCTAAATACGATGCATCAAAGTCTCTTCAATAATCGATTTGTACTTAAAGTCTACCTCAACATTCTCACCAAATGTCTCCAATAAACATTACCACTACTCTTCCACCATGCACTCAAGTATCGATTTCCAAATCAGCGAAAGTCTTGACAATTATCAAAATAACAATGATTGATTTCTTAATGATCAAAATCTAATTTCCTTAAGTTTACCGCTCGTTCTGCAGACGCACCAGATCTAACGGAAATACTTTGAATCACACCAACAGTTATTGTCCTCAACATAGAGTGTCGAAACCTATCCTCGGAATGACCATCATGTAAACGTGGGTATACTACCAACTATTTCATTCCCGATTAGCAATGTCAATTCAAAGTTGACACCTACTCTTGGAAGTAGTCACCCAAATCCAACATCCTTAGCAGTCAACCATAACGTCATCATTATTCACGAATACCCAACAATATAGTACACCATCGACACATAGCATGCCGTCATACCAAATTCCCACAATTCCAAAATCGACCATATTCAAACAACCGAACACGATTTTAATCTGTAGGTTTAACGAAGCATAAAGATCGTTACTTAACTAACTGGGAGAAACACATGTCTAACGCCTCAAACTCCGAAGACTCTTTTAGTCCTTAATATCGACTTCTAACACGAGGGGGCTTACACCTATAGCCCAATGAATTCAAGGTTTTTCACACTACCATGCCAATTTGAAATTTATAAAACTCTCAAATACATAAGTTTTATAACAATTAAACGTGCGGTGAAAATACACTATCGTGCATTCGATAGGTTTCAAAATTGATCACCCATGCCACACAGGTAAAACCATTTTCAAAATTCATTTGATCAGTACTTATGCTAATAAAACGATAACGAAAGATGCGTAACAAAATTTTCAAACGGACTACCAGGTCCTAGTATGCATCAATTTATGCTATGCATATGAAAGTAACTTTCCGTCCTATAACATGTGCAATAAAAGTTTGTACAACTCCCAAAACTGTAACAAAGACAACATGCCAACCGTAAATTCATTTCATGCATTTCGGAAAACCCCTATCAGTAAAATCAATAACTGAGATATGTTCTGGCAAAAGTTCCATCCGAAATAACATAAATCTTTTATATGATTACTCACACCAACAGTATAATTTATATAAAGAACGAGAAATAGTTTCATGTACTAAAACAGTGTATAACAAGACTTTCATACAAAACTACAGAAGAGAAATTCACAAAATCGAACCCCAAAATTTCTGCAAATGAACCATGAAATGTCATTAAATAAAACTTCCCATAGTGACTCGCATACATCGGTTTATTCCCCAAAATTTAGTAAAGACATATGCATGTGATTTGAAAAATTGTAAGAGTAATTTAGTTTAATTCCAAACTGTATAAATAAAATGTTTGCGAAATCCAAGACCACATGCTCATAATATCGAACTCTTAAAGTTTTCTCTCTTTTAGTCACAATGCGACATGAAATAAGATTTCACAACAAAACTTGCATGCGACCGTTTATTTCACAAAGCTAGTAGATTGATATGCGTATGCACCCGGTTAAAACATGAAATAATTTGTGTCATTTTCGAGTTCAAAGCCAAATATAAACATGTTCTCATCGTTCTAAAACATTGGCTAAAATACCATGACGAAAATTTCCAATAAAATATGCATACATGATATGTGCAACTGAACTGTTCCCACTAAACTCAAAGGGAAACAATACCACTGTTTTTAAACCGGACCAATTTCTTCAAGACTCCATTTAGTTAAAACCGAGCCAACGACCCAACAGTTTACGTAAATACCCAATGAAAGTCGATATAAATATTGAAACACATTTGACTAGTTATTATGCAAACATGACCAAAAGTATAATCAACTAAAATCTCATCGCTGGTTGAGACAAACCATTTTTCAAATGAACTCATACTCTTATGTTTTCAAAATGCCTCATAACACAATAATATGCATTTCTGAAAAGGTTCATAAAATTAAATACACCAAATGACCCTTACGTCAAATGAACTCCAATTATATATGTAAAATCATCAAAGAAACATCTCAACATGATTTATTTACCAGAATACCCAAAGATTCCGAAATGGATGTCTCGATATGTTCATAAAACTAAACATTTCCAAAATAACCAAAACTTCTCATTGGTTGAAACAAAATGTTTTCCAAATGAACTCTTTCTCTTCACATTGCCAAAATGACTCATAGTTCAATGATATGCATTTTCCAACGGTTTATAAAATTTATATGCATCAAATGGACAATTAAATATCCAAATTATAGCGGTCGACAACGGGGAATACCCGCATCCGTTGAGAGTGGAAGAGCACGAAGTATGCCACTCCTACAACGTTCATCGTATGACACCTAGCGATATAAAAGTCCAAGTGTCCCTACGAATCCTTGACAAGTTTCACCCAAGAGACGAGATACCTTGATGCCACAAAGGACACCCGAAAGGCCCGGCACGTCCGGGGACTACAACTGAGGAAATTCCCCTACGGCGGAGATCTAGGCACCCACCCACACGGTGTCGCCCTAGACTACCTCCTCCTAGTGCCTACTTGTCAAGTTTGGTCATAAAACATGAGTCCCGGAGTCCAACCCCGTACCACCCAATTGACCATCAATTAAGACTGACTCATGTGCCTATGGATCCAATGCAACACAGTCTGAAATATGCGACTACACATGAATGACAAAAGCACTCGAGTCTGTAATGATTATAAATATGCAATGAAATGCATTAAGATGTACATCATAAATTGGATTCTAAATCGAGCCATTAAAATCGGACAAATGTCCTCAATACTCTTTAAGTCGACACCGAGAGCTAAAATGCTCAAAATCCATTTGACCACAATTATCGGTCCCCCAAATAATGAAATGTCTTTAAACAACGTTTACGAAGACAGAAACTTAAAAGACGAGATTAACCCCAAAACTCAATACATAATGGGACCAAAGAATTTCAAAAGGGTTTATGAATGCAAATACGCCAAAATGCATATAACATGTAATAGACTTTATATGTACCAAAAATTACCAAGATGCATAAGTCATGAAATGGACTCTATTTGTACAAAATCCCAAAATGTTATAATCATGCTATTACTTATCAAGATGTCCAAATTCCAAATATGAGTATTTTATGGAACTAAAATAAGCCAAGTATATCAAATATGAAAACTCATTAAAATACTCACACTTTGACAAATACCAAGTAAAATACATTTTTACTTGAAAATATTCAGAACTTATCAGTAGTTAACCATCTCATGTAAAATACTTTAAAATAACCATTTTGGCATGTACACCGTTTTAACAAATCAACTTGAACTCACGCTCCTCGACTTCTATAGTTACACTATCGTCAACCAGATGTTCAACGTCTTTAGGCAAAGATCACAAACTTCATAGGTTCACCTCACAAATTCCCCTCGAATACATCAATTCAAAAAGTCTATGGTTCTAATCCAACCAAATAATCCGATTCAAAACTGTTCAGTTAATGCGATCACCATACTTACCGTTACTCTAAGTAACGAATAATAAAATCATCACTTTTTCTAATAGTTACCCATTCAGAAACTTTCTTACTACACCAAGGCAGTTCGTACAAGCACGATGATGAATAAGAAGGAGATTAATAGAATTGAACATGAAGGAAACGTACTACTACGTCTACCAAATATCATAACGTTAGAAAACCAAGCACAAGAGAACGTACTACTACCTTACCAATTGTCACAGTAACGGCATTTCAAGTACCATCACGTATAAATATCCTCATAATAACATTAGCTAGGTGAGATTATGAACATATAATACATAAAGGTTCTCGTTACCATCGCCACAACGCTTGATAACCATAGTTTCCGTCGACTCTAAGACTAACCCATCTTAGAAATTCTACCCATCTCACTATCATTGCTTAACATACTCAGTCTAAGTCTAGACATCTTACGTTCATGCCTAGTTCACTTAAACTAGAGCTCTGATACCAACTTGTAACACCCTAAAAATAGGGATAACAAAAATCCGAAAAACGGACATGAGGTATAATAAAATTGCCATAGCAAGAGCCTCCCAAAGATGGGGGAAAATACACAAACCTGTTTAAATACAATTGTAATTTAAACGGACGATATATAGTGACCAACAATCCCAAATCTAAATACTAAGGGTTAAAATACACACGAGGTCATTTATAAACCCAAATAGTTCTTCTACAAATAATAAGTCCAAACGCCACAATCCCCAAGCTCTCACCCAATCACTATGCCAACTTAGAACCGGCGCCGTTAGAACCTGAGATACACATCGACACCAAACAAGTGTTAGGCCAAAAATCCTAGTGAGTTGAACAATAAAATAGCATGTATGAACAGTCATAATTCTTATCAGCAGTTAACCAGTGTTCATAACATGTGGAGTCATTAGGGGAGACCCAAAGCACCAATCAAATCCCACCCAAGAGTCGATATACCTTGATGCCCTTAACAAGGAACACCCGAAAGGCCCGGCACACCCGAAGACTATCGCAGAGAAAATTCCCCAGATGGCGGAGGTCTAGGCACATACCATCACAGTGGCGCCCAAGACTACATCCTCCTAGTGTACTGACTTGGTTCGTCCAACATAACTCATATAGGAGGTCCTTTAGGTGTATTTCAACCCAACATATTTCCATACCGACTACGGGTACAATATTACCATCCTATCCTCATAAGTCCAACAGGGGACCCAAATTCCAACATATTCCATGTTCAATAATTGAATCGCCAAAAAGGCATACCAAGTAGAATTTATCATCTACTATGTCACATATACTCAAATCATGTCAAAATACCCATAATGTGTATTCATGAAGTAAATCCCAAATATTTGACCAAGAGAGTAAATCATGGCAAAATACTCATAAAACGTATTTCTCACATGATCTCATGAAAAACACCATCAAATACTTGAACCCATATATATGAACATTTTGAGTAAATATGTGATAATAACGACAATTAAGCAAATATGATGTGTATCCAGTTTTAACAAAAGTTTAGTAAACTCACCTTGCTAGATTTAGGCTAAATCTAGATTTCACCCAACGAGCTCTTTTGAAGAACACTTGGATTCTCAAGACAAAACTTCCAAAACCTAAATGTCAGGATCGAATTCTTAACAAGAATTAATACTCAGAAACTAATATCAAAGAAGTTGCGGAAAAACACTTTGATATTTGATAAAACAGTAATCAAAAACAGTATATAATTATCAAACAGTAAACTTGTATTTAATGCTTAAAACTACAAGATTACACACTCAACCTCAATATTGATGAACAGGCTCACCAATACGAATTCTACTTCTCTAGAATTAGGATCTATGCCTTGAGGTTATTTTTCTCTAAAAGAATGAAAACTAAAGTTACACGTTATTATTCTAAACTATACAATATATACTGAATACAAAGATAATTACAATAAATAAAATATCTTCAGTATATCTTCCATCATTATCTTCAAGCTTTCCATAATCTTCAGTTTATCTTCCATCATTATCTTCAAGCTTCCATGTATATCTTCAGATTATCCAGCTGTTATCCTTTCATGCAGATCTCCATCTTATAAGCAGTATTAATCATAAGCAGCATTAATACTCTGAGCAGTATTAACTCTAGCAGTACTAACCATGCTCAGCAGCATTAATCTCTTCAAGCAGTACTAACTTTGAACTAGCAGTACTAATCTTGTTGAGCAACATTAACCATCAACTAGCAGCATTAATAACAGAAGTACTAACTAGAAGTATTAACAACTAGAAGTATTAACTGTTTTCTTCTAGCAGCATTAACTAGAAGTATTAACTAGAAGTATTAACAACTAGAAGTATTAACTACTAGAAGTATTAACTGTTTTCTTCTAGCAGCATTAACTAGAACTAGCAACATTAACCACAGAAGTAGTAACCGTGTTGAACTAGAAGTAGTAACCATCCTTGGCATATTTCAGACCCAACAATCTCCCCCTAACTTAACTTTTCAAAACTGAGAAGTTAAGTTCTTCAGCATAGGGTCTTTATGATAATTTCAAAACTTTCTGCAATTACTAGTTCTTCTTGATTCAGTTTCAGCTGTTATCTTCTTTTCTATTTCTGTTGTAGTTACTGCTTTGTTTCAGCTTCTTCACTTATCTCCCCCTCAAAATAAGATTTCATATCATCTTGATTCTCCTTCTCAATTCTTCTCAAGTTCAGATGTTTAAATCTCCCCCTTTTTGAAATAATCATGATCTTTTCATCTCTTTTATTTCCATAATTTGATTGTGAACTTTCAGACAAATTGTACCAAGTGTATCCATCAATTCTTTGTAGTTAAACTGTCCTCACCTCCTTTAGATGTGTTTACCACCTTTGAAGGATCCTTGGATCTTTTAGTATAGATCTTCTGCCTAGCAGAAGCACCTTCTACTCCCTTGGTTTCTTGGCACCTGGGACCTTTAGATAATTACTCATCTAAAGTTGCCATGGGGAAGGTCTTAGATATGTTCACACTGTCCTGTCCTGCACTTTGTGCAAAGTCAGTAGTGTGAGCCTTACAACCCATATGCTCTTGCATCTCCTTATTGAGCACCTTCTTGAGGTTGGGAGACACCCCTATGGTTTCCCTTTGGATATTCTCTGATGAAAAATGATCCATCAGAGGGCTTGTAGGTTTTGAGGTTGAAGATACAAGAAGGGAAGGAACCTTCAGTATCTTTTCCTTATATAATATAGTAATGGGGAATGTTGGTTTGACAAAAGGAATCTGAAGATTTATGCTTGGTAGTGGAAGGTGTGGATAGGTCATCAGTGGGTTGGTCTAATGAGGGCTTTGACCCTGATGCCTTACCTTCTTGATTGTGGGACATCACCATCATTGTAGAGAACAATGGTGTGTCAACTCCTTCCGAGTCCTTAGCAGATCTCTTCATGATTGAAAAGACCTTGCCCTTAGGGGTTTTAGGTACATATATCTCATTAAAATGAGGTTAATCCGTCAATTCCTTATTAAGTACTTCTTGTACAAACTTTGGATACAGATAAAAGCTTTTTGATTGATATCCAGGTTTGACATAAAATCAATGAAGATCATTTTTAGGTATAGAAAACTTACATTAGCAGTAGTAGCACTTATCAGCAGCATTAACACAGACTGGCAGTAGTAACACATACCAGCAGCATTAACATAGTCTGACAGTATTCACTGAACTAGAAGTACTAACTACCTTTCAGTATTAGCAACCTTCTGCTGGATCAAAAGTAACATGTCCTCCATCAAATATTTTAAAGAATTTGAAGGCAATCCATGTTCCTTGTTATGTGCCAAGAGCAATCATTATCTTCATTCCAAATGCTCTTCCTCTTGAGCTTTTGATTGCCCTGCACACTTGATAAATCAGTTAGTCTTTGAGGGAACCCAAGCCAAAGTGGTCTTGGGTTGACCTTTCTCATTAATATAATCTGTCAGTTTGGTCTGAATGAGTTGTTTAGGAATCTCATGACTGGAGTACTTTGTCAAGATTATAGGCTTGGCTGCATTACTACTAGAAGCAGCACTAGCTTTGTTAGCAGTACTAACTTGGTTAGCAGTACTAATCAAGTTAGCAGCACTATTTTTGTTAGCAGTACTATCTGGGATAGCAGTACTCACAGGTTTCTTTACAATTGGAACCCAAACTTGAACAAAGTTGTTTGCTTTCTTTGTCTTTAAATTACTCCTTGGCTTATTTGGAGTATTTTTCTTTGGTTTAGCAAACTTGTTCTGAGCATGTGATCTTATAGGTGCTCTGTTCTCAGTCATATGATTCCTTCTCTGATTCCTATAACCAAAAGAGTTTTGTGGTTTTCTTTGAAAAGTGACTCTTTGGTTGATAGGGTTGAAATAACAGTGTTTGGCAAGATGATTCAATTTGCCACAGATAAAACAAGGTTTTGGTCTATTGATTTTACTCAAATCAACTCCTTGTTTTTGTGCCCACTGATTATTCCAGTTTCTCTGATTTCCCCTTGGTTTATCATGTTTTTGGGGCTCAGATTTATTGCAAGAACACTGTTTACAAGGGACAGGATTCACAACTGTGGTTTGCTTATAATGGACCTTCTCAGACTTTCCCTCAGTCTTTTCTATGTCCTTAGACTTGATCCAAGCCTTTCCACATCCCTCATTGGTGATAATGTTATTTTCTAGAGGAATCTCACCACTCACAGTGTTCTCATTATTCTTTTCACTAGAGTTCTCTACTTCAGAGTCTGTTTCAACCACCACTTTGTCTAAAGGATCTACCTTAGTGGCTCCAACAGGCAATTCCTTCCTATCCTTGGTCTCTAGTAAGTTTGATATAGGAGGAATGTAATTGTTGTTGTATGGTGGTGGTGTGGTGTTATAGCCTATTCCTCTTCTAAGTTTGTCATGGATTTGAGTTTGGAGCAAAGAGTCCATTGCTTTAGAAGCATTGGAAAATTTCTCAATATCCAGCTTGGCTTTCTCAAACTCACTCTTTATCTTCTCATTCTCCTCTTTAGACTTTTTCAGCTGAAGTTCTAGGTCATTCTTCTCCCACTTCCAGTAGTTTGTGTCATAGGAATGTTGAAGCTCATTGGCTTGAAAGCTCTTAATCTGCTCTTCAAACCTCTCAACAATCCTAACATAGTCTTTTATGTCCTTTTCTAATCTCTTCAGATCATCACTCATTTTCTGGTTGTGATCCCTGTACCTTTTAACAGTTTCAATACAGGATTTGGAACAAAGATTAGATGTTACCTCTGTAGGAATTTCTGAGCTTGAAGACTCTGAACCTTTAGCCATGATGATGTGATTTTGAATGTAGGTTTCTGAGAATACTCGCTCTGATACCACTTGTGAGGATCGAATTCTTAACAAGAATTAATACTCAGAAACTAATATCAAAGAAGTTGCGGAAAAACACTTTGATATTTGATAAAACAGTAATCAAAAACAGTATATAATTATCAAACAGTAAACTTGTATTTAATGCTTAAAACTACAAGATTACACACTCAACCTCAATATTGATGAACAGGCTCACCAATACGAATTCTACTTCTCTAGAATTAGGATCTATGCCTTGAGGTTATTTTTCTCTAAAAGAATGAAAACTAAAGTTACACGTTATTATTCTAAACTATACAATATATACTGAATACAAAGATAATTACAATAAATAAAATATCTTCAGTATATCTTCCATCATTATCTTCAAGCTTTCCATAATCTTCAGTTTATCTTCCATCATTATCTTCAAGCTTCCATGTATATCTTCAGATTATCCAGCTGTTATCCTTTCATGCAGATCTCCATCTTATAAGCAGTATTAATCATAAGCAGCATTAATACTCTGAGCAGTATTAACTCTAGCAGTACTAACCATGCTCAGCAGCATTAATCTCTTCAAGCAGTACTAACTTTGAACTAGCAGTACTAATCTTGTTGAGCAACATTAACCATCAACTAGCAGCATTAATAACAGAAGTACTAACTAGAAGTATTAACAACTAGAAGTATTAACTGTTTTCTTCTAGCAGCATTAACTAGAAGTATTAACTAGAAGTATTAACAACTAGAAGTATTAACTGTTTTCTTCTAGCAGCATTAACTAGAACTAGCAACATTAACCACAGAAGTAGTAACCGTGTTGAACTAGAAGTAGTAACCATCCTTGGCATATTTCAGACCCAACACTAAATCCATACATATTCAACCATAATTAAACATAATCAACCACAAAGAATCATTTCCCAAACCATATACATGGATACCTCAACTAATACCGAAACCCTAACTTCCATAACCGAAGGGGATAGAAGATTACCTTAACCCAAGATTGAATTCACCAACCAAAACACTTCTAGTTCACCAAAATGGTTACAAACCTTCAATCTATGAAAGGGAGAACAAAGTTATGACCAAATGAAGAAAAACCCGATTTATGCACTGCAGGTCCGTCGCGATAGTGACTCGTGACAGTGCCCTGTCACAATCGCGAGGCAGGGTCGCGCGAAATGTACCGAAGTCCTAAACACTGATTCGGCAGTAACTTCTTCGTTATAGCTCCGTTTTCGCTCCGGAAAGAACCGTTGGACTCGTAATTGAATCCTTCATCCATCTAAACTATAAAATCAAGGATTCAAACCCAAAATAAAATATCTTATTTTTCCTTAATATATCGCTTTCGGTATTAACTTGAAATGATAACCTTCGAAAATTGAGGTGTTACAATATGTGAATCAGTTAATTGGTTTATATATGAATCACAAAGATTCATATATGAATCAGTTTAAAGAGTTCATATGTGAATTACACTGATTCATATATGAACATATAGTTCATATGTGAATCATACAGATTTATATATGAACTCGTCCCGTGTATTTGTAAAAATTACGAAACTGTCCTTCTATTTTTGGAATAGTCGCAACTTTTGACCAGTCAAAGCTGTAATTGTTGACCAGTCTAAGACGCAATATTTGACCAGTCAAAGCCAATCTTGAGTGAATGAAAGGCTAGGATTATTTATCTATTTTTCATATATTTAGCATTTCTCAAATGAACATCTACCTATATATATATATATATTGTTTGGTTCATTTGAGAAATGGTAAATATATGAGAAATAGAGAAGTAATCCTAGCTATTCATATGGTCAAGATCGGATTTGACTAGTCAAATATTGCGGCTTTGACCGGTCAAAAGTTGCGGCTTTGACCGGTCAAAAGTTGCGGCTATCCCAAAAATAGAAGGACAATTTCATAAATTTTACAAAACACACGGGCTGTGTTCATATATGAACATGTATAATTCACATATGAACTATATGTTCATATATGAACCAGTGCAATTCACAACTGAACTCTTTTAACTGATTCATATATGAACCTTTGTGATTCATATATGAATCAGTTGAACTGACTAACAGATTCATATATGAACCTTTGTGATTCATATATGAATCTGTATGAATCACAAAGATTCATATATGAACCTTTGTGAATCACAAAGATTCATATATGAATCTGTATGAATCACAAAGATTCATATATGAATCAGTTGAACTAATTAACAGATTCATATATGAATCTTTGTGATTCATATATGAACTCATTCTGTGTATTTTACGAAATTTTACCTCTACCTTCTATAGACCACACAAGGAATTATCCGGTGCTTCGCGGTCAAAGCCGCAAATGTTGACCAGATGAATGGTTAAGATTAGTTCTCTATTTCTCATATATTTATCATTTCTCAAATGAACCTCTCCCTATATATATATATATATATATATATATATATATATATATATGTATGTTCGAACGAGAACGTGGTCAATTTGTAAGAAGGCGCGAAACAATATAAACCACATAATATATTAATTAAAAATACCATAAATAAAAAAACAAAAATAGTTTTAAAAATTATGATAATTATCTTTTTGAATTGGATCAAATATTTTTTTAAAGATATAATTGTAACAAAAACACTATTTAAATCCTTAAAAAATCTTATTATATCTTTTAGATTTATTTATTTTTTTAATTTTAATTAATTTATAATTTTTTTGATCAAGTTCTATATAATTTTTTTATGAAACACTTTTGATTAAAAAAATTCACAATTTTCATAAAATATCATATGTGCTATCCACAATCAATACATTATCTTTTTTCACCCTTTTTTTTCTCTATTTTTTAAGTCAATGTTTTGAATCACATATGATTAGTTTCATTTGACATTTGATCTATTACGTATCACATATGATCTACTATGTGAATTTTTTTTGTACATATATATCACATATGATAATATACGTCTTAATATAATTGTCGTATTATCACATGTGATAATATTTACATCACCAAAAGATCCATAAATTAAAATATACATAATCACATATGATAAACAAAAATATAGACAATTATCACATATGATTGATACGATCATCGAACAAATTATCATATGTGATAAAACTTATAATCAAACTGTTACAAATTTGTATTTGTAATGAAATCAGTTTATTATTGGTAAACAAACTCAGGATCGATTTTTTAGCGATTACCACCATGGTTACAGATAATGCTACCATTTTTAGATTAATTTAATAACATGTTTTATTTTATCCGTTTATTAAATAAGGTAGGTGGCTAACATTCCTTCTCGCCTTCTTGCAAATTAGTTTGTTTTTTGCATGATATATGGGAAGTAGAGAAGTAATCCTAGCCTTTCATACGGTCAAGATCGAATTTGACAGGTCAAGAATTGCTGCTTTGTCTGGTCAAAATTTACGGCTATGTCAAAAATTGATGGGTATTTTCTTAATTTTTACAAATAGGCGGTAAACGGGTTCATATGTGAAATCGTTTGATTTACATATGTTCATATGTGAACTCGTGTAATTCATATATGAACCATTTTAATTAATTCACATATGAACCCTTGTGATTCACATATGAACTAATTAACTGATTCACATATGAACCTACAGGTTCATATGTGAATTACTTGAATTGTACCGTAATTAAAAATAGAAACCAAAGATAATTAAGGGGTTAAAATCGTCAGTTAACCAACCTCTTTTTAATAAATAATATATATATATATATATATACATATATTTCATTAGTTGTTAAAAACTTAGAGTAAATTACATTCCATCGTCCTTATGTGAAGATTTTTGGGATTTTAGACATGTTTTTTTTTCTCAAACAGATTTTTCAAAATGAAGAAAGTAAGAAAGAGACTGTAAAATTCTCCAAATTTGAAAAACTTACAAAAAAGATTACAATGAAAAAGAAATATTTTTTTAGTATATTCCCATCAACATAAAATTAATTAAGGAATTAAATTTTTAGAAAGAGAATAATATTTTATTAGGTAGATGAAATATTTTAATAATATAATTAATATTTTAATTTTTAAAATATAAAATCAATTGGAGTTGAATTTATTATTTTTGTATAGATTTTAAGGTTTCATTCTCAAGTTTAAGAGAAAAATCAAAAAATATATTGGAAAGACTATATCTTTTAGTAGTTTAAAAGAAGGTAATTACACATGTTAATCATTAATGACTGCTAAAAAAGTTTTGATTAATTAGAAAATCAGAAAATGTTTGACTAGCACAAAAAATAGTAATTATATATTGGTAATTTTTAATAATTAATAAAAAAATTGATAACTGAATTTATAGAAAATTCTTTAATAATTGTGTATGAATGAATTTATAAAAAACTATCAATGTAAAAGTTAATATATGCACTTAATTTGCCGCCACAAAAAACCGGTAAATAATTACCTACGTTCAGAGCATCCACAATGATAGAATTACTTTCTATATTTATTTCTGAAATATCATTCTTACCTTAATAAAATAAGAATCTTAATAAAATTTCATAATAAATGTTTTATATAACCTCACGTTCCATTTTTTATTTATAAAATATAACTTTACTTATAGATTATTATATAAATTAAATATATTTATATATATTATAAAATTATTATTTTAGTAATTAATTTATTTTATTAACATATTTATGAAACATAAATGTAATTTTGTTAATTTATTTATTTTGTTTACATATTTGAAATACATAAATGTAATTTTGTTAATTTATTTATTTTGTTAATTCATTTATTTTGTTTACATATTTGAAATACATAAATGTAATTTTGTTAATTTATTTATTTTGTTAATTCATTTATTTTGTTAACATAAGTACATTTTTTAATAATTAATTTATATTTTTTGTATTAATTTTAACTTGTATGTTTTATAGATTTATTAAAATAAAATAAAATGTTTGAGAAAAAAATAAAAAATTATTAAAAAACAATAATAAAAAAGGAATGTAGACAAGAACCAAGAACCTCTGTCCCACAATGGAGGTTCCTATAAAAATCCCAATAGGAACCTAAACAAGAACCTCCATTGTGGATACTCTTATAAATTCATCACTTTTGGTGACTTTGAATTTAACCCCGAGTTATCTACAATTGTTGATTTCATTCTTGCTACCTTAATCATGAAAATCACCATTTTAAGCCTTTGTTTTGTTCTTGTACTTGCAGTACAAAAAGATGTGTATCCGATCAAGGCCTCGAGAGTGGAATTCGTGCATCCTCAAATTATACCTGAACCTTCGTCTATACTAGTTACGCATGGAGTTTTGTCTATACAAGTTAAGCCTGAAGCCCTCTCTATACCATCTGTAGACGAGCATATGTCCAAGAATCATATAAAGATTAATTCTGGACCGAGCCCAGGAGAAGGACACAACATAAGACCACACATTTCTATTGACAAGTATGTGTCCAAGAATTATAGAAAGCTTAATTTTGGACCGAGCCCGGGCGAAGGACACAACATAAGACCCCACACATCTATTGACGAGCATGTGTCCAAGAATTATAGAAAAGTTAATTCTGGACCGAGTCCAGGCGAAGGACACAACATAAGACCCCACATGTCTATTGATGAGCTTGTGTCCAAGAATTATAGAAAGCTTAATTCCGAACCGAGCCCAGGCGAAGGACACAACATAAGACCCCACATTTCTATTGATGAGTATGTGTCCAAGAATTACAGAAAGCTTAACTCCGGACCGAGCCCAGGTGAAGGACACAACATAAGACCCCACACATCTATTGACGAGATTGTGTCCATGAATTATAGAAAAGTTAATTCTGGACCGAGCCCAGGCGAAGGACACAACATAAGACCCCACATGTCTATTGACAAGTATGTGTTCAAGAATTATAAAAAGCTTAATTCGGGACCGAGCCCAGGTGAAGGACACAACATAAGACCTCACACATCTATCGATGAGCATGTGTCCAAGAATTTTAGAAAAGTTAAATCTGGACCGAGCCCAGGCGAAGGACACAACATAAGGCCCCACTATTAGAAGGCCATAGCTAAATCCATATTTTCCCAGCATTATGATTTTTGTATTGCCTTTGTTGGTTGATGATAATGAATAAACATCTATTTTATATTCATTTATATGAATAATGTTTTCTTTCGTAATTTATTTTATTTAAATGTTCTTTTATGTTATGTAATAATCTGCTTTAAAGTCTTCACAATTCATATAAACTATCAAGAACCTTGATTATAACCTGAAAAAACAAACCTGCAATCTTGATAAGAGAGAGAAAAGAGAATATGGGTACCAAATGACTATAAGTTATTTCTTAAGAGAGGTGAATTACTTAGAGAGGTGAATTACTCATCAGTCGATCAAATGTGTATGAAGATATATAATGACAGAGTTGTGGAATTTGCTTACTTTTACCAACGTTTAAGAGCATCTCTAACAAATTAATTTAAAATGGAGAAAATAAAGAATTTTAGGATTTTAAGCTTTTTTTTATTTCTCCACGAGATTCTTTAAAAGTTTCTTTGAAATGTAGAAAGTTAGAGAGAAGGATAGAAATATCCTAATTTGAAGAATTTTGTAGAGTTAAAAATTTTAGAAAAAGAATTGTTTTTGTTGTTTTCACCAATGAAGTTTAATATACTACTACTTCATATATAAAAACTTATAATTTTATTGGAATGATTTTTTTAATATTTTAATAATATAATTAAAGTAAAAATCTCCATAATAGAGCAACCGTTTGATACCCATAGTCCTCGATCATGAGTATTAACAATAAATCTTTAGAGTGAATTATATGTTTGGTCTCTGTAATTTACACCAAAATCTTTTTGCATGAGGTGCTTATTATATATGTATATATATATATATATATACACATTTAATACATATATATATATAGTGCAAGAATCATTTGTTAACCAACCATTTGTTGTTAACTTTATGAACCATTTCCAACCAATAAAAATCTATCTTTGATTGTTGTTTTCTTTGTTTTAGTATTTAATGTTAAAGAGTAGAAATGTCAATTCTTAATTAGAAAATATTTTATATTTCATTTAATTATTTGGGGGTTACAAAAATAAAGCCTCATTGATTCTAGCGTAGGTTATGATTTCAAAATAATGCTAAAATAATATGAACATTTTCATGACTGATTTCATATTTTTTTAAAGATCATATAGTGGTTATTTCCAAAAACTTCATCTAGTATTAATTTTAATTCAAAAATTCTCATATAGTGTTAACCTTATACATAATGATTTAGCTGTAATGTTAACTGTTTCGAAGGTGTGTTCAACAATGATGAACATTTTGTACGTGTTCATGTATGTTCAACTAAGTATTCATGACATTGTGTAAATGTATGCAACAACACTTGGTATGATGTTTGGTGTTTTCATACGAAACTCTATTGGCTATAATTATCAGTTAGAAGTAGTTTGAGAACTAAATGAATTATGGGTATCAATTTTGATGGATTTTGAATTATGAATTTCATCGAACTCCAGATTATGTTTATTTTTAATTACTCTTGTCTTTTAGTTCACTGTTCATGAACCAATGTTGGATACAATTTGCCTAATGAGCTCAATTGGTTTCCCCAAGGGCGGTAACATCCTTGGGAGGGGGGGGGGGTTGTGGATGGTATCTCAATCTACCCGGGTTCGAATCCAAGGGGAGTCAATTTGAGGGCATGAGGAGTACCCAGTCCTTGGGCCGGTCTAGTCGTTGACTGGGCTCCCCCCTAGCCCAGTCTTAGACTGTGGTTGGGCTCTAGGTTCAGCGTAAGCTGGGCCGAACAACGACGGATTAGTGGGCTGCCCGTGGATGCTTGATACCGCCGGGGAGGTGTGTGTGCGTGTGTTCGTGGTAGTCGTTCGTTGGTTCGATGCCGCTATGCCTTCCAAAACAAAATGAACCAAGGTTGGGTGAAAGTTTACATCCAATATTTAGGCAGTGATGATGGTAGTTCATTGATTGCATGTATCGTGGTAGCATCATATCATACATACAACCATGAGTTTTTCATCCAACCTGTTCATGTTTGTTCATTACTTCACCATTGGGCATATGAACAAAAACTTGTTAACGAGTCACATGATCATTAAGGTGGTGGTTCATTCATGTTCATATTTCTTCATATGAATATGATATTTAAAAGTAATATATTGTTCATATTTCTTCATATGAATATGATATTTAAGAGTAATATTGTTCATATTTCTTCATATGAATATTATATTTAAAACTAATAATGTACATATTTCCACTACTAGAAAAAAATGTTATTTCCGACGGCAAAATCTGTCGAAAAATCAAATTACCGGCGGATTACGCTGTCGAAAAATCTCCCGCCAGAAAATGAATTTTCCGACGGATTTATCATTTCCGACGGATTTTTCCGTCGAAAATCCGCCAAAAATTAATTTTCCATTTTTTTAAGAAAGTCAGATTAATCAACAAATTCTTAATCTGATTAATTAGTTTCCGACGGATAAAAAAATTATTAATTAATTTATTTTTAACCGTTTATTTATTAAAAAAAATATAAAGAAAAATTTTAAAAATGGAAAACAAATTTCCGACCGAAAATCCGCCGGAAATTTGTTTTTCTTTTTTAAAACTGTTTCTTAAAATTATTATTTTAAATATTTATTTAAATTATCCGCCGGAAATCCGTCGGAATTTTTTTAAAATTATAAATTTGAATCTATTTCTTTAATTTCACCGATGGATAATCTGTCGGAAATTAACTGTATATTTAAAAAAATAATTAAAAAAACAATTTTAAAATCCTGTAAATACAAAAAAACTATAAATAAAATATTAAAATAAATTAAAGCCGTCATCGATTATAAAGGACGCTAAAAATACAAATTGTCCCAATTGTTCATTAAAGCAAGTTCATGTACATGAATTCAAATACAAAATAGGTCATAATACTCAACCATCAAGTCTCTGGGGGTGGGGGAGGAGGAAACTGCGATTAAGTAAACTGACTCTGGCTTAACCTGGTCACCATCTCCATCATTTCCTGATGCTCCTTCCTGCGGACCTCGTCTCTTCGGCGCATCTCCTCCATCTCCTTGTTGTGGGCCTCTTCTGATTCGAGCAATCGGGCCTCTAATGCTTGAATCTACAAAAAAACAACAACCAACATTAGAGTTTTTAATAAGAAGTATATACGAAGTAAATAAACATCATAGGAAAAAGAGGTACACACCCGAGCATCAGAAGAAGATGCACCACTCGAATATCCACCTAAGGGCACCCCGGTCAAGACCAAATTTGGATCCCTGGTGTTCCCAAAGCCGTATGTTCGGCCTTTCTTGCTTCCCCTGACCGCCTGTTGCCACAATTCTTCATCTATTATGGGATGGGAAGTGGCATCATCACCGTATTTTTGGATGAGATTGGCATTACGGTTACCCTGTGGTTTAAGACACAAGTCAATTTCAACAGCATAACGGCTGTAATTGGGACATTTCCAAATAAAACAATCCTAACGTTTACCCAACAAATGGCAACCCAGACTAAAATGGAGATATATATACCAACATTTAAATAAAACAATATTAATTTCCGCAAACAATGAAACCAAAGACAGATATAGCCGCTAAACAATAAGATGTATGCCCCAAAAAATGGCAACCCAAACTAGGTATAATACTAACATTTTAACTTAAACAATCCTAACGTTTGCCCAAGAAATGGCAACCCATACTAAAATGGATATATATATATATATATATATACCAACACTTATACTAAAACAATCTTAATGTTTGCCCAACAAATTTCAACCAAAACTAGACAGATATATATATATATATATATATATAGATAGATATAATAATATTTTAACTTAAACAATCCCAACGTTTACTAGACTAGAAAAAGATTTGGAATTAAAGGTAAACAATTATATATACCGCATTATGGCTGTAACATCCCGCCTGCCTCGACAACAATATTGTCCGCTTTGCCCCTGGATTTAACCAACGTGTAGCGCACGGATTTGTTTCTGGCGACCTGGTGAGAAACTTCCCAGGGGGTCACCCATCCTGGGACTACTCCCACCCAAGCACGCTTAACCTCAGAGTTCCCAGAACCTGACGTGCTTGTGGCCCCAAAACGCGTTGTTGTTAGGAAGGCCAAGATATTACTTATAACACACAGCATCACTCCTGTCCACGGCCGATATGGGATATGCCTAAGGTGTTACAAACACCCCCCCTTGGGACTCATCGTCCTCGATGAGGTTTGCCCCATATCCCGAACGGCACAGGAGTGGCTCTGATACCATCTGTAACATCCCGCCTGCCTCGACAACAATATTGTCCGCTTTGCCCCTGAATTTAACCAACATGTAGCGCACGGATTTGTTTCTGGCGACCTGGTGAGAAACTTCCCAGGGGGTCACCCATCCTGGGACTACTCCCACCCAAGCACGCTTAACCTCAGATTTCCCAGAACCTGACGTGCTTGTGGCCCCAAAACGCGTTGTTGTTAGGAAGGCCAAGATATTACTTATAACACCCAGCATCACTCCTGTCCACGACCGATATGGGATATGCCTAAGGTGTTACAATGGCTATCCCTCGAAGTCACGTAACCCCCTAGTGATGACCCGCCATCCGAAGAAGATGACTCTGTGCTCGACCTCTTCCTATGTGTATAATCGAAGAGGAACCCACAGGTCGGTGGCACACCATTTCTAGCTTTTGTCTACAAAGGTAAATACAAACATGTATTAATTGTCAAATACTAAAAATCAAGCTATTAAAGTAATCGTCGTTAAGGACCTACCAAATGAGCACGATGCATAGAGATCGAGATCGACCCGGTGGTGTGTTTGGAAATTTCACCATCAATCTCTGTCATTCTATTATCACTGACCTTCTTGGATACCTTCTTCCAATGTTCGGTGTTCCATCGATCGATCATCTCGCTCCAGATTTCCTTAGTGAGCCATATGGGAGGGAAGTCCTTCAACAAATTCATATCTCGGTCCCGGTTCTTAGGATCATATGGATCATAGGGTCTTCCATCGTTGACGGCCTTTACGCCTGCATTTGTCCTTGCTGAATTCAAGTCATCATTGTAATTTTTCAATGATTTGGCCTCCCAAATCTGCAACATAACGCTATCTAACGCCGAATCCTAGCAATAGAATGCCTATACATAAAGTGTTAGTTGATATTTATTTTCAAAACGATTACAAATTAAATACATACTACAAACTTAAAACCGCTCCCACATCTTAGCCTTGACCCCCCTAGGGATCTCCGTCCAAGAATACCAGGGATGATTAATAAAGGATCGATTGATCTGGCTCATAACGCGAGTGACATGCGTATTGTCGAAACTATATATATACATGTATTGACTTGAATTAGTATCGATACCCTAAAACAATCAATTTGATCAATTAATTAATATGACACTTACTCGGTGTCGTCTACCCCAAGTCGATGTCTTTGCAACGGAGGCTGTTCGGGATTGGTGATGCCACGGCCATTTCCCGACTCAAGTTCATCAGCGATAGGTGTTGAAGGTAGAGATGCCGAATGTTGAGGTGCCGAAGCACTACTAGAGGCTCCGGGAGTAGAAGTGCCTTCTCCTCGGTTGCTAGAACTACCCCTAACTCCATAACGCCATATGTGTGCCATGGTTGGAAGTATACAAAACAAAGTTAGAAAGCATAGAACAATGATGCAAGTATACAAAATAACGTTAGATTTAAAAGACCTAGACAAATAAAAAACACAACATTTTTTCTCCAAATTCATAAGGGTAACAAATAAACAATTAAACATGTTTGCCAAATAAATATTTAAAACATCTAGACAAAGTTTAATAAGACTAAAATTAACCTAATATTTAATCATCCAATCCTTCAAACTCTTCTTCTTTGTCACCACTCTCGTCACCATCCGAGTCTTCAAACTCTTCTTCTTCGTCACCACTCTCGTCAACATGCCAGTTATCGGGATGATCATTAGCAATTTCCATGTCTTCTTCCTCTGTGACAAGACATATAGGTTCATCCACATCTTCATTTCTACCTCTAGATGTTATTCTATCATTTTCTTGGAAAAATTGTTCATCATCCACATTTTCATCTAACGATACTTCGACCGCTAACTCGTAGACACCTCTTGGCTTTGTTTTCACCACAGACCACCAATCTTTTAATGATTTCGATGCATATGGTACATAATAGACTTGTTCATCTTGCGATGCTAGGATAAACGGGTCGTCTGAACGAAGTCTTGATCTGTGTTTGATGTCAACAAGATTATGTTTTGGGTCAACTCAAACACCACTAACTGTATCAAGCCATGTGCATTTGAATAATGGAACAATACAACGACCGAGTCCAAACCCATGATACTCTATCTCTAGGACTTCATCTAACAATCCATAATAGTCAGACTCATACTCAGATTAACAAGAGCCTCTCACGCATACTCCACTGTTATGTGTGGTACGACCGGTACCATGAGTTTGCGTGTGAAACTTGTAGTCATTTGCAAAAAAACCTGGGTGTCTCCAAACATAACGGAGGGGTCTAGATGCCAACACTTTCAGACAATCGGTAGTGGGTTCGGTACAAGACATAACCTATACATGACAAATAATCATAAAAAAACATAAAAAATAAGGAATAACATATAATGACAAGTAATATGCATACACTTACGTAGCTCTCAAACCAGCCGACAAATTGTTCATTTCTACGTACATCGAGACCCGCTTCATCAATATAAGGCTCGTTACATCTAACCATATCAGTGAACATGTATGTGAAAGGAGAGACTTCTTCACAATTAAGCAAGATGTATGTGTGAGCCTTGTGCATATCTCCATCTTCAAGTTGAAAATGTCTTTATGCCTTATCATATAATGGACGACACGGGGTTTTAAATACGTTTAACCGTTGGTCGGAAGACTCACATTCTGAGGCAAAATTCTGAGGCTCGCGGTTTAGTCGTGTCTCTACCGTTGGTTCAAAATATAACGCACAATAGGTAGATAGTTCATTAACCAAATATGCCTCCACAATCAATCCTTCTACCCTTGCTCTATTTCTGATTATCCTTTTCAAGGACCCTAGACGTCTGTCATAGAGATACATCCATCTGTATTGAATCGGACCCCCGACTAATGCCTCACGCGCCAGATGTACCACAAGGTGTTCCATGGAATCAAAGAATCCCGGTGGAAAAACTCTTTCCACCTTACAGATAGTTTCAATTATACTTGTCTGCAATTGTTGCAAGTCGTCAACGTGTAACACCTTTGAGCATATTGCACGAAAGAATGTGCACAACTCAGTAATAGCATCCCAGATCTGGGTTGGTACCATCCCTTTAATGGAAATAGGGAGCAATCTTTGCATAAACACATGACAGTCATGACTCTTGAAGCCATAGAAACTACCATCCACAAGGTTTACTAATGACCCTATGTTGGAAGCATAGCCATCTGGAAATTTCAATTTATTCAACCAATCACACACCATTCTTACTTGCCCTTTGTTCAATGTGTATGAAGCTTTTGGTTTGAAGATTTTATTTCGTTCGTCTCTGATATGCAACTCCGGTCGATTGCAGTATTCCTCTATGTCTTTCCTTGCTTTGATGTTGTCCTTTGATTTTGGTGTGTCCATTATCGTGTGAAACAAATTATCAAACATATTATTCTCAATGTGCATTACATCCAGGTTGTGTCGTATCAACAAAGTGTGCCAATACGGCAGCTCCCAGAAAATGCTCCGCTTTACCCAATTGTGTGTTACCCCAAAACCCACAGGATTTCTATAGTGCCTTGACCCGTGTGGGACACCATCATAAACTGTAGGAAGGCTACAAACTTGATTCCATATTTGGTCCCCGGTTGGCAGTGGGGGTGGATCGTCTTTTTCGGTATGTCCCTTACGAAATCAGATCCTGTCACGCCTGAACGTGTGTCTCATTGGGAGAAACTTGTGGTGACAGTCAAACTAACACGAATTTCCTCCGCTTCGTAGCTGGAACGCACATACATAACCCATGCAATATAGACAAGCTAACTTGTCATGTGTGCTCCAACAGAAAGCATGGCATATGCAGGAAAGTCACTAACCGTCCACAATAATATGACCCTCATTGTGAAATTCGTCCTACAATAAGCATCATAGGTATAGATACCCTCGAAGAATAACGTTCTCAACTCGTCGATCAAGGGTCGAAGAAATACGTCCAAATTATGTTCGGGACTCTTCTTTCTAGGAATAAGCAAAGCCAGGTGGACATAGCACTCTTTCATACACATCCAAGGCGGTAGATTGTAGTTTATAAGAAAGATATGACATAGTGAATACGGATTAAAGTTCGAGTTATTGGGGTTGAAGCCATCCGTACATAATCCAAGACGAACATTCCCGATCTCTTGAGCAGAATCAGGATGTTTCCTGTCAAAATGTTTCCAAGCCTCCACATCACTCGGGTATACCATCTTTCCCGACTGAGTTTGATGATCATGGTGCCAAGTCATCTCCTTTGCTATTTTCTTAGACATGTATAGCCGTTGTAATCTGGGTGCAATCGGCAAATACGTCATCACCAGATTAGGCACCTTACTATTCTGGCTAGTTGTCTTGTAACGAGACTCCCCGACACTCAACAACTGTTATCATTAGCAAAATCCATATATAATAGCATGCAATGGTTTTTGCAAGCATGGATCTTTTCTTTCGGAAGAGCAAGTTGCTTCAACATCTTCTTTGTCTCGTAAAAGCTACCAACCAATTGTTCACCGTTGGGTAGCATTTCTTTAACCATCGAAATGTTACGATTATAGGTTGACTCTGGTACATTGCAATCTGCCTTCCAATTCAAAAATCTTGCGGCTGCCTCTAACTTCGAAAATCTCTGACATCCTTCCCACAATGGTTGGTCTGCAACTTCTAACATATTATAGAATTTCTGTGCATGTGGATTTGGATCTTGCTCGTCCCACGTACTGGATGTACCCGGAACATTTTGATCCATCACCATTTGTTGAACACCATCAAACTCATTATAGTCTTCGTCCACTATTGTTTGTTGCGGTTGTTGAATCGGTGCTATTTCACCGTGTGCATACCAGTGAGTGTAAGAAAGCATGAATCCCTTTCTTAATAAGTCTAAATTCACCTCCTCTCTCCCTTTGTATTTGAGAAGCTTACATTTTTACAAGGACATCTTATTTTATCACCTTGCTCATTTGCGAACGCAAAATCCAAAAATCTACCTACTTCCTCATTAAAAACCGGATTTAATAGACCACCCCTATTTAAACGTTTATACATCCATCCTCTATCGGTATTAGTTGACATATCTACAAATTGACGAAAGTGCGATTAGTCTTTGCATAAATACATTTATAGACTTGAACTAAAGTTTAACCTATTTTTGCCCATATACAATCAAGCCTAATGTTTGCCCAACAATTGGCAACCCAACTACAAATAATCAATCATAATGTATCGTACTCATGATTTACCATATATCATTTAACAAAATTATGATTTACCATATATCATTTAACCATGGTGTCCGAGCTTTTGCACATTTTGAATGACTTGAAAACACAAGCAATTGTTTTTTAAAAATTCGACGACATAACGGCTATAAAATTAATATTTCCATATACAATCAAGCCTAATGTTTGTCCAACAATTGGCAACCCAACTACAAATAATCAATCATAATGTATCGTACTCATGATTTACCAATATAAGCATTTTTTTTCTTTCTCATCCACACACTAAAAACTAATTATTATTGATACCACACCGAAATAAATTAATAAGCACTTTAAATAAGCAATCCCAAACACCCTCTTAAACTAATTAACCATTTTTACATATAAAAAATGATTGAAAAACTTATTGAATATCACACAACCAAATATAGATATATAATTGAATATCAAGTTATTAACACAATTATCAGAACATACTACAAATTCCTCTAATGTTAGATTATCCACTTAATTAACTGAAAACCTCATAATTCAGATTCAGATCACTGCAACAATAAGCATAGCAGGTCGATTGGAGATATAAACAATAAAAACATAGCAGGTCGATTGGAGATATAAACAATAAAAACATAGCAGGTCGATTTTTGCAGATATAATCAATAAAAACATAGCATCTGTGCAGATTTTTGCAGATATAAACAAATAGTAGGTCGATTGGAGATGCTCTAACACAGATGGAGAAACAAAAACATAGCAGGTCGATTGGAGATGCTCTAACACAGATGGAGAGCACGAGCTGCACAAAAACATACATGTTGGAAGAAGCCTAACTGCACAAAAGTTTGAGGCGCCGGGGAGAGGGGAGGGAGCGTCGGGGAGAGCACGAGGGGAAAGGGGAGAGCGCAGGTGGAAACGAGAGTGGAGAGAGTTTTTTACTTAGGGTTTTTCATTTAAAAATAATTAATTTTCTTTTAAATTAATAAAAAAATTATAAGTTATTTTCCGACGGAAAATAAATAAATTTAAATTAATTTATTTTCCGTCGAAAATCCGTCGGAAAATAATTCGTTTTTTAAACTTTCCGTCGGTAATCCGTTGGAAAATAATTTGAATTTTTCGTCGATAATCCGCCGGAAAACAGAGTTCTGTCAGCAATTCGTCGGAATATTCCCTTTTAATAATTATTTCATTTTACTAATACTTTTATTATTATTATTATTATTATTATTATTATTATTATTATTATTATTATTATCATCATCATAAGTTTTTCAATTAACTGATTCACGTGTAATATAACCCATTAAAGAGCAATACAACCGATTTAAGCCCAACTGAACCCATCAAAGCCCATTGTGATTGTCGGTGACTTATTAAAGCCCAATATATCCGATTGAAACCCAATAGAACCGATTTAAGTCCAGTTGAATCGATTTAAGCCCAGTATAACCTACTAAAACCCAATTGAATTGATTTAAACCTAATAGAACCATCAAAACCCAATAGAACCATCAAATCCCAATAAAACCCATCAAAGCACATTATGAGCATTGTTGACTTATTAAGGCCCAATATAACTTATTAAAATCCAATTGAACCGATTTAAGTCTAGTTGAACCGGTTTAAGCCCAACAGAACCGATTTAAGCCCAATTGAACCAACTTAAGAACAATATAACCCATCAAGTCCCAATTGAAGCCATCAAAGCCCATAATGAGTGTTATTGACTTATTAAGGCCCAATATAACATAGTAAAACCCAATTGAACTGATTTAAGCCCAATAGAATCGATTTACGTCCAGTTGAATCGATTTAAGCCCAATATAACCTAGTAAACCCAATTGAACCGATTTAAGCCCAATAGAATCGATTTAAGTCCAGTTAAATCAATTTAACCCCAATATAACCTAGTAAAACCCAATTGAACCGATTTAAGCGCAATAGAACCGATTTAAGTCGAGTTGAAACGATTTAAGTCCAATATAACCTAGTAAAACCCAATTGAACCGATTTAAGCCCAATAGAATCGATTTACGTCCAGTTGAATCGATTTAAGCCCAATATAACCTAGTAAACCCAATTGAACCGATTTAAGCCCAATATAATCGATTTAAGTCCAGCTGAATCGATTTAAGCCTAATATAATCTAGTAAAACCCAATTGAACCGAATTAAGCCCAATAGAACCGATTTAAGTCGAGTCGAATCGATTTAAGCCCAATATAACCTAGTAAAACCCAATTGAACCGATTTAAGCCCAATAGAACCATCAAATCCCAATAAAGCCCATCAAAGCCTGTTATGAGCATTGTTGACTTATTAAGGCCCAATATAACCTATTAAAACCCAACTGAACCGATTTAAGCCTAATTGAACTGATTTAAGCCCAACAGAACCGATATAAGATCAATATAACCCATCAAAACCCAATTGAACCCATCAAAGCCTATTATGATCGTTGTTGACTTATTAATGCCCAAACACACAAGTAATGACTTATTATGTGCTTCTTTACACGTATAACCATTGTAGATGCATGTGTCGTGTATTCGTGTCAATTAGACAACCAAGAACCATTATACCCTAATATAAGCCACTCAATCGCCATTATTGCCCAATATGACATTTTATGATTTATTAAGACCCAATCACACCAATGGGCACTTATTATGTGTTTGTGTGCACGTATCCACTCATAGATGTATATGTTATCTATTAAGGTCGAAAAAAGAATTAAGAATCATTATATCACAATACGAACCACTAAATCACCATTATATCCCAATATGACGTTTTATAACTTATTAAGGTCGAACTTAAAACCATATGTGACTTATTACGTGTATGTGTACAGATATGTGTGCAGTCGGTTCGATATGAAAACAACCACTAAGACACAATAAAACCCAATAAAGCTCAATTGGAAATGAATAAGAATAGACGGATATAAGTTCTGAAAAAAAAAAAACACAAAAACGTATTTTTTTTACAAATCCACCACAAAGTTCATTAAGGTAATTAAAAAAATTATTTAAATATATTTCCGACGGATTTCCAACGAAAATTAATTTAATTTTAAATTAAATTATTTTCCGTCAGAAATCCGTCGGAAATAACTTGGAATTTTAAATAAATTTTAAAATAACTATTACTCTAAAAAAATTATTGAAAAATTCAAATTATTTTCCGACGGATTTCCGACGGAAAATAAATTAATTTTAAAATAAATTATTTTCCGTCGGAAAATAATCCGTTTTTTTAACGTTCAAAAACAACACTTATTTATAGAAAAGGTTTTAAAATAAGAAATTTTTATTGAAAAATTCTAATTATTTTCCGACGGATTTCCGACGGAAAATAAATTAATTTATTTTTTGCCAGAAATCCGTCGGAAAATAATTCTTTTTTTAACTTTTAGAAACAACACTTATTTATAGAAAAGATTTTAAAATAAGAAATTTTTATTGAAAATTTCTAATTATTTTCTGATGGAAAATAAATAAATTAATTTATTTTCCGTCGGAAATCCGTCGGAAAATAAATCATTTTTTAAATTTTTTAAAGATAACTCTTATATATGGAAAATGTTTTAAAATAAGAAAATTTTATTGAAAAAATTCAAATTATTTTCCGACGGATTTCCGACGGAAAATCAATTAATTTTAAATTAATTTATTTTCCGTCGGAAATCCGTTGGAAAATAATTCATTTTTAAATTTTTTTAAAAATAACTCTTATTTATAGAAAATGTTTTAAAATAAGTTTTTTTTTTTGAAAAAAAGGAATTAATTTACGACGGAAAATAATTTAACTATACATTAAATTAGTTTCCGTCGGAGATCCGTCGGAAATCAATCAAATTAATTTAATTACTTTCTAATTTGTCTTGTTAGTTACTAATTTATTTAATTAAATAATTTTAACCTCATTTAAACAAATATTCGTGACAAATCCGTCACAATATTAAAGAGAATATAAGTTTTTTTTAAATTTCAGTGGCGGATTTGTGGAGGATTTTCGACGGATTTAAGGCAATGTTGACTTTTGTTGACTTTTCTGGAAACC
Organism: Arctium minus; assembly: GCA_954870635.1. NCBI lineage: Eukaryota > Viridiplantae > Streptophyta > Magnoliopsida > Asterales > Asteraceae > Arctium > Arctium minus. Next base: position 37,837,719 of record OX941095.1, read on the forward strand.
GTCATAAATCCGTCGGTGATAGCCCTTTTTCTAGTAGTGTTCTTCATATGAACATGCATGAACCGGGGGTTACAATTCTTTTGGAAGAATAATGTTCAAATACATGCAGATTCATGAACACTAATGAACCGGGGGTTACAATTCTTTTGAAAGGAACATTAATTAAGAGAGAATAAAGACATTACCATAATGTTTCATTTATTTTTTCCCCAAAATACCCTTATCACTATAGTTCACTCCTAATTTTTCATTAATTGTGCATTTATTAAGGTTTTTAAAATATATTCAATCTCAACCATTGATTTCCATGATCAAGGTCTTATAATGGTTCATAGAGTTAACACAAAAAATGTGGTTAACAAATGAACCTGACCCTATATATATATATATATATATATATATATGATTAGGTTCATTTGAGAAATAGTAAATATATGAAAAATAGAGAAATGATCCTGACCTTTATCTGGACAACATTTACACTTTGACCTTGAAGTACCAGATAATTCCTTGTGTGGTTTATAGAAGATAGATGGGTAGTTTCGTAAAATACGTGAGACGAGTTCATATATGAACCTGTATGATTCACACATGAATTATGTTCATATATGAACTATTTTAACTGATTCGTATATGAACCATTGTGATTCATATATGAACGATCAGTTAATTAGTTCATATGTGAATCACAAAGGTTCATATGTGAATCTGTTAATTAGTTCAACAGATTCACACATGAACCTACAATTAATTTGTTCATTTGTAAATCAGTTAATTAATTCATATATGAATCAGTTAAAATAGTTCATATGCGAATCATACAGGTTCGAATTCATATATGAACTCGTCTCGTGTATTTGTAAAAATTACGAAACTGTTGTTTTATTTTTGGAATAGCTGCAACTTTTGACCAGTCAAAGCCGCAAGTGTTGACCAGTCAAAGACGCAATATTTAACTAGTCAAATCCGATTTTGACCGAATTAAATGTTAGGATTACTTCTCTATTTCTCATACATTTACCATTTCTCAAATGAATCTCTCTCTATATATATATATGTACATACATATATATGGGTATGTTCGAACGAGAACGTGGTCAATTTGTAAGAAGGCGGGAAACAATATAAACCACATAATATATTAATCAAAATATACCATAAATAAAAAAACAAAAATAATTTTAAAATATTAGGATAATTACCTTTTTGAATTGGATCAAATATTTTGTTAAAGATATAATTGTAACAAAAACACTATTGAATTCCTTAAAAATATTATTATATCTTTTACATTTATTTATTTTTTAATTTTAATTAATTTATAATTTTTTTTATCAAGTTCTATATAATTTTTGTAGAAACACTTTTGATAAAAAAAAATTCACAATTTTCATCAAATATCATACGTGCTATCCACAATCAATTCATTATCTTTTTTCACCCTTTTTCTCTATTTTTTAGATCAATGTTTTGAATCACATGTGTTTAGTTTCATTTGACATTTGATCTATTACGTATCACATATGATCCACTATGTGATTTTTTTTGTACATATCACATATGATAATATACGTCTTAATATAATTGACGTATTATCACATGTGATAATATTTACATCACCAAAAGATCTATAAATTAAAATATACATAATCACATATGATTAAAAAATATATATACAATTATCAGATATGATTGATACGAGCATCGAACAAATTATCATATGTGATAAAACTTATAATCATACTGTTACAGATTTGTATTTGTAATGAAATCAGTTTATTAAAGATGCTTAATTGGTTTGGTAAACAAACTAAATATCGATTTATTAGCGATTACCACCACGTTTACAGATAATGCTACCATTTTTTAGGTTTTAATAACGTGTTTTATTTTATCCGTTTATTAAATAAGGTATGTGGCTAACATTCCTTCTCGTATTCTTGCAAATTAGTTTGCTTCTCCCATGATATATGTGAAGTAGAGAAGTAATCCTAGCCTTTCATACGGTGATGATCAGATTTGCCTGGTTAAGAATTGCGGCTTTGTCTGGTCAAAATTTGCAGTTATGCCAAAAACAGAGGGGTATCTTCTTAACTTTTACAAATAGGCAGCAAACGGGTTCATATGTGAGCTCGTGTGATTCACATATGCTCATATGTGAGCTCGTGTAATTCATATATTAACCATTTTAACTGATTCACATATGAACCCATAGGTTCATATGTTAATTACTCGATTGTCCCGTAATTAAAATGGAAACCAAAGATAATTAAGGGGTTAAAACAATCAGTTAACCAAACTCTTTTTAATAAATAAATATATATATATATATATATATTTCATTAGTTGTTCAAACCTTAGAGTAAATTACATTCTATCGTCCCTATATAAAGATTTTTGGGATTTTGGACATATTTTTTTCTCCAACAAATTCCCCAAATTGAACAAAGTAGGAAAGAGACTGTAAAATCTCCAAATTTGAAAAACTTGCAAAAGTGATTACAATGAAAAAGAAATATTTTTTTAATATATTCCCATCAACATAAAATTAATTTTGGAATTAAATTTTTAGAGAGAATAATATTCTATTAAGTAGATGAAATAGTTTAATAATATAATTAATGTTTTAATTTCTAAAATATAAAATCAATTGGAGTTGAATTTATTATTTTTATAAATTTTAAGGTTTCATTCTCAAGTTTAGAGAAAAATCAAAAAATATATTGGAAAGGCTATAATCTTTTAGTATTTTAAAAGATGGTAATTACACATGTTAATCATTAATTACTGCTAAAAAGTTTTGATTAATGATTTTTTATAAATTTATTAAATAACTATGTATAAATAAATTTAAAGAAAATCAGAAAATGTTTTGCTAACACAGAAAATAGTAATTATATATTTGGATTTTTTTAATAATTAATATAAAAAATGATAACTGAATTTATAGAAAATTCTTTAATAATTGTGTATAAATGAATTTAAAAAAAATTATCAATGTAAAAATTAATATATACACTTAATTTGCCAGCACAAAAAACTGGTAAATAATTACTAAAAGTTTTCATAAATGGATTTATAGAAAATTATTAAATAATTGTATACCTACGTTCAGAATATCCACAATGATAGAATTACTTTCTATATTTATTTCTGAAATATCATTGTTACCTTAATAAAATAAGAATCTTAATAAAACTTCATAATAAAGGTTTTACATAACCTCACATTCCATTTTTTATTTATAAAATGTAACTTTATTTATAAATTACTATATAAATTTAATATATAGTATAGATAAGGAATTGGGAGTTTCAAATCGGAAACCGGGTGATGCTTGATTTAATTTCATCAAATAAGGAATTGGTATTGAAATTGGTGCTTTGATGTCTCAATTTAATATATAGCAATGATTTAATTTCATCAAATATTATTTTGTTTCTTTGGAATCACATGATGAAATGAGGCGATGCCGCCGACTGATCATCTTCACATGTGTATTTATTTAATTACGTTCATCTACTTCATTCTGCATATAAATTAAATCAAGCTTCATTACCTTGCTTTCATACCCAATACATGACCCCATTGTTTTAATGAAACGCATAGATATGTTGATGATGAAGCAAAGGGATTTAATGAAACATAAAGGTTTAATGAAACAAATAGAATAAATTCAACACAGTGAAATATTGGTGATGAAACAAATGAGTTTAAGAAATGGGTTTAATGAAATATTGGTGAAACAAATAGACTTAATGAAACACATTGAAATATTGGTGAAACACATTGGGTTGATAGTGAAAACAGTTGATAGTGAAATATTGGTGATGAAACAAATGGGTTTAAGAAATAGGTTTAATGAAACAAAAAGACTTAATGAAACACATTGAAATATTGGTGAAACACATTGGGTTGATAGTGAAAACAGTTGATAGTGAAACCCAGTTGATAGTGAAAACAGTTGAATAAAAATCGGTTTCATTGCTAACCGAATAAAATTGTTGATATTCTAAAAAATATTATTTTTTAAATTTCATTTTTGAAAATAAGATTGGTAAGAATCTTATCTTTTATATACCGTCATGACCCCTTGAGAATCTCAAATGGAATTGATTTTAATTTTAATTTTTAAAACTAAAATTGTTAAGATTCTCATTAATTTTGAAAATCAGGACTATTACAAATTTAAAACTAAAAATTTATTTTTTATAATGGTTTGTATCAAAATCATTAATGATTTGATTTTCCTAACAAATATTACAAATTACTATAATTAATAAATTAAAAGTCACTTTACATTAATGCCCCCTTTTAATTAAAAAAATGAACAAAAATGGAATTATTTCATTGGTCGATACAAGTTTGTATGGTTTGCACAAATGAAGTTGATTTGCGAAAGATCGTCGCCCTATATATATTATAAAATTGTTATTTTAATAATTAATTTATTTTGTTAACATATTTGAGAAACATAAAAGTAATTTTGTTAATTTATTTATTTTGTTAATTTGTTAATTCATTTATTTTGTTAACATAAGTAATATAATTAATTTATATTTTTTGTATTAATTTTAACTTATATGTTTTATAGATTTATTAAAACAAAATAAAATGTTTGAGAAAAAAATTAAAAAAAACAACCAAAAAGTAAAACTTACCGACTCTAATTAGCACATATTCAACTATTCCATGTGGGTGCTTTACTGATCGGTCTGCCAATTGTAATGTCATCGAAGTCGGATTTACTTCTCCAATACCCAATTTCCTGAAAATTGATAAAGGCATTAATTTAATACTAGCTCCTAAATCACATAACACACCTTATCAAAACAATTTTTTTTATTTGTATAGGTATAGAAAAACTCCCTGGATCTTGAAGCTTCGGGGGAAGCTTATTCTGAATAATCGTGTTGCACTCCTCAGTAAGTGCCACAATAGCTTTATCCTCAGTCTTCCTTTTCTTGGATAGAATATCATTCATAAACTTGAGATATGTTGGCATCCGAGCGAGGGATTCCGCAAAAGGAATGTTGATGTGCAATTTCTTGAAGACTTCAAGAAAATTCTTGAACTGTTCCTCATCCTTGTGTGCCTTCAATCGATTTGGAAAAAGTAGCGGTGACACATAAGGGTTGACTACCGGCTTCGATGGAAGTGTCACATTGTTAGAGCACAGATTTATTGGATTCAAGATCATAAAGATTGAAGATGAAAGTTCAAGAAGTCAAAGCTAGAAAGTCAACTCTCATGGAAAGTCAAAGTCATTTTGTAATAAAAGTCAAAGTCAACATATTGTATTTGTTTGTTTCTTTGTATTTGTATGAAGGTATAAATACCTTTGAAGTCTTTGTAAGAATTAAGTTGTAGTAAGTCATTTGTGAGAATTAGATTGTAATATGAGAGTATGAGAGAAAAGCATTATTAGAACATCATCCTAGTGAGAAAGTGAGATTTGTAATTGTTTGAGATTTATTCAAAGACTTGTGATTACGATTCTCATCTTGATTGTTTTGTATTGATTAGAACTTGAAATAGGGAATATCAATTGGTATCAGAGCAAATCCAATTTGAAATCAGATCAAGAAATGGTTCGACTCTGTGTTCGAAAAGTTCAGATTGATTTTTGTGTTTTAGTGCAAATTTCGAGTTGTAATTGATCAGGTTATGATCGTATAGTGTTTTCGATCGAGTCTGTATAGATTGATTTGTTAATTGCACTGTAATTGATTGAGAATTTCGAATTTTTGTGATTTTCCAGTTCACGAGTTTCACGCACTGTGTTCGATTCAATTTGTATCATTTTGTGTTTTTTTTTGAAATTCTTGCATTGTAATCAGTTCTAGTATTGTAATCAAGCATTCCTGCAAAGTCTTGAGCCAATTGACAAAGGTTTGATCGAAATCAGATGGAAAAATCAAGTTTTTGTTCGACAGACTGAAGAACGCGCAAGATCCATCAAACGCGCAAGTTCATCTGGAAGAACGCGCAAGCTGAAGAATTCTGATTTTTGGCCAGAAACGCGCAGAGGGTTATCTGCGAGTTCTATAAACGCGCAGATCGAAGTCTGTAAGTTTAGCTCTTCAGTCTGCGAGTTTGAAATTTGAGAAAAAGTTTGTAAGTGTTGAAACGCGCAAGTGGAACTTAGCGAGTTCTCAAACCGCACAAGTCTAAGTTTGCGAGTTTCTGAGGAATAGTGATCTGCGAGTTAGTTCGATCTACGAGTTTGTTCAAACGCGCAAGTAGTGCTTTGCGAGTTCAGGGAACGCGCACACCTATATCTGCGAGTTTCTTTATGAACAGTCACTTGCGAGTTTAGGCATTTGCGAGTTTCAGCGATCTGCGAGTTTGCCAAAACACGCAAACCTTTGCGTGCGAGTTTCACAAACACGCAAGCTTAAGCCTGCGAGTTTTTCAGTAAATAGTGACTTGCGAGTTTCAAGCTTCTGCGAGTTTCAAGTTTCTATAGAGTTTTGCGAGTTTTGTTACTTAGTCAAATTTTTTTTATTGTGATTTCATTTAGACTAACGATCATTTCAAGTTTCTTTTTGTAACAGAATGACTTCCAGTGAAGCTTATGCAATCAGTACGCCACCAGTACTTTTCAGAGGACAGTACGAACAATGGAAAATTCATTTTCTGGAATTTATTCACCAACATGAATTGGGAAAATATATCAGAAAATCTTTGAAGAATGGAAATATGAAAACTCTAATAAAGATTTATTCTTCTATGGGAGCAGATGGATACACAGAAAGAGAAGAGTTTCCAATACCACTTAAGGAATACTCAGATGAGCAAAGAAAGAGATATGAAGCGGATAAATTAGCCAAAGCCTTTATCTTGCAAGGAGTTTCAGATGAGATTTATATTCAATTAGATATCAAAAAGGCTACAGCAAAACAGTTGTGGGATCAGCTTGAATCTAAATCAAAGTTGTCTTTAAGAGAAAGAGTAATGATTTTAGAATCTGAGAACACTGAGCTGAAAAGAAAAATATTTGATTTGGAAAATCAGAGTGTCCAGATCCAGCAAGGAACTTCTGTTGACATCTATGATGAGAAGATTAAGAAGTTAGAAGATGCTAATGCTGAACTCCAGAAGAAAATATCTGATTTGGAGCACAAGTTTGCCAAAGACAAATCTGATTTTGAAAAAGAAAGATCAAAGTTTGCACAGAAATTCTCAGACTTTTCCAGAAAGAGTTGTGAAGAAAAGAAGATAGTAGAGCTTAAGTGTATAAAGCTTTCTCAGCAAGTTTCTGATTTTGAGAAAGTACTCATTCTAGAAAGGGAAAAATTTGCCAAAGAGAAGAAGGGCATTGAACAAAAGAATATGGGATTCTTCAAAGAAATATCCGGCCAAAGAAAAAATGCTGAGAAGGGATTTGAAGAAGAAAGACTGATGTTTGAAGCAGAAATTAAGAAGCTTACTGAGAAGCTATCTGAACTATCTACAAGTGTCCTGAAAGAGAAGAAAGCGAAGTCTGAATTCGAGAAGAAGATTGACCTGCTTGTCAAATAAAGAGACATTTATTCTTCAAAGATTAAAGAGCTTGAGGAAATTATTTCTAAGATGGTGGTGGTGACTGAGCACACGACTCCAGAGTCACAAATCCATACACCCCGAGATGATTCAGCTGACTCTGAATGCTCATTCAAGACAACTGCAAGCTCAGATCATAAACTTGTTTCTTCAAATAGGTCAGTTAAATCTTCTAATCAAATTCGTAGTACTAACCTTTTCTATGATTGAAATGTAGATGGTTCGGGTACACAAAGAAGAAGAAGCACGAGATATAGAGAAGAAAAACTAGTCTGGAAGAAGAAACCAGTTGAAGATGAAAAGAAAGATGAGAAGAATAATGAGTTGAAAGGAAAGAAATCATGTGTACATGAGACAAAAGCAAAGAAGAACAAAGCTCGTAAAGGTAAACCTGATCATATATATACGAAAGATCAATTAATCAGGTTATCAGGTAAGAAATACTATTGTTCTTATTGCCGTACACATGATCTTGTTCATAAAACAAGTGATCATTTCTGGTATGGTTCTTATTCAGTTACTCCCATAAGAACTGCAACTAACATTCATGGACCCAAATACCAGTGGGTACCAAAACCAAAAACCGATTCTGTGTTGCAGACACCTATTGTCAAGGGGGAGTAAGAACCAAGGCTTCTAAGTAAATCAGCTTAGAACCCGTACTTCAACGAAGTTTGACTTCTAAACATAACAGTTTAGGACTCGTACTTCAATGATGAAAAAGAGATGCTACTCCCGGGCTGATAAGAGATTGTACTCAGATACTCAAATGAGGAAATCAACCTTCAAGGGGGAGTACATAAGTTTTTCTGGAAATATGTTTTCGGAAGATATGACGAACTACACTTAAGGAGGAGTTGTAGATCTCTATCATGTTCCTTTTAATGACAAATTTCAGATGCATATTTTCAGGGGAGTAAAGAATAATGACTTCTGATTATTTCAAATCAGAACTCGTACTTTAATTGTTTTACTGCTTTATGTCTTTTACATTTGAATAAGTTTTTGTGAATAAAGTTGCTTTGACATGACTTTGATACTTGTGCAGAATGAGAGAAGCTATCAAGATCATATCTTTATGACTTCAGCTGACTTCATGAGATTTAAGACGAAGCGAAAAGGTTAATTTCTTATCTTAATGTCATATATGGTTGAAAGAAGGACAACTTTCAATCATAGAAAACATATTTTTAATTGTTCAAACCACTTCCCGATTCTTAAACAGATTTCATGAATTGAAAGTGTGATTTTAAATGTTTTCATTTTATTTGTGTTTAAATGAATACAAAACCGTGTGTTTCCAAAGATAATTACTTGTGTATTGTCTTTTCTATATACTTTCAAGTATTCACACACACCGGTTTGACTTTTTGTTCAAATTGTTCTTACCATGTCTCATATTGAAACATATTTTTCGATGGTAAGACACCCCGCTTGTACTTCAAAGAATTTTGAGCGTAATTTCATTTCGAAGCGTTTCATTCAAGAATGTCTATATTTTGGTTCATATAGACAATATCCATTATTCTTGACCATAAGCTTTGATTGTTATATCATTCATTTCTGATCATTTTTCATACAATGTCAGATTTTCAAACAAGTCTTTTGCATTCATATTCATTCATTCAATATACTTGTTTGGAAACACTTCAATGTTTAAAAATGCTCATATCTTCATGATTATATTATGAGCATATACATATCTGACTTGTATTTGAGCTTTAACTGATACAATTAAACCATTTTTGAACAACATTTGTTTCATAGGAATATGGGTTCTTTGTGTTAGGACTTAATTGAACTTCTATGGATTCACGGTTACCAGTGTTTCCTACCCAAGAAGTTAATCCTTTAGTGATTAAGTGTGAGGAGTCAAATACAAATGAGTGTGGGATGAGTGATGAGGTAAAATGGAAAAGAGAGTTTGGTTAGAAGTGATCTTAATGATTAAAAGAAAGAGGGTGTGAGAACAGAGTTAAAAGAATATCAGAACTCTACACCAACTACTTTATGAGCCGGACAGCCACATTACTAATGTTTCATAATTCTTTGGTGAACATTATTGAAACAGGCAACTAGCCTATGCCAACTCTTGAAATACCCCACCAGCCACTCATTTTCTTCTTAACAAGAAAATGTTTAATTTTCAAAGGGGACGCAGCACATATGCTATCTGATTTTCATTTGGAAAATCTGGATATTGAAAAGAAGGAAGTCTGCCCCACCCTTCGCACTTCAATCATGCACATTGAGTCTGTGTTTATCTACTGTTGTTTCAGTGGTTTACACAATGTTGAGCCTTTTAAAAGCAATCATCATATGCTTAATTCTTTCTATCACTTGCACGAACACACAAGGAATTTGTTTTCTTGTCATAACTTCATAGAAATTCCTTTGTGGTGTTTCGATGATTGGATGGAAGCCCAGGGGGAGTGATCATCAAAAAGCTCTTTTCCTATGTGTATTTGTTACACATAGTGACTTAGTGTTACTGACAGACATTTTAACTGATTCATTTGTTGATTCAGGAGTTACACGAATATTTTGTCTGGATTTGAAAAGATCTAGATGGATACATTATTCGAATTGGCAAAGGGTCAGAGGCTCAACTTGACAGATCAGTGGTCGGAACAGAATTTCAGTGACATTTCTTGACAAAGTTTTGATGAACCAGATGCTCTATTCATCAAAAAGGGGGAGATGATTTAAATAAATGCCAGTTTCAGAAATTTCAGAGTTAAAGATTTGAAGAAGACAAAGTTCAAAGATTTAAAGTTTGCAAGGTTATTCATGCAAAGTCAAAGAAATTTTGAAGATGTGCTGATTTTCTTAAATTTTCTTTGAAGATTATTTGCTGAGGCAAATCGAGCCTTGGGGGAGAATGTTAATATTTTTGAAGATCATATTTTGAGGAAGATTGCTGAAATTTTTTGAAGATACTGTGTTTATCAGAGAAGGGGAGAATGTAAATATTTCATGTTAATAGGGGTAGCATATTAATTGCTTGAGAAGACAAGGAGATTACAAGAAATGATAAAGGTTGATTAAAGGGGGAGTTATTTCAATCGAGCTTAAAGAGAGAAGATTGCATTGCTAAATCTTTTAGTAATGATCTTGATCCAAAGGGGGAGATTGTTAGAGCACAGATTTATTGGATTCAAGATCATAAAGATTGAAGATGAAAGTTCAAGAAGTCAAAGCTGGAAAGTCAACTCTCATGGAAAGTCAAAGTCATTTTGTAATAAAAGTCAGAGTCAACATATTGTATTTGTTTGTTTCTTTGTATTTGTATGGAGGTATAAATACCTTTGAAGTCTTTGTAAGAATTAAGTTGTAGTAAGTCATTTGAAAGAATTAGATTGTAATATGAGAGTATGAGAGAAGAGCATTATTAGAACATCATCCTAGTGAGAAAGTGAGATTTGTAATTGTTTGAGATTTATTCAAAGACTTGTGATTACGATTCTCATCTTGATTGTTTTGTATTGATTAGAACTTGAAATAGGGAATATCACACATCTTTTTCCTTTGGCTCTTTTGGATCAACAATATCATTAGGAGTACCATCTTTCAGCCTAACATCTTCAGCCTTGATCCTTTTCGTCTCTACATGCTCATTCTCGGATTTATCGATAATTGGCTCACGAGTCAAATCTTTGATCAATTTCATGCCACTTCTCAGATGAATGGCATTGCAATGCTGCCTTGGTTTTGGTTCAGTCTGGCTATGGAATTGACCCTGAGTCCGGGATTATAGGGCTTCAACTATTTGGTCCATTTATCTCTCTAGAATCTGGATTGAAGCGGTATTCTGCTCAGTTGTTGCCTTCACAATGCCAATAGTGGTTGCTAGTGTGCTTACAGATGATGTAAGTCCTTCAATAGTACTGTCCATTTTGGACATGAACTTCATCACAATGTCTTCCAACCCCTGTTTTCTTCTTTTCTGCTTGTCCTTCGGCGAAGTTTCTTTGATGGTACCCTGAAGGACGATAAACATTATTAGATTGAGAAGAAGAAGAAAAGTTAGAATTATTACCATACTGATGTTGTTGTTGTTGTTGTTGTCCCATTGTCTCCTAAGACTGATTCTATTGCTGATTCCATGAAAGGTTGGGATGTCTCTTCCATCCTCATTATAAGTGTTGGAGAAGGGATCATTACGAGGACGATTGTTCCTAATCTGTAGGAATTGGAGCTGCTCGAGTTTTTTTGATGCTAGAAACAAGTCAGGAATGCCTTCCTCATCCGAATGTGAAGGCTGGATGGATACTCCTTTTAGTTGATTAGTAATGGATGCCAATTGAGCTTTTATCACCTTCAGCTCTTCAGATTATTGAACATTGGCTACCCGTCTGATAGAAGACCGTGGAATGGCATATGTAACACCCTCAAATCAGGAAATAACAACTAATTTAAAATTTTCTAAATACATCAATAAATGATTCATCTACAATCACAATTTAAGATTTAACCTCCAAACACAATCATTCTATACATACAGTCTATAATAAGGACAGGTGTTACTAAAACCCATTAAATGCCGCTATCTCCAAACCGCGGAAGAATTCACCAAGCACTTACACTTGTGGACACTAAGGCACATCTCTTCAATACTGCTAGAACCATACTCCCAACCGGAACCTGATGCACATGCCGACAAATAAAAAGGTTAGGCTAACGCCTAGTGAGTTCAAGAGTTTTACATGAGTAAATATCTTTAAGATGAATGAACTTTGCTTAAAATCATAACCTTTCAAATGATGTACTTTAAAACGGGGAAACAATTCCTTTCCAATGTCATGCACTTTCAAAGATGGACACCTCGTTTCAAACATGCTTATAAATTGATGCAACTTGAACGAATTCGAAACATAAATCATTAATTGAACCATGTATACCGTACGTCCGAAAACATGGACACTAGGTCCATTACTCACGCGACCGAAAACGTAAGAAATCTAAATACCAAAACACGGGGATGACATATATCATTCAAACCTTAATATACGAGGAGGAAGATCCAATATTAAGGTCCTCATTCATCGTCGACCATATAAAAACAAATGACATTAAAGTAAAACATCTTTCTTAATAAAATACTAAGCCGACAACGGGGGAGACCCGTATCCATTGAGAGTGGAGGGAACACATAAGTATACCACCCATACAACGTTAATCGCATGACACTTTCCGACGTCACAGCCAGGTGTCCCTACGACTTCTTGACAGGTGTCACCCCAAGTCAGTTGACCTTGATGGATTTTCCGAAGAACCCCACCCCAAAGGCCCGGCACACCTCAAGCGGCAGAGGTCCTAGTGCCTACCGTCCCGGCAGCACTAACAGACTCAACCCTCCTAGCGATCACCTGTCAAGTTTCCGATCATAAAACATGGGTACTGAAGGTCATCACCCAACAATACCCAATCGACCATCCAAAACAGACTGACTACGTGCCTATGGATCCAATGCGACACAGTCTAACATTACATGCCTATCCCGAAATGACCAACACACTCGAACATGTAACCAATGTCAAAATGCAACAAAGTACATTAGTACGTACGTCATAACTAGGCTCTAAATTGAGCCATTCAAAACCGGACAAGTGTCTTCAAGACTCATTTAAACGACATCAAGCCAAAATACTCAAAATCTCTTTTTGACCACTGATTAACATTTTTCAAATAATAAACGTACCCGATCCATACCATGAAGTCACTCACACCAAAATACTTGAATGGACTCCAACACCGTTTTAGTCGGGATAAAAGGTTTTCCACATAAATTTAGACTCTTTATCCTTTCAAGATGTCCCATAACACAAAATTAAACCTTTTACCCAACAAACACTAAAATGCCCCTTTTTAACCAAATAATATCATTTATGCAATAGCTTACCAAACACACCCATTTATGACTCATTATCAAAATGCCCAAAAATCATAAGAATGTGTGCTATATAAGTTTGTAAAGTTAAACACTTTCAAAATAACCAAACTGATCAACAGTTAACAATTTCATGTAAGATGTAAAACACTTTAAAATAATCATTTTGGCATGTACACCGTTTTCACAAATCAACTTGAACTCACCTTGCTAGATTTAGGCTAAATTTAGGTTTACCCCCAAACTTACACCACCATTGATGAAGGCTTGAAATCTCCAAGCAACCTCTCTAGATCTCAGATCCAACACATCTACAAGGTCATCTTCACCACACAAGTCAACAAAATCACACCCAAGAGGAAGGATGAAAGGAAAAAGGGTGAAACCATCAAACCCTAGCTTAACATTGAGAGAGATAAGGAACTTACCACCACAAAATACCCTTGGATATTCCAATAGACTTCCAATATCTTGCTAAATCCTTGTAGATCTCTAAAAAACGAAACCATGGCAACTTGAATCACCCAAATCGGAGTTGTGATGAAGAAGATATGAGGAAATGAAGTTTGGTGGCTGAAAATCGGGTTTTAAGCTCGACCAGGGGTTTTCGCAACTTACCTCGCGACCTTAGGTCGCGGCATAAGTCGCCCGCCTCCCCTGGTTTTCTTCTCGTTCACTGTTTTGGCCATAACTTCTTCGTTATAGCTCCGTTTTTGCTCCGGAAAGAACCGTTGGACTCGTAATTGAATCCTTTATCCATCAAGACTATAAAATATAGGATTCAAGTCCAAAATCATATATCTTATTTTTCCCTTTAAAGCTACTGGTTTATGTAATAACTTGAAACGATACCTTTTCGACATCGGGGTGTTACAACATAGCTATGTTCAGTCATATTCTCGGTCAACTCGACTGCCTCTTCGTAATTTTTGTTCATTAATGCTCCACCCATTGCCGCCGTTATGTCATTCTTGTATTGCGGGTGAAGGCCACCAAAGAAGGTCTGAATGATCACCCAACCATGTAGGCTATGATGTGGGCATTTTTTCAGCATATCCTTATATCTCTCCCATGCCTCGTAAAGTATCTCTTGGTTCCACTGAGCAAAATGGGTAATTTCGACCATTAATTGCTTTATGCTACCCGGTGGGAAGAATTTCTAAAGAAAAATCGCAGCCATTTTGGCCGAAGAAGTGATTTGATCAGTAGGCATACTCTGTTCCCATATCTGAGCTATTTCCTTCAGTGAGAAGTTAAAGAACCTCAAGTTGATGGCATCGTTTGACACTCTATTGATCTTGAAGATATTTCAAATCTTTTCAAATGCCCAGTGGTGTCCATGAGGATCCTCTGTTGGTGTTCCCCCAAATTGGTTTTGATGTAGTAGCTGGATAGTGCCATATTTTATCTTGAAGTTATTTGCTCCAACCGCAGGCCTGAATGCCTCTGTTAAGGGCTGCCATATTTGGATTGGCAAAGGATCTCATCAGAACTCTTGCTTGTGCTTCCTCTCCCATTATATGATTTTTTTCTTCAATAAATCTGAAACAGGGAAAAGAGAGGATCAGGGAATGTGTAGAAAATAAAAGTAATCAAAATAAAATGTCCAATGCAATAGCGTTTACAGCTGATAGTGCTATCAGTGCAAACTAGTTCCCCGACAACGACGCCAAAAATTTGATAGTCGGGTTTACACCCCCCAATCTTATCGCAAGTGTACGGGTCGAATCAAGTACTATGTACTTGGAAATACGAATATCGAACCAAGGGAACTAGGAACTGAGTATCAAAATGACTATAATCACTATTTACTGGACGATCCAATTGATGAATTGTTGATAATTTATAAACACTAAATTAATAAAAATAAACTCTAGAGTAAAAGCAAAGAACAAAGTTGGAAACTTTTTCGGGAAGAAAGCAGTTGAGGGTTGGAATCCCAATAGGTTTCACAAAGAACACTCCACTTATGACTATTATCATACTAATCCAATTAAATGAATACACAATCACCAAAATAACTGTTATTCTCTCTCAAGCAACAGCAGAGTTATCTCTAAAAACATAAATTTCATCTCTCGATCTCACCCTATGAGTTCAAAAATTCATTAAGAACAAGATTGTAAAATAGGTACTAAGGTTTATTTGGTATATCTCTATCTAATTTCTCACCTTAGGCATACCAATCCAATTCAAGTTATAAACTAGTTCTTTCGAATCTAATCCATAACAAATAAACCAATTTGTAAGTTGATTAGGCTCACAAAAGCATTAAGTCCAAATTCATATGCTTCATTAATTAGAAAAACTGATAAAAGTCACAAGATTTCGTGTTCATATGCTTAAAAACCAAAGTTCATCCAACCCCCAACATCTAAAGATTAGTTCATGTTGGGGGTGTTAAAACACAAAACAATAGGAAGAAAATTCAAACTAAACATGGTCTTTTGATAAAAAGATCAAGATATGAACAAACTCCCTTTTGTTAAATCGTTGTACCCACTAACAACGCTTTGATCTTCATTAATCTTGTGCTTTCCGATGATTTCCACACGTTAATTGGCTTGAAAACCCTTCGAAAATCGCTTCTAGTCGCACCAAAATCTCCCTTGGCTGCCCTCTAGTCGAATAGAGTCTTAATAATGAAAACCCTAGGTGAAAAAAAGCTTAAAAAAGCGTCTGCAGGTCATCTCTAGCTACACCGAGACTTAACTCTCGGTGGACACTGTTTCTCCAAAAGTTACATTGGCGCTAGTTGCACCGAGAATTAACTCTCGGTGTAAGTCTTGATGAGAACTTTTTTCCCTAAACTCAGATTGATGCTAGTTACATCGAGATTTAACTCTGGGTGTAAGTCTCGGTGAGCACCTTTTTCCCAAAACTCAGATTGATGCTAGTTACACCGAGAGTTAACTCTCGATGTAAGTCTCGGTGAGCACTGCTTGCTTCTTTAATGCATTTTTTCGAGCCTTGACCCAAGATTTGACTTGCACGAGCTTTGCTTTGCCACTAAACTTATCAGGTGCGTCATTCTCGTCTATAATTAACTTCTTTTAGACCCATTTCTTAGTTTATTCTCGAAAGATAGATACTTGAAAAACTCATGAATAAACGTGAAAAGACGCTTTGTTTGTTTGGAGAAATAAGCATAATTATCCGAAAAGTGGCTCTAAAATAACGCCAAAAATTGGCGTTATCATTCACATAAGAACATATAGTTCATATGTAAATCACACGGGTTCACATATGAACTTGTTTGCTGCCTATTTGTAAAAATTACGAAACAACCTTCTATCTTCTATAGACCATGAGATGAATTATCCGATGATTTACAGTCAAAGCTGTAAATGTTGACCAGATGAAGGCCTAGGATCACTTCTCTACTTTCTCATACATTTAACATTTCTCATTTGAACCTCTCTCTCTCTCTCTCTATATATATATATATATATACTACATTATTAAGCATTTAGACAAAAAGTCTTAATTACAAGTCCTTAAGCATGATGTACAACAATTTTATGCATAAAATTTGAAAAACTCTTAATTACATATTATTATACATGATGTACAAGTTATTCATGCATTCAAGAACATCTGATGACCACCTGCACCGATGAGTCCATGGTTCAATGTTTCTTTCTTTGAAAAAAGAAAGTCTTCAATCTATTCTCAGCTATTATAGTTTCTTCGAGACTGTAGCATTATCAAAAAAGGGAGGTCCAGACTTTCCTTTCTTTAATCAGAATTTTCCCCCACCCTGAATTGTGATGCATTAGGTATAAGTTTTTATAGTGGAAGGCTCAGAATGGCCTTTCTTCTTGCCCAGTTCTTTTAGGCCCATTTTCACCATTGGGCATCCCCATTGATTCAAATTTCAAATTACCCGCTCCCAATGTTTTTAATCTTCACGCACTCTCTCTCTATGAAATATCTGTATGATTCCTATGTGTAGTGCCTTTTCCCCTTTACAAGTTGATTTACACCAGGTAAGAATTTGAATGTGTTTCTTTAGGAACAAATCCTAGGTTCTGTGATTGATTCATGTTTCCAATGTGACGAATTGGTGTTTCAAAACCAGAGTTCTCTTTAATTTTCGCTCATCTCCATCTTCTCGTTCTTTGGCATTTGCAACTTTAACATAATGGATTATGTATCGAATTTTCTGGAATCGATTTTCCTGTATCGACCTAACACGTTTTGTGTTTTCTGCCATTAATGTATCAGTCTTGCTCCTGTTTCGGTTGGGATCAATTTTTCCAATCGATTTCTACTGAAATCGGTTAGTTCCATTATTCAAAAATTGTTTTTCTCTTAGTTGTGTGTTCACTTCTTTCGAAGGTGTTAATTTGTCGTACTCCATATTGTTTTAGTTGGATGTTGATTTCCATCTTGACTTATGTTTGTTTTAGTTTTCCTTATCAGTTGCATATAAGTTGTTTAAAAAAATTCCTCAAAGGGATTGTTGCTTTGTTTGTCAAATTTTGTTAATAGGTTAATACAAACTGTGACTTTGCCATTACATGTATTTCAACCCCTTCATTGAAAAAAGCTCTTGAAGATTCTTTACAGTCCAATTTGAGTTGGATCCAATATTTACCACACTCATAGAGATTGGAGCTAGAAGATCCAATCTTTACCACACTCATAAATATTATATGTTTCTTCGCCCACCCCCACCCCACCCTCTTGGGGCTTATATATTGAGTTTTTTTGGTTTATAAAGATAATCTGTCCCTTGGAAACAACATCTCTGTCTTTTGGGACAAAGTTAAGGTATGCGTATATCTGAACCCCTTAAGTGGGATATATTGGGTTTGTTAAAAAGATTATATGTAATAAAGATCGGATCTTTTCCATGGTTCTTAAGAATTGATTATCTGTGAAATATGTGAACAGAAAGAAGGGACATACAAAGAGAATAGCTTTCTGCTATCTGCCATTTTTTTGGGTTATCGAGCTCGGGGTTGCCTACCTTCGGAATTCGATTGTGACTATGCCTATGTATGTTTTCTGCTGCACCCCGTCAATAAAACATTTTATATTAAACATCAAGAAATCTTTAACCAAATGATGTTGTGGTGCTGCTACAATAACAGTAGGTTTAATTGTTCATTGTGTCTCCATTAGTTAGCATTCCGGATTGTTGTGACTTTATGACCAATTTGTAAACCTCTAGGCTATGATGGTTGTAAAGGATTATGGTTGTGCTTCTGAAGCCATGATGATTGGAAAAGTGATGGTCCATCCTGCTACAGTAAAGTATACAAGTAGGTCACTTTGTCATGATTCTTGATGCATATTAAGATTATATAAAATATGGTTCTTGAAGGCAAATTAGATCTATCGTGTGAAACCTTTCGAAGCCTCTCTCATGGATTTATTCTTTTCAATCTCATCTTACTGCAGGTTACCTCCAAGAAGCTGACTTTAAAAAATGTTACAGACTGCATAGCAGATGTAATCTACAACATGACTATGTTGTGATACTAATACCCAAAGGACTTATTAGTTTCATTCCTGAGGTGAAGTCTTAAAGCATATGCTTTTATGTTGTTTAATTATCTACTACCTTAGTAAGGCATCATATGCCCAGTTTTATATTATCAAATTCCATGTTGATTTTCTGTAAATGTTTATGTATTTGTGATTTTCAGGTGTAGAACTAAATGAAATCTGGCCAATGAAACTGTAGATGGGCATGGATTGTGGAAACAAAAACTTCCTCAGTCTTTGCAACTTTTTGAGTTACTTTTGTTAATACTGATTTTGTAGTAATCATTGTAATTATTTTCCTAGTCTTTACTGTGCTTAAAGTGCTTATCTGTGTTGTAAAGCTAGGGGTATTTAAGTCCCCTTGGGCCTTTGTTTTTGTAACTTTGAGATCATTTTGAATAGAACGTACACATTTGGAGCTCTCTACTTTCTCTCTCTAGAGATTTAGTGATTCTTGGACTTTCAATTGGTATCAGAGCAATCTGAATCTTGAGAGGATTGAGAGATTTTGTTTTAGATTCTGAATTTGTGGATTGAAGAAGGAAATTTGATCGATTTTCTTGATTTTTTCAAGAAAATCTCGTTTTTTGCTTTTCATCAAATTTGGATAGGTTTCTGGACTATTTGTGTTGAATTTGAATTCATTAGATTCATTTTTAGTAATCGATCATATTTGCTTCATATACTTTTACATGAAATTCAGTATTGGATCTTCGATTTTGTGATTTTGTGATTTTCTGGAAAAACTCGTGTTGGATACTGTTTCATCATCGAATTTGAGATATTGTAGTGTTTAATCGAATTTGTTGGTTGAAATGTGTAAGAAAGTTGTTTTCGTTCATCATTGTGTGAATTACTTGCATTAATTGCATTGTTTTAATTGATCTTGCGAATATTTCTTGATTTACTTCGGTTTGCGCAAGTTCTTGTTGATTTGCGCAAGTTCTTATTGGTTTGCGCAAGTTCATACTACTTTGCGCAAGTTCATATTGTGGTCTAATCTGTGTTAGTGTTTCAGGTTTACGCATTGGTATACTCACGCAAAGTATACTTTGCGTATCCAGTGCTTTCCGAAAATCTTAGTTTTTGTATCATCCAACTCTCGCAAAGCTGCTTTTCGTATCTCAGTTCAAGAAGTCTAGTTCGCGTTTCAAGCTTATTACGCAAAGTATCATTTGAGTATCCTTCTGCTTGAGGGAACTTCTGTTTGCGTATCAAGTGTCTTACGCAAAGTTCATTTTGCGCATCTCTTGGCTTACGCAAAGCTCAGTTTGCGCAACCTTCTTGTTCCGAAAAGTTCAGTTTTCGCATCACTTGAGTTACGCAAAGTTCTGTTCGCATATCATTTGGCTTACACAATGTTCAATTTGCGGATCTCACTTTGCGTGTGTTCTAGACTTGGATTTTTTTTCTGAACTTCTGATTTTCTCAAAATGTCTTTGCAAGCTCAAGTTTACAAGAATGACCTGATGATGTCATTGGGGTCTGACACTCGACCTCCCATACTTATCAACAAAAATGAATTTAAACAGTGATAGGACCGATTCATTAACTTCATAGAAAGACAACCGAATGGGGATAACATGATGAAATCTCTGACTGAGGGTCCTATGGAGAGGCCAATGAAAGTTATACCAGCTACTGCAACTACTCTGGCTTCAACTGTTGAGAAAGCTTTAAGGGAGTATGATGTTGATGAATTGTTAAGATATCAAGCTGATAACCAGGCCAAATCTAATCTGATTCTAGCTCTACCCAATTCGATCTACAACAGAATTGACTGTTTCAAACAAAATCCTATGCTTATGTGGACTCAATTGGAAAAGATCATGCTTGGTACAGCTGTGTCAACTCAACTGCGTCAGACTAGATACATGAATAATTTTGAGGAGTTCAAAGCTAAGGATGGAGAAAGTCTGAAAAGCGTATTTGATAGATTTTGGACAGTCATCAATGATCTGTACAAGATCAAAGTAACAAAGACTTAGTTAGAAGCCAATCTGAAGTTTCTGAATGCACTACAACCAAAGTGGAGTAAATCATGTCACAGGATGAGGAATGATGTAAGAATCTCCACTATGCCAATTCAAGAATTATATGAAATCCTGATGACTGATGAGAACATGGTTCTGGAGAAGAAATCAAAGTTGGATAAAAAGAATAAGCCAAAGACCGTGGATCCAATTGCACTCTTATCAAGTCAGTTAGTCGAACAAGCCTTGACAGATGATGCTTATGATGGTTCCACAGAAGATGATGGTGAGGCCTTGGAGAAAGCAATGATACTTCTCTCGCAACACTATCAGAAAAAGTTTCAGCGTAGAACTGGATCCAACAATCTCCATTTCACTTCCGGCTCAAAGAAAGTTGAACCTGGTGCACCATCAAAGGCATACACTCCAAAGTATGAACCGGTTAAGGTGGATGAACCGAAAAAGGAAGAGAAAAAGGTGATGAACTGCTTCAATTGTGGCAAACCGGGTCATATAGCAAAGGATTGTAGAGTGAAGGTTGTTAAGGACTCAGCTTTCTACAGAAAGAAGATGGAACTGGCTGAGAAGAGAGAAAACGGAACTATTCTGATGGCTGAGGAAGAGTACTGGTTGGATCATTCAGATAACGAGACTGAGAATGAAGAGACTGCAGCCATGTGCTTCATAGGGGATGACAAGAGTGATGATGAAGAAGATGATACCTCCACTGATGATTCTGAGGTAATTTCTGAGTTTCATGTTAACTTTGTTTCTTCTCAATTGAACGTTATTGTCAATGCTTTACATGATTTTCGTTCCAAGTTCATATCTGAAAAGCTTGATAATCAAGAAAAGTCTGTTTTGATTGAAAAGTTGAAAATCTCTTTGAAAGATGAAAAGACTATTTTAACTGACACAAAAGAGAAATTTTAAAAACAGTTGGATGATTTAGAAAATTCAAATCAGACTTATCGTGATTCTTTGACTGAAATGACTTCTTCAAATCAAAATCTTTCTGATAAAATAATTGTGTTAGAAGAAAAATTGTATAAGAGAAATCAAACTGAGCAGACTATATATATGAATAAGCCTAGGAGTGACGAGGCTATAAAAGAAAGGTGGGGACTTGGTTTTGGAAATCCTCATTGTCTAAACAATGTTATTTCAAAAACCCCAACCTTATATAATTTTGATTATCTAAATCTTGCGAATTATGCTCCTCAATTTAAAATTGACTGGTTGAATGAAAAGCAAGTTTTAGAAATTGAAAATCGAAAGAGGATGTATAACAAGAAAATGGAAATGCCATTTGTTTATACGTCTGAAAATGCCAAGTATTTTCCTGAGAAAACGAAGAAGTCCAGAAATTCCAAAAATGTTTTAAATGTCAAATCTTCCAATAAATCGTCATTACCAACTGAATTTGTTGATATATATGTTAACACTGATAAGGAAAATGCTTCTCCGGTGTCGTATGATTCTAGGAAATACATTCCCCCATTAGTGTTAGAAGGTAAGATAGTTGATCTTGAAGATAAATTGGAAGAACAAAGTCTTCAAACTGATTTAGAAAACGATTTATTTCTTTTTATAATGAAAACAAGTTTTGAAGACAAAATTTCTTCTGGATTTTCTAAAGATTCTAAGGAAAATACTCAAGTTCTTAAAAATAGTGTGCATTTGCGCAACCATTTGGTTACGCAAACCGACACTTTGCGCAAGCCGTTGATCGCGCAAAGTTCAGTTTGCGCAACCAATGGGATGCGCAAACCTCCTCCTGACTTGTGCATTTTTCAAAATTCTCACTCCAAGGCTAGTTCTTCTATGTCAAATGCTCAGGCTGATTTCTTAGATAAAGTTTCTTCTTCTGATTCAATTATTGATGATTCTTTAACGCTAAATGTTCAATATTATAAAAAGAAGCGTAAAAGACGAAGGTCAAAGAAGTCAAGGAAACATGATAGTGTCTTGTCTGAAAATTCTAATTCTTCTGATTTTTCTGTTTCAGATCGGACAGTGAAGAAATCTCCAAAGCTGATATGGAGGGTTAAACAGCAAACACCAGAATTTGACCTGTTAGGAGATAAATGTGTAGAAAATCTTTGTGATATTGATACATTTGCCTCTTGTAATAAAACCTCAAAATATTCAATTCAGCAAATGATTCACATAGCAAAGAATGTCTCATATGCTTCTTCTAGTTCTGATTATGATGATTGTGTTTCTTCGTCTATTGATGATTGCTTTCATGATTGTTTGCATAATAAATCTGTAAAAAATAAAAGACACAAATCTAACAAGAAGGGACCCATAAGCATATGGGTACCTAAATCTGTGTAGTTTATGTTTGTGCAGCTTAGTCAATTATGGTATCTGGATTCGGGGTGTTCTAAACACATGACGGGCAATAAATCTCTACTTTCAAATTTTAAAGAAAAATGTTGCGGTCGTGTTAAGTTTGGAAACTATGAGACGACTCCGATTCTTAGTTATGGTGATCTTGTTCAAGGTAATATAACTGTCAAGAGAGTTAGCTACGTCGAAGGTCTAAGCTACAACTTATTCAGCATCGGACAGTTCTGTGATAAAGATCTTGAAGTTAGCTTCAAATCTAAAAGAGTTGCTGTGAAGAATGATAGTGTCCGAGCTCTACTAGTTGGAAAGAGAAGATCCAATCTGTATACTATTGATCTTTCCAAAGTCAACATCCCATCAGACATCTGTCTACTTTCTAAAGCTTCAGTTCATGAAAGTTGGATTTGGCATCGTCGACTAGCTCATCTCAACTTTAAGTATATGGATCGCCTGGTCAAGAATGATTCAGTGAGAGGTCTTCCAGTACTTCGTTTTCAGAAAGACCACCTCTGTCAGGATTGTGAGAAAGGAAAGATGAAGAAAGTTTCTCATAAGCCAAAGCCTGAACCATGCACTTCAGACATACTTGACTTACTGCATGTTGATATATACGGACCGATGAAGACAAAGAGTATTGGTAAGAAAAGATATGTATTGGTGGTTGTTGATGATTACTCAAGATATACATGGGTGAAGTTTCTCAAATCCAAAGATGAAACCCAGACATTCTCATCAACCTCATCAAAACAATTCAGACCAACAAGCAAAAGAAAGTCAAGGTTGTCAGATTAGACAATGGTACTGAATTCAAGAACAGTACTCTTCAAGCTTTTTACGAGGATCAAGGAATTCAACAACAGTTTTCTGCTGCTAGAACACCGCAACAGAATGGGGTTGTTGAACGTCGCAATAGAACGCTTGTTGAGGCTGCAAGATCTATGCTTGTTTATTCTGGTCTTCCTTTGTCTCATTGGGCTGAAGCTGTTTCAACTGCATGTCATACTCAGAACCGATCGATTCTACATCGCCGATTCAACAAAACACCATATGAGATGATGAACGGTATCAAACCGAATGTCAAATATTTCAAGTCTTTTGGGTGTAAGTGTTACGGTCTGAATGACAGGGATAATTTGAACAAGTTTAGTCCGAAGGCAGATGAGGGTATTTTTCTGGGTTATTCTTCTAACTCTGCAGCTTACAGAGTCTTTCTTATATCAGCAAGAAAAGTGATATAGAGTGTAAATGTCAAATTTGACGAAGCTGTTGATTTGGTTTCTGGACAACCAGGCTCAGAACCCATTATTACTGGAAAATTAGCTTCTGAACAACACAGTTCAGAACCTGCACTTCAACAGACAAATCAGGATTCTTGTTCTTCCTTACTTAATCTTTCTGATCTTGATTTTCTCTTTGAGAATTTTTATGATGATGTTCCCAGATCTAACACTGATAATATCTCAAATGTTTTGAATTAGGATACTGTGAGCACATCTACATCAAATTCTGCTGCAACTATCTCTGACACTGATGCTGTTCCAGTATCTCCTGTTATTCAAACCAGTATTTTTGCATCTGATCCAACACCATCAGAAACTGAACCTATTCAAGAAGAATCTGTACAAGAACAACCTGTTCAAGAGGAATCAGTTCAGAAAGAAGAACAGACTGTTATTATTTAACCAACTCTTCCAGAATCTGATCCAGATGTTGTTGAGCTACCTCCTCCTCCAGTTGAAACTGTTTCTATCTCTTCAACTGACTTTGAAGCTCCTGAACCTCCCTCTCAACAATTAAAAGTGGTTCAAGATGTAATTGATCCTCTCCCTCATACCACCAAATGGACAAGATCTCATCCAATTCATTAAATTATTGGAGTTCCTCAAGCCAGTGTGTCTACACGATCCAGGACGACTACTTCCAACGAATGTCTCTTCACTTGCTTTCTAAGAAAGATTGAACCAACCAAAGTTTCTGAAGCGTTGGAGGATCCGGATTGGATTATAGCTATGCAAGAGGAGCTCAATCAATTTGACGCACTGAAAGTTTGGAGACTTGTACCACGGCCGAAAGGAAAAAGCATAATCGGAACAAAGTGGATATTCAAGAACAAGAAAGACAAAGATGGTATCGTTATTCGGAACAAAGCTAGATTGGTAGCCAAGGGATATCGACAAGAAGAAGGAATTGACTACGATGAAACTTTCGCGCCAGTTGCAAGATTAGAAGCTATCCGCATGTTTCTCGCTTTTGCTGCTTATCGCAACTTTACCGTGTATCAGATGGATGTCAAGACAACTTTCCTCAATGGGAAATTGAAAGAAGAAGTCTATGTATCTCAACCAGATGGGTTTGTTGACAAAGACCGTCCTGATCACGTATACTTTCTCGATAAAGCTTTGTATGCCCTGAAACAAGCACCGAGGGCGTGGTATGATGAGCTGTCAGCCTTCTTGATCAAATCTGGCTTCACCAAAGGATCCATCGATACCACTCTTTTCATTTATAGATCAAACTTGGATATCTGCTTAGTTCAAATATATGTAGATGATATTATTTTTGGTGCGACTAATAAATCTTTGTGTACTTGGTTTTCTGATCTTATGACTTCTAGATTTCAGATGAGCATGATGGGAGAAATCAATTTCTTCCTCGGCTTACAAGTGAAGCAGCTTCCAGATGGCATTTTTATCAACCAGTCGAAGTACGTGTTTGACATATTGAAGAAATTCAAGATGGACAAGTCATCTTCAATTGGTACGCCTATGGCACATGGAGCCAAAATCGGATTTGATCCAGATGGAAAAGCTGTGGATCAAAAGACATATAGATGAATGATCGGATCACTAATGTATCTCACAGCAAGTCGCCCGGATATAATGTTCTCTACGTGTTTGTGTGCCAGATTCCAAGCCAAACCGAAAGAATCTCATCTATTAGCAGTCAAACGCATTTTTAGATATATTAAATGAACTCCTTATTTAGGTTTATGGTATCCTAAAAGTTCTGACTATAAGTTTATTGCTTATTCTGATGCAGATTTTGGCGGTAATCAATTGGACCGGAAGAGTACTTCAGGTCACCTTCAATTCTTGGGAGACAGACTGATAAGCTGGGCGTCGAAGAAGCAGAACTGTGTTTCTATCTCCACTGTAGAGGCAGAATACGTCGCCGCAGCTAGTTGTTGTGCTCAAGTTCTATGGATGAAGACACAACTTCGGGATTACGGGATGCTGTACAAAACAGTGCCAATATATTGTGACAGCAAATCCGCGATCGCGATATCAGTCAATCCGGTCCAGCACACCAAGACCAAACACATAGATATGCGGTACCATTTCATAAAGCATCATGTGGAAGAAGGTACTATTGAATTATATTTTGTACCAACTGAATATCAACTTGCTGATATCAACTTGTTGATATCTTTACAAAAGCTTTAGATGAAAAACATTTTAATTTTCTGCTTTCAAAACTTGGCATGTTGAATTTAAAAGTTTAAATCTTTACAAATTTTATTCTATAAAGTAGAATTTTACAGATTTTCCTTCTTTTGAATAAAATGTGTGTCTAGGATCTTTTACAAGTTCTTTGTTTATATTAAAGTTTTATATGTTCAACTTTCAAGTCTTACAAAAGTCGAAAAGTCAGCAACATGTTTGTAGCTTTCGATACTGCTTTAAAGATATGTGAGTCGGAATTTTTATAGTTTACTTTGCTTAGACTACCTAAATAATCAGAATTATAGATCAGAATGAAAATATGGGCTAAACACTTAGATGTTGACCTGAGTGATTGAGATGAATTATAATTTCATAAAATACATAAATCTCTGACTTTAAAAGTTTGTACCTGTGACCTTTCTGGTTTGGGAAAGTAAGTTCCGTGGGATGCTTGTCATCTGGTCCCCTAAGGTCATTTGGTCTGGGAGTGATCGAACCAAAATCCTTCTATAGAACCAGATCGAAAGTCATGTTCTAATGGTATGAATGGGTTTAGGATGTGTCGATGTATCCTTTCTAATCCGGGAAAGTAAGTTCCAAGGGGTGCTTGACACCTAGTCCCCTAAGACCAACTGGTCTGGGAGCGGCCGACCCAAATCATGCAATAGGGTCAGATAGAAAGTTACGTTTACGGCATGTTCTTTACTTACCGAACTTTTTGATTAAAAGATGCCAACGTGCACAAGCTTAAAAGATGCCAAAGAGCACACTCATGTGAAGATGCCAATGTGCACAATGTTAAAAGATGCCAATGAGCACACATCTCATGATACTTGGTGATATGTTTGAGTTGCGATAAACCTGTAAATTTGTGAAAGTCTTAATTTTTGATGGCTTAGTGTTATTACATGCAAAGTTCTCTATAATATTTTTAGAATTGCATTTTTTCTTAAAGCTAATCGAAGTTCGCATGCGAACACACTGAATAGATAGCTGGAAGTTTTTGAAACTGAACATGTCTTAACTTGATATGCAATGAAACATGTTTCTGTATCCAACAACATATGCTTGATTTCAACTGTTTGATAAATCTGTGAAATTTTACTGAGTAGATTTTAATTTGTTTAGTGTTTAAAATTTTATATGTTCAGTTGTTTCAAAATTTATATTCAGTATCATTTTCTTTTTACACTGATGTCAATGTTTGTGTATCATATTTTTGTCAAATCTGGTCTGTGCAATTTTCGAGGGGGAGAGAACATCTAACTGCCAATTTGAACAACAGTCTGTTTTTGAGGGGAAGTGAAAATAGCTGATAAATTACTTCACGTGCTGATCAGAAATTCTTCAGGTAAGTATTTTCTGAAATTTCTATGCAAATGCTGATCTGATTTGATAAATTCCGTGCATTTGTGTAGGGGGGGTAAAAGAGCTTGACAGGTATGTGTCTGATTTTTTTTATATAGTATTAAGTTTTCTGATTTTTTTTAGAATAATTTTTTTAGAGTATCTTTTTTAGTATTTTTTTTAGTTAAGTATAAATAGTGTGTGCTTTGTTTGTTTTTATTTTTTCTCGCTCCTTTTTCATTTTGAATCCTTTCAACTGTTCATCTTTCTCTTCTCTCTGTGCGTCGATTTTCTCTTGTGAACTCAGTATTGTGTTTCAATTTCAGGTTTCTATTTCTTTATAGATTTGTTGATTGTTTTGTAGTTAATGTTTAGGTTAGCATTGTTCTTCTGTTGCGTTTGATTTTAATATATCGTTCATTTACTGTGCCATTTACGTTCCTTGTACTGTTCATTGTCTTTGAACTTCAAATTCGAGTTTCTTTGTTCAAATCGAGTCTTGGGTTTTGTTTAGACTTGTTTTTCGAACCTCAGGTATGTTTCCTTTCACTCTGATTTAGTGTTTATAGCTTTAATTTTTGTTGTTTTGTGTTTTTTGGATAAGAACTCACGAAAACCCTAGTTTTCGTAACAAGGATGGTTTACGCAAAGTTAAGTTTGCGTAACCAACAGGACACGCAAAGTCCAGTTTGCGTAACCTGTTGGTGACGCAAAGTGTACTTTGCGTAACTTACTTGATACGCAAACTTCATCGTTTTTGTGTTAGTATTTTGTTAAGAGTAGTTTGCGTAACACGTTGATTACGCAAAGTCTACTTTGCGTAACCTGTTGGTCACGCAAAGTCTATTTTGCGTAACCTACGTGACCCGCAAACCTTATGTTCTTGTGTGTTTGTTTGTTTCAAGTGTAGTTTGCGTAGCACGTTGATTACGCAAAGTCTACTTTGCGTAACCTGTTGGTCACGCAAAGTCTAATTTGCGTAACCTACGTGTCCCGCAAACCTTGTGGTTTTGTGATGAAAATTTTCAGGTCAGGTTTTCGTACCAAGTTTATCACGTAAACCTCAGTTTGCGTTATGAACGTAATACGCAAACTTCAGTTTGCGTATCATGCCTGTTCCGCAAACTGTCCTTTGCGTATCACGCTCATTGCGCAAACCTCACTTTGCGTTTCTAACCTGTTGTGCAAACCAGACTTAGAAAATTTTGTCATTTTTTTTTTAGTTTTCTTACTCTGTCTAATTCTTCTTCGTTTTTGTTTTCCAGGTCTTTAAATGTGTTCTCATACCCAAACCGATCCAATGATACAAGATGAGAATGTGGTTCTCGATGATCCGTCTGATCAAGCTTCACACGAGACGCCGATGCCGTCTGTTCCTTCAGTAGGGGCCAATCTATCTGCATCTCGCCGAACGTCGAATGATGTCTTTCCGATTATGATATACATTCTGCCATACAAGCCAAACAATTACTTTGTGGATTTTGACAGAATCAAGATACATCCGGTGATTCGAGCGATTCTCAGAGGTCATCCACTTGCACAGGCTCTTACTTCATGTGCTGACGTTCCTGAAGTCTATATTCAACAGGCATGGCACACGATATAAAAGAATGAGCTCGTTCGACCTCATCGCTTTGATCTTCAGATTGATCAGTTCGATTCCTTTCTTTCATACAAGCGTCTACGTCTCATTCTGGAGCTTCCTGAGCCTAACTCCAGACCAGGCAGAACTTCTTATGATAGCTTTCCTTCTGAAGAGGATGTTCTTGACAGAATTAGAAATCTTGGATATACTGGAAGATTGAACAGAGTTAGTGATTTTGACAAGTCACGTGTTCCTCCAGTTTGGTATGCTCTCTTCTCTGTCCTCATCAGATGTCTTATGACAAAGCATTCTGGAACAGACAGTGCTAGTCTTCTGTATCTCCGATTGTTCCATGCAATCATCTATGACTTGCATGTCGACTATACTTATATATTCTGGACTGAACTCTCGGAGAGGGTACAAGACAAGCTTACAAACAAGAAGCGCAAATTCATTCCATTTATTAGATTCTTGAAGCTGATCATTCGAAGTGTGCTCAGAAGCAATTCAGATATTCCACGCAGATTATCTTGGCCACAGGTTCCGGATACAGAAATGCTCTACATTCAGAAACAGAAGCAATCGTTCAACTACTCCATGACCATTCCATATGCTTTAATTGCGAACTACGCTGATATGACCGATGATTGCGTCATTGAGTACTGCATGGAGAATGAGTTTGTGGAAGCTGCACAAGATGAGCCATCTCATGACATACATGCTGCTGCTGTTCAAGAGGTTGAAGTTGAAGAAGCTGTTGCTGAGAAAGAGATTGAAATTGAAACAGCTGTTGAGCAAGAAGTTGAAGTATCTGCAGAACAAGAAGCAGTTGCAACTCAACAAGTTGATGATGTTCTTGCTGATCTTGATCCCAATGCTCATACTGCTACTACTATTGACATTGAAGATGATGATGATGATGATATTGTTGTTACTGCTGTTGATGCTGATGTTATTGCTGATGAAGATGAAAATAGAGATGCTGATGATGATATTCATGATGATATTTATGGCAGTGAAGATGATGACAATGATGGTGATGATGATGCTGATCAACCGAGTCTTCGGGTTTATACAAGGCAATCCAAGGAACCAAAAGTAGATGTTTCAAGAGATGTTGTATCAGAAGATGAATCTGTTCCTGTTAATCCTTCAGTTGCTCGTATTCAAGTAGATGAATTGGATATAACATTTGCTCAAGCCTCAGCTCCGATACAGAGACAAGCTCCAACAACTTCTCTTGCGGCTATTCAGTCTACAACCGTTTCAGCTGTAGAGCTTTCTTCTGTTCAAGCTCGCGTTTCTTCTGAGAAATTCTCTACTTTGAATGAGTTAATTCAAAAGATGAGTGAGCAGTTTGAAGAGCACAAGTAAGCGGAAATTCAGAAGTTGTGTGCTTTCTTCAAGGGTAAAATGCCAGAAATTGATACCTCTTCAATCCCTGCAGTGATTCCTTTCAGACACCCATCTGGGGTTGTTATTAGAGATCCGTCTTCTGCTGTTCAAACATCTGCTCCTACAATCATGTCTATTCCTCTACCTCCACTGTTCACGCAATCTGTTGGTGTGTCTTCTTCTGTTCCTCCTGTATTGACTTCAAGTACTTAAGTATCCGATCTTCCGATATCCGAGTTATCAGATATGTTATACGCTCGATTTCTGTCTATGTCGTCGCCTGCTCAACAAGACAAAGACTTGCTTTCTCTTTTACGGACTTTTCAACCCACTCCAACTCCGACTCCGATTCCAGCTTCTACGTCTTCTTCTGCTCCTGACAGAGTCTCTGCATTATACGAAGAATTCAATTCTTTTCGGACTGAAGCTCGGACGAATTTCTCGGAGATCAAGGAAGGCATTTCTCTATTGACTCAAGCTCTTACATCTCTTTCTGACCGCTTTGATCATCATGAACAAAATTGCAGAACTGAAGCCAGTCCGTCTCTTAAACGTCGACATGACCAGGATGATCCCGATCCTCAAGGTCATGAGGGGGAGATGCATAAGAGACAGAGGATGGAGGGTTCGTATGCTAGAGAGGATCAGTCACAAGAAGATGTGGCTGGTAATACTGAAAAGAATGTGGACAATGTACAAGGTTGTAGCGTTGATGATCTTGTGAATGTGTTGATTCAAAGTGTAGATTTATCTTCTATGGCAAATGTCTTGAATATTTCTGAATAGGATATTCAGAATGATATGCAGATATTTGTTTACGAGGATCCAGACACTGCAGTAAGGACACATGAGATAGATGATTCGGAGATTGCTAATGATATGAGAAACTTCTTTGCAAACTTCATTGAGATAAACTCAGATGACGACGATGATGTCAGGTCCGAGAAGCTTTGTAAGGTGAAAGAAGAGGATTGTGATGACATAGTCATTATCTCTGATACTGAAGATGATTCTGTGTTTATGGATGCTAAGGATGAAGAGATTACATATATGTTGTACAGAGATCTTCCTTCTCAAGATGAGGTTCCTGAAATTACTCAAGGTACTGAAGCCACTCAAGTTCCAGAAACTGCTCCAGATACTTTGACTCTTGCTGATGACACTGCTCCGACTACCACTGCTCCTTCAAGCACATTTGAAGTTGGTCGGTCGTCCAGAGCACAAGCTGATGTTCTTCCTTCTAAACCTGTGATTCCACCGTCTATTCTAGAAGAAGGACCAGCTTTGACCAGGCAGGAGAGACAAAGAAGTCTTCATCAAAGATATATGGCTTCAAGGCAAAGATCAGCTTTTCTAGAAGACTCTCAGAGAAATATTTTCGTTTCTAGAAGAAGGCCGATCAACATTTATGCTATTCTTGGTGTTGAAAAGGAGGCAGAGGCATATCAATATGAATACTTGATGCTCATCAAGTTCCAGCTCCGTAGAAACAATAACGTTTCTTCTCCACATCTAATTGTCCGAGTTATCAGCGTCACAATAAACAAGTTAGTTAATATCTGTTATCCGGAATTCGTAGTGGAAAGAAGAGATTGCAACAGATATACCTTCTCAAAGGCAGATTTTTCAGATCTTTCTATTGATGATATTGAGTTTTTATATGATCATTTCAGGAATCTTTATCATAGAACTCAGGATGTTTCTCAGGCACTGTTTGTTATCAAGAGATTCATTCGACGACAAATCAGATTCTTCAGAGTATTTGATTTTCAAATGGCTGTTGAAAGATTTCAGCCAGTTGTAAATCTTCAAAAACCCAATCGAAGCATGCCAGACTTAGATTCTTATCCTTTATTCACCATAATTCAAGATGCATATGGAGTTGTCTACAAGAATGGCTCATGTCAAAAATGCTTTCTCAGATTTGAAGAAATTAGTCATTACTCAGATGGAACTTTGAAGGTGATCAAGCTTCAGTTGGAACATCGTCTGAAAGAAGCTCAAAGAAGATTTTTGGAAACAAGAAGTAAAGCTTTTCTGGTTGATAATGATGAGATTCGACTTCTCAAGAGGACATTGAATACAATTCATGAGAGATTGAACCTCCGCTCAACTCTAAGACGACTGGAAGTTTTAGTTGGATTGAATAGACTTCGTCAAAGAGAAGAGCGTCAATGATTCTCCAAAGTCGCTTAGTCGGTCAATGCTGATTCAGAAGATTATTTTTGAAGACCACTGTGCCAATGATTACTAAGGGGGAGATTGTTAATACTGATTTTGTAGTAATCATTGTAATTATTTTCCTAGTCTTTACTGTGCTTAAAGTGCTTATCTGTGTTGTTAAGGCTAGGGGTATTTAAGTCCCCTTGGGCCTTTGTTTTTGTAACTTTGAGATCATTTTGAATAGAACGTACACATTTGGAGCTCTCTACTTTCTCTCTCTACTTTCTCTCTCTAGAGATTTAGTGATTCTTGGACTTTCAACTTTCTCATGCAATTCAGGATCAATTGATGCTTGAAAGGGATCCCCATGTCAAATGTCCAGGTATTTTCCGTGATAGTGCTTTGCTGATACTCCCTCCGTTCCATAAAAAGTGTCCACTTCCAAAAAAAATTACTAAATTTCCAAGTATGCCTTTAATTATAAAACACAAATATTTAAGGGTTGATGAGATAAAGCACAAATATTTAAGGGTTGATGAGATGAAGAAATTTATTGAGTGTAAAGTTGTCATTCCGCTATTGAAAAAGTGTTAAAATCATACAATTCTAAAACTGTGTTTTTTTTTTATCGTGGACATTTATTTTGGGACGGAGGGAGTATATATTATTGGGTCTTCTGATAAGAATTTGATGTCTTTGAACTTGTTTATACCATAGGTTGCCAAAATAGAAGCAGAAAAAATGCTGATTCAAATGAGAAATAGTCGCGTTTTAGGTAGCGAAATGTTGCCATTTTGTAAAATTCTTTGCAGGTTGTACAAAGGTATCGGTTAGGATACGTATCGATTTCATTGAATCAAAACTAATACTCGTGCTCTTGCAAATATATCGATAATGCAATCTCAAAACCTGCCTAGATCAAGGCATTCCACAACACGGATATTTGATCGATGATCAAATATTTGATTAAGTTTCATGATTAGTCAAATTTTGTATTTTTTAAACGCGCCAGACAAAGAACCGGTTGGGACCGAAGCGGATCTCAAATCGACTACAAATATCTTATAAATTTGAAAAATATTGAGCAAATCAACGTTGTTTCAGTTTCAAAACGCATATTATATCTGCAACGTTATGTTGACGGGTTGTAGATGATTTTCACTTACTGTCATGTAAATTGGATGATGATTATTGAATATGAAAGCCGACATATTCAAAAAGAGCTTTGGAATATCCAATAAGGCAAATAGCCAAAATGTTGATGTTAATGGTAACATTGTTGTAGAGAAGGTACGACATCCCTATGTAAAAGATGAACCAACTCTTAATGAACCTACCGCTATTTAGCATTGTTTTATTATATTTAGGTTTTGGTTTGGTTTTGCTATCACAATCATTAAAACTCTAAGACAGACACTTATGAACGCATGTGTTTAGTTGTTGTAATCTGTATTCGCGCTTGCATTTACTCAAGATTTACACACCGCCGCATTGCGCGGGTACACAACTAGTATATATATATATATATATATATATATATATATATATGATTAGGTTCATGTTATTCCCAAATTCAAGTTCTAATTGCTAACAAACACAATCAAGATGAGAAATCCATAGTCATATGTATTGATCAATCACAACAATTACAAACTTACAATTTTCTCACTCTACAAGATACTCTCTCTCTAGAATGATATGAATTATGCTCTTCTCTAATACGCTCACTCTACTTTTGATTGATGTACATCTGATTTCAACAACAAGGAAACAAGGTATTTATACCCTTAACAAATACAAAAGAAACAATACACAATTACATTGACTTTGACTTTATTAACAAAAGACTTTGACTTTAAGTGAGAGTTGACTTTTTCAGCTTTGACTTATTGAACTTTTGTCTTCAATCTTAATGATCTTGAATCCAACATATTTATGCTCTAACAATCTCCCCCTTTGGATCAAGATCATTACTAAAAGATTTAGCAATGCGATCTTCTCTCTTTAAGCTTGATTTGATTAAGCTCCCCCTTTTAACAATCTTTATCTTCTCTTGTAATCTCCCCTTTTATACAAACACGATATACAAACTCCCCCTTAACACGATGAAATTCTTCTTTGATAAGCTTTGTCTTCAAAAACTTTCAGCAATCTTCCCAATGTCTGATCTTCAAAAATAGTAACAATCTCCCCCAAGATTATAAACAAACCTCTTTCAGACATTGAAAAAAATTATCTTCATTTTCAGCTCTGAATGATTTATCCAACTTTCTTCAAATAAACTTTCTCCAAAATCTGCTTGCTTTCGAAATTCTTTGAACTTTCGCTTATCAACTTTGATCAAACTTCAAATCTGAAATATCTCTCTCCATATCCAATACAAACACTTCTTTCTGGACATTTCTTTGAACTCTTCTCCCCCTTTTTGATGATTAGAGCATCGATATCATCAAAACTTTCTCCAAGAAATGTCTTTAACCATTCTGATTTATCAAACTGAGCCTCTGATTCTGTGATCCATAACCAAGTATTCATCTAGATCTTTGCAAATCCAGACAAAATAAGAACATGTAACCCCTGAATCAACAAATGAATCAGTTAAAATGTCTGTCAGTAACACAAAGTCACTGTATGTAACGAATACACAATAGAAAGGAGCTTTTTGATGTTCACTCCCCCAGAGCTTCCATCCAATCATCTAAACACCACAAAGGCAATTTCTATGAATGTTATGACAAAGAAACAAATTCTTTGTGTGTTCGTGCAAGTGTAGAAAGAATTAAGCATGAATGATTGCTTTTCAATAAGGCTCAACATAGTGTAAACCACTGAGACAACAGTAGATAAACACAGACTCAAAGTGCATGATTGAAGTGCGAAGGTGGGGCAGACTTCCTTCTTTTTCAATATCCAGATTTTCCAAATGAAAACCAGATAGATTATATGATGCGTCCCCTTGAAAATGTGAAACATTTTCTTTCTGAGAAGAAAATGAGTAGCTTGTGGGGTTTAGTCAAGAGTTGGCATGGGCTAGTTGCCTGTTTCAATAACGTTCACCAAAGAGTTGTGAAACGCTAGTAATGTGGCTGCCCGGTTCAGAAAGTAGTTGGTGCAGAGTTTAATATTTTTTTACTCTGTTCTCACACCCACTTTCTTTTGATCATTAAGCTCACTACTAACCAAACTCTCCTTTACATTTTACCTCATCACACCCACACTCATTTCCTTTAGACTCCTCACACTCAATCTCTATGGATTAACTTCTTGGGTAGAAATCACTGGTTAACGTGATTTCATAGAAGTTCAGTTAATTCCTAGCACAAATAACCCATATTTCCTATAAAGCATAAGTTGCTCAAATGTTTTAACTTTATCAGTTAAAGCGCATATACAAATGTCAGATAAATGTATACTCATAAAATATAATCATGAAGATTTGAGCATTTTTAGACATTGAAGCATTGTAAAAGAGTTGTTTGAAAATCACAAGTATATGAAATGAATGAATATAAATGCAAAAGAATTGTTTGAAAATCTGACATTGTATGAAAATGATCAGAAATGAATGATATAACAATCAAAGCTTATGATCAAGAATAATGGATATGTGTCTATATGAAACAAAAATATAGACATTCTTGAAATGACGTTTCAAAATGAAATATCGCTCAAAATTCGTTAAAGTACAAGCGGGGTGTCTTACCATCGAAAAACTAGTTACAATATGAGACATGGTAAGAACGATTTGAACAAAAATTCAAACCGGTGTGTGTGAATACTTGAATGTATATAGAAAAGACAATACACAAGTATTTATCTTTGGAAACACACGGTTTGTAATCATTTAGGCACAAATAAAATGAAAACATTTAAAAATCACACTTCCAAATTATAAAATCTTTTTAAGAATTGGAAAGTGGTTTGAACATTTCAAAAGATGTTTTCTATATCTGAAAGTTGTCCTTCTTTCAGATATATTTGAGATTAAGATAAGAAATTTACCTTTTCGTGCAATCTTAAATATCATGAAGTCAAGCTGAAGTCATTAATATATGATCTTGTTAGCTTCTCTCATCCTGCAAAAATCTCAAAGTTAGTCAAAGCAACTTTATTCACAAATTTATTCGAAAGTAAAAGACATAAAGCAGTAAAACGATTAAAGTACGAGTTCTGATTTGAAATAATCAGAAATCATAATCCTTTACTCCCCCTGAAATCATGCATTTAAAATTTATCAGTGATAAAGCACATGATAGAGATCTACAACTCCCTTTGAAGTGTAGTTCACAATATCTTCCGAATACATATTTCTAGAAAAATTTATGTACTCCCCCTTGAAGGTTGATTTCCTCTTCTGAGTATCTGAGTACACTTTCTTATCAGCCCGGGAGTAGCATCTCTTTTTCATCTTTGAAGTACGAGTCCTAAACTGTTATGTTTAGAAGTCAAACTCCGTTGAAGTACGGGTCTTGAACTGATTTATTCAGAAGCCTTGGTTCTCTTACTCCCCCTTGACTGTAGGTGTCTGCAACACAGATTCATCTTTCGGTTTTGGTACCCACTGGTATTTGGGTCCATGTATGTTAGTTGCAGTTCGAATGGGAGTAACGGAATAAGAACCATACCAGTAATGATCACTAGCTTTATGAACAAAATCATATGTATGACAGTAAGAACAATACCTCTTTTTAGATAACCTGATCAATTGATCTCTCGAATAAGCAAGATCAGGTTTACCTTTCAGCACTTTATTCTTCTTTGCATTTGAGGCATATACAAATGATTTGTTACCTGTCTTATCTTCCTTCTTTCCTTTCTTTTCTTCCTTCTTCTCATCATTCTTCTCATCTTCAACTGGTTTTACCTTCCAAACCAGCTTCTCTTTTTCAAATCTTTTTCTTCTCCTTCTATGTGTACCTGAACCATCTATTTTCCAATCATAGAAAATGTTAGTTGTACGAATCTGATCAAATGAATTAACTAACCTTCTTGAAGAAACAGTTTTCTGATGTGAGCTTGCAGCTGTCTTGAAAGAACCAACTGAACTATTTCTAGGTGAGTGGATTTTAGACTCTGGAGTCGTATGCTCAGTCACCACCACCTTTGAAACAATCTTTTCAAGCTCTTTTATCTTTAAAGATAAATTGTCTCTTTCTTCAATGAGTAGGTCAATCTTTTTCTTGAATTCAAACTTCGTTATCTGCTCTTTCAGTGCACTCTTAGACAGTTCAGATAACTTCTTAGTAAGCTTCTTGATTTCTTCCTCAAATATATTTCTTTCTTCTTCAAAGTCCTTCTCCACATTGTTTCTCTGGCCGGATATT
The DNA here is from genome assembly GCA_954870635.1 of Arctium minus. Taxonomy (NCBI): domain Eukaryota; kingdom Viridiplantae; phylum Streptophyta; class Magnoliopsida; order Asterales; family Asteraceae; genus Arctium; species Arctium minus. The sequence goes on from OX941095.1 coordinate 37,876,235, forward strand.
TCTTTGAAGATTCCAACATTCTTCTGTTCTATGGCCTTTTTCTCTTTTGCAAACTTTTCCCTTTCCAAAATGATAACTTTCTCAAAATCTGAAACTTGCTGAGAAAGCTTGATGCATTTAAGCTCAATTTTTTTTTTCTTCAGCACTTTTTCTAGAGAAGTCTAAGAACTTCTTTGCAAATGTTTTCTTTTCACTTTGAAAGTCATCTCTATCTTTGACCATCTTTTGTTCCAAATCAGATATTTTCTTTCGAAGCTCAGCATTAGCATCTTCCAAACTCTTAACCTTCTCCTCATAACTTTCAACAGATGTTTGCTGTTGGATTTGAATAACCTGATCTTCTAAGTCAAAGATTTTTCTTTTCAGCTCAGTGTTTTCAACTTCCAAAATCAGCACTTTTTCTTCATTAAGACCAGAAGTCTGTTTCAGAAGATCTTCATTAATTGTCTTTAATGCACTAACTTCTTCTCTCAGTATTTTCCTTTCATCATTATATCGTTTTGACCTCTTTGAGTAGACCTCAACAGATGAAGCAAGATTTTTGTTCTCTAATTTGAGCTTGTGAATCTTCTTTTAATCACCATCAGAAAAATATCCCATCTTGAATATCTGTTACAAAAGAACTTGAACTTGATCGTTAATCCAAATGAAATCTCAAGAAAATAGAAATACTTGAAATAAAAAATTCAGAGATTTTGATCACAAAAAGAACTATGTCCCCCTCCGCAGACTTAGCGGGTGGGGTCAAGGGGCAACGCCCTTGCGGGGTCGAGGGGCAGCGCCCCTAGAGAAAAAAATTTCACTATTAAAGGCCATATTACAGTTTTGAAAATTTCTCAAAAAAAAAAATTCTAAGTAAACCAAGCTTTGCGTGTCAAGTGTGATGCGCAAACCACGCTTTGCGTATCTAGTGTGTTGCGCAAACCACGCTTTGCGTATCTAGAGTGTTGCGCAAACCACGCTTTGCGTATCCAGTTACTTGCGCAAAGCTAACTTTGCGTGTCAAGAGTATTACGCAAAGCTAACTTGTCGATCTGAACTCCAACTTCAGCTTTTTGCAACCCGTTTAAAACGCAAACCTTATCTTGCGTTTCCTGTTGAATACGCAAACCTCGATAACAAACACTTGATGAATTTTCTCGATGAATCTTGCGCAAACCTCGGATGATCTTGCGCAAACCTTGATGAACTTGCGCAAAGTTTGGATCTTGCGCAAAGTTTGGATCTTGCGCAAACTTCAAAAATCGAACAAATCTTCACCAAAAACCACTCTAGACCTCGAATTACAGTACAAAAATTTGAGAATTTACTCGCCTTAACATCTAGAACACAATTCTAACATCTAATTTCGATCAAATACACAAAATGATACAAATTGATTTGAATACGGTGCTTTCGACTCGTGAACTTCAAACTCAACAAAAACCAAAAACAAAGAAAATTACAGTGCAATTGACAAATCAAATCATACAAACATGATCGATTATACTATATGAACAAACTTTGATCGATTTCAACACCTAATTTGCACTAAAACTCGAAATTCGATTTGAACTTCGATGAACAGTGACGATGAACAGTAACAACAAACTTTTCTTGATTTCTTGATTTGATTTCGATTTGGATCTGCTCTGATACCAATTGTTATTCCCAAATTCAAGTTCTAATTGCTAACAAACACAATCAAGATGAGAAATCCATAGTCATATGTATTGATCAATCACAACAATTACAAACTTACAACTTCTCACTCTACAAGATACTCTCTCTCTAGAATGATATGAATTATGCTCTTCTCTAATACACTCACTCTACTTCTGATTGATGTACATCTGATTTCAACAACAAGGAAACAAGGTATTTATACCCTTAACAAATACAAAAGAAACAATACACAATTACATTGACTTTGACTTTATTAACAAAAGACTTTGACTTTAAGTGAGAGTTGACTTTTTCAGCTTTGACTTCTTGAACTTATGTCTTCAATCTTAATTATCTTGAATCCAACATATTTATGCTCTAACAGTTCATTTGAGAAATGCTAAAAATATAAGAAATAAAGAAATGATACTAGCCCTTTATCTGGTCAACATTTGCGGCTTTGACCGTAAAGCACCGGATAATTCCTTGTGTGGTCTGTAGAAGATAGAGGGTAGTTTCGTAAAATATGCGGGACGAGTTCATATATGAACCCGTATGATTCACATATGAATTATATGTTCATATATGAACTCTTTTAATTGATTCATATATGAACTATACGTTCATATATGAATCAGTTAATTAGTTAATATATGAATCTATTAATTAGTTCAACTGATTCACAAATGAACCTACAATTAATTAGTTCATATGTGAATCAGTTAATTGGTTCATATATATGAATCACAAAGGTTCATATATGAATTAGTTAAAAGAGTTCATATGTGAATCATACAGCTTCATATATGAACTCGTTCCATGTATTTGTAAAAATTACGAAATTGTCCTTCTATTTTTGGAATAGCCGCAAATTTTGACTAGTCAAAGGCATAATTGTTGACCCGTCAAAGATGTAATATTTGACAAGTTAAAGCCGATCTTGACTGAATGAAAGTCTAGGATTACTTCTCTATTTCTCATATATTTAGCATTTCTCAAATGAACCTCTCCCTATATTATATATAGGATGATAATCAAATGAGAACAACAAGAATGTTGAGAACCTTAAGAACCAATCTCGACTATCTAATCACTCTAATCTAACAACCTTATTAATGTTCCATTTATAATTAAGGAAGGACGTGATGGTAATTTTTTCTTTTCTTGATTATTTTCCACTTCCCTTTTTATAGATATCAAACTTTAGATTCAATTATTAATTTATTTTTATTCAATCTTATGCGATATAATTTATATGTAATAATAGTTTTTTTTAGTTTTCATTAATTGATAATAATCTTTTATATTTCATTAGTTGATTGTATTATTAATTTAATTTCACTCGTTTACATTCTCACATATACATTATTTAATGGTAACGTATAGTAAACATACATTTTTATAAAATATATTTGACTACTTTAAATAATAAAAACATCACAGGGAAAACAAACATAATAAATATAAAGATATTGTAATGAAAACATCACCTGAAAACACCAATGTTTTATTTCACACAATGAAATATTACAATGTCGCCAAACTTAAAACAAATTGTGTCGTTTGAGGCTGTGAAAACAAAACAAAGTTGATGTGAAATTAAATAATAAAGTGTTCTTTCATATTGTGAAATAATATATTGTCGCTTCACAAGGTGAAACAATATAGTGTTGTTTCACAAATCTGAAAACAAAACAAAACAAAACAAAACAAAAGTTGACGTGAATTGTGATGTAAAACACTAAAGTGTTTGTTCATATTGTTAAACAATGTAGTGCAATTTCACATGGTGAAACAATGTAGTGTTGTTTCACAATGTGAAAATAAGCCAAAATGACGTAAAATGTTATGTGGAATACTAAAATGTACATACGTGTTAAATCACTTTTATCCCCATAAAAAATAAGATTAACCGATGGTCTATATATCAGATATTAAACTGATAAAAAAATTGCAATTATTAAAGAAAATGTAAAAAAAACTTAATGATACTCGTTTCACATTAAAGAAAATAAAATGTTTGTTTTTTATATAACTTTTTGATTTAAAATTTTATTGTAATTAATATAATTCTGATTTAAAAAGGAAATGATGTTTAATTTAAATTATATAATTTCAATAAGAGATAGAAATAAATATATTTACTTTTATGTCCTTTTAAGGGTTATGTTTGTATGTAAATGAACACCATATATCTAAAACGTTAATTTTCAACTCTCACCATTGATTAATTTTGATTGCGGTTGATATTGTTTCTTATAGTTCTTAACCTTTTTGTGATTCTCACTTGATTTGACTATATATATATATAGGGGTGGGTTCAAATGAAAACTCATATTTCATTGTGAACATGAGGACAATTATGGACCGTTGATAAAAAAAAAACTGAATAGATCAAAGGATAAAAAACGCGGTGGCAATTTTGTAAATAAATTGAAAACTCGGTTCATGGCTTAATGAATATTTAGCGTGTAGGGGCAATTTCGTAAAAAATATTTGACGGTTCAAAAAAAGAAATTAGACCATAATCATAGTGAATAGCCTGCAAAAACGGCTTATTCAGAAACTCTCTCTCACTAAAACCGCCAATTATCTACTAAAATTCTCTCACTAAATCTCTCATTAATTCTCCCTCTTAAACCGCCATTGTCGAAGATCATCAACGAAGAGTTTTTGCTGAAAGATGAGCGATTCTACCGAAGAGCAAAGAGATCACATTCCGATAGCACAGGTTTTTGCAAGAGGTAACTTCTAAAAACTAAATATCTGTATATTTTGAATAGTTAGGGCTTGTATTCATTTTTTACTGATTAACAATTACTAGATAATGTTGAAAATGTAAGCAATAAAATCTCATTCGAAAACCATAAAACGTAAATATAATTGAAATAAAGAGTTATTATCTGAAAAAATGATTATTAGAAACGTTATTCGATTAAATTTACCAAAAACCAGAAATATTTTGTTAGATCTCGTAAAAAAATAAATAAATGTATATATTGGGTAGGAATATCAGTTATTCAGTATGAATATCAGTTATTTTGTTAGATCTGTTTTATTCATAGTGCTTAAAACATATAAAGGTATACATTCTGTTTGAATATGACTTCAAAAACTTTTGAAATAGTTGTGATATTCATAGTGAATAACGCATATGAAATGTGATTTCCTATTGCTGCTGAAAAATTGTCCTCAAGATCTAGAGGTCTGACATTCGTACTGAATATATGGCTTTATTCAGTTCGAATAAAGGTATACATTCTCTTTGAATATGACTTCAAAAACTTTTGAAATAGTTGTGATATTCATAGTGAATAACACATATGAAATGTGATTTCCTATTGCTGCTGAAAATTTGTCCTCAAGCTCTGGAGGTCTGACATTCGAACTGAATATATGGATTTTATTCAGTTTGAATAAAGGTATACATTCTGTTTGAATATGACTTCCAAAACTTTTGAAATAGTTGTGATATTCATAGTGAATAACGCATATGAAATGTGATTTCCTATTGCTGTTGAAAATTTGTCCTCAAGCTCTGGAGGTCTGACATTCGAACTGAATATATGGCTTTTGAATAAAGGTATACATTCTGTTTGAATAAAGGTATGCTTCAAAAGTTTTGAATTAGTTGTTATATTAATAGTTTATATGTCTTTCGTTTATTAACTATATAATTTTATATTCAATAGCAAAAAAAAGAAAGAATGAAGAGGAACACTCTTCAACAAAAAAAAAAAGAATGAAGAGGAACAATCTTCAACAACAAAAAGAAAGAAGGAAGAAAAAAACAGATAGAAGAACCCAAAAAAATGACAAAGGAGAAAATCAAGAAGACCAAAATTGAAAAGAATAAGATGAAAAAAGCAGAAGAGTCTTCCAAGAAGAAAGAGGAAGAAAGATTAAAAAATAAAAAAAATGAAGAAGAGAAGAAAAAAAAAAGAAGAGGAAAGCTGAAGAAGAAGAAAAACCAGAAGAAAAGGGAAAGAAGAAGATAGAATACAGAGCTCTGCAAATTAGAACACCACCAAAGAATCTCATGATGGTTATTGGGAAGATAAAGATGAGAATGCCCCAAATAAACTGTGTCAAGAGTTTGGGGTTTGAAAGTTTATTAGAAATGAAGATTGATTCAATCCCAGCAAAATTGGCACATTACATTGTGGACAATTTTGATCTAGTAAATTTGGTTATAAGAACAAGAAAAGGGCCTATTCAAGTGACAGAAGAACCAGTGAGTCACATTTTAGGACTCAAAAATGAAGGAGTGGATATTGATGAAGTTAAGACAGACAGTGAGTGTGATGAAATAACAAATGTGTGGAGACAACAGTTTGAGAAACCTCATATTAGACCGAAGGATATTGTGGACAAGATACAAGAATCAAACAGTACAGATTGGAATTTCAAGTTAAATTTCATAGTTTTGGTTGTGAATACTATGGCAGTATCAATGAAGATGGGGACTTGCAATCTTGCAATTCTTTCACATCTTGGAAAATGTTTGGATTTAGCAAACATCAATTGGTGCAAATACATTATTAATCGTGCAAGAGAAAGCAAGATTGGCTGGAACAGTGAATCAGATGCAAGCTTCTACACTGGTCGAATAACATTTTTGACGGTATGTATTAAACTTTAATCTCTTTTTATTCAAGATTAATATGATAGTTAGGATTGTTTTGATATACATTACATGCTAATCGATGGATTATTAATGTTTTAAAAATATGTGAATTTATTATTAAGTGTGATTAACTTAGATAGTTTGATATGAATAAATTTTGATATGCGTTAAATATTAAGTGTGAATAAAACTAGATATTCGGTGTGAATATATAGAATATGGAATGTTTTAGAATTCAGTATGAATAAATTTTGATATGCATTCAATATTCAGTGTGAATCAAACTAGATATTCGGTGTGAATATATAGAATATGGAATGTTTTATAATTCAGTATGAATAAAGTTTGATATACATTCAATATTCAGAGTGAATAAAACTAGATATTCAGTGTGAATATATACAATATGGAATCTTTTAGAATTCAGTATGAATAAAGTTTGATTATTCATTCAATATTCACTATGAATATAGTTTGATATTCACTTTGAATATCAAATTTTATTTTTTAATTTATATATCTGAATTATAAAAAATGTAGCTTCTTTATCTTGATTCAACAACATGCAATGGACTGGAGCATGAGAGGATAAGGCCAACATTGAGAGGATGGAATACAGAAACAATGAAGAAGAGAGAGAAAATAGAAATAAAGAATGGAGGTTTTGGAAGAGGGGAAATGGCTAAGAAGTATGTTGAAAAAGCAGCGCCTTCAAAACAGGAGAAGACAGTTAAGGTAAGCATATATTTACATTTGCATTATAGTATTTGCTTTGATAACTGAAATCTCTATAAAAAATAACAGGATTACTTGAAGATGCTTGATGAAGGTCTAGAAGAGATTTATGCAAACAAGGCAGAATTGGAATACAACTTGAAGCAAGCAATTATGATGTATCCACAAGATAGTTCGTTGACAGATTGGAAGTCAAACTATGAAAGTTCTTTTTTCATTAAAACAGAATCAATTATTGAGCAGCATATTGAGATTAGAGAACAGATTGGTGGAGATGAAGAGAATAGAGAAGGAGATCAAAATGAAGACAATACAGGGAAAGAAGAATGTGAAGAAAAGGAGAAAGAAGAGAAGGAAGCTTGTGAGGAAAAAGATCAAGCACTTGAGGTAGAAAAGAATACAGAGTTGATTAGAGTAGATGATGTGATGGAGGGAACATCAAAAAAGGTGAATGATGAGCAAATAGAGAAGGTTGTTGATTGGCCGTCTAACACACAGTACTGGAATGAGTTGGCAAAAATAGGCGAGATTGATGACGCATTTAAGAATGCAAATGAAGAAAGCCAAGATGCAGTTCCAGAAAGATTGGAGATTGAAGCAACGGAAATGATAGAGAAGGTTGTTGAAGATATCGAGATGCAAGAACAAACTAATGACAACGAGGTGGTGAATGATGAGGGGAAGGGGGAGAACAAGGAAGAGAACAAGCAGAAAGAAGAGAACAAGGAGAAAGAAGAGAAGAAGGAAGATGGGAGAAAGGATGAGCAAAAGAAGAAGGAGATAGAAGAAGGAAATAAAGAAGAGAAAGAGACAGAGAAGAAGGAAGAAGAGAAGAGAAAAGAAGAAAAAAAGAAGGGCAAGATGAATGAAGATGATGAAGTTGAACCACAAGTATCATATACTCCACATTTTAGATTGGGAATATCACAGGTGGATACTCCACAGAAAAAAGGAAAAGAAAAAGAAGTTGAAGAAGAGATTACAAGCAAAAAAGACCCACTTGTAATAAGAATAAAACAAAAGGAAGTGAGTGAGCAAGACAAAAAATAAAAAAGGACAGAGAAGATAGGTGATCAACTAAAATCACCTTATATTCAAAGAAAAGTGGATCCAACAAAGAATATAACAACATCAGAAAACAAGGTTGGGAATTGGATATTTTCACTTCAGGGAGACAAATTGTAAGTATAAAACTATTATCTTTTATTCACTTTGAATTATCATCTTTTATTCAGACTGAATGCAACTAAATATTAAGAATAAGTTTGATGTGCATGCTAACTAATAGATCATGAATTGTGCTAATCATGAATGCATTGTGTATTCAATATGAATAAGTTATATATGTATGCTAATTGATAGAATGTTAAGAATAAGTTGAGCATTATCTTTTATTCATGGTGAATTCTCATTTTTTATTCAAAATGAATAAAATTAGATATTCAGTGTGAATATCTAGTAGTATTCATTATGAATATCAAATGAATTCATCATTTTTTTGTAATATTTATATGTTTAATTCAATTTTTAACAGGGAAGTTGTCTTTCAAACAAAGGAGGGACATACCAGTTTTAGAGTAATGTTTGAAAGTCTGATTCCTGAATCAGAACCATTTTCAAATGTTATTGACAGATGGTCAGTCCTTCTTAATCATGAAGAAAGGCTGAAGAGCAAGGATTCACCAAGAAGATTATTCTGCACAACAGAAATTCTTGTAAGTTCACTAAACTTTTAAAATAAATTACAAAAAGAATAATAATATTTATATATAAATTCTTTTTTTTCTCAACAACCAGATGAAATGTTCATAGGAAAAGTTCCCTTGGAAAATAATTTAAATCTCTTCACAAGAAACTTTTGTGAAAACATGAAGGAGAATGCAGAGTTTGAAGCTCTGAAGAAAGTTGAATTGGTATCAAACAAATACATTAAAAAAATCATTTCATTATTTTTATTTAATATATTATATATAAATTACATAAATGTATTCATGCAGGTGTTTTTCTTAGTTGTAAAGCACGATCATTTTTATGTACGATCATTTTTATGTAATATGCTTTGATCTGAAGAATGGAGCATCACATATCCTGGACAACAGTGCAACTGATGTACCAGATTCAGCAAAATACGACACTGTACCAAAAACAATTGTAAGTAGAATATTATATTATCTACTATACATTAATAAAGACAATCTGAATAATACGTACAATATAAATATAATGCAGCAAAAACTGTTTATGAAGTTCTTGGAAAAACTTGGAGATGGAAGAACAAAGAAATTCAATCGAATAATTCCAAAAATATAGGTCATGAAATGGAGAATAAAAGAGAACCACAAGGACTGTGTTATCTTCATGATGAGACATATGGAGACATTCAGGGGGGGGGCAATCAAAAATTGGGATTGTGGACTAGAGGAGGAGTCACCAGCTCAAAGATCACAGTTGAAGAAACTTCGATTTAAATATGTGACAAAAATTCTTTTGTCAGATATTAATGAAAAGAAAGAATGGGTGATCAAGGAGGCAACTAAATTTGCAGAACTACCACAAGATAAAATCAAGGAGATACAAGAGAATGCAGAGAAGGTGAAGGAAGAGCGACTGAGCAGCATTGTGTAAATTGAGTTTGTGAATGAAGATAGCTATGTTTGGGAATGAAGTTTGGTGAGGTTATTTGAACAATTGATTTGGTTGTTATTTTGCATGAACAGTTATTTTCTGGGTTGGTATCATATTTCTTAGTATGATATCATTTGGTGGATTTAGTTGAATAATTATTACGTGGATAAGTATGACATGATTTGGTGGATATGATGTATGAACAATTAAGTTGGTTTTTTTGGTTGGATGTATGAACAATTGATTTGGTGGGTTAGTATGTCACATGATTTGGTGGTATGATGTGTTATTAAAATGATTGGAATTATAAACAATGGTTGTTTTGATGGATCATAGAAATATAGCAATATTTATGTTTGTTTTGAATGATTATAAACTTCTAATGATGTATGGTTTGTAATAGAATAATATTAAAAATGAATATTACTTGTTAGGATTGAATAAGGATATATTTACTCTGAATAGTAAATATATCCTTTTATTCATAGTGAATAAAACTTATTACTTTGATAGTTGAAAAACATGTAATTTTATTTACTCTGAATATAAACTAATATTCAAAGTGAATAAAACTAAAATGGAACTAAATGTAATTTTATTCACTCTGAATATTAGTTAATATTCAGAGTGAATAAAACTAAAATGGAACAAAATGTAATTTTATCCACTATGAATGTTAGTTAATATAATATTTAGAGTGAATTCATCTGAATTTTAGTTAATATTCAAAGTGAATAAAACTAAAATAAAAAACATATATGTAATTTTATAGATTCTGAATATAAAAATACTCTTTTATTAAGAGTGAATAAATTTATTACTTTCATAATAAAAAAATGTAGTTTTATTCACTTTGAATAATAGCTAATATTCAAACTGAATAAAAAAGATATGTCAAAAATATAATTGAAATTCAAAAAAGATCATCATATGAATTGTTTTATTATTCAATATTCAAAATGAATACTGTGAGTCTGTGATCGTTACCAGATAAATCAAACAACAAAACAATAACAATTACCAACCTGTTTAGATTATAAATGCGGATTACAAAGGGTCGATAATGTTGATCAGTTTTTCTCTCTCTGTTTTACACCTTGAATATGTGTTGTGTATGTGTTCTATTCTTAATCTTATTGTAGAGAGAGAGATAGTTAGCTTATCAAACAAACAATCTAACATATAATATCTAGATATCTAATATCTAGATATTATATTTAAAACTAATATAATAACTAAATAATATCTAAAACATAATATCTAAATAATATAATATCTAGATATTATAACTTTGACGCTTATTACAAAATAGACCCTAGACTATTGTTGAGAGTGACTTGTCAGCTTTAACTTCAGATTGTGATCTTCGTATTGTATGATCTTAAATCCAATGAGACTGTGTCCTAACAATCTCCCCCTTTGGATCAAGATCATTACGAAAATGATTTTAGCAATACGATCTTCTCTTTTAGCATAGAAGATGCAATCTCTCTCTTAGTCTTCAAGATATATTAAACTCCCCAAAAGATGTAGTTTTTCTTTCTTGGATGTTGGGAAGAAATTATCTTCAGTTTTAGCTCGAAATTCTTCAGCAAAGTATCTTCAAAAGAAAATTTCTCTCGAATCAGCATATCTTCAGAATACTTGCTCTTTGAAGAATTCAATCTTGGACGTGATTCTTGAAACATGTGATCTTTTGATTATAACTTCTCCATTTCTTGGGTAGATCTTCTCCCCCTTTTTGATGAGAAGTGTAACGATTTCATCAAAACTTGATGACAAGAAATGTTGGTCATAAGGAGCCTCTGATTCGTCAATGGAATAGATATTTATCCAGATCTTTGCAAATATAGACAAAATAGTCATGTAACACCTGTAGCAATAAACAAATTAGTTAGAAACGTCTGTCAGTAACACTAAGTCACTGTGTGTAACGAATACACAATGGAAAGGAGCTGTTTGATGTTGACTCCCCCAGGGCTTCCATTTAATCATCGAAACACCACAAAGGTAATTCTATAAACGTTATGACAAAGAAACTAATTCCTTGTGTGTTCGTGCTTGTGTTGAAAGAATTAAGCACTTGATGATTGCTTATAGGCTCAAAATTGTGTAAACCACTGAGACAACAGTAAGTTAAACACAGACTCAATGTGCATGAGTGAAGTGCGAAGGTGGGGCAAACTTCCTTCTTTTCAATATCCAGATTTTCCAAATGAAAATCAGATAGCAAATGTGTTGCATCCCCTTAGAAAATGTGAAACACTTTCTATTTGAGAAGAAAATGAGTAGTTGGTGAGGTTTGATCAAGAGTTGGCATGGGCTAGTTGCCTGTTTCAATAATGTTCACCAAAGAATTTGTGAAACATTAGAAATGTGGCTGCCCGGCTCAGAAAAAGTTGGTGCAGAGTTGTGATATTCTTTTAACTCTGTTCTTACACCCTCTTTCTTTTAAACATTTAGCTCACTGCTAACCGAACTCTCTTTTTCATGATAGCTCATTATCCAATCCACACTCATTTCTTTTTGATTTCTCACACTCAATCACTATGGATTAACTTCTTGGGTAGAAATCACTGGTTAACGTGATTCCATAGAAGTTGTGTTAATTCCTAGCACACTGATCCCGTATATCCTATAAAGAATATGTTGCTCAAAATGATTTATAATCATGAAAGCTCATGTAGACCATTTAAAGTACACTCCTGAAATATAAAATCTTATGAAAAATCAGGAAGTGGTTTGAACGTGTAAGAATATGTTTTCAGTGATTGAAAGTTGTCCTTCTTTCAATTACATATGAGATTAAGATAAAGGAATATACCTTTAAGTGTGATCTTACATCTCATGAAGCTTAGCTTAAAGTCATAAACATATGATCGTGTAAGCTCTTCTCAAAAATTCTGCAAAAGTCTTAAGTCTATGTTAAAGCAAATTTATTCACTTAAATTGAAAAGACAAAAAGCAGTAAAACTATGAACTTCTCTTACTCCCCCTGAAATTATGCATTTGAAAAAATTATCATTGAAAAGATATGCATTTAAAATTTCAGAAATAAATATGTACTCCCCCTGGAAGATTGATTTCTTCGTTGGAGTATCGGAGTACAATCTCTCATATCAGCATTGGAGTAAGTTCTTTTGATATTTGAAGAACGAGTCCTGATCTGTACATAATCAAAAGTCGTTGTTGACATTGATGTCCGGGTCTTGAGTTGATTTACTCAAGAACCATTCTTCTTTGAAGTGCGGGTCTTGAACTGTGTTATTCAAGAACCTTTCTTCTCCTACTCCCCCTTGACAGTAGGTGTGCCTGCAACACAGGTTTAGTTTTCTTTGGTACCCACTGGTATTTGGGTCCATATGTGTTAGTTGCAGTTCGTATGGGGGTTATGGAATAAGAACCATACCAGTAATGATCTTTGGTCTTGTGAACAGGATCATGTGTACGACAATAAGAACTATAAAATTTCTTACCTGATAAACTGATTAATTTATCTCTCGTGTAGACAAAATCAGGTTTACCTTTATGCGCATTGTTCTTCTTGGCATTATGCGTATGTACACATGAGCTTTTATATTTCAGCTCTTCTTTATCTGGTTTCCTGTTCCAGACCAGTTCAGCTTCTTTGTAGCTGTTTCTCCTTTTCCTTTGATGTGTACCTGAACAATCTATGTTTCTATCAAAGAAAAGGTTAGAATTACGAATTTGATCAGAAGATTTAACTGGCCTCTTTGAAGAAACAGGTATGAAAGTTGAACTTGCAGCTGACTTGAATGAGCATTCTGAATCAGTTGAATCATATCTAGGTGAGTGGACAATCGACTCTGGAGACTTGCGCTCAGTCACCACCACCGTTGAAATAATCTTTTCAAGCTCGTTGACCTTTGAAGAATAACCGTTTCTTTCTTTGATGAGAAGGTCAATCTTCATCTCAAGCTCGGACCTCTTCTTCTTCTCTTTTTGTGCATTCTTAGAAAGTTCATGTTGGATCCCAGATTTAATCTCACAACAATGATATAAACAATAAGAGTAATAACAGCGGAAGCAGTATAGTTTAATATCAAAGGAGATTCAAATATCACAGTTCATAAAGCAAATAATAGATAAACAAGATATTCTTTGAATAAAATATTCAACTTATATTATCAGTTATAAGACTTCTTAAGCACACTTTGAACAATAAGGTGATGGTCCTATTTATAGGACCATAAAGTAAATAGTGTACTTATCTGACAAATAGAAGCATGCTTGAACAGTATCTTACCTAAGAGGTAAGATCAAGACATGCTTAAACAGTGACCTACTCTAGAAAGTAAATCTTATCATAAGGTGACGTGTCATCTGTTCTTCTTTGTCAAGAGATTCAGAGTGATCATCTTCAGAGATCTGAACTAGGATCTCTGATGAGGAGCTCTCTGATGTCTTTCCGTGAGACTGTCTCTGAACTGACTTCAGAGACAAACTTGCTTTCTTCAGACTGACTCTGAACTAACTTCAGAGACAAACTTGCTTTCTTCAGACTGACTCGGAACTGACTTTAGAGACAGACTTGCTTTCTTCAGACTGACTCTGAACTGACTTCAGAGACAGACTTGTTGATGTCCCTTGAATGTCTTTAGATAAAGACTTAGTTATTTTCAATACTTTCATTGGTTCAGATTTGGGGCTAACAATCTCCCCCTAAGTACTGAAAATAAATAAAGAACACATAGAACATTTAACTAGAAAGCGAAGAGGAGAAAGTCATCCTCTGTAAATATTACTTCTCATAAGAATTTGGAATTACAAGAGAATAATATTCAAAAAAAAATCAGAACCTATCACTAGAACATATCCTATGAAACTTCATGATTAGCTCTCTGAAGTTAAACATTGAGCCAATTTCCAAGTCTAGTTTCGCCAGTAGGTCTGCTCTGTGCCGTTCTTGCTTTACATGAATCATCTTTTGTACGCCTTTCAAGGTTTCATCAGAATACTTCGCTACTTGCGAAGCTAGAAAGATTTTCTTCTCTTGGTTCACTCTGTAGATAAAACCCAAAGGTTCTTCAATGATTGATCCAGTCTTCTGTTTGTCCAGGTTTTCGATGGTTTCCTCTGGTTCAGTCACTTCGAGCTTTTCTTTACCCAAGTTTAGAGCAATCTGAAAGTCACGTTTGGCTCTGTGTTTGATGTAAGCTTCCATTGCCCGTCTTACTTCAACCATGCCCATTCTTATCTCCCTTCTTCCTGAATCGTATCTCGCATAGCAATAGGCATAGAGATGAGTGAGATCATACGGATTTAGATTTACGAGATCATTATCATTGAGCTCGTAAATCTTCTGATCAGATCGAGTCACCACATAATGCCTATATATGATTTTGTTGAAGGCGAATGTCTTTTCAGTGATTTTCTCAACTTTTATTATTGGAGCATCGTTGAGAATCGCCTTTCTTGGTGATGTCTTTGCCTGTATGAATCTTTGTTCGTAGTCTGGCATATCCTCTCTGATTCTTGGATTCAGAGGGATTACTTGAGTATCTTCCATATTGAACTCACATTATATATGCCGAAAGTGATCTTCTATTGATGCTTCAGGAGTGGATTCTCAGAATGTGGGAGGATGAGTGAAGACCTTGGCTGGTAAACCGATGCTTGTTTTCTGAACAAGATTCTCTTGAGGAGCCTATTTATCAACAACCATGGTTTCTTTGTCCTTGAGCTGTGACTGAGTTATCTCTGAAGGCTGTTCAGAGATATATCCATCTATCTCTGGAGATCTCTTAATTCTGAAGCTGTTGAGATATGTTGAGGTTGAGCGTTTTTGAAAACATACTCTTCGACATCAATTACTTCGATCTCTTCTTCAGCAGCTTCTTCCTCTCTGTTAGAATCTTTCTGTTCTTTCTCAGACTCTGAGTCAAAGGCATCTCTCATCACCATTGGTTGTCTTTCGGGTGATGAGAATGCATCTTCAGAGGATGTAGAACAATCTACTAATTGTTCGTTTTCTTCCTCTTCCAGAGTTCCAATTTTCTCTGGAGTTGCATCGGTAACTGGAGTGATTGGAACACCTGGTGTTGATGAGGCGAAAAGTATCACTGGTGTTGTGAATGTTTGCAAAGTTCTGTTTTTATCAGAAGAGGTGGTGTTCCTCTCTGGTTCCTTGTCTTGAACTGGTGCAGAGGGAGCAGCTTTATAGGTGTGCGCGGTTGTATCTCTGATCTCCCTATCTTGAGATTCAGAGTTCTCATCATCATCTGAATCCTCAGAATCATCAAATCTAGCTTTCTTCACTGCATCACTACAAGTCCCACCAGAAAACTTGCGTTTGTATTTGGGAGAGTTTGGTTCAGCGATTCCTTTTCCTTTGGGATCCAGAAGTGTCTTCTGAATGGATTCGATTGCCTCTGAAGCCGCAGTTCTGATTTCAGCAATCTGGTCCTCTGATTTATAGTTATGAAGTTCCAGAGTAGCTTTGACCTGCTTCTGAGCAATGGTAGAGATCTTGGAAGAACAAGTCAGCATTCTACTCATGATTGCGGATTTGAAAGAGGCCAGATCACTTTTAGTGATGAGGTCTTCAGAAGTTCGGGGTGGCGGTTGTGGTGTTGCTGATGGTGCGCTGACTTCTGGTACAGAGGCTTGAATTGTAGTTTTGATGAGGTCAGAGATAGAGGCCATTTGATCTCTTGAGAGTGAAGATGATCTGGTGGCTATTACCTCGTCCTTTAGTTCTTGTAGAGCCTTCTGAACATCGATGGTTGTAGATGCTTGATTTTGAAGAGACGCATTATGAGCTTTAAGATTGGCTATCTCCAGAGATGATTCAGCCTTCTGTCTGAACAGTTCTTGTTCCAACTCTTGGATTCTGTTTGAGGAGTCCAAAAGTTGGGTCTTCAGAGTGGAAACCTCTGCTCTGAGGTTTGTGTTTTCAGAGCGAAAAGCAGAGGTCTCTAAACCGTCAATTCGTTGAAAGTTATGCTCTTTCATGGAGCCTCTGACTTCCTCACAGAATCTCTGAAACTCAGATTTTGTGATAAGTTCAGAGAGGGGTACATTGGTTACAACACATGTAGCCAATTTTTCCTCGAGTTCAGAGGAGCCTTCGTTCAGAGCTGTTTTGATGTTGTCTCTAGAAGGACTTACACTCAATCCTTGATGTTCCGGAGAATCATCTTTGAGTGTTCTGTTCTCAACCAAGTCCTCCTCCTCAGATTCAGAGGACTGGAAGTGAATGTGGGAGTTGAGCTTGCGATCCAGGAAAGTCAATCCTTGTTCTTGTAGGGCAAGCCATTGTCCCTGAGTTGGATAGCTACTTATGGATATCCTAAAGGGTGAGAGATGAGCCACAGAGGCATCATTATGTGTAGGATTTTTTGATGTACTCTGAGGCAACTGAGTACTTAAAGTATTGGCTAAGTCCTGTGAAGAGGGCTTATCCAGAATTTGAGTTTCCTCAGTTATGTGAACTTCAAAGATGGAAATTGGTACCTCTGAAGTGGCTGGCTAGTTTGGGTTCGAGGTGTGCACCTCTAATTCAATAACAATTACCTCTGGATCAGGTATGTTAGATTGTGTGGTTGCAATGGGAGATGGGGTTGGTGTCCTAAAATATATGTGCCTTGAGGCATCTTTTTGTATGGAAGGGGAAGAACTCTCAGGTTTCTCCAAGTCATTAGAAGACTTGCTCTCTTCTATCTGAGAATCTTCAGAGCTAGTCTCTGAAGATTCATCCTCACTTTCCTCAGAGCTAGTCGAGCTATCCTCTACACTAGCAGATGAGGTTTCTTCCATTACTTCCTCATTGACAGCCCTTTCAAGTGCTCTGTCATCTCTCTCAACTTCGGTTTCTCTAGCAAGAGTACCCTCTGGTTCACTCTTGTGAGAGCTCTGTACTTCAGGGTCCTCAGATCCCTCTGAAGCCCAGATGCTCTTACTCTCCATTCCAGGTTCAGGACCTAAGTGTGTTGGGGTTCCCAGAACTGGTTCTAGTCCTTGGGCAACACTGAGATAAGAAGCTAAGGCTACAGATTGAGGATTTACCTGATTCAACATGTGGTCAGGGATCCTCCTTGCTTCTGGATAGCCTTCAGATAGAATCGTCGGTTTGAAGCTGTTCATTATGTAGAAAGGAGTTTTGGGTTGTTCAGTGGCGATCAAAATATGAAGCTTCTCGATCTCCTCATGGATGATTAAAGACAGAAATCTTGGGAATGTTATTGAAGGAACTTTGGATGATTGGGTCGTTTGTTCAGGGTCCTTTGCCAAGCATTTGTTCTTCTTCTCTATTGATGTCAGAATCATATCAAAGATTATGCCGGCCATGTCCAAGTTGCGATTGAAGAATAGGGCATACATGATTGACATAATTTCTGGTGTTGCTTGATCCATGCTCCCCAGTTTGCAGGTGAGAGTGCGGTTTAGGACAGAGAACATGAAGTTCCAGATTGGTGGTAGGTGTTGTCGTCGGAAGTTGCTTAATCTGGTGATTTCAGTGTTGTAACCTAGCATTCGAATGAGCTGGAGTAGGGTTTCGGAAGTTGGGCGTTTTTCAAAACGCGTGATTTGAAGTTCCTCAGTTGTTAGGAGTGGGAGAACTTCTCTTAGAACAGTAGGATTGATGAGTATCCGACATTTTACAACTTGAGATATGTCGAACTTGCCGATTATTCCGTTATGTGCATCGCTGTAGTGACTTGATGAATACCATTCTTGAACAAACGAGAGTGGACATTCATTTTTAAAAGTAGTTGTGGCTTGAGTCAATTCACAGTTGGAGAAGAACTCACAGATTATTCCGTATTGTTCCTCAAATTTGGGAGAATCAAGTTGAATCATGTGATTGTTGTCTTTGATTGGAAAACGATACAGTCTTGAAGGTTCGCCAGATTTGAGAAAAAGCTTGCACCATTCATTTGAAGACGTCATTTTTGAGGTTGAAGTGAAGAAGATGAAGTTCAAATTCTTTTTGGAGAGAGAGTGAGAGAGTGCTCGAGAGTAATTTGTAAAAATGAATATCCGGATGTTAAATTGGTTTTGTATCCAAATTTAGAAACAGATACACTCGAGTACATAAGGTGAAACGACAGTGATTTGACCCTTTGGATAAAGCCGTTTGGCCTTTCACTCATCCCTTTTTGTGACACGTGGCCTTGAAAATTGTTGTACCTACGAATGTAGGTTCCAAGAAAATAGGAAAGGGGCGCCATTTTTCAATAAAAAATTGAATAACTTCTTTGTGCTGACTAGACAAACCTTTCGCCTTAAGAAGTAATTTAAGATATCACTTGTAATAAAAAGGTTCAGTTAAACTGAAATTTTAATTTCAAATGATATCAAAAATTGCTTATTAATTAAAAAGTTCTTGTTTGAGGAATGACTTGATCTGAAAGTTGTTGACTCCCCCTTGATAGACGATTTAAAAAAAATCCAAAATTTCAGAGACTCTGAGATTAATTTCAGAGACTCTGAGAAGACTACAGAGACAATATTCAGAAACTCTGAGATAAATTTAATTGATTCTGAGACAAAATTCAGAGATTCTGATTTGACATTTGAAAAATTCTTTTTCTCAATTTCAGAGACTCTGAGATGAAATTCAGAGACTCTGAGATGTCTTCTGAAAAGTTCTTTTTCTCCCTTTAACAAAAGAACAACTTTTTATTTTTCTCCCCTTGTCATGTGTTTGGAGAACATTCAGAGACTGATTTTGACATATGCTTCTTGGTTCAGAGTCTCTGATAATTTGATAAGAGACTCTGAGTTGCTTCCTTGTTAGGTAGACATATTCAACATTCCTAACTTTCTAATTAAAAAATTGAACCTTCGTTCATCTAAAGCTTTTGTGAAAATATCAGCAAGTTGGAGATCAGTTGGTACAAAATACATTTCTATTGTTCCCCTTTCAACATGATCTTTTAAGAAATGATACCTTACATCAATGTGCTTTGTCTTTGAATGTTGTACTGGATTGGCAGAGATGGCTATGGCACTTTTTGAATCACACAGAATGGGTATTCTTTCATATTGTTGGCCATAATCTCTGAGCTGAGTTTTCATCCATATTACTTGAGAGCAACAACTAGCAGCAGTAACATATTATGCCTCTGCAGTTGAAGTTGAAACACAGTTTTGTTTCTTGGATGACCAACTTACCAGCTTATTGCCCAGTAACTGACAGCACCCAGAGGTACTTTTTCTATCAAGCTTACATCCTGCATGATTTGCATCAGTGTAAGCTGTTAGATCAAAACTAGAAAGTTTTGGATACCATAGGCCTAATGATGGTAACCCTCTTAGGTATCTGAAAATTCTTTTGACAACAGATAAATGAGATTCTTTTGGATTTGCTTGATATCTAGCACAAAGACATATTGCAAACATTATGTCAGACCTACTTGCAGTTAAGTATAATAGTGAACCTATCATGCCTCTGTAGGTTTTTATATCCACAGATTGTCCTAAAGGATCAGAGTCAAGTTTGACTCCGATGGCAAGAGGCGTTTTCATAGAAGTTGAATAATTGAGTCTGTACTTTTTCAAAATTTCAGAGACATATTTAGTTTGACTTATGAAAGTACCTTCTGAAGTTTGTTTTACTTGTAAGCCCAGAAAGAAAGTTAATTCTCCCATGAGACTCATCTCAAATTCACTCTTCATCAACTCTGAAAACTTGTCACAATACTTTTGATTTGTAGAGCCAAATATAATGTCATCAACATAAATTTGTACTAATAGCATCTCATTTTTGTACCTTTTGATGAATAATGTTGTATCAATTGTGCCTTTGTCAAATCCATTTTTAATCAGAGAAGTGGACAGTGTTGCATATCAAGCTCTTGGAGCTTGTTTAAGTCCATACAGAGCCTTATCCAAATAATAAACATGATTAGGAAACTCTATACTTTCAAATCCAGGTGGTTGCTGGACATAAACTTCTTCATTTAATTTACCATGTAGAAAGGCAGATTTAACATCCATTTGATAAACTTTGAATCCTTTGTGTGCAGCATAGGCTAAGAAGATTCTGATTGCTTCTAGCCTAGCTACAGGTGCAAAGGTTTCATCATAATCAATACCTTCTTCTTGGCAATATCCTTTAGCAACCAACCTGGCTTTGTTTCTGATTATTACTCCATCCTCATCCTTTTTGTTTCTAAAAACCCATTTTGTTCCAATTGGAAATTTTCCTTTGGGAAGGGGAACTAGGGTCCAGACTTTGTTTCTTACAAACTCTTGAAGTTCATCCTGCATTGAAAAAATCCAATGAGGATCTTCAAGAGCTTCTTTTACCTTCTTTGTTTCAATAATGCTCAAAATGTTTACGTAGAAGCATTCATTGATTGTGGCAGATCTTGTTTTAACTCCTTCTGATGAGGATCCAATGATTTGATCAATTGGATGATCTTTTGTCCATCTTGAGATTGGATGAAATATTTGGGGTGGAGTTTGAGCTTCAGAGATGACAGTTGGTGACATCTCTGTTGTGCTGTTCAGAGGCTCTGAAGTTGTTTCCCGAGATGGTGAAGCAGATTCTTGAATTTCTTCACTATTTGTTTCTGGAGTTACTTCAGACACTCCTTGATCATCCTCTTTTTTATCTTCATCTTCTTCTGATTCACTTTGCTGATCTGAATTTGGTGAAACAGAAGGTGTTAATTCAGAGGGTCCAGAAAGGGTTGTACCTGTTTCTTGGGGTCCTTCTGAATTCTCTCTTGGTCTATCTCTGAAGATTACTTCTTGGTTATCTTCATCAAAGAAATCTTCAAATATTCTGTTTAATTCAGATTCTTTTGATGATTCAGAGATAGGTGTTGAGAGACTTTCTTGTTGTTCAGAGCTTTTATTGTCATCAAAAGTGATATTGATGTTCTCTTGGATGGTCCTTGTTCTAAGATTGAACACTCTGAAAGCTTTTGAGCCTATGGAATATCTAATGAATTTGCCCTCATCAGCTTTCTTGTCAAACTTTCCAAGAGATTCTCTATCGTTCAGAATGTAACATCTGCATCCAAAAACATGAAAATATTTAACATTAGGTTTCCTATTGTTAATGAGTTCATAGGATGTTTTCTGAAATCTCTTGACAATTGTAGCTCTATTCGGAGTAAAGCAGGCTGTTGCCACTGCTTCTGCCCAAAAATTTGTTGAAAGATCAGATCCAGCTAGCATTGTCCTTGCAGCTTCAACAAGTGTTCTGTTCTTCCTTTCAACAACTCCATTTTGCTGAAGGGTTCTTGCTGCAGAAAAGTTAGGAGTAATGCCTTCTTCTGATAGATATGAATTGATTTTGGCATTTTTGAACTCTGTTCCATTATCACTTCTTAGTTTCTGAACTTTGCTGCTAAATAGAACCTGTAATCTTTTCAATAATCTTATCAAAATATCAGGTACATCAGATTTGGCTCTGATGAATTCTATCCATGTGAATCTGGAAAATTCA
The DNA here is from genome assembly GCA_954870635.1 of Arctium minus. NCBI lineage: Eukaryota > Viridiplantae > Streptophyta > Magnoliopsida > Asterales > Asteraceae > Arctium > Arctium minus. The sequence goes on from OX941095.1 coordinate 37,898,293, forward strand.
TCAATCAGAACCAGAATGTATTTCTTACCTGCTAGACTCTGTACAGAGATAGGACCACAGAGGTCCACATGTAGCATGTGCAGAGGTCTAGGACAATTGTTTTCACTTTTGGTTTTATGGGAAAATCTTTTCATTTTTCCCATCTCACAAGCAGAACAAAGATGATCTTTGTTAAACTTCAGAGATGGTAATCCCTTAACCAAATTAAGTTTAACTAATTTATCAAGTGAGGAAAAGTTTAGATGTGAAAACTTTTTATGCCAGAGCCAGACTTCTTCACTATTCAGAGATACAAGACAAAGTTTCTCTGAATCAGTGTCGTTTATTTTGGTAAAATTCATTCTGTAGAGGTTACCTTTTCTGTCTGCTCTGAGTAATTCTCGACCTGATTCTGAGTGGAGAAGTGAACAATATTTTCTTTGAAATTTCACATCAAAACCATGATCACAAAGTTGACTTATGCTGATCAGATTATGTTTTAATCCATCCACATAAGCAACCTTTGATACTAAAACATTTCCTCTTTACAACTCACCATATCCTTTAATCTGTCCTTGCACATTGTCTCCAAAAGTAACTGCTCCTCCAGATTTTTCTTTGAATGAGGATAGTAGTTCCTTATTTCCAGTCATATGCCTTGAACATCCAGAATCTGGGTACCAGATTGGCATAGCTTTTGATTCGAAGATTTTTTCTATCTAGAGATTGATGTAGGATTTCTCTTTCCTTTTGAAAAAATTTGGTTAAGGCAATAGAATTGAGCCTTTCATACTCAGATTTCTTTACTTCTTCTTCTTTTCCTTTTAAAACTTTCTCAATTTTTCTTATTTCTTCTGAAAATGATTTTTCTTTTTGCTTGTGAGTTTCTTCAAGTTTGGTTTTTTCAAGAAAAATTTCTTTCTTTTCTGATTCCAGAAGATTCTTTTCTCTTTTGAAAAAGATGAGCTCTTTTGTCACTTGCTCTCTTTTCTTTTTCTCTTCAAGAAACTTTTGCTCTAGATCTTGAAGTTCATTAATTAGTTTAAAAGCATCTATTTTTCAGGATCACTGTCAGAGGTGTAAAGAGAGTTTATCTTTTCAGAGTTGTCTTCTGATGCTCCATCAGTTTGATTTCCATCTGAAAAAGCCATACCACAGAGATTGGTAGGTTCTTCCTCGTCGTCGCTTGTTGAGTCTGATAGCCAGTCTTCGATTTCTGCTACAAGAACTCTTTATTTTACGTTGTACTTGTATTTGTTCTTGTAGTAATCTTGATCTTTGACAAGTTTTCCTCTGCAGTTTGCAGAGAAATGGCCTATTTTTCCACATCTGAAACATCTTCCATCATTTTGATTTATTGGAAGAGTGGCAGTACTTGTCTCTGGCTTCTGTTCTTGAGGTTTGAAATATCTCTGTGGCTGTGGATACCTTGGTTGAAATGATTGTTGAGGTCTTGATTGTTGAGTTGTATCATTGTTGTTGAAGTTTGTACCCTTTTGATCACTATATGGAGTGAATCTGGGTTCTTGTTGAAATCTGACACCATCTTGTTGAAATCTTCTTTCAGGATTTCTTCTTTCTTCATTCTCTCTCCTTCCTTCAAATACTTTCTTGCAAAATTTCTTGTTAAATTGATGAGTGATTAATGCAAGAGATTTGGCGAAGGCATTGATATCATCTTCTGAGTCTGAATCTGAATGATTTTCTTCTGCCATTAGGACCTTTTTGGATCTTCTTTTTGTTTCCAAACTTTTTTGTGACTCTTCACAGTTGTTTTCTTTTGAAATTTGTTTTGAAACAAGTGCAAGGGGTCCACCTAAAGACAGTTTTGATTTTTGCTTCATAACTTCCTTTTCATGTGCAACAAGAGTGCCATAAATGTCAGTTAATGACCATGACTCAAGATCTTGATTGGCTTGTATAGACATGGACAGTTGTGACCATTCTTCATTTAAGCTTTTCAAGAAAAGAACGTTGTTTTCCTCTTTTGTTCTTATCACTCCAAGCTTTCTGCATTTGTTGATAAGAATGTTGAATCTTGAGTAAGTTTGGTGTAATATTTCTTCTGGTAGAGCATGAAAATCATGATATTCATTGATGCATAGATTTATTCTATTTTTCTGGGTTTGCAGGCCTCCTTCAAGTTGATTTAACAACTGATCCCATACCTCTTTTGCAGTTTTACAAGAATCAAGTTCTTGAAATATATCATTCGGAATGGCCATTATCAGTAATCTAACAGCTTTTGAGTCATTATCCATCATATTAGATTCTTCATCAGTGAAGTTTGTGGTTTTCTTTTCATAATATGTAGGGATTTCAGCAGTATCCGCTGTTGCAGGAACTCTTGGAACCAACACCATTGGAATGTGAGGTCCAACGTTCACTGATCTAAAAAGATCCTTGTCCATACCTTCTAAGAAATTTATCATCCTTATCTTCCATTGGGGATATTCATCCCTTAAAAGTGTAGGAGGTTTTGTTAATGACCCAGCTGTATAAATGGCACTTATGCTTGAGTTTGCCATTTTTGAAGAAAAAGATGAAGATTTGAAGAACAGATGCTTTTTGTATTGAACAGTGATTTACTATCAAATCTTGAGCATATGGTGTTCTTTAATAAACCAGGTTTATTTGAACATGCACAGATATTGAATGTTAGAATCAATGAGATGTAAATCTATCCGAGTATGCAGATGCGATCTTTCTTTATTTAGAAAACAAAGGAGGCTCTGATACCAATTGTTGGATCCCAGATTTAATCTCACAACAATGATATAAACAATAAGAGTAATAACAACGGAAGCAGTATAGTTTAATATCAAAGGAGATTCAAATATCACAGTTCATAAAGCAAATAATAGATAAACAAGATATTCTTTGAATAAAATATTCAACATATATTATCAGTTATAAGACTTCTTAAGCACACTTTGAACAATAAGGTGATGGTCCTATTTATAGGACCATAAAGTAAATAGTGTACTTATCTGACAAATAGAAGCATGCTTGAACAGTATCTTACCTAAGAGGTAAGATCAAGACATGCTTAAACAGTGACCTACTCTAGAAAGTAAATCTTATCATAAGGTGACGTGTCATTTGTTCTTCTTTGTCAAGAGATTCAGAGTGATCATCTTCAGAGCTCTGAACTAGGATCTCTGATGAGGAGCTCTCTGATGTCTTTCCGTGAGACTGTCTCTGAACTGACTTCAGAGACAAACTTTCTTTCTTCAGACTGACTCTGAACTGACTTCAGAGACAAACTTGCTTTCTTCAGACCGACTCTGAACTGACTTCAGAGACAGAATTGTTGATGTCCCTTGAAAGTCTTTAGATGAAGACTTAGTTATTTTCAATACTTTCATTGGTTCAGATTTGGGGCTAACAGTTCAGATAGCTTTGCATTATGCTTCCTAATTGTAGCTTCAAGGATGCTTCTCTCTTCTTCAAAGCCCTTCTGAGCACCCTTCTGATCATTTGTCTTCCTCTCCTTAGCAAACTGATCTCTTTCCAAAATTATTACTTTCTCAAATTTACTAACTTGTTGAGAAAGCTTTAGACATTTAAGCTCTAGAGTCTTCTTCTCTTGACCATTTTTCTTGGAAATTAATGAGAACTTCAGTGCAAACTTTGAACTTTCCTGTTCAAACTCAGATTTGTCCTTGACAAACTCTTGATTTAAGTCTGATAGTTTATGTTGAAGATTAGTGTTTGCACTCTTCAAGCTCATGAACTTCTCCCCGTTCATCTCTACAGACTCTTGCTTCTGTATTTGAGCTTTTAATTTAGAAAATTTCCTTTTAAGATCAAAGTTCTCAGCTTCCAAAAGCATTATCTTATCTTCACAACGCCCAGAACTCTGCTTTAGAAGTTTTTCATTGACTTCCTTTTATGTTCTTACTTCTTCTCTCAGTAACTTTCTTTCATCAGAATATCTCTTTGATCTCTTTGAGTAGTAGTCAACTGAGGAAGCAAGATTTTTGTTCTCTAAATTGAGCTTTTTAACCATCTTCTCATCATCATCAGAAAAATATCCCATTTTGAATTATCTGATGTGATCCTTAGAAAAACTAAGTCTGGTTTGCGTTTTAAGTGGATCGTGCAAACTTGAGGTTTGCGTTTGAAGTGGGTGGCGCAAAACACAGATTTTCGTTAGGCTTGAGTGGCGCAAATGGAGGTTTTCTTGAGAAGTGGGTCGCGTAAAGTTGAAGGTTTGCGTTTAAAGTGGGTCGCGCAAATGGAACTTTGCGTTTCACTTGGGTTGCGCAAATCTGACTTTGCGCTACACGTTGAAAGCGCAAATGAAGGTTCGACCGGGAAGATGTAAGAACCGGTAAAATGTTTGACCGGTAAGTTGTAAAAATGATGCTCGACCGGTATAATTTTCTTTCGACCGATAAGATGTAAAAAGATGGGTCGACCGGTAGTAAATTAGTGGTGAGTTCGACCGGAAGTGTTGTGTTAACAAAGTTAAGGTTTGACCGGTAAAGATAAGATTTGACCGATATAAAAAGATTTGACCGGTAAAAAAAAAAATTTGACTTCGACCGGTATATTGCAAATCCTTGACCGGTATATAAAACAAAGATGGACCGATAGGTTGCAAATAGATGGACCGGTATCTATTTCTTGAGAATATGAGAGAAGAGGACACGTGGAGAGATTTATTTGAATTGGTGGACACGTATCAAAGAAAGTGGACCAAGTATCAAAGATGGTGGACACGTGAAAGAGTTTGGAAAATGAAAGTTTCGAAATGCTTTTGAGATATGCACGACCGATACACATGAAAGAGTGTGGACCGATAGGAATTCCTTGAGTGGACCGATATGTTTTGTAAAATAATGTAAATTGGACCGATATTAGAGAGAGGACCGATATGAAATTTAAATTTCTCGACCGGTATTAAGGCTTCGACCGGGAAAGTTAAATTGACCGGTATATTGCAAATGAAAGGACCGGTACAATGTAGTTCGACCGGTAGCTTTGTTCTTCGATAAAAACAGCCTGTAAACCCCAAATCGACCCAACTAGAAATCGATTTACCACACCAAAATTTGACAATATGATCTTCTTATCAATTAGAACAAGATACAACCATCTGATTTCGAAAACAACCACAAAATTAAAATTTGGATTGATAGCACAGTGATCTTTAAGAAATGAAGAACACAGAGTCTAAATTTTGATTTTGAATCTGGATCAGGCTCTGATACCAATTGTGAGTCCATGATCGTTACCAGATAAATCAAACAACAAAACAATAACGATTACCAACCTGTTTAGATTATAAACGCGGATTACAAAGGGTCGATAATGTTGATCAGTTTTGCTCTCTCTGTTTTACACCTTGAATATGTGTTGTGTATGTGTTCTATTCTTAATCTTATTGTAGAGAGAGAGATAGCTTATCAAACAAACAATCTAACATATAATATCTAGATATCTAATATCTAGATATTATATTTAAAACTAATATAATAACTAAATAATATCTAAAACATAATATCTAAATAATATAATATCTAGATATTATAACTTTGACGCTTATTACAAAATAGACCCTAGACTATTGTTGAGAGTGACTTTTCAGCTTTAACTTCAGATTGCGATCTTCGTATTGTATGATATTGAATCCAATGAGACTGTGTCCTAACAAATACAATAGCTTTGCCTTTTTACTCTATTTACTAACATCTTTTCTCGATGGACAATTTCGCGAATCATGGTTACACATTTTATTACACAACCTACACAATTTCTTTGCCTTTTTACTATTTTCAACTGCTTTTTCTTTACCACTCTTCAACCTCTTGCCTGTACCACAACCTTTGTTTCTTATTGATTTAGGATTGTGAATATCAACAACTTCTGGTTTTGACACACCAAGCAACGACTCCATAAGCTCTTTCCTATTGCGATGAGGAAGACTACATCCACTAGCCTCCAAATTGCTCTTCAACTCTTGTATTTTCAAAACAAAGTCTTCAAGCTTCTCCATATCATCAACTACTTGACCAATGCAATGATCAAACGCAGCTTGAGCATCATTTTCAAGTTGCTCACGACGCTCATTTTTTTCTCCATACCAATGACGTTTCTTCAACAATTCAGAAGAAATGAGATCTTTTCTCTAACGTTTCACTATAAATTGCAACGGTATCTCTTCAATGCACATATTCTTTAATACACAAAAAATATGACGACAAAGCAAACCGTAATGATGATAAAACAAGCAGCTACAATCCAAACAAACCAGTGGTCTTATTATGCACAACCTGCAAAAAATAATTAAATTCATTAATCACATTGAGTAAATAAATATAATTTAAAAACTAAACAAACCTTGTGATCAGACTCTTTCACATAAACCTCTAGATTTGAAGTACATTCACCATCTTTCCTTTTATTTTGAACCTTCTTCTTTTCAACAACAACAATAACATCAGAACCATCTACCAAACTCATAGATGATTGGAAACATGACCAGACAGATTCATTTATCTAATTCTGAACATCTATGAATATAGCACGAGTATATATCTTAGAAGCATGAACCTCAATTGGAAGGGGTGTGCTAAACTTAGGTACCGTTGTTCTTGTCTGATGATTAAGCAACCTATGATTATTCCGTTGCTTGTCCATAGCAGAATCAAATGAGTCAATAAAGGCCATAAGGTTTGCACCCTGATGAAAAAATAGGGAAAAGAATGATTTTTCACTCTCAGATCTTGATGTTGTTCTCATTAGACGAGCCATAGGAATATCCCTATAAAAAGATGGTATCCATCTATGCCTATTTTCATAAATATAAGCCAACCACTTGTGGCCAACAAGATCAAACTCAACAACTAAAGAATTCCATTTCTTTTCAAATTGAATAGCATCAATGTGTTCATCCCATATAAGAGCATGAAACCGTTTCTTGAAATCAGTATTTGAAATAATATTTGAAGAAATCTGAAAAAATAAAAATAATAATATCAGAATATATTAAAATTGAATACATTGAATATTAATGTTAACTGATATAAAACTAAAAATTGAAGATGGGATGTATTATTCAGTATGAATACACTTACTATTCAGTATGAATATACTTATTAAGTATGGATAAAAAAATTGGACTCATGATTTGGATGTGTTTTATTCAAACTGAATGTGTAGATTTATTCAGTTTGAATAAATGTATATATTCAGTATGAATAACACTTAAAAGAGTGAACTAAACACTTTATTCATAGTGAATAAAACATATGAAATATGGTTCTTTATAGATAATAAAAAATAAAAATAAAAGAAATACCTTTGAAGGCAATTTTGTACTAATGTGCCACATACAAAATCGGTGCCTTGAATCCGGAAAAAACTCAGAAACAGCTTGCTTAAATGCAGGACATTGATCAGTAACAACCAATTTTGGTTGCCTCCCAAAAGTTTTCAAGAAAGAATGAAGCAACCATTTATATGCCTCAATATTTTCACCATCAAGAAGACCAGCACCAATAATAACACAATTCTTGTGATTGTCAAATCCAGTGAATGGAACAAATACCATACAATACCTAAAACAAAATTTAATTAATACAAGATATAAAGAAAAAAAATACTAAAAGATATTATAAAACAAAAAACGATACTTACTTATTTGTTCAAAAGGTTGCATCAAATGAAACAATGTCACCAAACTCTTCAAAGTTGCATTTAGCTGTCTGGTCGGCCCAAAATACATAATTCAATAAACCTTCATCCCATTTATATTCAAAGGAATAATTCAGAACATACAACTTCCTATTATTCATTTTCCTCACAAATAAATTTGCATCGGTATCACCAATGAAACAATTACGATCCCGCTGAAAATTCTTATACTCAACCTTAGTACCACCTACCATTTCATACCCACCCTTCAACTGACAAAGAATGTTATGGGCTTGCGTAACACCAATATTTGCATTAGAAATCTTAAGAATCCACCTTTGTTGAGAATAGTCTAATTTGCGACTACTTTTCAGTAAGTGCTTAGAATCTTCATCAAATAAACAGTGGTTATTTTTATCTTCAAATGCATACAATCTAAAAGACCTCGCTCCTGAAACAACTTTGAACTTTACACAAGCTTCACAACCAGTTCTATGAATGTTAGTACTTCTTATCTTCTTATCCGATCCATCCAATGTATCTACCTGAATAGAATCTGGAAATCCAGCTCTATTGCATACAACATGCCTCAAAACAATCATCGAATATGCATTTCTTTTCACAGAAGATAGTCTAACATCAAATCGAGCTTTAGCAGCATAATTCTTATATATTTCAATACATTTCTCCAAAGATTCATAAACTTTCCCCACAACAGGCTTCAAATCATCATCAACAACAGGGATCCAAAACTTTACTCCATCAGTTCCATCAATTCCAATACTTGAAAGACCATCTTGTCCTCCACTATAAATTTGATCTATAAAACATATTAATAATGAATAAAAATTAAAATTAAAATTAAAATAACAAAAAAACAAAATACATGTAGAAAGAAATTTACAAAAAGATGATTATATATATACTTTATTCATCATGAATAAAATATATCAATCAGTCTGAATAAATATGAACACATATTCAAACTGAATATTAATGAACTATTCAGTCTGAATAAAGAATAATTGTTAATCAAATAACACAAAAACAGAACATGAATATTTTAACTATTCAATATGAATAAAGATGATATACATTTATATATTATCAATATTAAGTATGAATAAATATGACAACACATATTCAAATTGAATATTAACGAACTATTCAGTCTGAATAAAGAATAACTATTAATCAAATAACACAAAAACAGAACATGAATATATTAACTATTCAATATGAATAAACACATTATGAATATTAAGTATGAATAAAGATAATATGTATTGACTGTAAACAAATTCATAATGAATATTGTAGTTAGATTACAAAAAATCTAACTACATAAAGAACAAAATTAATTAAAAAAACAGAAACATCAAAAAGAGCTAATTTAAAGATAAATAATAACTTTAAAACTAACAACTAATTCAAAAGAACATTCACTTACACATTAATCAGATTACATTACAACAAAAAAAAAACTTACAGGTCGATGATTCCTCAACATTCGATAAACTGGAAAATATAGAAAAAGAATCAATTTCAGTGTTTCTTGTATCCACATAATCATAATCATCAACAAAATCAACTCTTTGATCAACAAAAAGTGTAGAATTCTCAACAGGAACAAAATCCATAGAAATCAATAAAAGAAAAAGAATCAAGAAAGAAAAAGAATCAAGAAAGATGAAGAAATCGATAAAGAAATCGATAATCAATAGATATATTTGGAAGAAATTGATGAAGAAAACGATAATCAATAGATCTATCTGGAAGAAATCGATGAAAAAATCGATAATCGCTAGATCTATATGAAAGAAATCGAGCTAAAAAAATAAGGAAAGAATCGTATAACTGGAGAAAGAATCGCGAGATTTCAGTTATTTAGAACAAATCGATTTGAGACAAAAATAGCGAATCTGACAAAAATACCCCAGGAGTTGTGATACACAATCGGCTCAAATATGGTTGTGATCAAGGGCTGAGATTTGTCCTCATGTGCACAACCAAAAATGGGTTTTCATTTGAACTTTCCTATATATATATATATAATTTACAGTGAAGGTCATGTGAGAAATTGAGGTTAACGTGAAAAACGTGAAAAATGGATCAAAACTATTGCTCACTTTTAATCTCATGCCCTCTATTAATTGCGCCTTAGAAGACAATTGATCTAATGCATCTCAATGCATCTTATCTCGATAACGGTTGATAACCACTTTTCACGCTTCCCACGTTGACTTCAATTTCTCTAGAACTGAACCCTATATTTACATAATCAAAAGTTTATGCATATATTTCTTATTAACTTAATATAGCTATAAAACACATATATATATATATATATAGGGGTAGTTTAATATAAAACCCCTACCATTTCATGCAACCTTTGAAACCCCTTTCTCATCCATTGATTTAAAAATGAACGACATAGATCACTTCATAGCCATTCAGAAAATCAATTTAATTTTTAATTTTTTTTTGCCAATTCATAGGTGGTAAAAGGGTATAATGGGAATAAAATATATTTGAATCATCTTCTAAACATGGAATCGTGATAATCAAATAATCAGTTCCCGGAAAAAACTCTCCCCGTTGATTCAGTTTCCGCAAAAAACTGCAAGAGGGATTATATCTAATTTTCTGAAACTGAATCATCTAAATGGCAGAGCGTAATCGAGGTATCTTCAAAGAAACTAAAATATTAACTGTATTGTTTGATGAAATGTTAATATTTAGGGTTTTTGATTCTCGATTCACAGGAAGAAGAAAAAGTTCAAGAATCATGCTGAAGTACTCTTTTTCCCGCTTCAAGAACACTGCGGCCACACCTATCGAGATCGATTTTGACAATGATGAGGAAAATAATGCACCTGCCGTCGAAATCGAGCATCCCCAACCACCTCAAGTCGTTTTCAATGAACAAATCATAGTCAACTCAGATTCAAACAACAGTCAATCGACTCAAAATGAAAGTATTTGAAATATCCGCAAATTTAACATTGCGAAATCAAGATTTGAAAACTAAATGAGAAAGGGTTTTTCTGATTGCATGTTACAATTTCTGGAAATGTAATCAATAATGGTTAATAGTAATTCCTACATTATTAGATATTTTGAAATTACGATTGTTATTGAAAACATTTTTTTAAATCAATAAATTAAAAAAGGGAACAACCTATACTGGAGAAAATAATTTTTTGGTTAATGATATTCTGTTTACAGTATTATGAACGTAGGAACTTCAAAAATATTCAAAATGTGTATTGTTTGGTTTAAGAAAAAAGCATGTTTATATATTCATTAACGCAGTTTGAGAATAAGTCTCTGAAAACCATGAATGATGAATAACGATTTAGTATTCACTGTTGAATATTCATGAACATAGTCATGAATACACATTCATGACACATCTTGGATGAAGTGTGTTGCATGTTGGGTGAATCATCAAACAAATGATGACAAATTTTGACAACGAAATCATAAATTTGAATTAATGATTCTGAAAATAAAAAAACACCGCTAATTACCAACTAATATGGATTCTTAAAACAAAATAGAGGAACGGAGACGCTAATGAAAGATTTGACGATAGAAGACCGGGAGAGACACACTGCGGAAGTGAAAGGTAACTCAACCATAACTTATGATGAGGGTAAAGTTGCAACTAGTTTTGAATAGTTACTAAGTACATTTCCAATTCATGTTGAATCAAGGAAAAGAAACAGCTAAAACGAAGCAGAAAGATAAACCACTAAGAGCATACAGTCGAAGAAAAAAGGGAATACAGGTATAAACTTACCATAGTTATTAGAACCATCACATTGAGAGTTCAAGTCGGTACCGATCATTAATATTGGGAGTTCGTCTAGATCCACAAGAATCACAACACATGCACGCTTACAGAAAACAAACGAGATGAATGAGCCTACTGCAGAGAAAATGGGAACAGGTTTGAAAGACAAGGGCTCAGCAAGTAACACAACCATAAAGACAGAAGGTAACTCCAAAATAACTATTGTCAAAACCTTTATGTAGATCACAAGTTTATCACCAACATAATCTAAATGTTTATGCAGGGAATTCGGAACAATTGAATCCAACGGATATGCACCCTGCAGATAACCCATTAGAGGACACAGAGAAGAAAAGGAAACCAAAAAATTCAGATACATCTGATTCCATCAGAAAACGAATAAAATTCGCCACTCTAAGGACACGGACGTCCCCCAAGACACTGCATGACACTATAAAAGGATTAACCCCAGATCAGGAAAAAGCTGTTAATGAATTAGGTTTAGGCTCATTGATCAAAATGACGATATCTGGAGTACCATCGAAGTTAGAATTTTTCGTTGTAGACATGCTTGACACTAGGAAGATGCAACTAGATTTGCGCACAGGCAGTATAGCGATATCAGTAGAGTCTGTACATGAGATATTAGGAGTTCCAATAGGAGGAATAGACCTACTAGAGTCGGATGACAGGAGTTTTGGACTGAAACTGACAAAGGACTGGAGAAGACAATTCGAGAAGCTAAACATAAGGCCAACAGATATAATGACCCTTATTCTACAGAATAACAACTCAGATTTTATGTTCAAAATGAATTTCCTACTTTTGTTTGTAAACCTAATGGCAGACTGTAACAGTATGGGAAGTTGCAACCTCAACTTCATAGCAAAGTTACGGAATGAGGTGTTGGTGAACGAAATAAACTTGAGCAAATACATCTTTGACAAGTTGAAGACAAGCAAGGACAAATGGAGGAGGGATAGTGACATGTGCTTCTATGTTGGACCCCTTACATACCTCACTGTAAGTACTTCTACACCATCATGGAGAAGCAAATATATGTATAATAAGAGACAAATTCATTTGAATAGAAACATTATTCTAAATTGCAATACATACCATGCACTTGACAGAAAATGATAAGCATGTGAACCTTATACATTCAGACACCCCCCGTTCGATTTGATACCAATTTAAAATATATATATATATATATCACGAACTAACCTCCAACTATTTCTAAACTATTAACAATTGAATTTTCATACAACTGATTTATGTAGAAGCCACTATCAGCGACAAGGTAGAAGTAGAAGTAAAAAACCAACCATTAAAATGTGGAATATGGGACACCTGAGAAAAAGAGAAATGACAGAACTTGATAATGGTGGGTTCGGATTGCTTCCAATAAAAGTGATGTACCAAGCTAAAAGGCCTTTTTTCAAAGGAGAATGCAGTCAAGTTCCGCAAACACCTCTGGCAAATTTAGGGAAGCAGGTTTATAATCTACTATATAAATGAAACCACTATAATTTAAATATCTTAAATTCATGTTTTTTGTTTGGACAAAGGTATGTTGGATACCTAGACCTGCTGATGAACCAATTGATGAATGCGAGAGGCGAGGCAGAGAAGTGGCTAGAAAGTGCAACAAAAGCATTCCCAAATGACCCTGCATTTGAGAAATACAAAAAGGATCTGGATACTCTGTTCAATACAAGCAGGTGGACTTCAAGTCATGGACAAAATGAATCAAAAGGGGAAGAGAAAGAATTTGAAACTTCCATGGCAATGGTCGTTTACGAGGACGTCTATACACCTGCAGAAATTGACGCATGTTGGGAATCACCTACCTTTGTAGCAGAAGTTTTTGAGACAGTTGAGACTGAAGTTCAAAAGTCAGAGGATAAGAAGTCTTCATCAAAAAGCAAAGACCATGATTTTGTAGTGGAAGCACCTTGCTTTGACCTTGGCATAAGCCCTGAAAAAACACACTCAGCCAGTGCACATGTTCCACCAAATCCACAAGCACTCACATCAGCATTGAAGTCATGCAGCTGCCATGGAAGTCAAGACAAGGGTAAGAAGGCAGTTACATTTTCACCTATACCGATGACTTCGTACTTTGAGGACATCGAAGACAAAGACGAAGGTGTAGAACAAGGGCAGGAAGCTCTACGGGAAAACAGACAAGAGAAAAGACCAGCAGATCATCTACGTTCCCCGTATGTTCAACGATGTGTCGACTTTAACGTCACTACAGAAGAGAAACGTGTACATGGGTGGGCGTTAGCAGCCCTTGGGGATACACTGTAAGTACTTCAAATTCATACATGAAACTTTTTAAGCCCTTTGAAAATGCTGACATTTGCTTAACCTGAATTGTTAGTCCCTGATTCAAGTTCTAAATGTAACAACTAATCAAGATGAACAATTTTTAAAATCATATGTCATTGATTTCCAAATCACAAGTTACAAATCATACACTTTCTCTCTCTATACGCTTTCTCTCTCTCTCTAGAATGAATAATCAATAACCTCTTCTCTAATCTGCTCACACTCTTACTTACTGATTGTTACTCAAAGATTACAAGGAAAGGACTATTTATACTAACAAACAAATACAAGAAACAAAACAATAGCATTGACTTTGACTTTATTAACAAAGACTTTGACTTTCATGCTTGAGAGTTGACCTTTGATCATTGACTTTAATCTTCATTCTTTATGATCTTGAATCCAACAAATATGTGCTCTAACATTCTCCCCCTTTGGATCAAGATCATCTCTAAAAGATTTTGCAATGCGATCTTCTCTCTTTAAGCTCAATTTTCTCCCCCTTTCTGTACAAACAATACAATCTCCCTCTTTGTAGTAAAAATGATTTTCTCAACCAATCAACATTCTCCTCCTATCCATATGAAAAAATTGACATACTCCCCTTTCTTTGATAAACACAGTATCTTCAAAAACTTTCAACAATCTTCCCAAAATCTGATTTTCAAGAATAATAGCATTCTCTCCCAAGATTATAAACAAACCTCTTTCAGACATAACTCTGATTGCTTTAGCAAATTATCTTCAACAAATCTGAAATCTTTAACCTCTTTCAGCTTTGAACAACAATCTTTCTTTAACAACCAATTCTTGAACATTTTCTCCCATCTTTAACATTTCTTGATACCATCTCCCCCTTTTTGATGATTTGAGCATCGATACCATCAAAACTTTCTCCAAGAAATGTCAGTATCAATTCTGACCACTGATCGTTTGAACTGAGCCTCTGAACATCTGCCGATCCAACGAATATATTCATCCGAATCTTTTCAAATTCAGACAAAATATGAGTGTAACACCTAAATTAACAAATGAATCAGTTAAGATGTCTGTCAGTAACACGAAGTCACTGTGTGTAACAAATACACATTGTAAAGGAGCTTGTGTGAAGTTCACTCCCCCAGGACTTCCATCCAATCATCGAAACACCACAAAGGAAATTTCTATGAATGTTATGACAAGAAAACAAATTCCTTGTGTGCTTGTGAAAGTGTAGAAAGAATTAAGCACATGATGATTGTTTTTTATACAGGCTCAACATTGTGTAAACACATGAGACAACAGTAGTATAACACAAACTCAATATGCATGATCGAAGTGCGGAGGTGGGGCAGACTTCCTTCTTTTTTAATATCCAGATTTTCCAAATGAAAATCAGATAGATAATATGCTGCGTCCCCTTGAAATATGAAACATTTTCTTTTTAAGAAGAAAATGAGTGGCTGGTGGGGTTTTAGTCAAGAGTTGGCATGGGCTAGATGCCTGTTTCAATAATGTTCACCAAGAATTGTGAAACATTAGTAATGTGGTTGCCCGGCTCAGAAAGTAGTTGGTGCAGAGTTTGATATTCTTTTACTCTGTTCTCTCACCCTCTTTCTTTTAATCATTAATCTCACATCTAACCAAACTCTCTTTTCCATTTTATCTCAACACACAACCCACACTCATTTCTTTTTGACTCCTCACACTTAATCACTAAGGATTAACTTCTTGGGTAGGAAACACTGGTTAACGTGAATCCATAGAAGTTTCATTTAAGTCCTAGCACAAAGAACCCATATTTTCCTATGAAGCATATGTTGCTCAAAATGGTTTAACTTGAACAGTTAAAGCTCAAATACAAGTCAGATATGTGTATGCTCAGAATATAATCATGAAGATATGAGCATTTTAAACATTGAAGATATTTCAAACAAGTAAATTGAATGAATAGACATCAATGCAAGAGACTTGTTTGAAAATCTGACATTGTATGAAAATGATAAGAAAGAAATGATATAGCTGTTTAGGTTTATGGTCAAAACTAATGGATATTGTCTATATGAAACAAAATATAGACATTCTTGAATGAAACGTTTAGAAATGAATTAACGCTCAATATTCGTTGAAGTTCAAGCGGGGTGTCTTACCATCGAAAAATATGTTTCAAATTTGAGACATGGTAAGAACATTTTAAACAAGAAATCAAACCGGTGTGTGTGAATACTTGAAAGTATATAGAAAAGACAATACGCAAGTATTTATCTTTGGAAACACACAATTTGTAAAACATTCAAATTCAAATAAAATGAAAGCATTTAAAATTACACTTCCAATTCATGAAATCTGTTTAAGAATCTGGAAGTGGTTTGAACATTTAAGAATATGTTTTCTATGATTGAAAGTCGTCCTTCTTTCAACCATATATGAGATTAAGATAAGAAATTTAACCTTTGCCATTCAGTCTTAAAACTCATGAAGTCAAGCTTAAAATTATAATGATATGATCGTGATAGCTTCTCTCAATCTGCAAAAGTCTCAAAGTCATGTCAAAGCAACTTTATTCACAAATTTATTGAAAAGTAAAAAACAGAAAGCTGTAAAACGTTGAATGTACGAGTTCTGATAAGAAGTAATCAGAAATCATAATTCATACTCCCTTTGAAAATATGCATCTGTAATTTGTCAATGAAAAGGCACATGATAGAGATCTACAACTCCTCCTGAAATGTAGTTCGTCATATCTTCCAAATACATATTTCCAGAAACATATGTTTTCCCCCTTGAAGGTTGATGTCCTCATCTGAGTATCGGAGTACAATTTCTTATTAGCCCGGGAGTATCATCTCTTTCCTCATTGAAGTACGAGTCCTAAACTGTTTGTTTAGAAGTCAAACTTCGTTGAAGTACGGGTCCTGAACTGATTTATTCAGAAGCCTCGGTTCTCTTACTCCCCCTTGACTGTAGGTGTCTGCAACACAGATTCATCCTTCGGCTTTGGTACCCACTGGTATTTGGGTCCATAGTTGTTAGTTGCAGTTCTAATGGGAGTAATAGAATAAGAACCATACTAGTAATGATCACTAGCGTTATGAACATAATCATATGTATGACAGTAAGAACAATACCTATTTCTAGAAAACCTGATCAATTTATCTCTCGAATAAGAAAAATCAGGTTTACCTTTTCGCACTTTGTTCTTCTTTGCTATTGATGCATGTACAAATGATTTGTTACTTTTCTTCTCATCCTTCTTTTCATCATCAGCCGGTTTCACCTTCCATACTAGCTTTTCTTCTTGATATCTCCTTTTTCTCCTTCTTCTGAATGTATCTGAACCATCTACATTTTGATCATAGAAAATGTTAGTTCTACGAATCTGATCATATGATTTAACTGACCTTTTTGATGAAACAGTTTGCTTATGTGAGCTTGCAGCTGTCTTAAACGAACATTCAGAATCAGCTGAATCATCTCGAGGTGTGTGGATTTGTGACTCTGGAGTCGTTTGCTCAATCACCACCACCTTGGAAATGATATCTTCAAGCTCTTTAATCCTTGAAGCGAAACTGTCTCTTTCTTCAATGAGCAGGTCAATCTTCTTTTCGAATTCAGACTTCGTTTTCTTCTCTTTCAGCGCACTTTCTGATAGTTCAGATAGCTTGTCAGTAAGCTTCTTGATCTCTGCCTCAAAGATGTTTCTTTCTTCCTCAAAACCAGTTTTAGCATTCTTTCTCTGACCAAATATTTCCTTGAAGATTCCCACATTCTTCTGCTCAATTAACTTCTTTTCTTTTGCAAACTTTTCTCTTTCCAAAATGATTACTTTCTCAAAATCTGAAATCTGTTGAGAAAACTTTGTACATT
The DNA here is from genome assembly GCA_954870635.1 of Arctium minus. Classification (NCBI taxonomy): domain Eukaryota; kingdom Viridiplantae; phylum Streptophyta; class Magnoliopsida; order Asterales; family Asteraceae; genus Arctium; species Arctium minus. The sequence goes on from OX941095.1 coordinate 37,915,898, forward strand.
TTAACTCAACTGTCTTCTTCTTGTCAGCACATTTTCGTGAAAAATCTGAGAACTTTTTAGCAAACTCTTTCTTCTCACTCTCAAAAACATCTTTTTCTTTGACCATCTTTTGTTCCAAATCAGATATTTTCTTTATAAGCTCAGCATTAGCATCTTCTAAAATTTTAATCTTCTCCTCATAACTTTCAACAGATGTTGCTTGCTGGAATTGCACAAACTGATTTTCAAAGTCAGAGATCTTTCTTTTCAGCTCAGAATTTTCAGATTCCAAAATCTTTACTTTTTCTCTTAAAGACAACTTTGAGTTATTTTCAAGCTGATCCCACAACTGTTTTCCTGTAGCCTTTTTGCTATCTAATTGGATATAAATATTCCTTGCAAGATAAACGCTTTGGCCAATTTATCCGCTTCATATCTCTTTCTTTGCTCATCTGAGTATTCCTTACGTGGTATTGGAGACTCTTTTCTTTCTGTGTATCCATCTGCTCCCGTAAAAGAATAAATCGTTGTTGGAGTTTTCATATTTCCATTCTTCAAAGATATTTTGATATATTTTCCCAATTCATGTTGGTCAATAAAGTCTAGAAAATGATTTTTCCATTGTTCATACTCTCCTCTGAAAAGTATTGGTGGCTTCTCATCCGTACTGATTGTAAGAGCTTCACTGGAAGTCATTATGTTACAAAAAGAACTTGACAAAAACGATCGTTAGTCCAAATGAAATCACACACTAAAATTTCGAAAATCAAATTCCTAAAATCACAAAGTCTGGAATTCGCAAGTTATACAGAAATATAAAGAATTCGCAAACAACAGAGAGGTACACAGAATTCGCAAACTACACAAAGAAGAGCAACGAATTCGCAGACTACAAAAACATTCAGAATTCATAAGATTCAAAATAGAATTCGCAGCACACACACTTGTGAATCCTTAAGAATTCGCAATACTCACACTAGCGAATTCTATTAAAATAATGAGGAATTCGTAACACTCAGGCCTGCGAATTCTGTTCTTTGTGATTTTTCAAACAAAATAAGACTTTTCGCAACACTTTGGACTGCGAATCTGTAACACCCTTAAATCTGAAGATAACAACTTATAAATTTTTTTCTAAATACATCAATAAATACTTCGAACTACAACATAAATTGAGAATTAACTTCAACACTCATGTTCATCCTATACATACACTCTATGAAAAGGACGAGTGTTACTAAACCCTATAACAGTTACCAACTCCAACCTGCGGAAGACTTCACCGACTACTCACTCTTGTAAGGGTAAGGCTCAACTCTTCAAAGAACTGCTAGAATCGAACCCCCGAAATGAACCTGATGCACATGCCGACAAATAAAAAGGTTAGGATTAACGCCTAGTGAGCTCAAGAGTTTTAACATGAATGAATATATCTTTAAAAGAAAGGAATTCAGTTTAAAGCAAGATCCTTCGAAATATTATACTTCAAAACGGAAACGACACATTTTCCCATAATATACACTTTTAAAGACAATGCTCCCAAACACACATTTCTTATAAAACGATGCAACCCGTAACTCACGTATAACGGGGTCATAGTTCGATACTCAAATGTGTTAAAATGTAAATAATACTTCATAGCCCCAAAACACCCAAACTCGGGTGGGACATAATACTCGACCCTTAAATAACGGAAAACAATCCATATAAATATGATACGCCATTAAAACATGGAACTGAAGCTTAATACTCACGCAACCATAAAATGGAATGAAATCCAAGTATCAAAACATGGACAATTAAATATCCAAAATACATCGGGCCGACAACGGGGGATACCCGTATCCGTGGAGAGCGGAGGAACACAAAAGTATGCCACTCAACTAACGTTCATCGCATGACACGTAACGGCATGAAAGCCAAAGTGTCCCTACGAATCCTTGACAAGTTTCACCCAAAGAGACAAGGTACCTTGATGCCAAAAAGACACCCGAAAGGCCCGACACACCCGAGGACTACAACCATGGCATTACCCCGACAGCGGAGATCTAGGCACACACCCACACAGTGGCGCCCAAGACTACCTCCTCCTAGTGCCTACTTGTCAAGTATTGGTCATAAAACATGAGTCCCGGAGTCCAACCCCATACCACCCAATTGACCATAAAATAAGACTGACTTATGTGCCTATGGATCCAATACAACACAGTCTAAAAAATACAAGACTACACATGAGTGACAAAAGCACTCGAGCCTGTAATGATTATAAATATGCAATAAAATGCATCAAGATGTAAATCATAAATTGGACTCTACATCGAGTCATTAAAACCGGACAAATGTCCTCGAGACTCTTTTAAGCCAACACCGAGCTAAAATGCTCAAAATCCATTTACCAACAATTACCGGTCCCCCAAATAATGAAATGTCTTTAAACGACGTTTACGAAGACACATACCTCAAAGACGGGATTAACCCAAAATTCAACACATAATGGGACCAAAAGTTTTCCAAAGGGTTTATGAATGCAAATACACCAAAATGCATATAACATGAAATAGACTCCATTTATACAAAATCGTCAAAGATGTATAACTCATAAAATAGATCTTACTTGTACAAAATCACCAAGAATACGTAATTCATGCTATTTAACTGTTGAAACGTTCAAGGCCCAATATAAGAATTTTAAGAGGTTAACACAACCCAAGTTTACCAAATATGAAAACTTTATCAAAATACTCACTCTTTCACAATTAACCAAGTAAAACATATTTTACTTCAAATTACTCAAAACTTATCATCAGTTAACCATTTCATGTAAAACACTTTAAAATAAACATTTTGGCATGTACACCGTTTTCACAAATCAACTTCAACTCACCTTGCTAGATTTAGGCTAAATCTAGGTTTTACCCAACGAGCTCTTTTGAAGGGCGCTTGAATCCTCAAGCCAAAAACTTCCAAAACCTAGATCCAAACACTCCAAACCATAAATATCCATAATCAACCACATAGAAACATTTCCCAACATTATATACCAAAATCCCTAAACGAGATCAAAACCCTAGTTTCTCCAAAACTAACAAATCCGAGATCTGATAAACCAAACACTAGGGAAACATCCAAAGAACATTTATAACCTTAAATCAAAGAAGCTTACCATTAAAGATGACGAGACTTTCCGAGGACACCCAAACCAACTCTTCAACCCGAGCTCCCACACTTTGAACTTGATGAGGAAGATGAAGATGGAGGTTTTGTGGTTCAAGATCCCACTAGCTAGATGATGAAGGATCATGTGGTTCAAGGGGGAAAACCCTCAAAATAGGTTAGGTTCGACTTTGGGGTTTGGGGGCCGATTTGGGAGAGAAAAGGGGGTAAGATTTAGGGTTTGGGATTGAGAGATATGAGGCTAAAGGTTAAAAAATCGGTTTTTAGCTCGACAGTGGGATTACGCGGGTTACGTCGCGACCTTAAATAGCGGCATAAGTCGCCCGTTTCCCAGAACACACTTCCATTGACTCCAAGTCGCGCCACAACTCGCGGTAACCCAAAACTCCGTTGTCTCGCGTCTTCGTGCCTGGTTCGATTCTCGATGATTCCATATCAAAACTCATCTGATTTCCCAACACCTTTACGTTCCAAAAGCCAAAAGGCTCCCAAACTAGCACTAAAGGAAAACTCCAATTTACGGGTGTTACAGAATCCTTTGCAATTCGCAATGCACACAGATAAGAATTCTAAGCAATTCGCAATATAGCCATCTGCGAATTCTATCCTTATGTTTTTCAGAAAATCAACAATGCGAAAACTGAAAAATCTACGAATTCTTGGAACTTTCGGTTAATTCTTCGACACTCTACGAGTTCTTTGGAATTTTTACGAATTCATTGATCTCTGAGAGTTCTTTATGATGAGTCTTGCGAGTTCTTCGTGGACCTTGCGAGTTCTTCAGATCTCGAAGAAAAATCATCCTGAATGGCTCAAAAACCAACTTATACTCCAAATTTCGATCTGAGACTTCGACAAATTGACCACTAACACACCTAGAACCAAAAACTAGCAATGAATTTCAACCTAACTCACAAACTATTACAATTCGATTCAAATTACAGTGCATAGAACTCGTGTAACTCGAACTTAACAAATCTAAAAATTAAACCTCAATTACAGTGCAAAACACTATTCAGACTATACAAACTCGATCGAAAACAATACACAAACTCATTCCTATCAATTACAAACTCAAATTCGACCAAAAACTCAAAATTCGATTCAAGAACTCAAGAACACAGTGTCGACTCTGAATTTTTCTTGATTTCAATCTGGATCTGCTCTGATACCAATTGTTAGTCCCTAATTCAAGTTCTAAATGTAACAACTAATCAAGATGAACAATTTCTAAAATCATATGTCATTGATTTCCAAATCACAAGTTACAAATCATACACTTTCTCTTTCTATACGCTCTCTCTCTCTCTCTAGAATGAATAATCAATAACCTCTTCTCTAATCTGCTCACACTCTTACTTACTGATTGTTACTCAAAGATTACAAAGAAAGGACTATTTATACTAACAAACAAATACAAGAAACAAAACAATAGCATTGACTTTGACTTTATTAACAAAGACTTTTACTTTGATGCTTGAGAGTTGACCTTTGAGCATTGACTTTAATCTTCATTCTTTATGATCTTGAATCCAACAAATATGTGCTCTAACATGAATAAATAAGTCAAACTTTACTTTCACACATAGGGACAATGTTTTCTAAGGGAAAGATGGCACATACATGAATCAAGGGTCAATGGAAAGCTTGGTAGCAAACATATCGGTAAAAAAAAAGAGGTGATAGATACATGGGCATCCTTGTTGAATTATGAAGAACAATACCGAAATCGCGACTCCCCTAAGCACTATTTCTTCAATATAAACATAGTGGTATGCAAATTTTGTTTTATCTATCCATCAATTCCAATATAGTATTGCAAATTTGACACAACACTAACAAAAAAATGGCAGCTACAACATGGCAGCTACAACAAGGACCAAAAGACATGCTATGCAACTAAAAGGCATTGATCTAGTAAGTTTACATCAACTGAAGTTATACTATAATGATAATCAAACTTCATTAAGCCTGAAAACAATTAACGATACAAATATGAACAATAGGTGTTTTTCCCAATGATAAAGAACAAACACTTTTATGTGCTCGTATTCAACCTGAAAAACCCAGATGTAGTAATCCTGGACAACCAGCATGCAAATCCAATGGATGATGATCAATTGTACAAGAATTATGCCTATGCAACTGATGTGATGGTATTATACTCAATGCCAAACAAACATTTACACACTATTATTGATTCCAACATTCACTTTTTGTTGACAAATATATATTGACGAATTATTTCAGCAAATGTTAATGATTAAACATTTGAAGACACTCGATAATCCAGTAGCAGAAGCAATTGACAGCATTGGCCAGAAAAGAGCACAAATGGATTGGCAAACACACCACAATTACGACGACAACGGCGTGTTTGTAATGAGGATGATGGAAACCTTCATGGGAGATCTAAGGAAATGGTGAACAGGATTCGACAGCATGTAGAAGAAGCAGGCAACTTAGATATTGGACTTGAAGATGAAATACGTTGCGAAGATTATTCTAAGCGACTTCAACAAAAAGAAGGAATGGGTTCAGAACTAGGTTGCGAAGTTCTTCACTATACCACCGAATGTTCGGAACGACATACTAAAGCATGCAAACTCAGTTCGTTGGGAGAGAATCATGCTTTAGATATGCTTTATAAACTGAAGACAGTATTGCATATTTTCTATTTCGGCATTATTAATTTAGAACACCTAATGAGAAGTACTCAAAACAATCCAACACTAAGAACACATTTAAAGAACACAAAGACTAAATCTTAGAGAGAAAAGGAAAACTATCAACCTGTTTGAAATCTTGCAAATGAGAAGTCTTGAGCTGAAAGCGTGAGTATCAAGGTGCTACCTCCATCCTTTATATACTATCCAATGTAATGAGTGCAAAGGACATAGAGCAGTAAAGGCATGGGAGGTTGAGATATTGTCAATAAATTAAAAGATATTTGATGTGACTTATCACAATACAAAAGGTAACTTTTGTACTATGAAAGTACAATATCTATATAAAATATTCATGGGAAAATCTTTTTGAGATCAATTAGAAAATAAACGTCTCAATCACATTTAGACCAAGTGTATATCTTCTCAAAGAAGGAAGTTTCCATTCCCATTGTCAGAAGATCATTGGGAATGACGAAGTATGTCAAATCAAGAGGGTTTGACATAAACGGTCTTACCGATAAAGAAGCAATCGGTAAGAAGGAAAACTGTTGAAGAAGTGGCAGAGATGTCGAACAAAGAGTTAGGCAGATGAGGGTTGTGCCGAACAAAGGAGATTCGACAACAAAGAAAGAAAGAGTCGAAAAGGAAATCGGCATGGGGATGATCTGCCGAATAGGAATCGGTAGGCCAGGCTTAGTTCACTTTGAAGTTCATCTCAATCCGCATTATAGACTTCCTTCATGTTGATTTCAGTTTTTCTTCGACTCACCGATCTGTTTAACCGTAACTAAACTATTACAAAGAACCATAGTACAGAGTACAAACATCAATAAAGACTAAGGAGAGCTTATCTTTAAATCTTAGATGACCCAACAATCTCCCCCTATTTGATGATAACATCTCATATAACATAAAGTAAATGAATAATGCATTTTGACCCTTTTTCATACTCTTTTGGGTTCTTTTTCACATAGACCATTCTTTTTGTTTCTTTTTGGATTTTTTAGAGTATTCGACATTTACAAGTATAAAAGAATGAAATAATGAAATGTACAAGCTATTTACGATAAACAAGAATTACTCAATGTATTAATCTTTTAAGAAGATTACAATACAAAGGAAAAGTAAATAAATACAAACATAATAACTACACCGAGTTTATTCAAAAGAAAAATGCGGTTCAGCATCCCTCTTCTTAAGTTCATCAGTTGTAGCCACATAGAGATCCCTTGCCGAAATTGGAATTATTTGAATGATTCCATGGAGAAAGAGGGTGTCGGCAATAGGGATTTGACTTGATCTGAAGAAGGAGATCTGCCCAAATGCATCGTTGAAGAAGATTCCATGAGTAGGCTCTGTAATCACAGTGGTTGAAGGAAGAGGAACCGGAGTCGGTAAGGATAAATCCATATTTGAAGTTTTCAGAACCTTTCCTTATTTAGACATTTGAACAAACACGTCTTCCTTTTTAGATCTCGGCTTCGATTTGGGAGGAGGACGACCAGACATTAAGTTGTTGATAAACTCCTCTTCAGCTGGAGTATGGACAATGTTGTATGTCTTTCGGTAAGTCCTGAACTTTGTTTGGAGATCTGCAAGGTATTTATCAACCTCAGCCTTGAGAGAACTTCGGCTCTTTACCAAGAAGATACCAATTTATACCCATTCCGAAACTCCGAACCGAACAAGAGAATCTAGTCTGTCCACAGATTTAGAAGCATCATCCCTTGTAATCGTTAGCCGAATGACATTGCAGCTTGAAGACGGTCTGATGATTTTGACATCTGTGATTTTTGCAGAGGTCCGGCGTCTAGTGAGAGCTTTGTGGTACCAATCGATACACAAAGATTTTATCTCTTCATTTTTTCTTGCCGAGTCCTCCAGGGCACTCAACTGAGCTTTGATTGCATCGGTAGGAGATTTTGTAGCTTCTTCCTCAGCCAACTTCAATGCCAGTTTGGTATCTTTATCACGAGCAATCTGGGCTAATTTTGCAGCTTTAAGTTCTTCTTCAGATAAGCCCAAGTCAGGAGAGGTAGATTTTGGGGGAGCGCGATAAATACCACCACCGTCGGCAGCTTTCTTGATGAGAGCATCTTTGAGACGCGTTTCTTCAGCAGCCACTTCATCCGGTGTTAACTTTGTTTTGCCCTTATCTTTCTTGGGCAGTTTCTCCCCCTTAGACTCTTCGACCACCTTAGGGTGGTCGGTTCCCTCCTTTTCGGTAGTAGCTTCGGCAGGATCGGCATCAGTTGGAGCAGAAGTAGAAGGTTGGTGGACAGGAGCAGCAGTAGAAGGTTCTCCCTGACTCGTACTGGAAATACAAATGTGAGGTAAAATTTGGTCCCCCTCAGTAGTATAAGGTTTCTTCCCCTCGGTAGGTTTCTCCCCCTCAGTACGAGCCGGGGAAGAAACACCAGCCTTGGCCGACACACGGCCAAGGCGTCGATCAATACGCTCCAAAACTGTGCGATCATCCGGAGTGAAAGCCGAATCAGTGATGTCGATGTCCAGAGAGTGAGCACAGTATTGAGCAACCGCAGCAGGCATAGAATCTAGACGCTGATTTAAACTCTGAAGGGAACTGAGAATTTGAGAGTTGATAGATTCCTGTGCCAAAGCTTTCTGCCGAAGACTGATGAGATCCTGATCCCGTGCATCAGAGGCGGCTTTGAGAGCGGCTACTGACAATGTCAAGGAGATATTGTTATCATTCAACCTGATAACCTCCTTAAGCACCGCATCGAGAGAATCGGAGAGAGGAGAACAAAGGTTGTCAAACTGTTGGTGCATAACATCTAAGCACCGAAAGATGTCTTTGTTGAGGTTGACACACTCAGCATTTTGTTCCTTGATGAGCTGAAGCAGACCGTCAAGGAGAGAATTTTGAGTTTCCAGAGAGGCCAAAATCTCTGGATCCCTCATGGTTTTCCTTAGCAACTCATACTGAGTGCCAAGAAAACGTACCTGTCGATTTGTATCCAGAATATCGGCAAGCACTTCTGCAGGGAGAGAGATGGGGGGTTGAGCAGCCGAAGAGGTAGATGCCGATGGTCCAGGTTTTTCGGTATGATGAGAAGGAGACCGTGGAGGGGTAGACGGTTTTTCGGTAGGTGATGGTTGTTTGGGAGAGTGTTTCAGTGAATGTAACGGTGAAGGCTTCGGTGAAGGCATGGGCGAGAGTTGAGGAGACTCTCCATTTGAAAATAAATCAGCCAAGAAATCCTCGGTGTTTCCACCGATATGTGCAATATCTTCGGGTATGACCCCGGGTGATAGGTTGTGCAGTGGAGAAGTGGAGCGTTGGTCCGGAGAAGAAACCAACTCATCTTCATCCTCCAAACGAAAAGGAGCAGAAGGGATATGATGGGACTCTGATTGTACAACCAAACCCTTTGGATAGGATTTGGAGGAGGTGGGTGTGGTTTTTGCAGATCCCCGTGGCCCAAGAGGGGAAAGTTCAACATCTGCCGATTTTTGAGAATCGGTAGATGGAGTGTGTGGTTCGGACAAAGGCTTCCTAAGTCTCTTAGAACGAGACCTAGGAGGTGATTTTGAGCTTCGTCGCTTGATAGAAGGATTAGAGGAAATGACCGGGGTAGCCACCGAAGGTTTGGTCGATGGCAGAGTCATCAAAGCAAGTGCGACGTTACCGGTGGCCTTCTTCTTTTTAACGGCCACTGATTTAGCTCGGGAAGTTTTGGGGGGAGAGGGTACCACCGATTTGGATGGCTTGGGAGAAGGTGAAGACTTTACGGATTCACCTTCGGCAAGCGTACCCCAAATCGGATTGGGAGAAGAGATAAAAGAAAGCATACCTAAGGTGAGCGGAGAGTCGATAGGCTTGATTGGCTTAAATATTGTTTGCTTGCTGATTTGAGAAATGGGCAAGTCAAACTTGATCGTCGGTTCAGGCATAGCAGCATCGGCACTCAGTTGTGCAGATAGCTTGTGGTTGATGATCAGAGAAATGAATCGGGGGAGAGCCACATTGTGAGTTCTTGGAGGTCTGATGGCAGTAACCAAAGAATCGAAAAATACCTGAGCAAAATCGATTCGCCTCATAAAGATAAGGGCATGATCCAGATAAGTGATGGCAACCGGGAATTGATCCCACCCCGAAGTCTTGTGAGAAAGACAGTAGAGAAGGTGAGAAAAGAAGTAGTTCCAAAGCGCGCCCATATTCTTTCGAAGAAGAGTGTCGGAACCTTTGGATTTGACCTCGTGCACATAGTTGAGGGCTGCAACTACCTCATCGTGTTCTTGATGAGTAGGGAATGGAGCGTACACATTAAATTCTGGAATTTTTAGAACCGTACGAACGTCATGCACCCCAAAGGAAAGGTCGGGATGCTCTTCAGAAGAGATAATGGAGGTTGAAACCTGGTGAGTATCAGAGTCATACTTACAGGTAAGCCAAAAGTTACCAAGAAGCATTTTTCTCATCTTGGTCGATTCAGTGAGAGCATGGCGCAATGGCGATAGAGACTTGGTTGAACTCAGGATGATCAACATCCGCAGAAAGACAAGCAATCTGGTTGAATGGAGGGAACACAATGGATTCCCTAGTGATAGGAGTAGAAACCTTTGAAGCTTTTAAGGATTTTGAAGACGCCATTGAAGAAGGAGAGATTTGCAGGTTGCAGGTTTTAGAGACGAAAGGTTGATGAAGAAGAAGAGAATGGTAAAGAATAAAAAGAAGTCGAAGTTAAAATATATATAGGTAAGAAATGAGAGAGAAAGGTAAATTTAAAAAAAAATAAACATAAATAGGGTAATGATGGGACGACGCAAACGTGCGTCATTGAGAAATGTAAGGGCCGAAAAACGGCTAAGTGTCAGGTCGTGGACGTCCCATCAACTGACGCACGAACCCTGTAGTGCCACGTGGCATAAGTTCATAGGGTAAAGAAAAGGTGCCGAAGATATTCGGTATGAGAGAAGTGGATAAGGATGACACATCATACACTATACCGAAAAGAGAGAGGTGCCGAAATATGAGAGATATTTCGGTAAGAAGTATTCGGTATGTAGAGATACCGATTAGAGAAGATACGATCTTTTGGTAAGCTCGATGGTACCGAAAAGGAGAAGTGCCGAAATATGAGAGATATTTCGGCAAGAATCGTTTGGTAGGGAAAGAGTTCTCGCATACCGAAGTATGAGAGAGATATTGGTAGTCGGTACACCGAAAGAAGGGTGAACAAGATATACCGAAAGCATGAAGTACCGAAGTATGAAGGTAGCTTTGGTAGGATGTGTACCCATTTTTTTTTGTTTTAAGCAAAATTTAACATACCTTAGGATCCCACAAGAAAGTTGAATCGTGCATCATCCAGTGGTTTAGTAAAGAGGTCTGCAAGTTGAAGATCTGTAGGAATGAAGTGAAGTTCAATATCACCCTTAGAGATATGATCTCTTATAAAGTGATACCGAATGTCAATATGTTTAGATCTGGAGTGCAGCACTGGATTGTTGGTAATGGCTATGGCACTGGAATTGTCACATAGAATCGGTACATGAGAATAGAACTTGTCATAATCTTGTAGTTGATTTTTCATCCACAAGATTTGAACAAGAATGATATTACCTTTAGTTTTCTTGAGAAAAAGAGTATTATCAATTTTACCTCTGGTATATCGGTTAGAGAGGAGGAAGTCAGATAAAGTGTCATACCAAGCACGGCGAGCTTGTTTCAGACTATAGAGAGCCTTGTCAAGTCTGAACACATAGTAAGGATGAGTTGGATCTTCAAAACCAGGAGGTTGTTTCACATATACTTCTTCAGCAAGTTCTCCATTGAGAAATGCACTCTTAACATCCATTTGAAAAACCCGGAAATTTTTGTGAGCAGCATGAGCAAGAAAGGTTCTTATTGCTTCAAGTCTAGCAACAGGAGCAAAGGTTTCATAATAATCGATACCTTCCTCTTGCCTATAGCCTTGAGAAACAAGTCTGGCTTTGTTCCGGATAACAGTACCCACATCATCCATTTTATTTCGAAAAACCCACTTAGTACCGATAATGGTCTTACCGTAAGGTCGAGGCACAAGTCTCCAGACTTTGTTTCTTTCGAATTGAGACAACTCTTCTTGCATGGCAGTGACCGAACAATAGTCTGCTAGAGCTTCCTCAATTTTCTTGGGCTCAACAATAGAGAGAAAATTCACATAGAGACAAATATTTCCAACACCTCTTCTAGTTTGGATACTAGCTTGCTGATCACCGATAATTTGATTAATCGGATGACCTTTGGTCCATTTTAGAGCCGGGGGAAGAGGTGTAGGAAATGTGTTTGGAGAGTATGGAGGTGAAGGATCGGTAGATATAGGATGAATATGAGGATGAGGAGAAGTATGACAGATGGGTTCGGTAGGAGCTATGGATTCGATACGAGCTGTTGGTTCGGTAGTTGGAAAAGGTTCTGCCGAACCATGATGGAGAGAAGTGGAGGGTACCGAAACTGAAACATATGGAGGTCCTAAAGACAGAAGATTTGGAGAATCTTCTCCAACACAAGAGATAATCCAATCATGAAGCTTAGTATCATCACAAGATAAGGAAGACGTCTTGTGATCATCGAACTTCACATGTATTGACTCATCAATACATTTTCTCCTTAGATTGTATACTCAGTAGGCTTTAGAAGAGAGAGAATAACCCACAAATATACCTTCATCATCCTTGGGATCAAATTTCCCAAGATGATCTCGATCATTCAAGATAAAACACAGACAGCCGAAAACATGAAGAAAACCAATGTTTGGTTTTCGGCCATAAAAGACTTCATAGGAAGTCTTGTTGTGCTTTTCACAATAATAGATCGATTTTGAGTGAAACAAGTTGTATTGACAGCCTCATCCCAAAAATAGGTTGGTATATTTGATTCACTTAGCATGGACCTTGCAGCTTCACATAGCGTACGATTCTTCCTTTCCACAACACCATTTTGTTGTGGAGTTCTTACTGCTGCAATATTTTGAGAAATACCTTTGTCACAGAGAAAGGCATCCAAGGTAGCATTTCTGAATTCGGTCCCATTGTCACTTCTGATAGATCTGACTAGTTGACCGTTGAGAACTTCAGATTTCTTGATAAAATTGATGATTTCTTCAGGTGTATCACTTTTGTACCTGAGAAAGAATACCCAAGAATAACGAGTGTATTCATCAATAATGACAAGAATGTACCTTTTTCCACCTAGGTTGGGTGTGCTGACAAGCCCACAAAGATCCATATGCAGCATCTGGAGAGGCGTAGAGATTGAGAAACACTGTTTTGTCTTGAAAGAGGATTTTGTCAATTTCCCTTTCTCACAAGCAGCACATAGCTTCTCTTTTGAGAAAGAGATTTTCGGCAACCCGACAACAAGCTCCTTGTTAGAGAGAACATTCAACGTCTTGAAGTTAAGATGAGAAAGACGTTTATGCCAGAGCCAGTTCTTCTTGTCTGAGTCTTCAGAAATGAAACAGATGCTTTCATTTTCAGATGATTTGACACTCATATAGATGACGTACACATTGTCCTTTCTAAAGATAGATAGGACAGTGTGAAAGCTTTTATCAGTGATAAGGCAATCATTTTCTCTGAAAATCACATAGTAACCTAAATCACATAGTTGACTAATGCTCAAAAGATTATGCATTAGACCCTCCACATAGGCAACTTTGTTAAAAGTAATGGAACCGTTAGAAAGAGTCCCATAACCTTTGGTGGAACCACGAGAGTTGTCACCAAAGGTTACAGTTGGTCCCTTTTCTTTCACAAAGTCTAGAAGAAGAGATTTGTTCCCAGTCATATGTCGTGAGCATCCACTATCAAGATACCATATTTGATGATGCCCATAGACCTATAGACATAAACAAATTAGTCCTTTGGAACCCGTTTTGAGGTGGGTCCTTTAGGGTTAGAAGAAGAAGAAGAGAAAGCAGGGTTAGTTTGACTATATCTTTCGATACGGTCTTTAGGACAGTCTTTGGCAAGATGAAAAGTGTCACCACAGTTGTAACACCTTCTGTAGATAATCTTTTCTTTGGTTCAAGAGAGGAATCTTTTACCTTTCCTTGAGGTTTGGATTTAAGAGGTTTACATAAGTGAGGATGAATAGGATAGTTGTACGGAACGTCAGGGTTATGAGGTACTGGTCCAAGGATTCCTTTTTTAGAAGAAGAAGAAGGGTTGATTGAGATTCCTTTGGACTTCTTTAATTTTAAGGCTCTAGGGATGAATTCTGTTGTGTTCATGGGAGATTTACCTTTTGAAGAAGGTGTAATCTTTCTTTTGTTGGGAAGTTCAACAACAAAGGATTTTCCTTTAGAGAGGAGAGGAGCTTTTTTAGAAGAATGAGAAGAAGAAGAGGAAGAAGAAACCTCTTTTAGTTTTAAAGACATAAGAAGATCATTTACAGGCTTGACAAACTCATTTGAGTCTTGATCTTCTTTTAGAAAAGGCTTGGGTGATTTGGCGGACACAAAGATGCCAAATTTCCTTGAATCACGAAGATCCATGGAATTTACTGAGTTAGAATCTTCTGAGTTATAATCATTCCAATCAGAAGAATATGAGGGATGTTTGGAAGACAGAGGAAGATTACGAGTGGGAGAAGTAATGATTTCAGAAGGAGTACACACAGCATCCTCTTTCCAGTAACCTAAGCCAAAGGTTTCACCAACAACTTGATCTTGAAAATTTTTCTCAAGGTTTTTAGAAGAGGTGTTCCATTTGTTTACAGTTTCTTGTTCTTTCTGAAGTTTCTTTAGAAGCTTGTTCTTCTCTTTGGCTAACACATAGTTTAAAGTCTTCAAGTCCTGTAACTCAGCTTTTAGTTTATCAAAGTGTTTTAGCTGGGATAGAGAATCCTGGAGTTGAGAGGAGAGAGACTTGACTTGAGCATTGGCTCTTTTCTTTGCATCTTTTTCGTTATGAAAAAGTACAGTTAGAGAGTCAAATGCCTCAATCTTCTCTTCATCAGAGAGAGAGTAGAAGGGATGTACCTGAGAAGAAGAAGAGGAGCACTCAGCTGTGAAGTCCATCCTTGAGCAGGAGTCTTTTGGTTCTTCATTAAGTTTGGCCATGAGGAATTTACTTGATACTTCCTTTTCGCTGTCGGAGGTAGGTTCGTCTGCCCAGTCAAGAGTTTCTGCCATTAGGCCTTTGCCTCTTCTTTGAGGATTGAAATTTCTTTCTTTCTCTCTTTTGTACTTGGCTTTATATTTGTCAGCTTTATCGGAGAGCTCTATGAATGACGAGGAAGGAGAAGATTTTCTAGGATGCGATCTACCTGTAGAAATAGATCTGAGATTTCTTCTTTTAGAAGAGTTAGAAGAATTAGTTTTAGAAATCCTAGGAGGATTGCTTCTACACTCAGACGCAAAATGGCCTTTCTTACCACATGCATAGCAATCCTCCTTGGATTTGTTCAAGGAGTTTCTAGAGGAAGAAGAAAATGTTCTGTTGCTTTGAAAATTGTTAGAAGAGTTCTTTCTGAACTTAGAGAAATTCACAAGCATACTCATCTCCTCCATCAAATGATCGACAGAGGGGTCTTCTCCTTCATCATCGGCTTCACTAAGATAAGCCTCCGAGGAGTGATTTAGATTTTCATGACTTTCTCTATCTGAATCTTCAGAAGGATAGGTTATACGAGGAACACACATAGATTTCTTGGAGCCATCACTGATAAGAGCCATAGAGGGGGCTCTTATCTCTTTGAAAATGGTCTTCCTTTGAAGATGGGTTTGTTCGTGATTATGGAACATACCATAGAGAGAAGTGAGAGGAAGACTTTCCAAGTACTTGGATGTCTTAATGCACGTGGAAATGTTATTCCAGAAATCTGGAAGACCATCCATAAATTTGCATACGACTTCCTCGTTGTCATAAAGTTTTCCAACAAGTTTTAACTCGTTTAAGAGACTATTAAAACGGTTGTAGCATGAGGGAAGAGATTCTCCCTTTTCATGAGAAAAGAATTCGTATCTACGAACAAGAGAGATTTTCTTACATTTCTTTACTTCATTTGTACCTTCATACAAAACACATAGGGTTGACCACATTTCTTTTGCAGTTTTAAGACTGACAAGAGATTGATACACTTCATCTGGAAGATATTGAGCTATAATGGCTCGTACTTTGGAGTCGAGTCCAATAGTGCGTTTATCTTCATCCGTGTATTCTTTTGTTCTTTTCAGAACATATCGACCAGTGGCAGAAGTTCTTTCCTCCTCTGACGAGTCATCGGAAACTTGAAAAAGAGAGTCTTTTTCTTTTTCTTTATCCTTAGGGGTTTTGACAAATTTATCCCAAACTTTTGGGATTAGAGGACCTTCACTAAGAATGGTTATAAAACGACTGTTAGCTTCTTCCAAGAAGAGCATCATCCTACTTTTCCATAAGGAGAAGTTGTTCGAATTGAACTTAGGAGGTTTGACAGTAGATCCATTGTCAGAATGGAAAGAGTTTTGAGAAGAAGACTCAGGTTTTGTAGAAGGAGAAGCCATTGTGGATCTGGTTTATTAGATTAAACCAACCGCTCTGATACCACTTGTTAGTCCCAAGACAGTAAAACAAGTATTGTAGAAGGGGGGGGGGGGTTGAATACAATACACACAAATTTACTTTATTTTAATTCTTATTGATATAAATATCAAGAATTACACATAGAGAAATAAAGATTGTTTGCGGAAAAGAATAGCTAAGAACTACTCAAAACAATCTAACACTAAGAAGACATTTAAAGAACACAAAGCCTAAATCTTAGAGAGAAAAGGAAAACTATCAACCTGTTTGAAATCTTGCAAATGAGAAGTCTTGAGCTGAAAGCGTGAGTAGCAAGGTGCTACCTACATCCTTTATATACTATCCAATGTAATGAGTGCAAAGGACATAGAGCAGTAAAGGCATGGGAGGTTGAGATATTGTCAATAAATTAAAAGATATTTGATGTGACTTATCACAATACAAAAGGTAAGTTTTTGTACTATGAAAGTAAAATATCTATATAAAATATTCATGGGAAAATCTTTTTGAGATCAATTAGAAAATAAACGTCTCAATCACATTTAGACCAAGTGTATATCTTCTCAAAGAAGGAAGCTTCCATTCCCATTGTCAGAAGATCATTGGGAATGAGGAAGTATGTCAAATCAAGAGGGTTTGACATAAAGGATCTTACCGATAAAGAAGCAATCGGTAAGAAGGAAAACTGCCGAAGAAGTGGCAGAGATGCCGAACAAAGAGTTAGGCAGATGAGGGTTGTGCCGAACGAAGGAGATTCGGCAACAAAGAAAGAAATAGCCGAAAAGGAAATCGGCATGGGGATGATCTTTCGAATAGGAATCGGCAGGCCAGGCTTAGTTCACTTTGAAGTTCATCTCAATCCGCATTGTAGACTTCCTTCATGTTGATTTCAGTTTGTCTTCGACTCACCGATCTGTTTAACCATAACTAAGCTATTACAAAGAACCATAGTACATAGTACAAACATCAATAAAGACTAAAGAGAGGTTATCTTTAAATCTTAGAAAATACATCTAAACCATATTTACCATCCATCCTCCTTCACCAAAAAGCAAAATAACCCCCCATGGATGAACATACTAGTTAATAATGTCACCAGTATTCACAAAACAACATTCATCAAAACAACCGAAACCCACCTTAGACAACCCCATCCCCATCAACCAACCCCTACATAACTAAAGTAAACTTCAAAAACCAAAAACTCATTTAACCCCATGCATTTTTAAACTCCATACCCACATCAATCCTCAAACGGGTAAGGAAAACGCTGGCTCGCATCACATGTACAAGCTTGTTGAAAACACTTGTAGCGATACTTTATGGTTTGATTCTCCATCGTCGCAACCATCATATCTTCGAGGGATTTCTCGTACTTAATAAGGAGCTCTCTCTTCTTTCTGCGGCACAACTTCAAGGACTCCTCAAGCTCGCTTATTTCAGAGACAAGCTTCATGTGGTGCTTAACCATAACACGAGCATACGATTTGGGGTAGAAGTCTGAATTAGCAGTCGATGAATAGGAAGACCCAGCCATTGATGAAGAAATAGGGTTTTCTGATAATGATAAGAAGAAGGAAAGAGAGGGTGTCTAATTTAAATGTAAAAGTGATAATGAGGAATAAGACAGGCCGCAGATTAAAGCCTTACCCTATAATTTATAAAAAAAAATGAATATCTTCATGTCATCATCACACCTCGAACAATTACAAAAAGAAATCTAATTAAATTTACCAAAAAAAAAACACAACTAATCAAAAATCAGTGACACAGCCAAAAATATAATTAAAAAAAACTTCTAGAAGATTCGAACTAATTGAAGATAACAGACACATACCCCATGAACCAAAAAGTGTACACAGAAACAAAAATCCCAGACAAAAAGCACTAACCTTTTAAAAACCCAGATACACCAACAACCAGACAAAACAAAAAACCCCAACACAAATGCTTTTTCTATTGTGGCAAAAATCTGCTTCATTCAATCATCCAACCATCAAACATTGACATGAACAAAATAAATAAACTCTTGCATCTGAGTCCATTACTATCATAAATCCTAATTCCAGAATTCGAAAACAAAAACGATAAACAAAATATGAAATAAACCTTACAAACCGTGCATCGGGCAATTCCTAGAATCGTGCCTCACCATCTTTTGACACGTACGACAATGACGTTTGGGTTTTTTTGCTTCTTTCGATGCCCTTTCACGAGCTCTAACAAGGCGCTTACCAGTGCCACATCCTTTGTTCCTAATGCCAGTTGAAGGAAAAACTTCGACTTCATCGGGCTTCGATACCCCAATAATATCTTGGATAATCTCTCTCTTGCGCTCAACGGAGGATTTTGCAGGCATGTCACACTCAATTCCATCATCCCACTCATTCAACATATCATCAAATTTCTCTAGAAGAGACTTATCAATCCTGACACGTCCTATAATACGATCCACTGATATGAACACATTGGCCATCAACCTTTCTACTTCAACATCTACCTCACCATACCTCACCTTAGCAGGAAGCCATTGAAGAGGAATTAAGTCCCGCCTCCATCGATTCATTATATACCTGTCGGGAATTTGAGTGTATACATCTTCAATCATAACTTTCAATGCATGACAACACAGGATCCCATGACGTATAAATAAATTGCAGTTGCAATTTATAGTCTCCTCTTCTCTATCATGAATAACCTACATACAATTTAACAAAACACCACTTACAAAAACAATTATAACTAAAAAAACAAAAACTACAAAACAACCATTATAAGGAAAAGCATAACAACAAAAACAACATAATTATTAATACTACCTTGAACGTCGATTTCACCTCTGAATCTTTATTCTTCTGGATAATTGTAAGAATTCTTTTTCCATCAACCCTCTTGATATCATCCAAACCACAAAAATGCATTGCTTTGTTCAACTCCTTTTGAAACTCGAAAAAAATGGTCCGGGTATAAACCTTTGAAGCATGAGCCTCTAGTTTCCTTGGCGAAACCATTCTCGGTACGGTGTACTTATTCTTAACATCCTCCACGCAATGTTTATTCCTTTGAGACTCAATAGCCAAATCAAATGACTTCAAGAAAATAACAAGATCATTCCAAAATGCATGATACACATTGAAAAAGGCATTAATGCTCTCAGACCTAGAAGTCGTTTTCATCAAACCGGACATCGGCTTGTCTCTAAAGTAAGTCGGGATCCATGACTCCCAAATTTCGAACAACTCGTCAAACCAAGCGTCGCCGATCAAACCATACCTAGACATAATTTCATGCCACCTATTCTCAAAAACCGTCGGCTCTAGATCGACATTCCAAACGAGTTTCTTAAAATCTCCAACAAACTTGGTTTTAGTGAGAAGATGAACACTTATCTACAACATGAAAATATAAGCAAATACAACAATTGTCATAACTAACTATCATCGTCAATTCCTGAATAAAATTCTCATGAATTAAGGAACATACCTTAGCTTTTACTTTCTTCGTTATGTGCCACATGCACAACCGGTGAACACTACTAGGCCACACTGCAGGAATTGCCTGCTTCATTGCAGCACACTGATCCGTTAAAACAAACGCCGGTTCACGACCATGAGCCTTCTTGAAAGCCTCCAGCACCCATAAGTAGTTAACAATAGTTTCACCCCGCATCAACACGGCACCAACAACTACAAACCGCTTATGATTATCGACCGCCACAAATGGCACAAACACCATTGCATGCCTTGCAAAATAAACGATTATAAAAAACAAAAAAACCAACATTGAACATCGAAATAAAAAATAACATCAACTCAAAAAAAAAAGATACATTTCTTACATATTCGTCCGAAACGTAGCATCAAAAGAAATAACATCCCCAAACTCCTTAAAGTTCAACCTTGCTATTTCATCGGCCCAAAAAATTGTAATTAGCTCCTTCTCATTACACTTAAACTCAAAAAAAAAAATCGGCACATGCTTTCTGCCTACCAACCAATGTGTTTATTAGCATTTGTGCATCCTTATTCCCGACAAAGGTCACCATGTCCCGCTTAAAATTTTGATAGTCTCTAACGGTCCCTCCAGACTCTCCAAGAACACCCTTCATAGCATTGCACATCCTATGAGACTTAGCTATACCAACTTTTGATGTTGACGCATGATAGACACTCAACTGATCCGAAAACGTCAAGCCACGTTTCGCTCGAGATAACGACATCTCATTTTGATCAAATAATAAATGATTATGTTTCACGACAAATTTGTAAACCTCAAAACGAGATCTTTCTTTTACGTAATGAATTTTCAAACATGCTAAACACCCACACCTTTTAAGATTAGAATTCCTATGCCGATGTCCACGACCTTTTAAACCTAATGAATCGTAAGTCTTCTCAGAAGGAATCCCCTGCTTACTACAAACAAAAAACCTAGCAGTGACATTACCAAAAACATTTTTCTTCTTATTGGACAACCGAATATCAAATCCTGCAGCCTCCGCATATTTCCTATACATCTTCTCCGCCAACTCAACTGTGTCAAAGAAATCACCAATCTTTGGTGTAATGGCTTCATCAACGTAAAGAGCATAATACTTCATCCCACCCGGCCTCAACACCGAAACGCTTATCATCTGCATTAACAAATATTTTATCATGATTAACTCATATAATCATAAAAAGCTTTAAATTTCTTCATTCACAAAACAGAACTGGATAAACAATCATATACAAACAATAAAAATAAACATGAAATAACATTGATTAGCTTAATAACAACAAAAACCCACAACAATGACAATCAACATGAATAAAACAACACAAACACATAATCACAAAAACAAAAAACCCATGCATCAGTATGCATGTGAAAGGTACTGGATTCAAGGATCATATAGAAACACCTCCTTTGGAGCAAAAAATTTGATACGAACAAAGTGATGCACAAAAAGAAAACTCCAAATCTATATGCAGAATACAATCTTACAATCTTATTACAACATAATTGTTCACCAACAAATCACCTTCCAAATTATCTATACAAGTTCAAATTAAAAAAAACTCCAACCTTCGTCATTCACTTCAACATCATGAACGAAACAAACTTCAGCCCAAAAACAGTCTTCGGACTGAGAGTTTCCTACAACAATATGCGAAGAATTGCATTTCATAGAATCAAAAGCTAAAACAACATCGTCATTAACTGCTTCAGAAGTAAATAACGATGCATCGACATCAACTCCGACATCGACCGAAACCTGCGAATCTGCAGCATCATCGTCTTCAGATCCAGAAAACTGAGAATTCAGCGCACATTGTCCAGAAACCTACGAATCCAATGTTGCCCTACCATTGACGTCTCCATGATTCACACCAAAATTGTCCATTAATGGAAAAAATAAACAAAACCAGCACGCCACTACCTTCTAAACTCTCAATGAATAACAAAGAACAATCATTAGAATAAGGAAAATCGATAACCGGATGAATATAGGACGGATGAATGAAAAAAAAATCAATGAATGGAACTAAACAAAAGGAGCAGATAACTTTTAAAAAAACTGTCAGATCATTCCATGAATATAGGACATGCATTAATTAGTTAATCAATATCAAAAATAATTTTCAAAAGACAAAAATACGAAAAGACTAAAAAGTCCTTCCAATTCAATTAAAAAATAATGAAAAAAAAGAAATACACTTATGAGATGGATGGCTAAGATTAAGGTTGCAAGGGTTGCAACCTTTGAAAGTATATATATATATATATATATATATGATGGCATTCTTATAGCACTAGACCTGTGCCCCAACAATTTGACCAATGCTCCAACAATTTGCTATTAGTATTCTAAGTCAAATTTGTAGTGGTTTTCCTCGTAGGCTAATGATGATCACGTTGGAGATGAAGGGAAAGACTTGAGAAGCTGACCTAAACGAAGAAGTGAACATATTAAATGATGTTAACTCAAAAGGCGACCTCTTGTTTGCTATTAGCTCGTTTATCGATACTTTTTTTTATTTTGTAAAACTTGTTTAAGAGGGTGTTTGGGATTGCTTATCTAAACTCCTTATTGACTTATAGATTTTCCACACCATTAATAACTTATTTTTAGTGCTTGGGTTGAGAAAAAATGCTTATAGCTTTTCAAGATGGCTAATAAGTTTTTGATAACTTAAACCCTCCTAACTTATCTAACTTATTTAAAACAACTTATGACCTTTTTGGTTATTTTACATATATAAGCAATTCTAAACACCCCTAAATAACTACTTATTAGCTTATTACGTTTTGGTACAACAATAAGCTATTCCAAACATTTTTTATAAAACACCTTTTTGCCACCATATAAGTTGATAAGCAGTTTTAAAAAAAATCATAAGTTGTTCTAAATAAGCAATCTCAAACACCCCCAAGTTGATGTTTTGATGTTGAAACTATATGTTTAACTAATACATATGATATGCTAGGGGTGTTCAAAAAAACCGCAGAACCGCTCAAACCGGTCGAACCAATTCAAACCGGACCGTTTTGGGCGGTTTAGGCGGTCTAGTCTAAAAAATCGTCAAACCGGGCAGTCCGGTCTAGTCTACGGTTTGGAGGTTTTTTAGGCAGTTTGGACCAAATTGACCGCCAAATATATCTATATATATATATATATATATATATTTTATATACATCTTTATATCATCTATTGTTTAGCCCAAATATCCAATTTATCTTTAGACTTAAATATATACAAAAAGACCCAAATATAATTTTAAATCGCCGTCGATTTTATTTGCACTTTGCATATTACTTTTTTTTTGTGTTTTGTCTTGAGATATTTTGTTAACTTTTGTACACTTTGTTAACATTGTTGTATAGACTTCTATTTATTTCAAATGAACTCAAGCTAATAAACCTTTAAAGTTTAAATTTTTATATGTTTTTTATGTTTAAACTTTAAAACACACTAAAAGGCCCAAACCGCCTAAACCGGTCGACCAAACCGCGGTCCGACTTGACCGGTCTAGGCACTTCATGTCAAACCGCTCGGTTTGAAAAATCAACAAACCGCCACTAGTGGTTTGAGGGGTTAAACCGCCGAAACCGGACCGCGAACACCCCTATGATATGCCTATAAATGTTCACAATAAAAAGCCACATTATTCTAAGAATATATAATTATTATACTTTTTAAATAACTAAATGACATTATTACTATTGTTAATAGAAAAAAAAACTTTCTCCATCTCATATTTAAGAATTGAATAGAAAATTGGAAACTTTACTTTTGAAGGTTTTTGACACTTATCTTTTGAGACGGAGAGAGTATTATATGTTATTCCCAGATTCAAGTTCTAATTGATACAAACAACAATCAAGATGAAAATTTCGTAATCACATATCATTGATCTCAATCGAATATTACAAACTCTCAACTTTCTCTCTCTACAAACACTCTCTCTCTCTAGAATGATTTTCTAATTACCTCTTCTCTGATTTGTTTACAATGAGTATTCTCTTCAGATTACAAAGACAACAAAGGTATTTATACCCTTGACAATTACAAAGAAACAAATTACAAATACATTGACTTTGACTTTATTAACAAAAGACTTTGACTTTTGATAAGAGTTGACTTTCTCAGCTTTGACTTCTTGATCTTTTGTCTTCAATCTTTATGATCTTGAATCCAACATATTTATGCTCTAACAATCTCCCCCTTTGGATCAAGATCATTACTAAAAGATTTAGCAATGCGATCTTCTCTAATTAAGCTCAATTGAAGTAACTCCCCTTTGAAAAATCTTTATCTTCTCTTGTAATCTCCCCTTTGATACAAACAAGATATACAAACTCCCCCTTAACACGATGAAATTCTTCTTTAGCTTTGTCTTAAAAAACTTTCAACAATCTTCCCAATATCTGATCTTTAAAAATAATAACAATCTCCCCCAAGGTTGTAAGCAAACCTCTTTCAGACATTGAAAGAAATTATCTTCATTTTCAGCTCTGAACGATTTATCCAACTTTCTTCAAATAAACTTTCTCCAAAATCTGCTTGCATTCGAAATTCTTTGAACTTTCTCTTATCAACCTTGAACAAACTTATCTTCAACAATTCTGAAATCTTTTAATTCTTTCAGCAAACTTTCTTTAATAACTTTCTTTCACAACTTCAATATTGCTTTGAATCACACATTTCTTGATATCTTCTCCCCCTTTTTGATGAATAGAGCATCTGATCATCAAAACTTTCTCCAAGAAATGTCTTTGACCAATCTGATCTGTCAAACTGAGCCTCTGATTCTGTGATCCATAACCAAGTATTCATCTAGATCTTTACAAATCCAGACAAAATAAGAACATGTAATTCCTGAATCAACAAATGAATCAGTTAAAATGTCTGTCAGTAACACGAAGTCACTGTGTGTAACGAATACACAATATAAAGGAGTTTTTTGATGTTCACTCCCACAAGGCTTCCATCCAATCATCGAAACACCACAAAAGCAATTTCTATGAATGTTATGACAAAGAAACAAATTCCTTGTGTGTTCGTGCATGTGTAGAAAGAATTAAGCATGATGATTGCTTTTCAATAAGGCTCAAATTGTGTAAACCACTGAGACAACAGTAGATAAACACAGACTCAATGTGCATGATTGAAGTGCGAAGATGGGGCAGACTTCATTCTTTTTCAATATCCAGATTTTCCAAATGAAAATCAGATAGATTATGTGCTGCATCCCCTTTAAAATGTAAAACATTTTCTTTTTGAGAAGAAAATGAGTAGCTTGTGGGGTTTATTCAAGAGTTGGCATGGGCTAGTTGCCTGTTTCAATAACGTTCACGAAGAAATGTGAAACATTAGTAATGTGGCTGCCCGGCTCAGAAAGTAGTTAGTGCAGAGTTTGATATTCTTTTACTCTGATCTCACACCCTCTTTCTTTTAATCATTAATCGCACTACTAACCAAACTCTCTTTTCCATTTTACCTCATCGCACAACCCACACTCATTTCTTTTTGACTCCTCACACTCAATCTCTATGGATTAACTTCTTGGGTAGAAATCACTGGTTAACGTGATTCCATAGAAGTTCAGATAATTCCTAGCACAAAGAACCCATATTTCCTATAAAAGCATAATGTTGCTCAGATGATTTAACTATAACAGTTAAAGCTCATATACAAATGTCAGATGAATGTATGCTCAGAATATAATCATGAAGATATGAGCATTTTAAAACATTGAAGTATTTTCAAACAAGTATACTGAATGAATGAACATGAATGCAAAAGACTTGTTTGAAAATCTGACATTGTATGAAAATGATCAGAAATGAAATGATATATCAATCAAAGCTTAAGGTCAAGAATAATGGATATTGTCTATATGAACCAAGATATAGACATTCTTGAAATGACGTTTTGAAATGAAATGACGCTCAAAATTCTTTGAAGTACAAGCGGGGTGTCTTACCATCGAAAAATTATGTTTCAATATGGGATATGGTAAGAACTATTTGAACAAGAAATCAAACCAGTGTGTGTGAATACTTGAAAGTATATGAAAAGACAATACACAAGTATTAATCTTTGGATAACACACGGTTTGTTTATCAATGAAACACAAAAATAAAATGAAAACATTTAAAATCACACTTCTAAATTATAAAATCTGTTTAAAATTCGAGAAGTGGTTTGAACATTTAAGAACATGTTTTCTATATTTGAAAGTTGTCCTTCTTTCAGATACATATGAGATTAAGATAAGAAATTTACCTTTTCGCTCAATCTTAAATCTCATAAAAATCAGGTTGTAGTCATAAAGATATGATCGTTTCAGATTCTCTCATTCTACATAAGTCTCAAAGTCTAGTCAAAATTTATTCACAAAATTTATTCGAAAATAAAATGACATAAAGCAGTAAAACGATTAAAATACGAGTTCTGATCTGAAATAATAAGAAATCATAATCCTTTTACTCCCCCTGAAATTATGCATCTAAAATATGTCAGTTATAAAATACATGATAGAGATCTACAACTCCTTTTGGAATGTAGTTCGTCATATCTATCGGATGCAAAAATTTCAGAAAAATATGTACTCCCCCTTGAAGGTGGATATCCTCGTTGGAGTATCTGAGTACAATCTCTTATCAGCCCGGGAGTAGCATCTCTTTTTCATCTTTGAAGAGCGAGTCCTAAACTGTTGTGTTTAGAAGTCAATCTTCGTTGAAGCATGGGTTCTAAGCTGACATACTTAGAAGCCTTGGTTCTCTTACTCCCCCTTGACTGTAGGTGCCTGCAACACATAATCAGTCTTTGGTTTTGGTACCCACTAGTATTTGGGTCCATGTGTGTTAGTTGCAGTTCGAATGGGAGTAACTGAATAAGAACCATACCAGTAATGATCACTTGCTTTATGAACAAAATCATATGTATTACAGTAAGAACAATACATTTTCTTTGACAACCTGAACAATTGATCTCTCGAATAAGCAAGATCAGGTTTACCTGTCAGCACTTTGTTCTTCTTGGCTGTTGATGCATGTACAAATGATTTGTTACTTTTCTTATTTCCTTTCTTTTCTTCCTTCTTCTCATCATTCTTCTCATCATCATCCACTTGTTTCACTTTCCATACCAGTTTCTCTTCTTGATATGTTCTTCTTCTTTGTGTACCCGAACCATCTACATTTTGATCATAAAAAATATTAGAAGTACGAATCTGATTGAATGAATTGATTAACCTTCTTGAAGAAACAGGTTTCATGTGTGAGCTTGACGTTGTCTTTTTAAAGTCGGCTGAATTATTTCTAAGTGTGTGGATTTTTGACTCTGGAGTCGTTTGCTCAGTCACCACCACCTTTAAAACAATCTTTTCAAGCTCTTTAATCTTTGAAGACAGACTGTTATTTTCTTTGATATGCAGATCAATCTCTTTCTTGAATTCAGACTTCGCTTGTTGATCTTTCAATGCAGTTAAAGATAGCTCAGATAGCTTTGCAGTTAGCTTCTTTATCTCTGCTTCAAATAAACTTCTTTCTTCCTCAAAGCTCATTTCAGCGTTTGTCCTCTGACCAGATATTTCTTTGAATATCCCATCATTCTTTTTCTCTATAATCTTCTTTTCTTTGGCAAAATTCTCTCTTTCCAGAATGATTACTTTCTCAAAATCAGAGATTTGTTGAGAAAACTTAATACATTTAAGCTCAACCGCTTTCTTCTCGTCAGCACATTTTCTGGAAAACTCTGATAATTTGTTAGCAAATTCTTTCTTTTCTTTCTCAAGAACTGATATTTCTTCAAGAATTTGAAGTTCTAACTCAAAAATCTTCTTTTCATTTGCACACCCGGTTAATTCAGAAACCTGAACATGATTTTCTAAATCAGAAATCTTGTTCTTTAGTTTAGCATTTTCAGCTTTCAAAAGCAAGACCTTTTCTTCATTATGCTCAGAAGTCTGTGCCATCATATCTTCATTTATCTTCTTTAACACGCTGACTTCTTCTCTCAGTAGATTTATTTCATCTTTGTATCTCTTTGATCTCTTTGAATAGTAGGTAACTGAGGAAGAGAGAGTTTTGTTTTCTAATTCGAGCTCGGCAATCTTCTTTTCATCATCAGAAAAATATCCCATCTTAAATATCTATAACAAAAAGAACTTGACAAAAATGATCGTTAATCCAATATGAAATCACAAGAAAAATACAAAAATCTTGAAAAGAAATTCAGAGATTTTGATCACAGAAAGAACTTTTGTCCCCCTAGAAAAATACAAATTTTTTTTTCACACTTTGCGCTTCACATTACCTTGCGTTTCCAAAGGCAAATGCAAATCTTGCTTTGCGTGTCACAAAGGAACCGCAAACCTCTTCTGTACGTGTCACAAAGGAACCGCAAACCTCTGCTTTGCGTGTCGAGAAGCAAACGCAGATCAAACTTTGCGTTTCAAGGTGCACCCGCAAGATACACTATGCGTGTCAAGTTACACCCGCACAACACACTTTACGTGTCTCGTTAGCTTCTCGATTTTCAAACAACTTTACACCCACAGACTTTGAAAGACCCGCATTCCTCTGAAGAACTTGTACACTTCTTGATGATAGACCCGCAAACTTCGATGAATCAAACGCACATCTTGATGAGTCAAACGCACATCTGATGAATAACCCGCACAATTCGATGAACACCCGCACACCTTGAAAAACGTTCAAATTCACCAAAAACTCATTTATACCTAGAATTCAATCTCTAAACTTCGACAATTTGATCTTCTATACAACTCGAACACAATACTATCACTACTTTTCGATCAAATACACAAGAATTACAAAATTGAATCAAGAACAGTGTCAAGAACTCGTGAAAACAAAAACCACACAAAATTCAAAAATTCGAATGAATTACAATGCAATTCTTGATAACACCTATACAGACTCGATCGATTACATTTTCCTAACAAAACCTAATCAATTACAACTCCAAAAACTCACTAAAACTGAAAATCAATCTGGACTTCGATGAACAGTACGAACATACGCATTTCTTGATGTTTCTCGATTTGGATCTGCTCTGATACCAATTGTTATTCCCAGATTCAAGTTCTAATTGATACAAACAACAATCAAGATGAAAATTTCGTAATCACATATCATTGATCTCAATCGAATATTACAAACTCTCAACTTTCTCTCTCTACAAACACTCTCTCTCTCTAGAATGATTTTCTAATTACCTCTTCTCTGATTTGTTTACAATGAGTGTTCTCTTCAGATTACAAAGACAACAAAGGTATTTATACCCTTGACAATTACAAAGAAACAAATTACAAATACATTTGACTTTGATTTTATTAACAAAAGACTTTGACTTTTGATAAGAGGTGACTTTCTCAGCTTTGACTTCTTGATCTTTTGTCTTCAATCTTTATGCTCTTGAATCCAACATATTTATGCTCTAACATTATATATTTGCATTTGAAAATAAAATAAAAAAGATAGAGAGATGACATTTTGACTAACATCCATATACACAACAATCATTAAGTATATCCAATATGCAATGTTATTAATCGATATGTTTATCTAATGATGCCATACATTGTTAGGTATATAAATGTCAAAGAAAAGAAGACAACCTTTTCGCATTTGTTCCTCACATAAACACTTTAAAAACGGTTAAACATAGATCTCAACAATTCAAGGATTATGCATAGTTCTCTTCATATAGTACAGGGAGAAATGATGAAATTCACCAGTGAGGTCCCAAATATTTTTGTTTTTTTAAAGGGAGCTATCAAAAAGTTATAAAAGGTTCGATGCTGAAACCAGTAAACGATTTTACGTCCCTCTTAATCGGACAACGAAATCTGCAAAAACTCAGATCCAACGCCATCTACTGATCAGAGACACTGAGACAGCATCATCCGATCAGAGACCAAATTTAGAGATCGATTAAATCCTAACTACGCATATGAAAATATAAAAACTTACGAATCGAAATCATCGTAGATCTAGTTAAGCAAATCAAAGATCGACTAGAGATAAATTTAGGGATTACCTGCTTGAACAAACTCGACGAACGATAATCATTAACGAACGTCGTCGCCTCGAAACCCAAGAACACATCGTATGGTTACAGAATCTGTAGGTCAACAACGTGTTCTTGAGTTTCAGAGGTGACGGCCCTGCGTTAGAATAGAAACAGACTTTTCGATTGATGATATCAAATTCATATCGAACGGAATCCGAAAATATCATCCTTTACGACACCAGAGAAAACATAGAAGATCATATGGAAGATAATCCAGTTGACGATGTTTACTTGGGTTACAAGACACATCACACAACCATTTTCAGTCAGTTGGTGTGGTGAAATTTGGGGAGAATTTAAAGGAGCACTTAGCAAAGCCCTATCCGCCACCAACCCCCGATTAGGGTTTCTCTATTCGGCTGTTCATTTGTTTGGATCATAGATAAAAGTCCCAGCCCCAATAAAGGTCTGATTTTGGTAGGCTTGGGCCTGGGCTTAGTCCATGGCAAAAAGTTTGATTAGGTAACTATTTTTTTTAGGTTAAAGCTACAAAAAACCGTCAAACTGTTTAACTCGATTAATTCAACCCGTTAAACCATTAAACTGTCAATTAAGAGGGTTGAAAATAGGTTAGCCCAGCTCAACCCAACCCTACACAACCCGTCAACTTGTCGCTGTATATATATATATATAGGGGTTGTTTTATTTGCAACCCTTAAAAAGGTTGCAAATCTTGCAACCCTCATTTTAACCGTCAGATTCATGATCGACGGTTACAATAGATATGGGGCCCAATATTTTTAATTAAAAAAACAGAAAAATAAAAATAAAATAACCGTCGATCATGAATCCAACGGTTAAGATGTGGGTTGCAAAGGTTGCAATCTTTTTCAGTGTTGCAAAATATCCTTCCAATATATATATAGAGAGAGAGAGAGAGGACGGATATTTTGAAACCCACAAAAAGGTTGCATTCCTTGATCTTAACCGTTGATCTTGATTTGAATTTTTTTTATCATGAGACGGGAGGGTAAATTTGGCAAAATGTATATATTGTTTTTTTTTAATTTTTAATTAATAAATCATAATGAATCCCGACATTCATGGAGGTGATTTCAAAAGGTTGGATGTTATACTTGTAGTTATCTTGTTTCTCAAACTGGTTCGGTATTTATATGAATTTTTTTTGTTTGACTATAATTCCCCATTGTTTTTGTAATCGTTGATGAACATTCATGCAAACCACTCTGATCTCTCTGTTGCACTTCCCTACCAGTTGGAGACAGACATGGAGATGACGTATGAGGTTACATGTTAGAGATCATTCTTCAACACCATATTTCCAAAAGTCAGAGAACTCTCTTCAACTTCTATGTATGTTGTTTCTTGCTGTCAATGAAGATGAATTAAGAACAAGATTCACCATGGTTTTAGACGATGGAGATGAAGATTGGAGCAGATTCACCGGTGGGTTTAGACGATGAAGATGATGATCGGAGCAGATTCACTGATGGTTTTAGACGATGAAGATGATGACCGAGCAGATTCACCGGTGGTTTTAGACGATGAAGATGAAGACTGGAGCAGATTTACCGGTAGTTTTAGACGATGAAGATGAAGGTCGTAGCAGATTCACCGGTGGTTTTAGACGATAAAGATGAAGACCGTAGCAGATTCACCGGTTGATTAAGAACAACATTCACTGTGGTTTTAGACGATTGGAGATGAAGACTGGAGCAAACTCATCGGAGCAAACTCTTGGTTGATCGAACAGAACACTATACTGAATTTGCTTCACCTACCTTTTTCTTGGAAACTAACATCCGACAATATATTTGATGTGCTGGAATCTGGTTTTTTGTATATATGTTGCATGAACACTCGTTTATTTGCATTTAGTTATTGGTTTTAGTACATTTGGTGCATTATTAAATAACAATATGTGTTTAGAAAGTCATTGACAGTAACCATGCTACAGCAATGTGAAGCAATAAAAGTCTAAAATATTTTTGAATTAAAGAAACTTGAAAAGCATCAAGTTTAAAAACTAATATAGTTCCCGATACCAAATATTCAAAATACCATTCCTACGAATTCAGCATAAACCAAGTTCTAATAAAATAGCATATGAAGCTGTTTACAGTAAGATTCGAAAGCACAATCGTCAGGTATTAAGGGGCCATTTACTTAATCGCTTACCCGGAAAGTGCTTATCGGCTCATTTAGCTAATCGGATGAACATGACAATGATCGAGAATCTTACCCGGTAAGAGCAATGAAAAGGACCAAGAGTCTTACCCGGTAAGTGAGAGTGACAACTCTTACCCGGTAAGCGCTTACCAGATAAAAATGTTGCATATGATTTCATTTTATTGGACTAAAATCTTACCCGGTGAGTTAAATGAAAGTGTTAATAATTACCGGTAAGTGCTTACCGGGTAAGCGTTACGTAAACGGCCCCTAAAGTCTATCCCAGCGATTCACCCGTGCCTGTTCAAGGATGTCTGCCCCGAATGTTGGATTGTTGGGTGTTATTGAGAAGTACTTGGAAACTTATGCTTATACGTAATCCCTTTTTGTGTTGCAATTGTTCAGCAGCAACTTCGATACGTATTTCATTTTCAATTCTATCAACTGTGTCCCTTGTTTCGATTCGGTACTGGTCACCAGTTTCTAACATCTCCCATGAATGTTTCCATGGTCCTCATTACAAACACTCCGTTGTTGATGCATTTGCCAGTCTATTTGCAATCTCTCTTGTCCTACTCTGTTTAGGATTTGTCCAACAGGATGGCCCACGTTGTTAAGATGCTCTATCATCAACATTTCGTGCATTGGGTAATTGGAAATGAATTTGATACTTCTACGATGATTATGGTTACTAGTTTTCGAAACATCGTGTTAATTATAATCTTACCAAAACATCGGTTGCATTTCCTCAACTCAGCAAATATGTTTCCAAATGTATCCAAATGCAGGAATAATGTTTCATGAATGTTGTTGTAATGAATATGCACGCATGTTCAAAAAAGTTATCCTTCCGTTACATGCCATCGATTTTATATAACACATCACATAAGCATTTAGTTAGAAGTCATAAACTCCTATGATGTATCAGGATGCTTGAAAACCAATTTGTCAGTTATTCTCACACATGAAGATTGTTTCCCAATTATTTGCATTCCATTATTAACATTATCATGTATACATTTTCATGAATCTATACTCACATTTGTGCAACTAATGCCTAATCATTAAGGACTAACATATATGACTACTAGTTATCATTGAAATAGCTTAAATAAGTACGCATTAAATCAATATAATTGAAGCAATATGCATGTCCTCCATAACATTAAAGTTGTGTCCCTTATATGCAATTTCATAACTTTAATGCATTGGTAAATGGTCGTTTAACCCAAACACTTACCCCCCGGTAAGCACTTACCCCCCGGTAAGCACTTACCGGTTAAATTCAACGTTATCACTTACATTGCGTTCGTTCTTACATTATTGGTTAATATTGCCATATTCATCGGTTAGGGTAATATAACTTGGTAAGCTTGATAAGCGCTTACCCGGATAAACGTTTGGTAAACGACCCCTTATATTCAACAACATTGAAATATTTAAGCAATGTGTTGGCATATCACTAACACCAAAGGATGGATGCATGAAATACAATTTCAAAATTTGATTAGCATATGTTAATTGTCCCCCAATTTTAGTGAATGAATTTATTATCATGGCATGAATGGATTTTCATGAATATGTATTCATATTCAAGCATGAGATGATCAAGTATTCATGGCTCCCAAATCATATCCCACCACTGCACCAAATTTTATCACGTTGATAGTTTAATGAATAAATTACTATTGATGCTTCAATGTGCTTTCATCATAAAAATGTCATGACCCTAAAAAACCAAACAAACAAATAGAACTATGAAATTTATTCTCATGTATTGCAATTACAGTTCATATAAATGGTTTTAAGAATACTAAAACCTAATTTTCGCAATTAGAGTGATGAATATGAATTGCCAAGGTAATGGTCACTCGTAATTAGTATTGAAAACATCCTATTTTCAACTGTTTTGAACACCCATAATCGATATATATTTGAAAGTTCATAATTTCATCGGCAACTCTTGTATCAAAATTTTCAATTTCTCAGTTTGAAGAATAAAAATTTCTCATACCAAAAGTTTTCAATAATTGAAATAACTGATAAATTAACCTTCTTGTGATGCTTGTTGTTCTGGCAATCAAGTCTCTGGTTCACGCATTGGATTTTCGGGATGATTCACCATCTCTTCCTCGAACATTCACTCGGTTATGATGCGGCGCTTCATCGACTAAAATGTCGTTGTTTTCTGGTGGTGCATCTTCATATTCAGTATCAAAATCTATCAGAATAGGGGTAGAAGAAGTGTTCTTGAATAGAGAGAAGGAGTACTTAGCATTATTCTTTCACTTCTTTTTCGAACAGAAACAAAAGAAAATCCTAATTAACAATGAATCACTGGTGTTAGGGTTTACAGGAATGGGGATTTTTAAACTAA
Source organism: Arctium minus (assembly GCA_954870635.1). Taxonomy (NCBI): domain Eukaryota; kingdom Viridiplantae; phylum Streptophyta; class Magnoliopsida; order Asterales; family Asteraceae; genus Arctium; species Arctium minus. The sequence continues at coordinate 37,950,333 of OX941095.1, forward strand.
CCTCGTTGTCGATCAACCATTTTCAAGATTTGATTCTGAAGCCTGTGAATTGTAAACGAATACTAATTGGAAACTGAATAAGGGTGGAGGAGGATCTCACAGGATTTGATCGTGAAGAAAATATGTTGATGATTAGAACAAAATCTTATTTTTTTGCTCTTCCTATTTTACCCTTTGAGCGCTTAAAAATTCATCAAAAATTAATTTTTTAATTTAATTAATATTTTAAAAGAGTTACAATGATCATCACCGTAGGATTGTAAATCTAAGGCTGAAAAGTAGGTTGCAACCTTTTTAAAGGGTTTTATATTAAACCACCCATATATATATAGAGAGAGAGAGAGAAAGGATCATGCGAGAAGTTAAACATTTTGCGAGAAGGCGAGAAGTGTGATATCATATATGATTACACGGCTTTTGGATGTGTTTAATCATATATGATTAAACATCTATGTATTGTCAATGTAACATATATTTAATCATATATGATTAAGCTTGTGTATCACATATGATATCACACTTCTCGCCTTCTCGCAAAATGTTTAGTTTCTCGTTTGAACCTGCCCCTATATATATATATATATATATGTAGAGAGAGAGAGAGAGAGAGAGAGAGAAAGAGAATAAGATTCAAACGAGAACACTAACTATTTAAGAAAATAAGAAAGCAACAAATCATGTGCTCAGTATTAACCACCAAAAAAATGGATGTGGGCGACTTTTTCCGCGATTTAAGTCGCGAGCAAAATCGCCCTAATCATATATGATTTTGTATGTGTAACAACCCAACAATTTCATCAACAATTGAAATAGATAGAATAATATTGAACATTCAACAATGGGTCCCAATACAGAAACATGATATTCAGGGATTTAAATCGCCTAGATCTTAGTCTATTACAACCGAGAATCTCTATATATAAAGAAAATGTAACTATGTCGCTATAAAGACAGAACTCCCGCGTACGAGCTTCTAACACTTCTCTTTTCCTTTACCAGATCCGGAAGCAACTATTTTACCTGAAAATGGATTTTAAGAAAATAGGAAGTGAGGATTAGACCGAGAAGTCTAGTGAATTCCCAACCTCGTCCTTTTGTAGGAATATACAACGGAAGTAGATAAATGATAAAAATAAAATCTCACAACTTAGTGCCACAATTTGTTCACAAGTATAAGGACTACTCGTCCTCGGGGCCCCCAGTAGATCCCCATACGCCCCCATGTCGATGTTGTTTCCGTGTATAAGGAATCGAATTCCAAATACACGATTCAACCATCCCCGATGGTTATACACATATAGCCTTGGCCAATACATAATTGAATAACGCGCCACATTAAAACTTGATTATATACATGAAATGTAAACAACAACATCACATTGACATTAAAGTATTGCTTTATCAAGAGTTGCGATAACCATAATGAGCAATGAAATATAAACCATTTCTAGTTCATAAGTATGAAGCATTGTTTGAAAAAAATAAGGGAACTCACCTGATGAGATAACTCGGCTCACACACGGATCCTACTCCCCGATAAATCGACTCCTACAATCCAGATGTAATAATTTATCAAATTGTAATTTGATGGCATTGTAAGAGTTTTCCCAGGTTACTGCCAAACAGAACTCCCCCTATGAAAACACGGTCGATGACACACCGGTCCGTGGGACACCGGTCCGCTGGCACCGGCCGAATGGGGCACCGGTCCGTGGGAGACCCCGGTCAATGGGACACCGGGCGCCCCGACTCCCACTCCCATACCCCGATCCCCGGATGGAATACACACCCGGTCCCTGGACGTCAAGACTCCGGTCGAGGGCCACACAACACAGCAGCGGCGATTACAATCAAATCCCTCGATCATCTTTTCCATCTTAAAGTCCTCTTTACTTCTTACCTTAATCGATTCATTAATCCCATAGAACCCAAACATCCAATTGATTTCTACCCATCTAGATTAGATTTTCATAGATAACGGATGTTACAACTCTCCCTCCCTTAAGAGAATTCCGTCCCCGGAATCTTTTTTGGCAAAGAGGTGCGGATATTTAGTTCTCATTTTCGACTCTAGCTCCCACGTCGCTTCTCGCCCTTTGTGAAACTTCCACTGAACTTTCACCAGGTTAATATCTTTTGTCCTTAGTCATTTCACTTTATGATCCACTATAGATTCGGGCTCTTCGGTGAAGTTCAACTTCTCATCCACCCGGATATCTTGCATAGGTATAGCCATTTCTACATCCGCTAAACACTTTCTCAAGTTGGAGACATGGAAAGTGTTGTGAATGCCCTTCAACTCCTCAGGTAAGTCCAACCTATATGCCACTAAACCGACACGTTCAATGATTTTGAACGGACCTATAAATCGGGGGCTTAACATCCCCTTCTTCCCAAATCGAATTACCCCTTTCCATGGTGATACTTTCAACATTACGTTATCGCCAACCTAAGACTCTATATCCTTTCGGCGTTTGTCCGCGTAACTCTTTTGTCGATCGCACGCCACTTTCAGTCTTTCATGTACTTGGACGATTTTAGTCGAAGTCAACTGTACTAACTCGGGAACCAACCAACTGCCTTTCTCCAACCTCATTCCAACACAAGGGAGTTTGACACTTTCTGCTATAAAGCATTTCATAAGGAGTCGCCTTGATGCTCGCGTGATAGCTATTATTATAGGCGAACTCGATCAACGGTAGGTTTCCCACGAACCCTGGAAATCCAAGACGCATGCCCTCAGCATATCCTCTAATGTCTGAATAGTCCGTTCCCCCTGGCCATCAGTCTGCGGGTGATATGTCGTACTCATCTAGATCTTCGATCCCATCTCTCGTTGAAAGCTCCTCCAAAAAGCTGAGGAGAGCCTGCTATCACGGTCAGACACAATCGATAGAGGCACACCATGACGAATGACAATCTCATCGATGTACAACTTCGCGAGTCTTTCCATAGAGTAAGTTTCTTTAATGGGTAGAAAATGTGCCGATTTAGTCACCACGACCCAAATTGCGTCATATCCCTTCGGAGTTCGGGGCAACTTAGTCACGAAATCCATCGTGATCTGTTCCCACTTCCATACGGGAATTTCTAATGGTTGAAGCTTCCCATATGGTTGCTGATGCTCCGTATTTACTTGCAGACACGTTAGGCACCTCTCCACATAATGAGCTATCTCTTTCTTTAGTCCCGGCCACCAATAGTCTAGCCTCAAATCTCCGTACATCTTGTTCGCTCCTGGGTGGATTGAATATTTGGACTTATGAGCTTCCGCTAAAATAATCATCCTCAAATATCCATGTTTCGGAATCCAAATCCTCCCACAGTAGCCATTCAGTCCCCGACTGTCCTCTGTTAGCAATTTTGCAATACCCACCATTTTCTCAGCCTTAAGATTTTCATGCTTCAGTGCTTCCACTTGAACTCTCTTAATCTCTTCCAGTAGTGTTGGGGTCACCTCAGTCCTCGTAGCGACCATCATCAGGCTCTCACTCCTTTCCTTTCGACTAAGGGCGTCTGCCACTACGTTGGCCTTTCGGGGATGATATTCGATCTTACAGTCATAGTTTGTCACACCCCGCTAAAGCGGAAACACGGAATATGACAGTTCGATAAACATAGCACTTAGGAAATGATAAAATACCACCATACATTTCAACCAAAGATTACATCAAGTTCTCAAAAATAAACGAACTTAATACATCCAAAAGCTTGATTACAAAGTCACTACTAAGTATTAATGTACGCGGTAACATAATTCTAAAATCTTAATCATTTCCCGTAACCTTCTTGTTCCCTGAAAAGCATGTTTAAATAAAAAGGGGTCAACTACGAGAGTTGGTGAGTTCACAGGTTTAAATTATGCACAACACCATTTTATATGCAAGTTGTCAAACGTAAACCAAATGTTAAATTCAAACTTCAAAACCATTAATTCACGAGTAATAAACTTCAAATTATATGACAGAAATTATGCCTTCATAAATAACCAATAACTTTTGTATGTTGGACCTCTACTAGACCGTCCCTGACCTTATACATGCCCCAAAAAGGACTACCGACGTGGCCATGAATCACATGGATAGCCCCTACTACTCTAGAATTAGTGCACCCTTACTCGTCAGTATAAGGTGGACTTGTCACACCAAATAGCGCTATCCACTAAAACTATAGGCTCCTTTATGAGTTAACTAGTAGAGTCAGCCGGGGACTTCAAAAACCAACCCAAAATACCATTTTCGCATATATGTCATATAATATTCAAAAAAACCAAACGCTTTATAATCAAAGCTACCAAAATTATTCATAACAATCGCATTTAAGTAAACCTCGTGAATAATTAAAATAAATACTTTAACATGCTTTCCTCCCCAAATTCAAGTAAACGGTAAAATAGGGGCTGTGAATACTCACCTCAAATGATGATGATGCTAAATAACACAACAACGCAAATCTCTAATCCAGAGCCTTTACTTCCCTATAGAGTAATTTGCATAAATGAATACCAATTGTCAACATCCATCTATAATCCTAACTTAACCATTCCTACATCTCAATATATGCCTTTATGTTTATTTTTCTATCTAAAATAGAAATTTAGGATTAAAATATCAATAATGATCACCAAAACATAACCTTTAAGGTTTTAAGATCAATCTTCTGGATTCAGCACTTGCTGTCCAAAATTTGTGATCACAAAATGAGCTTCAAAATGAAACTTCCCAAATACCAAAAATAACCAAATTTTTATGGAAACTAATATACTGAGTTAAAAACATTAAGTCAAATTTTTATGCATTTTGGAGATGTTTTGATGTCCCAAAGAATTCCCACAAATTAGTAGGTCACTGATTTTTGTATCAGTTGCACACTTCTTTTGTAGCATGCATTTGGGATACCAAAACTCAAACTACTCAGTGATCCATATATGGTTGCAAAGCTAACTCAAAAATCTAACATATGGAAAAAGATTCACTCAATTTGGATGATTTATGAAGGAGTTATGGCCTTTAGAAGTTGAGTGTACCAATCTGTCAACTCAGGACAGATTGCACTACTTTCTTCTAAAATGCAAATGGATGACCAAAACTTCATAATTTCGAGTGATTCTTGATTCTTTGAATAGATAACACCTTAAACTGAAGTTTGGTAGCAAAAAGCCCAATTTTTATCAAGTAAGAAGTGATTTATGAAGCTTGAAAGTGGATGCTAATTCCATGACAGCAAGATGTGATAAAATGAAACTTTGTATAATGTAATAAGATGATCATTTAGCTTGGTTTTTAATAATACCATATGATTTTACATCTTTAATCAATATACAATGATTCTAATGAAACAAGTATACATCATGGATTCATAGCTACTACATGTGCCCATCCAATCCGATGCATGATAACCAAAATCACTAATTAAGTGATATTTCACCACTTAGAAACTCTTTAATCATATGAGATTTGAGTAATCTCATCCTAAGAGTTTCCTTATACTCTAATTTGTTGAAATAACATAAATTTCAATCCAAAATTATCAAAATTTAATGGACCTTAGAAGCATTCTTCATAAAATTGACATTTTTGATAAAATCTCAAAAATTTCACTTAAAAACCCAAATTTTATAGGAGGATCATTCAATGGTTCATTTGCAAATGTATTATTTACCAAATGTATCCCATTTCACTTCCAAAACTAAGATTATACAACTCCTACATGCAATGATGTGAAACATTCATATTTTTGAATAAAAAAAAACTTGAAAAATGAAGATATAAAGTGATTACCTTCACAAATGAAGATACAAACTTGATTTCTTGAAGCAAATTGTTGTTTAAATCTTGATTTCTCCCTTGGAATTTTCTGAAAATCGGTGATGGTAGTGGTGGTGTGTGGTGGCCGGCGTGAGAAAGAAGAGAGGAGAGGGAGATGAGAGTTTTTTCTTGAGAATTTGAAAATGAGACAATTATTCTCTTAATTTGGTTTTTAATTAAGACAAAAGAGAGAGAGGTCATAAAATTTCGGCCAAGTGGCCTTGTGATTCATCAAATTACATTTTAAATAAAATAAGAGTTATAATTATGATATAAGTTTAGTTGATTTATCAGATAAATTTGAGAATTGTAACCCTCAATTCTCAGTTCATGCTAAAAATAAATATATTATAATTAGATAAATATATATATTATTTTGAAAATAATAAAATCCCATTATTTTATGTATTTTAGACTTCCAACATAATTTTTTTTTTGGCATTTCTGAGATGTAATGGTCAGTTATCAGTCTGTACCGGGTATTCTACGCGATTACTGAAATTTTCGGGTAAAATTCTAATCTAATCAATCAAGTTAAATACTAAAGAATTTAACTTTATAATTAGATCCTAAAAGATCAAAGATAGCTAACCTTAAAATTCTGGTTATTGGACGGTTGTCACAGTTTCCCTGTTAAAGGAATTTTGTCTCGAAATTAATAGTCTGCTTTCCTCAGATGATTTCTTTGTAGCAAATGAGGATATTTATCTTTTATATAATCTTCCCGTTCCCAGGTGCATTCCGGCCCATGCCTTGAGTTCCACCGGACCTTTAAAATCGGAATTTTACTGCGTCTTAACCGCTTGACATCTCGGTCAAGTACTTCGATCGGTTCTTCTGTGAAATGCAAGCATTCGTCAATTTGAATTTCCTCTGGTGATATAACTAGTGATTCGTCGGTTAAACATTTCTTCAGATTCGACACATGGAAAGTGTTGTGGATGGCACTCAACTCTTGAGGTAATTGAAGTTTGTATGCGATTGGTCCAATTCTTTCCAGTACTTCAAATGGACCAATATACCTTGGACTTAACTTACCTCTCTTCCCAAAGCGTATGATTCCTTTCCAAGGCGATACTTTCAACAGTACTTTGTCACCCACTTGAAATTCCAATGGCTTCCTTCGGTTATCAGCATAACTCTTTTGGCGATCCCTTGCTGCCTTAAGCCTATCCCGAATAGTTGATAATTTGTCGGTGGTTTCCTGAACGATATCGGGTCCGATCAATTTACTATCCCCTATTTCTATCCATCTCAGTGGTGATCTACACTTTCGTCCATAAAGAGCTTCATACGGTGCACATTGTATGCTAGTGTGATAGTTATTGTTGTAAGAAAATTCAACCAATGGTAAGTGTTGATCCCAACTACCGCCAAAATCTATTGCACATGCATGCAACATATCCTCCAAAGTCTAAATGGTCCTTTCTGTTTGGCCATCTGTTTGAGGATGATAAGTTGTACTTAGATCCAATCTAGTGCCCAACATCCTTTGAAATTTCTGCCAAAATCTGGAGGTAAAGCGACTATCTCTATCGGAGATGATAGAAATGGGTACTCCATGTCGAGATACGATCTCATCAATATACAATTGCGTTAGCTTTTACATTTTATAATCTTCTCGGATTGGTAGAAAATGCGCAGACTTCGTAAGTCGGTCTACTATTACCCAAATAGCATCATGACCTTTCTTAGTTCTGGGTAATTTGGTTACAAAGTCCATTGAAATTTGATCCCATTTCCATTGGGGTATTTCGGGTTGTTAAAGTAGACCCGAAGGTTTTTGGTGCTCTGCTTTCACTTTTGCGCATGTCAAACACTTACTTACGTACGTGGCGATGTCTCGTTTCATTCCTGGCCACCAATAATGTTCTATGAAATCTTGATACATTTTGTCCGCTCCTGGATGGATTGAGTACCTTGATTTATGTGCTTCTTCCAAAATTTTGGACCGCAGGTTGTCAGCCTTCGGTATCCATACCTTATCCTTAAAATAGCGTACTCCATCCAATCTCATCTCAAATTCCTTCTCCAGATGATGTAGAGTTTCATTGCTTAAATTATCTGGCTTCAATGCTTCCTCCTGAGCTTCAAGAATTTGCGCCTTAAGACTTGTCTGTACTATTACTCCCATAGCTCGCGTCCTTAAGGGCTTTACTCTTTCTTTTCTACTTAACGCATCCGCTACTACATTAGCTTTTTCTGGATGGTATTTTATTTCACAATCATAATCATTAAGCAATTCCACCCATCTTCGCTGCCTCATATTAAGCATTTTCTGATCAAGGATGTGTTGAAGACTCTTGTGATCAGTAAATATTATACATTTCGTCCCGTAAAGATAATGTCTCCAGATCTTCAGTGCGAATATTACAGCTCCCAACTCCAAATCATGAGTGGTATAATTTCTCTCATGAATTTTTAGCTGTCTAGACGTATATGCGATGACTTTATCCTTTTGCATTAATACACACCCCAATCCTTGGCGTGATGCATCGCAATAAACCACAAAGTTGTCAGTACCCTCAGGCAACGCTAAAACTGGAGCATTGCAAAGCTTTTGCTTGAGTGTCTGAAAAGCTTCTTCCTGTTTATCTCCCCAGATAAACTTTTCATCCTTTCGAGTTAAAGCTGTTAAAGGTTGCGCAATCTTGGAAAAGTTAGAAATAAATCGTCGATAATATCCCGCTAAACCAAGAAATTGTCAAATCTCCGTGGGTGTCTTTGGAATTTCCCACTTTTTGATGGCTTCCACCTTTGCTGGATCGACTTGAATTCCCTTCTGATTGACTACATGACCAAGAAAATGTACTTCACGAATCCAAAATTCGCATTTGGAAAACTTGGCATACAATTTCTGGTCCTTGAGTAATTCGAGCATCAGCTTCAGATGATACTCATGATCCTCTTTGCTTCGGGAGTAGATGAGTATGTCGTCAATGAACACGATTACAGACTTGTCTAAATACGGTCTGCAAACTCTGTTCATCAGGTCCATGAAAACTGCTGGTGCATTTGTTAACCCGAAAGGCATAACTAGAAACTCGTAATGTCCATATCGAGTTCTGAATGCTGTTTTGGGAATATCCTCTTCACTGATCTCATCTGATGATAACCGGATCGGAGATCGATCTTTGAGAAATACATAGATCCTTGCAATTGATCAAACAGGTCATCAATTCGAGGAAGTGGATATCGATTCTTGAGAGTTAGTTTATTAAGCTCTCTATAATCAATACACATTCGAAAGGTTCCATCCTTCTTCTTGACAAAGAGAACTGGAGCTCCCCATGGCGAAGAACTTGGTCTGATAAATCCTTTGTCAAGAAGTTCTTGAAGTTTTTCGGACAATTCTTTCATTTCCGATGGTGCTAAACGGTACGGAGATTTTTCTACTGGTGCAGCTCCAGGAATTAGATCAATGCGAAATTCAACTTGTCTTGGTGGGGGTAATCCGGGTAATTCATCGGGAAATACTTCCGGAAAATCTCGGACTATTGGGATGTCCTGAATTTGCTTCCCTTTTATCTCTTTATCTACTACATGCGCCAGATATGCAACACCTTCCTTCCTTAGATACTTCCACATCTTCATACACGATACTATCTTTAAGCCTCTCCTTGACTTTTCTCCATGAACTAGATGCGTTCCTCCTTCCGGTAGTGGAATTGGAAGTATCTTTTTAGAACAACAAATTTCTGCTCGGTTTTTGGATAACCAATCCATACCCACTACTATGTCAAAGCTTCCTAATTTAATTGGAATAAGATCTATGCTAAACTCCTTATATGATCCAAACTTCCACATTCGAAACATACTCGCTTTTGCGTGCTCTTACAATCCTTCGCAAAATGACCCACTTTGTTGCACTTATAACATACCATACATCGCCCATGATGGTAATAATTGCACTTATCACATTTTGAAACCATCCCCTTTTCTTTCTCTGTGACCTGTGCCTGGATTCCAAAATTTCCTTTTATTCTTTTTTCCTTACCTTTCCTTCCATCAAACTGCCTCCTCCTAGGCTCCTCCATTTTTCTCTTACCTTTGGCTCTTTCATTCGAAAACAATCCTGAACGAGTTGCGTTATCCGTGAGTTTGGCTGTTAAGCTTACTGCTTCCTGCATTGTTTTCGGTCTTCCCGAAGTCACATCTCCCCTTATTTCAGGAGCTAATCCCCAAATATACCTATCGATCCTGTTCTCTTCCGGCGTCACCAAATGAGGAACTAACTTTGCCAATTCGTGGAATCAAGCAGTGTAAGTATCTACATCATTCCCTTTCATCTCATGGTTCCAAAATTCCGTTTGGAGCTTCTGTATTTCACTCCTTGGACAATACTCTTCTTTGAGTATTTCTTTGAACTCATCCCACTTAAGTCTGTTAGCTGCTTCTCGGCCTCGAGTTTGCACCTGTGTATTCCACCAAGTCAATAATCGTCCTTGCAGTAGACAAGCGACAAATTCCACCTTATTAGCTTCAGTGCATTTGCTAATATGGAGAACGGACTCCATACCCTCGATCCAAGATAATAGTCCGACGGCTCCCTCAGTTCCATGAAATTCTTTAGGATTACAAGTCCTGAAAGCCTTGTAGGTGCACTCTTTGTCCCTATTTGTACCGATTCCTGGATTGTTTTCCTGATTAGCATTTAGGCCTGCAGCTATTTGGCTAACTATATTTGGGAGAGCTGCCATGATTTGCTCAGATACAAGTCGTGCGATTTCGGGATATTCTCTTCTAGGAGGCATAACTCTACTACAAAATTCCAAATCGGTATCTAATTATTTACCTAAACCGGCAATCTATCTAAGCGTCACGTATTAACAATACCCATCTAATAATTAAATCATGCATTCGACGTAATATACAATGATAATATACATTTTAATCATACAAAATACTAATAATTACAATTAGAATTTTATCATAATCATCAAACTTTATAATTTCAAAATATTAACTATCAAACAGAAAGTATTTTTAAATTCATGGGTTACATCCCCTCAAAAGAAACAAGTTTTAAAGTTACCAAATATCATCCAATAGTCAACATCTAACGCATGAAAAACAGAATAAACCATCCCATAATGACTACTAATGCTCCTAACACTAAGGCTAAACCCGCGCATAGCCTCTGAATAGCCCTTCTAGTGTCCATAAGCATGGTCAAAACTCCATTCATGGTCTGATCTTGAGTGTTCAAAATCCCCATCACCCTTTCGAGAGACCGACCATGATGGTCCAGTCTGGCCCTAAATATCTCCACGTCTCGGGACAAGCCCGTGACCCATAAGCTCTCAAGTGGAGTCATTCCGGTCGGCTGTCCTGTCAGCTCCGCGACCTGAGGTGGTGATGGCTTATCATATCTAACCCTCAGCCGAGAGGCCCCTGCCTCATCCCTAGGTGGAATGATGAAGGTCTCTCTGACTGGTGTCGGAACACTAATCCGTGCGGTCGCCCGGACTCTGGATCGGGGCACCGACTGTGGTAGGGGTACAGTCACAGAAGTAGACGATCTCGCTGGTGAAGATCCAGTTCCCGAGTAACTATGCTCGGACGGATTATAATCCTCACTTACTCGTGCCCTCCTAGGTCGACCAGTGACGTATCCAGACTCGTCAGGGGACGACTCAGAGTGTGATGATGAGTGAGACATGATAACTGCAATTAATGACAAACCTTAAACCATTAGAATGCTAAAATAAATATTGAAATCACAAAATACTTATGCGAACTCACATATTAACCATGTTTTTTATTCTTGAAACAAAAAGTTTCTATATTTAGCAACTCATAATATAACCATTTCAAGTCCCTTCTTATGCATACCAAATTAGACATAGGTGATCAAGCTTTGCCTAATTGTAATATGCTAAGCCGCCACTCGTCTTAGTTATACTAGTAGTGTGCTCAAGCTCAAGATTTGTTTGCAAAAATAATTTTTGAAAAATAGTGGTTATAGTGTATGGTTTTATAGTAAAAACCGATATTCTCTATAACCTATGGCTCTGATACCAAGTCTGTCACACCCCGCTAAAGCGGAAACACGGAATATGACAGTTCGATAAACATAGCACTTAGGAAATGATAAAATACCACCATACATTTCAACCAAAGATTACATCAAGTTCTCAAAAATAAATGAACTTAATACATCCAAAAACTTGATTACAAAGTCACTACTAAGTATTAATGTACGCGGTAACATAATTCTAAAATCTTAATCATTTCCCGTAACCTTCTTGTTCCCTGAAAAGCATGTTTAAATAAAAAGGGGTCAACTACGAGAGTTGGTGAGTTCACAGGTTTAAATTATGCACAACACCATTTTATATGCAAGTTGTCAAACGTAAACCAAATGTTAAATTCAAACTTCAAAACCATTAATTCACGAGTAATAAACTTCAAATTATATGACATAAATTATGCCTTCATAAATAACCAATAACTTTTGTATGTTGGACCTCTACTAGACCGTCCCTGACCTTATACATGCCTCAAAAAGGACTACCGACGTGGCCATGAATCACATGGATAACCCCTACTTCTCTAGAATTAGTGCACCCTTACTCGTCAGTATAAGGTGGGCTTGTCACACCAAATAACGCTATCCACTAAAACTATAGGCTCCTTTATGAGTTAACTAGTAGAGTCAGCCGGGGACTTAAAGAACCAACCCAACATACCATTTTCGCATATATGTCATATAATATTCAAAAAAACTAAACGCTTTATAATCAAAGCTACCAAAACTATTCATAACAATCGCATTTAAGTAAACCTCGTGAATAATTAAAATAAATACTTTAACATGCTTTCCTCCCCAAATTCAAGTAAACGGTAAAATAGGGGCTGTGAATACTCACCTCAAATGATGATGATGCTAAATAACACAACAACGCAAATCTCTAATCCAGAGCCTTTACTTCCCTATAGAGTAATTTGCATAAATGAATACCAATTGTCAACATCCATCTATAATCCTAACTTAACCATTCCTACATCTCAATATATGCCTTTATGTTTATTTTGCTGTCTAAAATAGAAATTTAGGATTAAAATATCAATAATGATCACCAAAACATAACCTTTAAGGTTTTAAGATCAATCTTCTGGATTCAGCACTTGCTGTCCAGAATTTGTGATCACAAAATGAGCTTCAAAATGACACTTCCCAAATACCAAAAATAACCAAGTTTTTATGGAAACTAATATACTGAGTTAAAAACATTAAGTCAAATTTTTATGCATTTTGGAGATGTTTTGATGTCCCAAAGAATTCCCACAAATCAGTAGGTCACTGATTTTTGTATCAGTTGCACACTTCTTTTGTAGCATGCATTTGGGTTACCAAAACTCAAACTACTCAGTGAGCCATATATGGTTGCAAAGCTAACTAAAAAATATATCATATGGAAAAAGATTCACTCAATTTGGATGATTTATGAAGGAGTTATGACCTTTAGAAGTTGAGTGTACCAATCTGTCAACTCAGGACAGATTGCACTACTTTCTTCTAAAATGCAAATGGATGACCAAAACTTCATAATTTCAAGTGATTCTTGATTCTTTGAATAGATAACACCTTAAAATGAAGTTTGGTAGCAAAAAGCCCAATTTTTATCAAGTAAGAAATGATTTATGAAGCTTGAAAGTGGATGCTAATTCCATGACAGCAAGCTGTGATAAAATGAAACTTTGTATAATGTAATAAGATGATCATTTAGCATGGTTTTTAATAATACCATATGATTTTACATCTTTAATCAATATACAATGATTCTAATGAAACAAGTATACATCATGGATTCATAGCTACTACATGTGCTCATCCAATCCCATGTATGATAACCAAAATCACTAATTAAGTGATATTTCACCACTTAGAAACTCTTTAATCATATGAGATTTGAGTAATCTCATCCTAAGAGTTTCCTTATACTCTAATTTGTTAAATTACATAAATTTCAATCCAAAATTATCAAAATTTAATGGACCTTAGAAGCATTCTTCATAAAATTGACATTTTTGATAAAATCTCAAAAATTTCACTTAAAAACCCAAATTTTATTGGAAGATCATTCAATGGTTCATTTGCAAATGTATTATTTACCAAATGCATCCCATTTCACTTCCAAAACTAAGATTATACAACTCCTACATACAATGATGTGAAACATTCATATTTTTGAATAAAAAAAACTTGAAAAATGAAGATATAAAGTGATTACCTTCGCAAATGAAGATACAAACTTGATTTCTTGAAGCAAATAGTTGTTTAAATCTTGATTTCTCCCTTGGAATTTTCTGAAAATCGGTGATGGTAGTGGTGGTGTGTGGTGGCCGGCGTGAGAAAGAAGAGAGGAGAGGGAGATGAGAGTTTTTTCTTGAGAATTTGAAAATGAGACAATTATTCCCTTAATTTGGTTTTTAATTAAGACAAAAGAGAGAGAGAGGTCATAAAATTTCGGCCAAGTGGCCTTGTGACTCATCAAATTACATTTTAAATAAAATAAGAGTTATAATTATGATATAAGTTTAGTTGATTTATCAGATAAATTTGAGAATTGTAACCCTCAATTCTCAGTTCATGCTAAAAATAAATATATTATAATTAGATAAATATATATTATTTTGAAAATAATAAAATCCCATTATTTTATGTATTTTAGACTTCCAACATAATTTTTTTTGGCATTTCTGAGATGTAATGGTCAGTTATCAGTCCGTACCGCGTATTCTACGCGATTACTGAAATTTTCGGGTAAAATTCTAATCTAATCAATCAAGTTAAATACTAAAGAATTTAACTTTATAATTAGATCCTAAAAGATCAAAGATAGCTAACCTTAAAATTCTGGTTATTGGACGGTTGTCACATAGTTAGTTAGCAGTTCCATCCATCTGCTCTGATGCATATTCAACTCCTTCTGATCGAACAGATGACAAAGACTTTTGTGATTCGTGAAAATTTGACACTGCGTTCCGTAAAGATAATGCCTCCAAATCTTTAGTGCAAAAACCACAGCGGCCAGTTCTAAATCGTGGGTAGGATATCGGGACTCGTGATCTTTTAGTTGACGAGATGCATAAGCGATTACCTTCCCTCGTTGCAAGAGTACACATCCCAAACCCAACCTCGACACATCACTATATACTATAAAGTCTTCCGTACCGTCTGGCAAGGCCAGAATCGGAGCGCTGCTCAACATATCCTTAAGTCTCTGGAAAGCCTCCCTCTGAGTTTCCGTCCATAGGAACTTTACATTCTTTTTCATCAACGCAGTTAGAGGAGTGGCTATTCGAGAGAAGTCTTTTATGAACTTTCTGTAATACCCGGCTAGTCCTAAGAAACTTCGGATTTCTGACGGATTCTGCGGTGCCTCCCAATTTCGAATTGCCTCCACCTTGCCCGGATCCACCTTGATTCCGTCTTGTGATACAACGTGACCAAGGAATTGTACTTCTCGCAACCAGAATTCGCACTTCGAGAATTTTGCGTAAAGTCTCTCTCTCCTCAATAGCTCCAACACTGATCGCAAGTGATCCTCATGTTCCTCCTCGGTCTTCGAATACACCAAAATATCGTCAATAAATACAATCACAAATTTGTCTAGATAAGGTTGACACACCCTATTCATCAAATCCATGAAAGTTGCAGGAGTGTTGGTCAACCCGAATGGCATTACAAGAAACTCGTAATGTCCATACCTCGTACGGAAGGCCGTTTTCGATATATCCTTTTCCCTCACCTTGAGTTAATGATATCCCGACCTTAAATCGATCTTGGAGAAGAAACTTGCTCCCTGAAGTTGATCGAATAAGTCATCTATCCTTGGGATCGAATACTTATTCTTGATCGCCAACTTTTTGAGCTCTCGGTAATCTATGCACATTCACATAGATCCATTCTTCTTCTTCACAAAGAGCACTGGCGCTCCACACGGTGAAGTACTGGGCCTT
Source organism: Arctium minus (assembly GCA_954870635.1). NCBI lineage: Eukaryota > Viridiplantae > Streptophyta > Magnoliopsida > Asterales > Asteraceae > Arctium > Arctium minus. The sequence continues at coordinate 37,966,109 of OX941095.1, forward strand.
ATGAACCCCTTATCCAACAATTCTTGCAATTGCGACATTATTTCTTTCATTTCTGAGGGTGCTAACCGGTACGGTGTACGTGCTACCGGAGCAACACCAAGCATCAGGTCGATCCGAAACTCAACCTGACGATCCGGAAGTAGATCCGTCAAATCTTCGGGAAATACTTCCGGATAATCGCTCACTACCCGCACATCCTCCATTCTAATCTTCTATTTCTTAGCATCTATCACATATGCTAAAAATCCCCTACACCTTTTTCTCAAACTCCTATTCGCTTTGATCATGGTAATCAAACTAGAATTTCTTCCTCGCTTATCCCCATATGTAACACCCTCAAATATGGAAATAACAACTAATCTAAAAATTTCTAAATACACCAATAAATGATTCAACTACAAACATAAATTAATATTTAACCTCAATACACATTCATTCCATACATACAGTCTATAACAAGAACGAGTGATACTAAAACTCAATAGTAGTCACTATCTCCAAACTACGGAAGACTTCACCAACTACTTACATTAGCACAAGCTAAGGCTCAACTCTTCATAACTGTTAGAACCAAACCCCAACCGGTACCTGATGCACATGCCGACAAATAAAAAGGTTAGGCTAACGCCTAGAGAGTCCAAGAGTTTTACATGAGTAAATATATCTTTAGAAGAAAGAACCTCATTTAAAACCATGACCAGACAATTGGTGTCCTTTAAAACGTGGAAACGACCATTTTCCAAAATCATGCACTTTCCAAAGATGGACACCTCATTTAAAACTTGCTTTATAAACTGATGCAACTTGAACTAACTCGAAACATGAACCATCATCAAAACCATGAATACCGTACGTCCGAAAACATGGACACTAGGTCCAATACTCACACGACCATAAATGGACAAACTTCAATTACCAAAACACGGAGTTGACATAATTCATTCAAACCTTAATATACGAGGAGGATGGTCCAATATTAAGGTCCTCATTTTCTGTTGATCATAAAGACCCAAAGACAATAAAGTAAAGCATCTTTATATTTAAAAACACTGATAGCCGACAACGGGGGAGACCCGTATCTGTTGAGGGTGGAGGGAACACAAAAGTATGCCACCCAATAACGTTAATCGCATGACACCTCCCGAAATCACAGCCAGGTGTCCCTACGACTTCTTTACAAGCCCACCCCAAGTAAAGTTGACCTTGATGAACATCCCGAAGGACTCCACCCCAAAGGCCCGACACACCTAAATACTACCTCTCAGGCAGTACTCCAAGCGGCGGGGGTCCTAGCGCCTACTTTGCCTGTAGCGCTACCAGACTCAAACCCTCCCAATGCATACTTGTAAAGTTTCCGGTCATAAAACATGGGTACTGACGGTCACCCGCAATACCCAATCGATCATCCAAAACAGACTGACTGACGTGCCTATGGATCCATTACAACACCGTCTAACGTTACATGACTCCAATTGAAAGATCAAAGCTCCCAAAACATGTAACTCACCAATGACACAATTTAAGCGTCATCATACTCAAAACCCACGATGGTTATAAATCCGGACAAATGTCCACACGACTCATTTAGTCAAAACCGAGCCAAAGGCCCAACTCTTTACGTAAATACCCAAATAAAAGTATATATAAACATTGAAACACGTTTGACCCATTATTATGCAAACACGACCAAAAGTATAATTAACTCAAAACTCATCATTGGTTGGGACCAAACCATTTTCCAAATGAACTCATACCCTTATGTTTTCAAAATGCCTCATAACGCAATAATATGCATTTTCTGAAAAGGTTTATAAGATCAAATGCACAAAATGACACTTACGTCAATTGAACTCCAATTATATATGTAAAATCATCAAATAAACATTTCAACATGATTTATTTGCCAAAATACCCAAAGATCCCAAAATGGGTGTCTCAACATGCTTATAAAACTAAACATTTCAAAATAACTAAAACTTATCAGCAGTTAACAATTTGAGGTAAAACACAAACATTTTAAAAATAAACATTTTGGCATGTACACCGTTTTCACAAATCAACTTGAACTCACCTTGCTAGGTTAAGTTAAACCTAGTTTTCAATCCCCAACCATTGACCTCCAAAGCGTGGATCACACCCAAAGCCTTCCGAAGACATCCATTCCAACTCTTCAACACAAGCTTCCCAAAACCTAGATCTGTACATTTCCAACCATGAATAACCGTATCCAACCATAAAGAAACATTCCCCCAAACACTTAACATCAAAATCTCTATTTTGGGCAAAACCCTAATTTTGACCCAAAATTCCCAAAAATTGTCCAAACCGAAATTTAGAGAAATCAAACACTAGAAACCATCAATGAAGCATTTATAACTTATTCCATGGTTTAGAAATAGAAGGGATACACTTACCACTTAGTTTTTGGTGAAAACCTAGAAAACCCAAAAATTCTTGAAGATGGAGGTGATGATGATGAACTCTTGACCTTTGCTTCCAATCCACCACCAAATACTCTTGAATCTTCCCAAAACTAACAATCTATCCTTGAAAATCTCTCAAATACGAAACCATAGCAATTTGAATCACCAAAAACGGAGTTGAAATGAGAAAGATATGACCAAATGAAGAAAAACCCGATTTTATTCACTGCAGGTTTGGCGCGACCTTGACATGCGACAGTGACATTTGTCACTGTCGCGGGCACTGTCGCACGAAATGTACCGAAAGTCATTTCAAGTTTTTCGGCCGTAACTTCTTCGTTATAGCTCCGTTTTCGCTCTGGAAAGGACCGTTGGACTCGTAATTGAATCCTTTATCCATCAATACTATAAAATCAAGGATTCAAGCCCAAAATCAAATATCTTATTTTTCCTTAATATATCGGTTTCTATAATAACTTGAAATGATACATTTCGAAAATCGGGGTGTTACACCATATATCACCACCACCCCTTTCCCGGTAACACCATACGAATCATCTTCTTATTACAGACAATATTTGCATCATTCCTAGCCAACCAATCCATCCCCAGAACCACGTCGAACTCTCTCATCGGCATAGGATATAGTACAACTTGTACTAGACTCCCTTCTATGTCTATCATACAACCCTCAAACACCTCTCTAATCGATACTTGATTAGCATCGGCGGTTTCTACATCAAATCCTCACCCTAAATGCCTAGGCTTTAACCCCAAACACCGAGCAAACATAGGAGATATAAAAGAGCAAGTCGCTCCTGAGTCAAACAATACTCTAGCACAAGTAGAGTTTACCAGAAACATACCTCTTACCACATCAGGAATCTCCTCCGCCTCCGTTGCCGTCATATTTAAGGCCCTCCCTTTCGGACGAGCCGGTTCCCACTTCTTTTCTTCCTTTCTTCCTCCCCCACGCTGCGGGCACTCGGATCGAAGATGATCTGGTAACCCACACTGGTAACAGTTTTTTTGTTCGGGCATTCCCTAGACATGTGCCCTGACATTCCACACTGAAAACATGATCTGTCTCCTGAACCACATTCCCCTCAATGTACCCGATGACATTTCCCACACGGCTTCTCCCCAAATCCACGACTTCCTCTTGTCTCTGGTCTGGCATTCTTACCCTTTCTTGGATCTGTTATGGGTCCATCCCACTTCCTCTTATCCCCTACTCGATCAGTTAATTGGCGGTTCTTCTCTTTCTCAGTCATTTCGGCTGCATGCACGACAACCTGAAAAAGTTGCTGGTTCTCTGGCATAAACCCACTCTCGCAAATTACTCTTCATTCCAAAAATAAAACGTTCTACCTTACTCCCCTCATCTGGCAGATATGCTCCAGCAAAACGAGATTTCTCGATAAACTTTGTAGTGTAGTCTTTTACTGTCATGTCTTTCTGTTCCAGCCCTAGAAATTCTTCTTGCAATTTCTTTACCGCTGCTAGAGGACAAAATTGTGCCATGAACTTTCCGACGAAGTCCCCCCAAGACATACCCTCTGCTGCTGCCACCCCCATTCCATCAGTCTCAGCATCCCACCACAACATAGCTTCAGATCTCAGCATAGACAAAGCATAAGTTACCTTGTCTTCCTCCGCACATTTACTGGTAGCAAAGACCAGTTCCATTTCCTTGACCCATTTCATCACCAGGACTGGGTCACACTCCCCTTTGTACATAGGGGGTTTGCAGGCTGCAAATTCCTTGTAACTGCATCCTTTCACAACTACTTTGGTTACCGCCACAGTCGTAGAAGAAGAGTTACCCCCGACCTCTTCTGCCGGCGGGCTTGACAGTGTATTGAATTCCTTGCTCTCGCTCTTTTCCCGACTTCCTGAAGCTGTTTTCTCCTGATGAGCCAATAATGCTTGTAGAGTCTCTTGAAGTTTCCCCATTTCTGCAGCGAAAGTCTCGTGCGTCACGAAGGCTTGGTTTCGACCTTGACCACGAGCCTTGCTGCTCCCCGTCCTCTTACAGTCGCTGAACTCTCCTGATGCGATGATTCTCTATTCTTGAAAACCTCAGCACTCCTCGCCCGACGAGTTGTTCGGGTGTTAGCTCCTCCCCGATTTCCAGCATTGATTCCCTCCACCTGGGTCATAGCCCTTCGGGTAGTCCGCATCGGACCACACCCTCGACCACGTCCCCGACCTCGGGTTGTCGGCCCCCCAGGAGTGCCCCTCGGTATTTCAGCTCGAATCTCAACTACTGGCTCATCTCCTTCTACCGGCATTGCCCTACTTCGTAAAGCTCGATCCGCCATGACGACAACTGAAACAATACAACGATAAACTTAAATTTACATTCCTATATGCAACAAGATTTTTATAGATACACACATGTACCTGTAAATTTGCAATTACATTGGCCAGTTGTAATTCCAAATTTACCTTACATGTTAGTCCCTATCTCTCGTTACATAAGCCCCTAACGCGGCAATCCTAGGTCGCCCTATTTCTCGGTTGTGGTCCACATACAGTTTAAGTTTAGGTCCAACGAGGCCACCTAAATCGCTTAAACTATGGCTCTGATACCAAATGTAACAACCCAACAATTTCATCAACAATTGAAATAGATAGAATAATATCGAACATTCAACAATGGGTCCCAATACAAAAACTTGATATTCAGGGATTTAAATCGCCTAGATCTTAGTCTATTACAACCGAGAATCTATATATATAAATAAAATGTAACTACGCCGCTCTAAATCCAGAAGTCCCGCATACGAGCTTCTAACACTTCTTTTTACCTTTACCAGATCCGGAAGCAACTATTTTACCTGAAAATGGATTTTAAGAAAATAGGAAGCGAGGATTAGACCGAGAGGTTTAGTGAATTCCCAACCTCGTCCTTTTGTAGGAATATACAATAGAAGTAGATAAATGATAAAAATAAAATCTCACAACTTAGTGCCACAATTTGTTCACAAGTATAAGGACTACTCGTCCTCGGGGCCCCCAGTAGATCCCCATATGGCCCCCCATGTCGATGTCGTTTCCGTGTATAAGGAAATGAATTCCAAATACACGATTCAACCATCCCCGATGGTTATACGCATATAGCCTTGGCCAATACATAACTGAATAACGCGCAACATTAAAACTTGATTATATACATGAAATGTAAACAACAACATCACATTGACATTAAAGTATTGCTTTATCAAGAGTTGCGATAACCATAATAAGCAATGAAATATAAACCTATTCCAGTTCATAAATATGAAGCATTGTTTGAAAAAAATAAGGGAACTCACCCGATGAGATAACTCGGTTCACACACGGATCCTACTCCCCGATAAATCGACTCCTACAATTCAGATGTAATAATTTATCAAATTGTAATTTGATGGCATTTTAAGAGTTTTCCCAGGTTACTGTCAAACAGAACTCCCCCTATGAAAACACTGGTCGATGACACACCAGTCCGTGGACACCGGTCCGCGGGCACCGGTCGAGTGGGGCACCGGTCGGGTGGGGCACCGGTCCATGGGAGACCCCGGTCAATGGGACACTGGGCTCCCTGGCTCCCACTCCCATACCCCGATACCCGGATGGAATACACACCCCGGTCCTCGGACGTCAAGACTCCGGTCGAGGGCCACACAACACAGCAGTGGCGATTACAATTAAATCCCTCGATCATCTTTTCCATCTTAAAGTCCCTTTTACTTCTTACCTTAATCGATTCATTAATCCCATAGAACCCAAACATCCAATTGATTTCTACCCATCTAGATTAGATTTTCATAGATAAATCAAATCTTTAGATAACACTCTAAACCCTTAAACCCAATCCCAGAGTCGAACCAAATCCCAGGTCGCCCAAATCCTCTTAACACAAAACGATAAGAAGAAACAAGGATTTAAATTTGATACATACCTCCAAAAGATAAACCCCACACGATTTCAGTTCTTGAGCTCCAAGTCTCGACTTCGATCGGTTCTCTCTTCTCCCTTCGGTCGCTGCACACACACACACAGACTACTCACACGAGATGTTTTCAGGAGTAAATGAATAAGATCTAGGGTTTTAGACCCCCCCTTTAGACCCCTTTTTTATTATTTTACACTTTGGCCCCTCAGCTTTCGCATTTTCTCCACAAACTTGCTATCTAGAAATTAGTAAATTTGTGCCCAAGATTGACGGATGTTACAGTATGTACTCGGTTGTTCTTGTATTTTCTTAAATAGATATTGTTCTCGTATGAACCCACCTCTACATATATATATATATATATATATATATATATATTTGTTGGATCATAATTGTATTCAAGATTAAAGGGTCTAAATTGTATTTGTTTGATAGTTACAGTTCAAGGTTTAAACTATAATATGTTAATAGTTATTTGTAAATGGGCCTAAAGCTTGTTAGAAAGCCCATTAAGGTTAAAGCCCATATGGCCTGGGTATTTAAAGTTTTGTTTAGTTTAGTTTTAGGTTTAACTTTGATAATTTTCTAAATAGTAGCCGTACGTTTTCTCTATATTCAAGGGTATCAAGAACACACAAGGGTTTAATTGTTTATTCAAGAGATTGGTATATTATTCTGATCTTATTATCTCTTGATTATTATTGTGTTTCTGTGATTGTTAATCAACTAGATTAAATTGGGATAACAAGTGATTGTTAATATCTTAAGGGGGAGAACATAATCTGAAGATTGCTAAAGATTTCAAAGATATCAAGTTTTGAAGCTATCAACGTCATATCTGAAGAAAAGAGAAGAAAAGTGAAGACCTGAAGATTATTGTCAATTTTTTTTAATCTTGAATCCAAAGGAGGAGATTGTTGGATCATAATTGTATTCAAGATTAAAGGGTCTAAACTGTATTTGTTTGATAGTTACAGTTCAGGGTTTAAACTGTAATATGTTAATAGTTATTTGTAAATGGGCCTAAAGCCTGTTAGAAAGCCCATTAAGGTTAAAGCCCATATGGCCTGGGTATTTAAAGTTTTGTTTAGTTTAGTTTTAGGTTTAACTCTGATAATTTTCTAAATAGTAGCCGTACGTTTTCTCTGTATTCAAGGGTATCAAGAACACACAAGGGTTTAACTGTTTATTCAAGGGATTGATATGTTATTCTGATCTTATTATCTCTTGATTATTATTGTTTTTCTGTGATTGTTAATCAACTAGATTAAACTGGGATAACAATATTAATAATATTTAATATACATATTTATATTTAATAATTTGTAAAATTTTAAATAATGTTTGTTAAGTTTATGTTTATTTCTTTTTATTTATATATATAGTATAGAGTATCAAAAGGGATTTACTAGCAAAAAATGATGGCAAAGAATCTGATAGAAGAAAATTATTGGAATTGTTTTTGTAGCAACAACAAATGGATGTACCAGAAAATATGAATGATGTTGATAGATATTTAGTTGATGGATCTATCAATCCAAGAGTCAGGCGTTAGATGATTTACTTTGCTGGAATGAAAATGCTATTAGTTATATCATTTCACTAAAACATTAGGTTTATAAGACGCCTAAAATGTGTAAGTGTCCTAATATGATACTTTATTAGTTTATAAAATGAAACAAAAAAATGTCATATCTAAAAGTGTTACAATATGTTTTTAGAACGTTTTGGTGTCTTAACAAGTTTTTAGAACACATTCAAAATTAAGTGTTGTATTAATTATTTTATGCGACACTATTTGAAAAAAAATGTTCTATGAACATAAGATCCCTCCTATAAATGGATGAGTTTACATGACACTTCTCAAAATTGTTTTATAAAATAGCTAATACGACACTTTATTTAAAAAAAAGTTTCAAAAAACTTATTGAAACGTCCAAAAGAATCCTATAAACTTATTATAACACTTTTAGATATGACGTTTTTTAGCTTGTTCCTATAAACTTAAGTCCTATAAAATATTCCATTCGTCAATTTTATGTAACTACTTGGGTTATACTTTTAAATGTGTTGGGTTGGATTGATATTTTTCCAAACCGCCATAATTCGCTTAGTTGTATAAATGTCGTAAACCGCCAAACCAACACACGTGCACCCCTAGTTAAAGTTTGTTGAAAGAAATTCAGTTATAAGGTAGTTGTAACACCCGTAATTTTAAAGTAAGATAATTCTCGATAGCCTTTAAGTTGATTAGGCTTGTCATTTGATAATTGCTAATTTATTAAAGTTGTTTCTCTAATCACTAAACCATGCATGCAATCGTGTGGGGAAGTCATTGAGACTTTCGGGCCTCAGACCTTGCTGTGCGATAGTGAACGTGAGAGTGCCCTGGGCACATGATAGAGATCTACAACTTCTCTTAAAGTGTAGTTCGTCATATCTTCCGAATACATATTTCCAGAAAAATTTATGTACTCCCCCTTGAAAGTTGATTTCCTCATTTGAGTATCTGAGTACAATCTCTTATCAGCCCGGGAGTAGCATCTCTTTTTCATCATTGAAGTACGAGTCCTAAACTGTTATGTTTAGAAGTCAAACTTCGTTGAAGTACGGGTCCTAAGCTGATGTACTTAGAAGCCTTTGTTCTCTTACTCCCTCTTTACTGTAGGTGCCTGCAACACAAAATCAACTTTCGGCTTTGGTACCCACTGGTATTTGGGTCCATGTGTGTTAGTTGCAGTTTGAATGGGAGTAACTGAGTAAGAACCATACCAGTAATGATCACTTATTTTATGAACAAAATCATATGTATTACAGTAAGAACAATACCTTTTCTTTAACAACCTGAACAATTGATCTCTCGAATAAGCAAGATCAGGTTTACCTTTCAGCACTTTGTTCTTCTTTGCATTTGAGGCAGATACAAATGATTTGTTACCTGTCTTCTCTTCCTTCTTTCCTTTCTTTTCATTTTTCTTCTCTTCATCATCTACTGATTTCACTCTCCATACCAGTTATTCTTCTTTATATCTCCTTCTTCTATGTGTACCTGAACCATCTATTTTCCAATCATATAAAATGTTAGTTGTACGAATCTGATTGGAAGATTTAACTGACCTGTTTGTAGAAACAGTTTGCTGATGTGAGCTTGATGCTGGCTTGTTAGAACCAACTGAATTATTTCTAGGTGAGTGAATTTTTGACTCTGGAGTCGTTTGCTCAGTCACCACCACCTTTGAAACAATCTTTTCAAGCTCTTTTACCTTTGAAGAGTAACTGTCTCTTTCGTTTACAAGAAGGTCAATCTTCGTATTGAATTCAAACTTTGTTTTCTGCTCTTTAAGTACACTTGTAGATAGCTCAGATAACTTCTCAGTAAGCTTCTTTATCCCTTTCTCAAATATAATTCTTTCTTCTTCAAAATCTTTTTCGACATTCTTTCGTCCATCAGATATCTCTTTAAAGAATCCAACATTCTTTTGTTCTATGGACTTCATTTCTTTTGCGTATTTTTCTCTTTCAAGAATGAGTACTTTCTCAAAATCAGAAACTTGTTGAGAAAGCTTAATGCATTTAAGCTCTACCTTCTTCTTCTCTTCAACACATTTTCTAGAAAAGTCGGAGAATTTCTTAGCAAACTCTTTCTTTTCTTTCTCAAAAAATGATCTTTCTTCAACAATTTGCAGTTCTAATTCAAAAATCTTCTTTTCATTAGCACACCCGGTTAATTCAGAAATCTTAACAATGTGATCTTCTAATTCAGAAATCTTGTTCTTAAACTTAGTGTTTTCAGCTTCCAAAAACAAGACCTTTTCCTCATTAAGCCCAGAAGTCTGTTTCAGAAGATCTTCATTTATTTTCTTTAACGCACTAACTTCTTCTCTCAGTAGCTTCCTTTCATCAGAATATTTCTTTGACCTCTTTGTGTAGTAATCAACTGAGGAAGCAAGATTTTTGTTCTCTAATTTGAGCTTTTCAATCTTCTTTTCATCATCATCAGAAAAATATCTCATCTTGAATTATCTGTTACAAAAAGAACTTGAACTTGATCGTTAATCCAAATGAAATCTCAAAAATACGGAAAAACTTGAAAAAAAAATCAGAGATTTTGATCACAAAAAGAATTATGTCCCCCTCCGCAGACTTAGCACGGGGGTCCCGCTAAGTCAGAGAAAAAATTTTCACTATTAAAGGCCATATTACAGTTTTGAAAATTTCTCAGAAAACAAGTATTCTAAGTATGGAAACTCGCAGACGCCTAAACTCGCAAAACACTATTCACAAAAAAACTCGCAGGCTTAAACTTGCGTGTTTGTGAAACTCGCACGCAAAGACTTGCGTGTTTTAATAAACTCGCTAGTTGCTGAAACTCGCTAATCGTTGAAACTCGCAAGATATTGTTCTCGATGAAACTCGCTAATGCCTAAACACCCAGATCACTATTCACTGATAAGCACGCAGGCTGAGGCGTGCGTGTTTGAGAAACTCGCTAGGCACTACTAGCGCGTTTTGATAAAACTCGCTAACCACTGTTTATTTGAGGCGTGCGCGTTTGAGAAACTCGCAAGATACTACTAGCGCATTTGAGCAAACTCGCTAATCAAGACTTGCACGTTCCAACACTTAGACAATTTTCTGAGTTTTTCAAACTCACACGATGTATGAACTCGCAGAACCCTGTTCCTGATGAAACTCGCAAGCTTAGTCTTGCGCGTTTTAACACTTATAAAAATTTCCCCAATCTTCAAACTCGCAAACTTCGATCTGCGCGTTTCTAGAACTCGCAGATAACGCCTTGCGTGTTTAAGACCAAAATCTTCAACTTGCGCGTTCTTGCGAAGAACTTGCGTGCGTCTTGGATCTAGCCTGTTCTTCAGTATATCGACCAAAAACTTCACTTTTTCCTCGATTTCAACTCAATTCTTCTTCAATTAAGTCGAAACTTTGCAGAACTTCTCGAAATCAACTTTAGAACATATTACTATACATGAATTTCGAAAACACACATTCAAATTACAAATCAAATGATGATACAGTGCTTTTTGAACTCGTGAATACACTTTCAACAAAATCCAAAATTATCAAACAATTGCAGTGCAAATATCGAATTAAAACATACAGACTCGATCAAATACACTATACGATCATAATTTGATTGATTTCAACTTCTAATTCGTACTGAAACACAAAATTCGATCTGAACTCCGAAGAACACAAAGTCGAACTATTTCTTGATCTGATTTCGATTTGGACCTAGATTCAAGTTCTAATTGCTACACACAATCAAGATGAGAATTCCAAATCCATATGTCATTGATTTAAACACAACTATTACAAACTCTCTCACTTTCTCTCACTACTTTCTCTCACTAGAATGATATACCAAGGAAGCTTTTCTTTAATCTGCTCACTAAATTACAATCTGAATTCTTACAAATGACATACACACTTACAACTGAATTCAAACAAAGACATCAAAGGTATTTATACCCACAACAAATACAAAGAAACAAAATACAATTACATTGACTTTGAAATTTTATTACAAAAGACTTTGACTTTCACTGAGAGTTGACTTTCAGCTCTTGACTTCTTGACTTTTGGTCTTCAAATCTTTATGATCTTGAATCCAACAAATCTGTGTTCTAACACATATGCTATTGGTTCTTCACTAAGACGATACTAATATTAAAAAAGAAGGAAAGTTACCCCACCTTCGACCCTTCATCATGCACATTGAGTCTGTATATACCATTGCTGTCTCAGTGGTTTACATACTTTGAGCCTTATGAAACACAATCATTGTGCTTAATTCTTTCATAACACAAGCACGAGCACACATAATATCTGTTTTTCTGTCAGAACATTCATAGAAAATACCTTGTGTTTTTCAATGATTGAATGGAAGTCCTGGGGAGTCAACATCAAACCAGCTCCTTAAATTGTACATTCGTTGTACACAATGGCTTTGTGCTACTGACAGACATTCCTAACTGTTTCATCTGTTGATTCAGGGTTACAACTCATAATTTGTCTGAATTTGAAAAGATTCGGATAAATACATTCATAAATTGATGGCTAATTATCAGATCAGTTGGGGGAGAATGTTCAAACATTACAAGAAGAGATCATGAAGACTGTTCTACATTGTTTAAAAAGGGGAAGAAATTTTCAAAGACTGAGCTGAAATTGAATTGAGTTTTGATGATTTTGATTCTCACAATTCATCAAAAAGGGGGAGAAATTTACAGAGTTCAATTTCAAAATCAATTTCAAAGTATGAAGAAAGTTCAAAGTAAAAAGACTTGTGGAGAAATTCTGAAAGTTCAAATCTGTTGAAAAGAAATCATTCCGAGATGATTCAAAGTCAATTCAAGATGATTGAGAAAGTTTGTTTTCTGAAGACGATCCAGAGATCAGAGAGATGAAGATAAGAGATCAGAGATTCCTCAAAGTTCAAAGATGAAATTATCAAAGATGTTTCAAAGTTTTTAAAATGTTTGTTCAAGACTTGATGACTATTCAAAGCAACGTGAATGACTTTTCAAGATTCTTCAACAACTTCAGAGATTAATGACTGTCAGAGTTGTAAAGTTCAAAGCTGTCAAAGTCAAAGTTTGAAGAATCAAAGCGCTGAAGACGATTGTCAAATTTTTATTAAATCTTGAATACAAAGGGGGAGATTGTTAGTGTATTTTATTGTATCCAAGATTTAATGAGAAAAGTCAAGGATGTAAAGTCAACATAGTCAAACTTAGTGTCTTGAGAGTTTCTTTACTTTAAGAGTTTAGTGTCATGAGAGTTTTATATCCTTGTATAAATTGATATTGTCCAAACAAATCACAATCAATTAAACAATTATGAACAACAAGAATCAATGAGGGAAATCATATGTGTATTGATGTCACATGTGATGAGTACAGGGTTTCTCTCTAGACTCTCAGGATATCAAAGGCTTAGTTACTTACAAAAGAACAAGGAAGACCTTATTTATAGGTCAACAAAAATACAAGGAAACTAAAGGAAAAAGTCAACATAAAAGTAATACAAAATGATCTAAACAAAATACAATAACAATCTCCCCCTTTTAGATCATTTGATAAACTTGTTCTGGTCCCATCTTCTGAAACAGATTCTTCTGATCCCAAGGTGTGCTTCAAACCTTCTTATGTGCTCTCTGAACTCTATCTTTTTGTTGATCTCTTCAAGCATAGCTTCCATGTTAAGAGACTCAACTGACCTTACAGCTTCATTCTTTCTGAATCTTTCCTGCTCTGACAGAAACAATTTATCTTCAAGCACTTTTCGCACATACTTTAAAGTACCATCTGAATACTTAACCAATTCTGATGCTCTCATGAACTGCTTCTTATGAGACTTGGTATTTACATACATCATACCCAATTCTGGATATCTAGAGATCTGAAAAGGCTCTAGAACTCTGATCTTAGGATGGTTGAAGTTTGGTGCCAGCAGGTTTACTCTGTTCTGATTAGTTTCAATGCCAAGCTGAAAGTCAAATGTGTAAGCATTGTAGACACTCCTTGTCATAAATCTTTTGATAGCATCCAAAGCATAAGCAACAACTTGTGTCCTCTTTCTCTTCATCCTGTCTCTAAACTCATTCACAATAAACATAATGTCTGAGAAGTTCAAGTTATCAAAATCAGCGTCTGTAAAGGTACTGATCTTCATATCTCTTCTTTGAACTGTGAACTTTGGATAGTGGACATTCAGAATCTTGCACATGTGAACATTTTGGACCGGAAGAATCTCTTCTCTTTTGGCAACTGGGGAAAGTTTTCTCTGAGTCTTCATGAATCTGATGTAGTTGGCCTGATAAATCTTATCTCTGTCTCCAACACCATAGAAATTTCCTTCATCAATTGGCTGCAGAGATGAGACAAAGAATTTGGTTGTCTCTTCCAGGAATGGTACTTTGAGTGACTTTCTGATGATCTCAATGAACTTCAAAGAGTCCCCCTCAATATCATAGTCTGTATAAGGAATAGAACCAACTCTAACATCTCCCTAGAAAGTAACTTTCCCTATGTCACTTATTTCATAAGAGATGAGCTCTTCTGCTTGCTTTGTTTCAAGTTCTAGACCATGAGCTTTGGAAAATTCTTCCACTTCCATTGGAGTGACAAAAACAGGATTTGGCTTTATCTTTATAGAGGCTTCAGTTGCACTTAGTATCTTTGGACTATCCTGCACTCAGTTGCACTTAGTAATGTAAGGAAGTGTATTGTCTTTGGCTCTAGCTGCTTCTTCTTCCTCTTTTCTTAGTTCAACTTTTGCTTCCCGGATTATCTGCCTTTCCTCCTTTTCTCTTTGCTTTCTTTCTTTGTTCAGCTTATTTCTGAAGTCTTGGATATCAACAATAATTGGCCTTTCTTCTTCAAGATCTTTTGGTTTGGGCTTTGAAGTAGGAATTCTTGACCTTTTAGACTTCTTGGGCTTGTCAGCTTTTGGTTTTTGCTTGGGTTGAATGGCTGGTTCTTTAGAATCAAAATCTTTAGGTAAAGGTAGAGCAACTCTTGGTTCAGAAGCATCAAGATTTTCAAGGACATAAAAGTTTCTTGTAGGAGAAACTATTGGAATTGCAGTCAAGATTTCATCTTCATCAAACAGTCTATAGGTTGGTGGAGCATAATCAACTGTACTAGCAATCTGTGCAATCTCCACAACTTTTGCTTGTTGAACTGGGAAAGTTTGATCAAGATCTGTGTTGGGAACTGAAAGAATTGCTCAATTACAGTTAATACTGCTAGCACAACATAGTTACTACTTCTAAAGTTAATACTGCTGAGAAAGATTAATGCTGCTAATCAAGATTAATACTGCTTGATGAAGTTACTACTGCTAAGCAATTTTAGTACTGCTAGTCGTTAGTACTGCTGAACTTAATACTGCTCAAAGTATTAATACTGCTGAAGACTTAATACTGCTTATGAGATGAAGACTTCATATGGCAAGGATGACAGCTGTATTGATTGAAGATCATGGAAGGCTTGGAGATAAATATGGAAGATTATACTGAAGATCTTTTATTATTTGTAGTTATCTTTTATCTTCAGTAGATGTATAGAATAGTTTGTAACTTTAGAAAATATTCTGAGTTTTTGTTTTCATAGAGAGAATCAACCTCAAGGTTTAGAACCCTAGTTCTAGAGAAGTAGAATTCGTATTGGTGAGCTTGTTCATCAATATTGAGGTTGTGTGTGAAATCTTGTAGCTTTATAACCATTCAATAAAGTTTACAAGTTATTTTTCTGATTCACTGTTTCATTGATCTTTGAATATTAAAGTGTTATTCCGCAAACACCTTTAATATTGTTTCTGAGTGTTTATTCTTGTTAAGAATTTAGATCCTGACAAGTGGTATCAGAGCTAGTATTCTCAGAAATCTTATTCATCACGGAAAACACAGTTGAATCAAACAGTACTCTGGTCTCAAAGGTTCCAATGCTCAGATCTAATGAATTTGACATGTGGAAGATTAGAATCAAGCAATACATTCTCCTCACAGATTACTCCATGTGGGACATCATTGAGAATGGCCCATCTGATGAAGGAAAAATTGGTGCAGATGGAAAAAGAACTCCACCAAAGACTGATGCAGAAAAGAAGATAAGGCAGACAGAGATGAAAGCCTTGAGTACACTGCTCTTGGCTATTCCCAATGAATATCAACACCAATTCAGCAATTGCACTGATGCACAGATGCCCTGGAATGCTCTAGAGAAGATATTCTCTGGTACCAAAAGTACCAAGAGAAATCAAAAGGCAATCTTGAAACAACAGTATGAAAACTTTATGTCAACTATGAATGAGTCCATGACTCAAACTTTTGACAGGTTTAACAAGATGATTGGTGAACTAGCTACTATGGGAGTACAGATTGATCAAGATGATGTAAACAGAAAGTTCTTAAGGTCCCTTAGAGATGAATGGACCATGTACACTGTTTCATTCAGACAGAATGAACAATTGGAAGAAAAAGAACTTGATGATCTGTACAATGACCTTAGAGTATTTGAAGCTGAGGTGGAGGCAAAGAAGAAACCTTCTGGATATATTCATAATGCTGCACTTCTATCAGCATCAATTGATTCTACTGCTAACCCTGAATCAGTTAATGCTGCTAATGGAGCAAATCAAGAAAAAAGCACTGAATCTGTGTTTGAAGCCTTTCTTTCCAGCCATGGAAATTCCTCTTTAATTAATGATGACTTGGAACAACTTCATCCTGATGATCTTGAAGAGATGGATATTAAATGGTAGATGGCCATGCTTTCCATGAGGGTGAAGAAGTTCATAAAGAGGACTGGGAGGAACAACTTCTCCCAAAGAAGAGAAGATGGAGCAGGCTTTGATAAGTCAAAGGTGGAATGCTATAAATGTCATCTGAAGGGACACTTTGCCAGGGAATGCAGAAGTGGAGTGTCTCACAACAACAACCACCAACAAGCACAGTCTGGAAACCTCAACCATAACAGTAACTCTGCTCAAGCCCTTGTTTCTCAACAAGGAATGGGGTTTGACTGGAGTGATCAAGCAGAAGAGGCTATCCAAAATCAAGCTCTTATGGCAGAAGTATCTGATCTCCCAACTGAGGTAAGTTCTAATCTCTGTTCTAAAACTTGCATAGACACTGTTAAAAGGTACCGAGATCACAACCAGAACATGAGTGATGACCTTAAGAGGTTAGCAAAAGATATAAAAGACTATGTGAGAATTGTTGAGAGGTTTGAGGAACAGATTAAAGGTTTTCAAGCCAATAAACTCCAACACTCATATGATACCAATTACTGGAAGTGGGAGAAAAAGGATCTAGAACTCCAACTGACCAAATCTAAAGAGGAGAGTGAAAAGTTGAGAGAGGAGCTAACCAAGGTTAAGCTTGATGTGGAAAAGTTTTCCAATGCTTCTAAAACAATGGACTTTTTACTACAAACTCAGATTCATGACAAATTGAGAAGAGGAATTGGGTACAATGCCACACCACCACCATATAACAACAATTACATCCCTCCTACTTCAGACTTGCTAGACACCAAGGATAGGAAGGACTTGCCTGAGGGAGCCACTGAGATAGATTCCTTAGATGAAGTAGTTGTTGAGGACAAGACTGAGAAAGGGGTTTGTAAGAGTAAGGAGAACAATGTGAGTGATGAGATTCCCCTAGAAAATCACATCATTACCAATGAGGGATGTGGAAAGATTTGGGTCAAATCAAAGGACATAGAGAAGACAGAGGGAAAGTCTGGTAAGGTCCATTACAAAAACAGACCACAGTTGTGAATCCAATTCCTTGCAAACAGTGTGCATGTAAGAAGACTGAGCCCCAAAAACATAATAAAAATAGGGGAAATCAAAGAAACTGGAATAATCAGTGGGCACAAAAACAAGGGGTTGATTTGAGTAAAATCAATAAACCAAAACCTTGTTTTATCTGTGGCAAATTGAATCATTTTGCCAAATACTGTTATTTCAATCCTATGAACCAAAGGATGAATTTTCAAAGGATGAATTCTCAAAGATCTATGCAAAAACCCTTTGGTTATAGGAAGAAGGAAATGAACCATGTGGCTAAGAAATCTGTTAAATCTAAAAGCCACATGAAGAAATGGACTGTTAAAGAAAGTGTCAATATGTGAGTTCCTAAAAGCACCAAAACTGTTAGTACGGCTACCACAAATAGTGCTGCTGACAATGATAGTGCTGCTAGAAGCAATACTACTGCTACCAATGTTAGTGCTGCTAAGAGTATTAGTACTGCTAAAACTAACATGGTTAATACTTCTTCAAATGTTAATACTGCTAACTCTGTTAGTGCTTCTAACAAGATTAATACTGCTAAACCTGTTAGTGCTGCTAACTCTGTTAGTGCTTCTAACAAGGTTAATACTGCTAAACCTGTTAGTGCTGCTAACTCTGTTAGTACTTCTAAAGTTAGTACTGCTTCTAGTGTTTGTGCTGCTAAGCCAATTATCTTGACAAAGTACTCAAATAAAGAGTGCTCTGAGTTTAAAAACCTCATCAAAAAAGAATGTAAATACTTTGATGAGAAAGGGAGACCCAAGACCACTTTGGCTTGGGTTCCCAGTCAATACTAATTATTTAATCTTATGTGCAGGGCAACCAGCAGCTCAAGGGGAAGAGCATCTGGCATGTTGATAGTGGTTGCTCTAGGCACATGACAGGGAACATGTCATGCCTCAAGAATTTCAAGAAAATTGATGGTGGGCATGTTGCCTTTGGTAATACTCCAGATAGAGGTAAGATCAGTGGTAAGGGGGATGTAACCAAAGGTAAAATGACCTTTGAAGATGTATTCTATGTTGAGCAGTTAAGATACAACCTGTTAAGTGTATCACAGGTTTGTGACAAACAGCATAGTATATTATTTACTGATTCTGAATGCATTATCCTTGCTCCTGGATTCAAGGTAGTTGATGAAAAGATGATACTACTAAGAACTCCCAGAAAGGATAATGTATATTGCTTAGATATGGAAAGTGTTTCAACTGATTCATCCCTAAACTGTCTTGTTTCAAAAGCTTCTTTGGATGAATCATCACTTTGGCACAGAAGGATGTGTCACATGAACTTTAAAACAATGAATAAACTTGTTATAAACATCCTTGTAAGAGGTTTACCTTCCAAAGTCTTTTCATGTGATGATCATTGTGTTGCTTGTCTCAAAGGCAAACAACACAAAACTTCTCATAAGTCCAAAGAGTTAAACACTATCTCAAATTCTCTTCAGTTGTTGCATATGGATCTGTTTGGTCCTACAAATGTTATGAGTATAGGTAAGAAATCATACTGCCTAGTTATTGTTGATGATTACTCTAGATTTACTTGGGTATATTTTCTAAGGACTAAGGATGAGATAAGTGGACTGATCAAATCCTTTATTCTAAGAATTGAAAACCAAACAAATCAAAAGGTAAAAGTCATTAGGTCAGACAATGGTACTAAATTTAAAAATCATGACCTAAACACCTTTTGTGAGGAGAAAGGAATTGAGAGGCAATACAGTGCTCCTAGGACTCCACAACAAAATGGTGTTGCTGAGAGAAGGAATAGGACACTGATTGAGGCTGCTAGATCTCTGTTAGCTGATTCCAAACTACCAATTACTTTCTGGGCTGAAGCAGTTAATACTGCTTGCTATGTCCAAAACAGAGTACTAGTAGTTAAGCCTAAGAACAAGACACCATATGAGCTTTTAAATAAAAGAAAACCATTTATTGGATTTTTCAAACCTTTTGGGTGTCCTTGTACCATTCTCAATACCAAAACTCACTTAGGAAAGTTTGATAGCAAGGCAGATGATGGTTTTCTTCTTGGTTACTCATCTCAGAGTAAGGCTTACAGAGTTTTTAATTCTTCTTCTAGAATAATTGAGGAAAGTGACAATGTCAAGTGCAATGAGAACACACCAAATCCTATTGGGTCTGGTCCTCAGTGGTTATTTGACATTGATTCACTAACTAACTCTTTGGGTTTCAATAGTGATTATCAGGCAGGTTCAGGAAGTGGAGAATCAGGGGATGAACAAGTACAAGTACAAGACATTATTCCTCAGTCTGTGATCTTTCCCATACCTACAATAGAGCCTGTTGAGTTCTGTGAATAGGAAACTATGACTGAACCAATTCAGAGTGAAGAAGAAGGAAGAGATGAGGAGAATCAAGTGCATGAAGAGCCAGAAGCAGCTGATGAGATCCCCTCAGCTGACTTAAATGATTCCAATATAGATGTGGGAATCAATGAAGAACCTAGTCATCAGACTAGAACTCAAAAGAACCATCCTCCAGAGCTGGTCATAGGAGACATCTCTTCTCCTAGGATAACAAGGAATCAAAGCAGACTTCAAGAGCTGCAGGATCAGCAACACACAGTACTCTCTTGCTTTCTATCTCAGATTGAGCCTAAGAAGGTTTATGATGCAATGAAAGATTCCAGTTGGATAGAAGCTATGCAAGAAAAGTTACTGCAGTTCAAATTGCAAGAAGTTTGGGACTTGGTGGACCTTCCAAAAGGTCATAGAGCTATTGGCACCAAGTGGATTTTCAGGAATAAAAAGGATGAGAGAGGAATTGTGATCAGGAACAAAGCAAGGCTTGTGGCACAAGGGTACACTCAAGAAGAAGGCATAGACTATGAAGAAGTGTTTACTCCAGTGGCAAGGGGAGAGGCAATTAGGCTATTTCTAGCCTATGCCTCATACATGAAGTTCAAGGTATACCAAATAGATGTGAAGAGTGCCTTTCTTTATGGTACAATTGATGAAGAAGTATATGTCTGTCAGCCCCCTGGATTTGAAAATCCATCATATCCAGACAGAGTATACAAACTGAAGAAAGCACTTTATGGTCTTCATCAAGCCCCAAGAGCATGGTATGATACACTGTCTACCTATCTCTTGGAGAATGGGTTTGAAAGAGGAATAATTGACAAGACCCTCTTCATTAAAAGAAGTAAGAAGGACATCATACTTGTTCAGATTTATGTGGATGATATCATCTTTGGATCCACAAAAGATCAGATGTGTAGAGACTTTGAAAAGTTGATGCACAAGAGCTTTAAAATGAGTTCAATGAGTGAACTTACCTTCTTCCTTGGGCTTCAAGTGAAACAGAAGAAAGATGGGATCTTCATAAGTCAATCAAAATATGTGAAAGACATCCTGGATAAGTATGGTTTAACAGACTCAAAGCCAGCAAGCACACCTATGGAGACTCATAAACAGATCACTGCTGATCTTGAGGGGGAGGATGTTGATGTCCATCTATATAGATCAATGATTGGATCTCTCATGTATCTCACAACCTCAAGACCAGACATCATGTTTTCAGTGTGTTTGTGTTCCAGATTCCAAGTCAAGCCAAAGCAATCACATCTTCAAGCTGTCAAGAGGATTTTCAGATACTTAAGAGGGCAACCTAGATTAGGTCTTTGGTATCCTTATGAATCCAACTTTGACTTGATTGCATACTCAGACAGTGACTTGGGTGGTGCTAATATGGATAGAAAGTCTACTTCAGGTGGATGTCAACTTTTGGGTGCAAGACTAGTATCTTGGCAGTGTAAGAAACAAACCACAGTGTCCTTATCAACAACATAAGCTGAGTATATTGCTGCTACAAGTTGCTGCTCTCAGGTTCTATGGATTCAGAATCAAATGCTGGACTATGGGGTAACCTTTCTTCACACTCCAATCTTCATTGACAATAGCAGTGCTATAAGCATTGTTAACAATCCAGTCAAGCACTCCAAAACAAAGCACATTGAGATCAGGTATCACTTTATTAGAGATTGTAATGAAAAGAAGCTAATTCAAGTTGCTAAAGTTCATACTGACAACCAGTTTGCTGATCTATTCACTAAAGCTTTTGATGTGGGTAGATTCACTTTCTTGCTCACAAGTGTGGGCATGATTAACTCTGAATGAGCTCATGTTTTAAAAAGTGTTTTCATACCTGTTATTGGTTTATTCTTTTGTGCTACTAACATATTTCTCAGGAAGTTATTACCTTTCTCAGAGTACCTCAAGCTTCAAAAAGTGTAAGTATAGTTAATGCTGCCAGTGCAGTTTTAATACTGCCAGTGCAAAGTTAATACTGCTAGTGGTTAATACTGCTCTCAGTTAATACTGCTCTCAGTTAATACTGCTAGTTAGTTAATACTGCTAGTGGTTAATACTGCTAGTTAGTTAATACTGCTAGTTAGTTAATACTGCTTATGTCCCGAATCCTATAAATACCCTGTTGCCCGCCTAAAAGCTCATAACGACTCTTTGAATACTGTCCATCTTCTCTCTAACCCTTTTCTCTCAAGCACCAAGTGTTTCAGTCCAGAATACTCAAGCTCGATGGCAGCTATGGCGTTCATTGATGAACATAATGAGATTGCAATGCTACAAAAGCCGAAGCAAGATGATGAATTTCACCAGATAGTAGACTTTCTCAAGAACAGCCATATTGCCTATGCTCTTACAGCGTCTCCAACAATCTATACAGAGCATCAGAGACAATTTTGGGCAAATGCCACCATTGCTACAGAAAATGGTGTGAAGTTAATCAAGACAAGGGTGTGTGACAAACCCTTGTCAGTTTCTGAAGAGGTGATTCGCATCTGTCTACGTCTAGACGATGCTGCAGGTATTACCTCTATTCCTAATGAGGACTTGTTTTCTAACCTTTCAAGGATGGGGTATGGAGGCCAATTGGGTGGCTTCAAATTCTCAAAAGCAAAATTTTTCACCCAATGGCATTTTCTTGTTCATACCCTTATGCATTGTATTTCCAAAAAGACTACTGGATGGAGTGAGTTCAGCAGTCCCATTGCCTATGCTTTGGTCTGCTTGGCCACTACCAGAAAGTATAATTTTTCTCAAATTATTTTCAATGACCTTGTGTCAAACTTGGGAAACAAAAAGAGTTTAAATATGTACCCAAGATTTTGTCCAGGCAGTTATAATCAATGAATTGACGGATAAGCCTCAATTTAGTGAGGTATATGTACCTAAAATCCCCAAAGGTAAGGTCTTTTCAAATATGAAGAGATCTCCATTGGACTCGGAAGGAGTTGACACCCCATTGTTCTCTACAATGATGGTGGTGTCCCACAATGAAGAAGGTATGGCTTCAGGGTCAAGACCCTCATTAGACCATCCCACTGAAAGTCAATCCCAACCTTCAATCACCATATCAATCCCTCAGTCCCTTGTTCAAAAACCAACTTCACCAATCACCAATACATACATCAGGAAAAAGGTAAAGAAGGCTCCTTCCCTTCTTGTACCTTCACCCTCAAAGCCTTTAAGCCCTCTAATGGAGAATTCTCCATTAGAGAATATCTATAGGGAAACCAAAGGGGTGTCACCCAACCCCAAGGAGGTGCTCAATGAGGAGATGTATGAGCATATGGGTGAGCAGGCTGCCACTACTCCTGCTAGCATAGAGGAGGACAGTGGTAAAATAAATAAGACCTCCCCCATGGCAACTTTGAATGAGAAATCATTCAAAGGTCCCGGGTGCCAAGAAACCAAGGGGGTGGAGGGTGATTCTGCTAGGCAGAAGACTTCCACTACTAAAAGATCCCATGATCCTTCAAAAGGGGGTAACATTCCTGGAGAAGGTGAGGACAGATATGACTATAATGAGTTGATGGAAACAATGGGCAACATCAATATGGATGTAATCAAGCAGGGAAAAGACATAGAAGAGCTGAAACTGATAATTCTGTCTCAACAAGTACAGATTACCAACCTGAAGAAAATGGTGAAGAGATTGGTCCTGAAAAAGAAAAAGAAACAGTTTGTGCTCAGAAGAAGGAAACCAGTGACTGATGCTCCCAAAAAGGGGGAGCCAGAAGCTGATGCCAACATGGAAGATGCCAAAGTTGAGGGGGAGTTTGATGAGGTTAGTGGAGATAAAGTTCAAGCAGTGGAAATTGAAACAAAGTTTGTACAAGCATCAGAAACATCAAGCATAGCAGCAGTAAAAGAGAAAGCAGTAGAAACAGAAAGTGTGTTTGAACAAGCAGCAGAAACTGTTAATACTGCTGAATTGAATGAAGCAGCAGAAATGGTGCAAGAAGTATTAACAGACCTTCGTAGCAGCAATATGGAAGAACTTGAGATAGCAGAAACTTTGATCAAGGCTAAGCATGATACTCCCAAGGTCACTTCAAAGGCCAAAGGAGTTATCATCAAAGAAAAAGGTGAAATGATCAAGAAAGCAAGTATTGAGAAGGTGGTAAGCAAAGACAAAGGCAAAGCAAAGTTAGTGGAATCTGATCAACCAATTAAAAAGAAAAAGTTGGTTTAGTCAGATGAAGCATTGGCCAGGAAGATTCAAGCTGAACTTAACCAAGCAGAATTAGCTCAAGTGGAAAAAGATAGAGAGATGGCTAAGGCTCTAGCAGCAGAGTTAAATGAAGTTTATCAACAAAGTTTGGCAACTGAGATAGCACAGAAGAAAGCTGCAACCCTAAAGAAGTTTGTGTTGGTCAAAATGGCTGCAAAGAAGAGACAACCTTCAAAGACCTACCTTGGTACTCAAGAGAGAAAGAAGATGATTACTTTTATCAAAGGTGCTGTGGGAGTCAGAAAGGAGATGTTCTCAAAGATGTCATTTGAACAGATCAAAGGGTTGTATGACTCAGAGATGATTAAGCTTCAAGGGAATGAAAAAGCCAGAGTTGAAATGGAAAAGAGGATGAAAGAAAGTAATGACTTTCTGATAGAAAAACCTTTCCCTGATGAGCAAGAAACACCAAAGAAGGAAGCCACTCTAGGTGAAAGTCCGAGGACTGTAAAAAGAGCTAAAATGATGGCAAGAAGAAAATCAGCCAAGAAGCCTAGAGTGGATAACGAAGAAAGTGAGAAGGTTGCTGAAGAAGAAGGGGCACCTAAGTCAGTTGAACAGGAAGAACCATCAAGTACTGATGATGTGAATCTGTACATGGTAGTGATGGACAAAGTGCCTGAACCTATTACAGCTGAACCTGTTGGTGTTAAGCCTCCAGAGATCATTCACTGGGATATACTGGAAGTTGATGGAAAAGAATATATCAGGCTCAAGAGGAAAGATGAGAAGTATGAAGTATATCATACTTGGGCCAAGATTGTCAGAACATGTTCCAGATCTGATCTAGAGGAGATGTTTGAAGTAGGAATGAAGTTGTATGCTGATCAACTGAAAACTCCAGGGATACCAATCACAAAACTTGTGATGGAGTATCTTTGTATGTTGTTCAAGCCTGAAGAAGTGAAGGATATTATCAGAAATGTGTTTCAAACAGTTAACAACTGGACTCTATATGAAACTAGTGGAGTATATGCTTTAACTATGGATTCAAATCACATAGAATACTTCCTAGTGGATAGAGTGTACAACCACAGTAGATTGAAGCTGCATGCAATGTTGAAAAAGAAGCTTGGATGTGTTCCAGATTCAGAAATGGCAAAGTATTTGATCCAAAGGACAATTAATCAAAGTTTGGGGTTGGATGCTAATACAGGGCTATGAATAATGGTGTTTTGGGAGCATCTGAAGAACTTGACTTCTCTTCCTAAAAGTCAAGTTAGGGGAAGATTGTTGGGAACTGAAAGAATTTCTCAAGTACAGTTAATACTGCTAGCACAACATAGTTACTACTTCTGAAGTTAATACTGCTGAGAAAGATTAATGCTGCTAATCAAGATTAATACTACTTGATGAAGTTACTACTGCTAAGCAATTTTAGTACTGCTAGTAGTTAGTACTGCTGAACTTAATACTGCTCAAAGTATTAATACTGCTGAAGACTTAATACTACTTATGAGATGAAGACTTCATATGGAAAGGATGACTGCTGTATTGATTGAAGATCATGGAAGGCTTGGAGATAAATATGGAAGATTATACTGAAGATCTTTTATTATTTGTAGTCATCTTTTATCTTCAGTATATGTATAGAATAGTTTGTAACTTTAGAAAATATTCTGAGTTTTTGTTTTCATAGAGAGAATCAACCTCAAGGTTTAGAACCCTAGTTCTAGAGAAGTAGAATTCGTATTGGTGAGCCTGTTCATCAATATTGAGGTTGTGTGTGAAATCTTGTAGCTTTATAACCATTCAATAAAGTTTACAAGTTGTTTTTCTGATTCACTGTTTCATTGATCTTTGAATATTAAAGTGTTATTCCGCAAACTCCTTTAATATTGTTTCTGAGTGTTTATTCTTGTTAAGAATTTAGATCCTGACAATCTGCAATCTCTTCATCTTCACTTACAAGATCATCAAAGTTCTCATCTAAATTTTCTCCAAACAAATCATCCAGCACATTCTCACTCAGACTCAGATTTCCTCGAGAAATGGCATTCTGTACAAACTCTTCAACTGTAATTGAATTCTCAGGATCTGGTCCATCACTTTGAATATTGTGCTCAATAACATCCATTCCTTCCTGCTTTACTCTCCAATAACTGTCATACCTAGCAGCAGCTTTGTTAAGTCTGATTTTATAGTAATCATTGTATTTATAGGGCTTGGTCAAATACTGTGTCTAAAGTCATATTCTGTGTTGTATTGACTAAGGGTATTTAAGTCCCTTTGTTTTTTTTTCTTGTAAGAACTTCACGCACATGCATTCAATACATTACTTTGCGCTTCCAAGTCTCTCTCTCTCTCTACTTTATCTCTCTAGGATTCATTGATCTTGGACTCACAACTGGTATCAGAGCCATCTGGATCTTGAGAGAATTGAGAGTTTGTATTTTTCGTTCCTGAATTTGTGAATTAAATCAAAAATTTGATCGATTTTCTTGAATTTTCCAAGAAAATCTCGTTTCTTGATTTTTCATCAAATTCGGGTGTGTTTTTTATTGAATTTCTTTGAAAATTGGTTTGTTGGATTCGAAATTGATAGGAGAACATCTTTGATTCACATCAGTTTGCAAGAAAAACTTGTTTTGATTGTCAATTTAGAGATTTTTGAAGTTTTTGGAAAACTCGTGGTTACGTACTGTTTTATTATCGAAATCGTGTTTTTGTGGATTTTAATCGAAAATTTGATTGAAAAGTGTTTAAAAGTTGTTTTCGAACGTGTTGATATAAGAAAATTTCATCAAAATCAGTGTTGAAATCGAGTTTTTGGAAGTTTTATGGGTTTTTTATCGGTTTGCGCTAGATTTTCCATTTGCGCGAGTTCATGTGCATTTGCGCGAGTTCATCATTGAATTTGCATGTTCTTACTAATTTTGTGCTAGTGTTTTAGGTTCTCGCTTCATTTGTGTCACGCAAAGTCCAGTTTGCGTTTTACACTGATCACGCAAGATTACTTTGCGTCACTCACATCTCACGCAAAGATCAGTTCTCGCCTCGGCCTGCTCACGCAAAATCAATTTGCGTCTTCTTTTCTTCACGCAAACCTAAGTTTGCGTCTCCAGTGCCTCACACAAAGTATAGTTTGCGTCTCCATCATCTAACGCAAGCTTACTTTGCGTCTTCATCGTATAACGCAAAGCTACTTTGCGTCTCTACCTTATAACGCAAAGCTACTTTGCGCCACAACCTGCTTGCGAAAAGCTCAGTTTGCGTCTTCTGCTTCTCACGCAAAGCTCTACTTTGCGCCAGTCTCAAACTTAGAATTTTTCTGGATTCTCTGAAACATGGATTCTGACAAATTTGCTTATCAAGCTCAGTTCTACAAAAATGATCTTATGATGTCTTTGGGTACAGAAAATTGTCTACCAGTGCTGATAGATGAAAATGAGTTCACACAGTGGCAAGATCGGTTCTTGAATTTTATTGAACGACAAAAGAATGGAAATGACATGTTGATCATTCTATCTGAAGGACCATTTGAAAAACCCAAATTGGCCTCTGGATTATATAAGCCCACTAAAGAGTATTCACGTGATGAGTTGTCTGCATATCAAGCTGATCGTGACATTAAGGCAAATCTGATGCTGGCCTTGCCCAACTCTGTATACAACAGGATTGATTGTTTTAAAACTCATCCTAATCTAATGTGTCAGGAAAAGATTATGCTTGGATCTTCTGTTGCAACTCAACTTCGACACACTCGTTACATGAATAATTTTGAAGAATTCAAAGCCAAGGACGGGGAGCCACTAAAGACTGTGTATGATCGTTTCTGTGCCATTATCAATGATCTGAGGAAGATTAAAATTGAAAAGACCGAGCTTGAGACAAATATGAAGTTCCTCAACACATTGCAACCTGAATGGAATAAATCATGCCATAGACTGAGGAACGATGTCAGAATCTCCACTATGCAAATCCAGGAATTATATGAGATTCTGATGACCGATGAGACTTTGGTGCTAGAGAAGAAGGCCAAATTGGAGAAAAAGAACAAGAAGTCAGTAGACCCGGTTGCACTCCTCACGAGCCAACTGGCTGAACCAGCGTTGTCTGATAACGCTTACAACGGGTCAACTGATGATGATGGAGAGGCTCTGCAGAAAGCGATGATCCTTCTCTCCCAGCATTATCAGAAAAAGTTCCAACCAAAGTCGGGTTCTAACACTTCTCGCTTCACTTCCGGTTCAAGAGTTAAAATACCCGAGCCAAAGACTGCTGCTTGTTACAACTGCGGAAAGCCGGGTCATATTTCAAAGGAGTGTCGAGTGAAGAAGTTCAGAAATTCGGCATATTATAGACAGATAATGGAACTGGCCGAGAAAAGAGAGTGGATTAGCTTTGCTAGCCGAAGAGGAATTCTGGATGGATCACTTTGACGATGAAGTTGCAAACGTAGAGATCGCTCAGATGTGCTTGATCGGAGATGATCAGTCAGACGATTCTGATACGGATGAAGATGAGGTATATACTGATTTTGATTACAATTTTATTAACTCTCAGATGAAAATCATAATTACTGCTTTGTCTGATTTTAGTTCTAAGTTAATATCTGAAAAGAATTTAAATTCTGAAAAGTCAGATTTGATTGCCAAACTGAAAATTTCTTTGAAAGATGAAAAATATATTTTAGAAAATACTAAAGACATCTTTCAAAAGAAATTGTATGATTTGGAAAATTCAAATAAGACTTATCTTGAATCTTTGACGGCTATGTCTACTTTAAAAGATGAATTTTCAGATAAAATAAATAAATTCGAAGAAAAATTATATCGGAGAAATCAATCTGAACAAACAATTTTTATGAACAAACCGAGGAGTGAAGAAGCTTTAAAACAAAGGTGGGGACTTGGTTTTGAAAATCCTCATTGTTTAAACAATACGATTGAAAAATCCCCAACTTTATATAAATACGATTATCTGACTCTTGCTCATTATGCTCCTCAGTTTAAAATTGACTGGATGAATGAGAAGCAAGTGTTAGAAATCGAAAATGAGAAAAGGACAAATATCATGAAAAATGAAATTCCTTTTGTTTACACTAGTGAAAATGCAAAATATTTTCCTGAAAAATCAAGGAGAGGAAGAAGAATTTTAAATGATATATCTCATATCAAATCTTCAATGTCTGATGATTTTATTGATCCTTATGCTTCCAATTCTGATAAGGAAAATATTTCTCCAATCATTTATGATTCTAAGAAATATACTCCTCCATTAGTATTAGAAAGCAAAATCATCGATCTTGAAGATAAGATAGAAGATCAAAATATTTTAAAGAAAATTGAATCTGATATTATTCTTTCTTTCATGACGTCTAGTCTTGAAGAAAAATTATTTTCTCAAAAATCAGATTTTATTTCTAACCTTTTTCTGATTCTAAGGAAAATAAAAAGGAAGTTTCAAATTTTAAAATCTTTTCTCAAAATAATTCCGACTCCGAGGCAAATTCAGATTTATTAGTTGATCAGATTGATTGCTTGGATAAAATTATTTCTTCTGATTTAAATATTTCATCTAAAATTCTTGATGATTCTTTTACGCTCATTGATCAATATTATAAACCTAAGTGTAAAAGAAGAAGGTCAAAGAAATCGAAGAAACAAGATACAGTTCTTTCTGACATTTCTAATTCTTCCAATTCTAATCTTTCAGATAGGACTTTGAGCAAGTCAAAGAAGCAGATCTGGAGAACAAAGCGGACATCTGATGAAACTACTTTTGATGGGGATAAATATGTAGACAAATTCTATAAAAGCGATTCATTTGTTTCTTGTAATAAAATTTCAAAGTACTCTATAAAACAAATGATTCGAATTTCAAAACATATCTCATGTTATTCCTCAGATTCTAGTTCTAATGATTATGCTTTCTCTTCTGATGATTGTACCTATCATTCTGATCATCTTTCTCATGCTTTAACTGTCAAATATTATAAATATTTCCCCATACGAATTGCAACTAACCAACACGGGCCCAAATTCAAGTGGGTACCCAAGTCTCAATCTGATTCAAAGTTGCAGGCATCACATGTTAAGGGGGAGTAAGAGAAAGAATGGGTTTTGAACATAGAAGTTCAAAAGCCGGTCTTAAATGTCAAGACTTTGGCTTCTGAGTAATTCAACTCAGAACCCGTGCTTCAAAGACTACGACTTCTAGACAAATCAGTCTAGGACTCGTTCTTCAAAGCATTAAGCTTCTGACTAATGAGAAACTTTGAGTGCATCTATTCTTTTCTGCTGCATTTATATCTGATGATGTTGTTCCAGTTTTCTCAAATGCTTTTAAAGAATCTGAGCATTTTCAATTTTTCCTGAATTTTGATTCAACCCAATTTTTACAAATGAGACACAATTTTTTTTTTTTACATTGTGTGAAAGATGATATTATTGAATTATATTTTGTTTCAACTGAATATAAACTTGCCGATCAAATATTTCTAATTTTAAAATTTTGGCATGTTGCCGATCAAATATTTCTATAAAGTAAAAGTTTTACAATTTTTCTTTTGAATAAAATGTGTGTCTAGGATAAATTTTCAAGTTTATTTGTTTATATTAAAGTTTTTATTTGTTCATCTTTCATGTCTAACAAAAGTCGAAAAGCTAGCAACATGTTTGTAGCTTTTGATATTACTTTAAAGTTGTATGATTCGGAATATTTATAGTTTACAATGCTTAGAAAACCTAAAAAGTCGGAATTTTGGATCGTAATGAAAATATGGGCTAAGCACTTAGACGTAAAACCTTGTGTTTGAGATGATTATTAAATTCTTATAAATCAGAAATCTCTAATTTTAAAAGTTTGTACCTGTGACCTTTCTGGTTTGGGAAAGTAAGTTATGTGGGATGCTTGTCATCTGGTCCCCTAAGGTCATTTGATCTGGGAGTGATCGAACCCAAATCCTTCAATAGAACCAGATCGAAAGTCATGTTCTACTGGTATAAATGGGTTTAGGATATGTCGATGTAGCCTTTCTGATTTGGGAAAGTAAGTTCCAAGGGGTGCTTGACACCTAGTCCCCTAAGGCCAACTGGTCTGGGAGTGGCTGACCCAAATCCTGCAATAGGGTCAGATAGAAAGTTACGTTTACGACATGTTCTTTACTTAATAAACTTTTTGATTAAAAAGATGCCAAAAGTGCACACGCTTAAAAGATGCCAAAGAGCACACTCATGTAAAGATGCCATAGTGCACAATGCTAAAAAGATGCCAATGAGCACACATCTCATGATACTTGGTTATATATTTCTGAGTTGTAATAAACCTGTAAATTTATGAAAGTCTGAATTTTTGATGGCTTAGTGTGATTACATGCAAAGTTCTCTATTATATTTTTATAATTGTATTTTCTTGAAGCTAATCAAAGTTCACATGTGAGCACACTGAATAGATTAATGAAAGTTTTTGAAACTGAACATGTCTTAACTTGATATGCAATAAAACTTGTTTCTGTATCCAAACACATACATTTGATTTCATCTAATGGATTTTATTGTGATATTTTACTAAGTAGAATTTTATTTGTTTTTGTTTAAATTTTTATATATTTAGTCGTTTCAAAATACATATTCAGTATATTTTTCTTTCTACATTGATGTTTACATTCATTGTGTTCTCATAAATATATTTCAAATGGGTTTGAGCATTATTCAAGGGGGAGTGAAAAAGGGGAATTTTTCTTAATGATCATATCTGTTTTTGAGGGGGAGTATCTGATTTTCTTTATATGAATACTAACTTGAATTGTCATATCTAGTGCATTTGTGTAGGGGGAGTCAAAGAGCTTAAAAAGGTAAAAATTTTCTAAGTTTAAGTCAGCTTTGCGCCATCAGTTGGTCGCGCAAACTTTGATTTTGTAGATCTTAAACCTCCCCTGTTTTCTCTGTTTCTTTGATTTTGCAGATCTTAAGCTGTCTCGTCTCCAACATTGGCATGACCTAGTTGATCCCGATCATCAAGGTCATGAGGGGGAGAATTAAGAGAAGTTAAAGGAGATGATTAAGAGACAAAGAGCTCAAAAGTTTATCTGCTGATCAAGATTCGCTCAAAGATTCTATTCTCTCAGCCATTTTTATTCTTTTGCTGTTCCTGCTCCGACCACCACTGTTCATTCAAAATCTTTCAAAAGAGGTGTGTCGTTTAGAGCACAAGCTTCTGGCCCAGACTTGTCAAAGGAAGCAAAGACAAATCAAACTGAAAGATGCTGATAAGAATTTTTCTTGTAAAAGTCAGAA
This sequence comes from Arctium minus, assembly GCA_954870635.1. NCBI lineage: Eukaryota > Viridiplantae > Streptophyta > Magnoliopsida > Asterales > Asteraceae > Arctium > Arctium minus. The sequence goes on from OX941095.1 coordinate 37,998,600, forward strand.
AGCTTCATAAAGTCGCTTTAATGGTCAGTACTGATTTAGAAGATGATTTTTGAAGACCAAAGTACCAATGATTACTAAGGGGGAGATTGTTAAGTCTGATTTTATAGTAATCATTGTATTTATAGGGTTTGGTCAAATATTGTGTCTAAAGTCATATTTTGTGTTGTATTGACCAAGGGTATTTAAGTCCCTTTGTTTTTTTTTCTTGTAAGAACTTCACGCACATTCATTCAATACATTACTTTTCGCTTACAAGTCTCTCTCTCTCTACTTTCTCTCTCTAGGATTCATTGATCTTGGACTCACAAGCTTGCTCATCATCATCACTTGCATAATCATCTAGGTTGACAAAGTTTTCAGCAGTAACTCCCAACATCTCCATGACTTCTTCAACTGTGGCAATCGCAGGATTTTCAACCCTTTAGGGCGTCATTGAGAAATTCCCTTGAAACGAATTCGGGTAAAGTAACACCGGGGCTACTTAAGCTTCCCGTTATCACAGCTGTTGAAGATACAACAGTGTGGCCTGTTCTCAAAGCTGGCGTGATGTTAGCAATAACAGGACTTCGACCTGATCCTCGTAGTCCGGAATGCGAAGCTACTACAGATGTTCCGATCGAGGCACTAAGACTCCCGATGGTAGCAGATATGATTGGTTGTGTCCTATGAATAAAAATAGATGTAACAATTGGTTCTAGACCCACTTGTGCACTGAAAGAAGTCGAACTCGGGGGCAAATGAGTTCTTGTTTCAATACCTTCCTGTTCCGAGTGAACAGCAGATAGATTTTGTGCTAAAACCCCGTGTAAAGTTGAGACCACTGTCTGTTGAGAGACAGCAGAATGGGTGGTTGAGGTGTGCATATGCATTAGTGGGCGACTAATGTCTGTTTCAATTCCTCCTTCTCGCAACACATGCGACGAGGTAGTAGATGTGGCTACCCTTCTGGAATGGTAGGTTCGAGTACACACATGCTCACCATTTTCTTTTCCTTCATTCACTCTAGTCCTCACATTTTCTGGATTTTCAACTGATACTCCCTCTTTCTACCTTACAACTCCAGAGTCAGATACAACATTCATGATTGTTGAATCAACACCTTCCAAGTCAAGATCTCTTGCAATAGAACCAAGACTTTGGTGTAAAGAAACATTCTCTAAAAATCCAAAGCTATGACCCATGTTATCATCATCATCATGCTGATCATTTCCTTGATTTGCTGCATCCTGTTCTGTTGTTGCCGATGGTACTGAAGTACCAGATGAGCTTGCTTGTCCAACCGATATAGTTCTTTCAGAGTTATGACTTTCATTGGGATTCTCTTCCTGAGTGCCCAATTGAGGAATGATAGCAATCTCAGGTTGAGATGTGGTAATCACTAAATGCGTTGCAGATTGTGCCTATGTTTCCACACCCTCTAGTACAGAAGTCTGACCCTCTCCTGAGCCCCTCTCTAAATTTTCTCTCTGCTCACTTTCCCGTTCAACTACTCCCATAGTATGTTGAACCATCACTGACTCCGCTCGACTAACTGGCTCTACGTCCTGGGTAGGGATCTCTGGCTCTGGTAATCCCATGGACTCCCTATATTTCCTAACACACGGAGCGTTTGGATCGGCATAAGCAAGAAGTGAAGCAGGTACTGGCATCTCAAAAGTGAAGGATTGCTTCTGCTTTTGAAGATGTGTCATTTCATTTTCTGGGGCAATCTCATGATGTAGTCTCTTTAGAACATCTCGGCTGGATCTCAAAATGCCTCGGACAATGAGTTGTAAAAATCTCTGATAAGGCACATATTTTGGCTTCTTTGAATGTCTCTTGCTCAGAACTTTCTCATACAGCTCAGTCCAGATAGCCACAACATAATCAACATGTAGATCATAGATGATAACATGGAACAATCTTAGAGTATCAATGTTGGTGTTGTCATGCCCAGAATGTCGTGAAGTCAAACAGTTAAGGAGAAGTTAATGAGACAAAGAGCTCCAACGTTTATCTGCTGATCAAGATTTGCTCAAAATTCAAATTTCTTCATCTATATTTGTCTTTTGCTGTTCAAGCTCCGATCACCACAACTTCTTCAAGTTCATTTGAAAGAGGTGAATCGTCTAGAGCACAAGTTGATGAACCGATTGTTCCTTCAAGCTAATTACAAACAGTTCCAGTCTTGTCAAGACAGCAAAAGCAATTGAGCGTGAAAGATGCTGAGAAGAATCTTTTTTTAAGTCAAGGAGCATCTTTGCCAAAGTCGCTTAGATGGTCAGTACTGATTTAGAAGATTGATTTTGAAGACCACAACGCCAATGATTACTAAGGGGGAGATTGTTAAGTCTAATTTTATAGTAATCATTGTATTTATAGGCTTGGTCTTATACTGTGTTTAGTGTCATATTCTGTGTAGTATTGACCAAGGGTATTTAAGTCCCTTTGGACTTTGGTCTTTGTAAGAATTCACGCACATTCTATAGATTTACATACTTTGCGCTTACTCTCTCTCTCTACTTTCTCTCTCTAGATTTAGAGGATTCTTGGATTATCAATTACTAAGAGCGCCAACAGTTGGTAGCGCAAATCTTACTTTGCGTCACCTTCGTCTAGTGCAAACTTCACTTTGCGCCACCAACGTGTAGCACAAACCTTCTCCTTTGTCTCTTTTACACTATTTTGTAGATCTTAAGATGTCTCGTCTCCAACATTTGCATGAACAAGTTGATCTAGATCATCAAGGTCATGAGGGGGAGAAGTTAAGGAGAAGTTAATGAGACAAAGAGCTCCAACGTTTATCTGCTGATCAAGAGTTGCTCAATATTCAAATTTCTTCATCTATATTTGTCTTTTGCTGTTCATGCTCCGATCACCACAACTTCTTCAAGTTCATTTGGAAGAGGTGAATCATCTAGAGCACAAGCTGATGAACCGATTGTTCATTCAAGCTAATTACAAACAGTTCCAGTCTTGTCAAGACAGCAAAAGCAATTGAGCCTGAAAGATGCTGAGAAGAATTTTTTTTTTAAGTCAAGGAGCTTCTTTGCCAAAGTCGCTTAGATGGTCAATGCTGATTTAGAAGATTGATTTTAAAGACCACAGCGCCAATGATTACTAAAGTGGAGATTGTTAAGTCTGATTTTATAGTAATCATTGTATTTATAGGCTTGGTCTTATACTATGTTTAGTGTCATATTCTGTGTAGTATTGACCAAGGGTATTTAAGTCCTTTTGGGCTTTGGTCTTTGTAAGAATTCACGCACATTCTATAGATTTACATACTTTGTGCTTACTCTCTCTCTACTTTCTCTCTCTACTTTCTTTCTCTAGATTTAGAGGATTCTTAGATTATCAATTGGTATCAGAGCCAATCTAGATCTTGAGAGAACTGACAGAATCGTTTTTCAGATACTGAATTTGTGAATTAATCTGAAAATTTGATCGATTTTCTTGAAATTTTCAAGAAAATCTCGTTTTTGGATTTTCCATCAAATTCGGACTAGTTTGTGATCAATTTTCTTTGCGAATTGGTTTGTTGAATCTGTTTTTGGTTGTAAAATCATTTGTTTCACATCGATTTGCAAGAATTTCACTCTTTGATATTCGATTTTGTGATTTTTAGAATACTGGAAAAACGTATTTTGCGTACTGTTTGTTTTTCAAAATTTTCGAAATTGTGGTTTTTAATCGAAATTGTTTGTTTCAAAGTGTTAAAAAAGTGTTTTCGATCATATATGTGTTTGGAAATCTCATTAATTTTGTATCTGTAATCAAATTTGTTGATTTTTCGTGTTTTTTCAGCGGTTTGCGCCAGATTCAAAGTTTGCGCGAGTTTTTCACGGTTTGCGCGAGTTCATCAGGGACTTTGCGCTAGTTCGTCTTGCTGAGTTCAGAGTTCATCGAGTAAAGTCTAGGTTTGCGTCTCCTTAGTTTATCGCAAAGCAAAGTTTGCGTCTTCTAAGTATCACGCAAATCAAGAAAAGAAAAGAGTTCATCTTCATGAAAAGTATGTGTCACTCTTGCATCACACAAAGCTAAGGTTGCGTTTTCAGTGATTCGCGAAAAAAAAATAATCAAGTTCTCGCCACCTAAGTCTCACACTAAGTCAGGTTTTCGTCATCAGTTCGTCGTGTGAAGTATAGTTCTCGCCAACTCTGTATCACGCAAACACAAGTTTGCGTTAGCTTCTCTTCACGCAAACTCAAGTTTGCGTCTTTTTCGCCTCACGCAAAGTTTGTTTGCGCCTTCAACTATTCACGCAAATCTAAGTTTGCGTGTCCAACTGCTCGCGATAACCTCAGTTTGCGCTACATACTGCTCACGCAAACTTCCAGTTTGCGCCATCTCTTCCGTGTTCCAGACTTAGTATTTTTCTGACGATATGGATTCTGCAAAGTTTACATATCAAGCTCAGTTTTACAAAAAATGATCTCATGATGTCATTGGGTACAGAAAATCGTCCTCCGGTTCTGATTGATGAAAACGAGTTTACTCAGTGGCAAGATAGGTTTCTGAATTTTATAGAGCGTCAAAAGAATGGAAATGACAAGATGAACATTCTATCTGAAAGACCTTTTGAAAAACCCAAATTGGATTATGGATTATATAAGCCTACCAAAGAATATACATCTGATGAGTTATCGCAGTATCAAGCTGATCGTGATATAAAGGCAAATCTGATGCTAGCCTTGCCAAACTCTATCTACAACAGGATTGATTGTTTCAAAAATCATCCTAATCTTATGTGGTAACAACTAGAAAAGATTATGCTTGGTTATTCAGTTGCTACTCAACTCCGACATACTCGTTACATGAACAACTTTGAAGAATTCAAAGCCAAGGATGGGGAGTCATTGAAAACTGTGTATGACAGATTCTGTGCCGTGATAAATGATTTGAGAAAAATAAAAGTGGAAAAGACTGAGCTTGAGACAAATCTGAAATTCCTCAATGCACTTCAACTAGAATGGAATAAATCTTGCCATCGCTTGAGGAATGATGTCAGAATTTCTACAATGCAAATCCAAGAGATGTTTGAGATTCTACTGACAGATGAGTGCATTGTAACTGAGAAAAAGGCCAAACTGGACAAGAAGGACAAGAAATTAGTGGACCCGATTGTTCTCCTCACGAAACAACTGGCAGATCAAGCATTGTCTGATAATGCTTATAACGGGGCAACTGATGATGATGGCGAGGCACTTCAGAAAGCTATGATCCTTCTTTCTCAACATTATCAGAAAAAGTTCCAACCACGGTCGATTTCAAACAATCTTCGCTTCACTTCTGGCTCTAAGATTGTACAAGTGCCCGAGGCTAAGAAACCTGTTGCATGCTATAACTGTGGAAAGCCTGGTCACATCTCTAAGGAGTGTAGAGTGAAGAAAGTTTGGGACTCAGCTTACTATCGAAAGAAATTGGAACTGGCTGAAAAGAGAGAGAATGGAACTGCTTTGCTTGCAGAAGAAGAATTTTGGTTGGATCACTCTGATGATGAAGCAAGTAATGTGGAGATTGCTCAAATGTGCTTCATTGGAGATGATCAGTCAAATGATGCTGATTCTGATACAGATGAAGATGAGGTAATTTCTGAATTTGATTTCACATTCATTGCCTCACAAATGAATATCATCATATCTACTTTACATGATCTTCGCTTAAATTTATTATCTGAAAAACAATTAAATGTAGAAAAGTCAGATTTGATTGACAAATTACAAATTTCTTTGAAAGATGAAAAATCTATTTTAATTAATACAAAAGACATCTTTCAAAAGAAATTAGATGATTTGGAAAAATCAAATAAATCTTATCTTGAATATTTGACTGATATGACCAATTTAAAAGATAATTTTTCGACTAAAATAAATGAGTTGGAAGAAAAATTATATCGAATGAATCAATCTGAGAAAACTATTTATTTGAACAAACCAAGGACTTATGAGTCTATAAAAGAAAAATGGGGGCTTGGTTTTGAAAATCCTCATTGTTTAAACATTGCAATTGAAAAATCCCCTACTTTATATAAATACGATTATCTAACTCTTGCTCAATATGCTCCTCAGTTTAAAATTGATTGGATGAATGAAAAGCAAGTGTTAGAAATCGAAAATGAGAAAAGGACGAATAACAAGAAAAAGGAAATTTCTTTTGTGTATACGAGCGAAAATGCAAAATATTTTCCTGACAAATCAAAGAGAGGCAGAAAAGGTTTAAATGATATATCTCCTGTCAAGTCTTCGGTGTCTGATGATTTTGTTGATATTTTTGCCAATAATTCTGATAAGGAAAATGTATCTCCGGTTTCTTATGATTCTAGGAGATATATTCCCCCTTTACCATTACAAGGCAAAATCATTGACCTTAAAGATAAAATGAAATATCAAAATATTCTAAAAGAAATTGAATCTGATATCTTTCTTTCTTTCATGACTTCAAGTCTTGAAGAAAATTTATTTTCTCAAAAACAAGATTCATTTTCTATTTCTGGTCTTTCTTCTTCTTTTAAAGAAAATAAAAAGGAAATTTCTAATTCTAAAATTTTTTCTCAAAATTTTTCTGACTCTGAGGTAAGTTCAAATTTATTGTCTGATCAGATTGGTTGCTTAGGTAAAATTATTTCTTCTGATTCATATTTTAAATCGAAAATTCTTGATGAATCTTTTACGCTCAATGATGATTATTATAAACCAAAGTGTAAAAGAAGAAGGTCAAAGAAATCAAAAAAACAAGAGTCAATCATTTCTGATAATTCTAATTCTTCTGATTCAAAATTTTCAGATCGGACTTTGAACAAGTCTTCAAAGCAGATATAGAGAGTGAAGCGGACATCAGATGATTCTACGACTGATGAGGATAGATGTGTAGACAAACTTTATAAAAGTGATTCATTTGCTACTTGTAATAAAATTTCAAAATATTCTATAAATCAAATGATTCGAATTTCAAAACATGTCTCATATTCTTCCTCTGTTTCTAGTTCAGATGATAATGCTTTGTCTTTTTCTGATGGTTGTGCTTATTATTCTGATGATCTTTCTTGTGCTTTCAATGTTAAATCTAACAAACATTTCCCCATAAGAACTGCAACTAACAAACATGGGCCCAAATTCAAGTGGGTACCAAAATCTCAAATTGCTTCTAAGTTGCAAGCATCTAATATCAAAGGGGAGTAAGAGAAAATTGGCTTATGAGTAATTCAGCTCAGAACCCGTACTTCAAAGACAATGACTTCTAGACATGTCAGTCTAGGACTCGGTCTTCAATGCTTTAAGCTTCTGACTAATAAGAAACTGTGAGTACATCTACTTAATTTTCGCTGCATTTATCTCTGATAATGATGTTGTTCCAGTTTTCTCAAATGATTTTAAAGAATCTGAGCAATTTTATTCAAATCCTGAATTTGATCAACCCAATTTTTCACATGAGACACAAATTTCATTTTACATTATGTGGAAGATGATATTATTGAATTATATTTTGTTTCAACTGAATATAAACTTGTCGATTTTATTTTATCAAATGTGTCTATTTTCAAATCTCGGCATGTTGAATTTAAAAGTTTAAACCTTCACAAATTTTACTCTATAAAGTAAAAGTTTTACAATTTTCTTTCTTTTGAATAAAATGTGTGTCTAGGATAAATTTTCAAGTTGCTTTGTTTATGTTACGGTTTTTATATGTTCAAATTTCAGCTCTAACAAAAGTCGAAAATTCAGCAACATGTTTGTAGCTTTTGATAATGCTTTAAAGTTGTGTGATTCGGAATATTTATAGTCTACAATGCTTAGAAAACCTAAAAAGTCAGAATTTTCGATCGTAATGAAAATATGGGCTAAGCACTTAGATGTAAAACCTTGTGATTGAGATGATTATTAAATTCTTATAAATCAGAAATCTCTAAGTTTAAAAGTTTGTACCTGTGACCTTTCTGGTTTGGGAAAGTAAGTTCTGTGGGATGCTTGTCATCTGGTCCCCTAAGGTCAATTGGTGTGGGAGTGATCGAACCCAAATCCTTTTATAGAATCAGATCGAAAGTCATGTTCTACTGGTATGAATGGGTTTAGGATGTGTCGATGTAGCCTTTCTGATCTGGGAAAGTAAGTTCCAAGGGGTGCTTGACACCTAGTCCCCTAAGACCAACTGGTCTGGGAGTGGCTGACCCAAATCCTGCAATAAGATCAGATAGAAAGTTACGTTTACGGCATGTTCTTTACTTACCAAACTTTTTGATTAAAAAGATGTCAAAGTGCACAAGCTTAAAAGATGCCAAAGAGCACACTCATGTCAAGATGCCAATGTGCACAATGCTAAAATGATGTCAATGAGCACACATCTCATGATACTTGGTAATACATTTGAGTTGCAATAAACCTATAGATTTGTGAAAGTCTGAATTCTTGATGACTTAGTGTGATTATTTGCAAAGTTCTCTATTATATTTTTAGAATTGCATTTTCTTTAAGCTAAATCAAAGTTCTCATGCAAGCACACTGAATAGATTGATGAAAGTTTTTGAAACTGAACACGTCTCAACTTGATATGCAATAAAACTTGTTTCTATATCCAAAAGCATACATTTGATTTCATCTGATGGATTTTATTGTGATATTTTACTAAGTAGAATTTTATTTGTTTATGTTTAAATTTTTATATATTTAGTCCTTTCAAAATACATATTGAGTTTATTTTTCTTTCTACATTGATGTTTCGATTCTTGTGTTCTCATATTTTTATAAATGGGTTTGATCATTATTCAAGGGGGAGTGAATAAGGAGATTTTTTCTGAAAAAGATAATATCTGTTTTCGAGGGGGAGTATCTGCTTTTCTACATGAATGCTATCTTGAATTGTCACATTTTAGTGCATTTGTGTAGGGGAGTTAAAGAGCTTATCAGGTAAAATTTTCTGAGTATAAGTCAGCTTTGCGCCAACAGTTGGTAGCGCAAACCTTACTTTGCGCCACCTTCGTCTAGTGCAAACTTCACTTTGCGCCACCAACGTGTAGCGCAAACCTTCTCCTTTGTCTCTTTTACTCTATTTTGCAGATCTTAAGATGTCTCGTCTCCAACATTTGCATGACCAAGTTGATCTAGATCATCAAGGTCATGAGGGGGAGAAGTTAAGGAAAAGTTAATGAGACAAAGAGCTCCAACGTTTATCTGCTGATCAAGATTTGCTCAAGATTCAAATTTCTTCATCTATATTTGTCTTTTGCTGTTCAAGCTCCGATCACCAAAGCTTCTTCAAGTTCATTTGAAAGAGGTGAATCGTCTAGAGCACAAGCTGATAAACCAATTGTTCCTTCAAGCTAATTACAAACAGTTCCAGTCTTGTCAAGACAGCAAAAACAATTGAGCCTGAAAGATGCTGAGAAGATTTTTTTTTTAAGTCAAGGAGCTTCTTTGCCAAAGTCGCTTAGATCGTCAATGCTGATTTTGAAGACCACAGCGCCAATGACTACTAAGGGCGAGATTGTTAAGTCTGATTTTATAGTAATCATTGTATTTATAGGCTTGGTCTTATACTGTGTTTAGTGTCATATTTTGTGTAGTATTGACCAAGGGTATTTAAGTCCCTTTAGGCTTTGGTCTTTGTAATAATTCACGCACATTCTATAGATTTACATACTTTGCGCTTACTCTCTCTCTCTACTTTCTCTCTCTAGATTTAGAGGATTCTTGGATTATCACAAACACTTGTTGATCACTGAAAATAATTGATAATAGAATGGAGGCAAATTTGACTTCTTAAAGTCACTCATCTTTGTAAGGCTTCCAACATATCCTAGAGCAAGAATACCAGCAAACATTTCTTGATCTGTTGGATAGGGATCAAAAGTTGTCTTTCCTTCTCTTGAATCTGGCAAAGGAAGATCTAGAAGCAATATTAGTCTCTGAAAGGTCAGGATGGATGTAAAATTGTCAATGCGGATTGTGAAATGTAACCTGTTGCCTTGCACCACATGCTCAATGGTTTTCCATGCTTGTTGTAAATAGATCATTGGCACAGTAGCAGTTGCAGTTAAGGCAGTGCAGATTGGATGGTTTTTCAGGATCTCCTTTATCAGTGGCTTGACCATGAGATTGTCAAAGATCACATGATGATTATTTGGCGACAAAGAGAGATAATCTTGAGGATTGATCAATTGAAGATCTGGATCTGCACCAATTTCAAAATAATGGGATCGGGAAGAAGGCATGGGCATCTCCCGTGAAACATTCGGATCATGTTCATCCATCTGAACACTTTGGTCAATATTATTTTCCTCCGCCATTGATTTCCTGAAAAATATCAAAAGTATTGGATAAAATCCAATATGTCAGTATAAATCCAAAAACTTGTTTTCAGAAAACCAATTTTGAAGTACAGAACAATGTACTATGAGATATTGCAATCGAAAACACAGTAAATTGCAGAAAAACAAATTGCAACTTCAGATGAACAAAAATTAGCAACAACACACAAAACAAAAAAAAATTGACAACACTTAATACTTTGAATTTATTCTGTCAAAATAATGTTGTATTTCAAAATAATACTTGAAATCTGGAAATTACTTATAATAATGATTCTGAAAAGGTTACCCATAATTCTTAGACTTTTTAAACTTGCAAAAATATTTATATGAACTCAAATTAGAACTTATCAAATCTTGGATTTGAACTTAAAATGGCCAAGAACACTGTTCATTTGACTTGGTAAAAATTTGATTATATTTGAATTTTCAGAACACTAATCATTTGAAAACTTTGAAATTCAAATTTGAATTTCAAAAGTTCAAATATTTCACTTTTCATTCCATAAATCTGACTTTTAAGCTCATTCTAATCTTGAATGAAATGATTAATGTCCATGATTTGAAGACCAAGTTCATATTTTAGAACATAGTTCATGAGTTTCCAGTTTATGTTCATGAAACCAACCAGTTCTTGTTCAAAAATTCAAAAAGTTCGAAACTTTATGTCAAGAATTCATAAGACCAGTGCAAAAGCTCAAAGCTTTAATCCAAGAAATGAAGAGTTCGGTTCAGAACATAAGTTTGATTTAAGTTCAGTTCAGTCCATATATCCAACAGTTCAGAAGTCCAAAAGTCATGGTAAACCTGCAAGAATCAATATATATCGAACAAACCCAGATTATATCAAGTATGATTTGTAAATACAAATCATTAGTTTGAAAGAATAAACCCAAAAAATGTTAGTGTTGGTCATTTCAGAGCATCATCGAACCAAGAAGATGAACAGTCAAAAATTGAATCGACAAAACTGAAAAATGAAACCCTAGAACTTGAAGAAATCGAATCTGAAATTAAGAACAAACAAACAATTAACCAAAAACAAGATAACCTACACTGATTCTTCGAAAGAGATGAACTGGAAAGACGAAAATCGCAAGTAAATTCGAGAGAAAAAGTCGCAAGTGCTGAAAGTCGCTTACTGATAATGAGAGAAATGAAGAGATAGAACACATATATACTCGACAAAACGCGCTAGTCCAAGAACTCGCAAGTCAAATAACCCGCAAGTCACTGTTCATTGCACATAAACTCACAAACAACGCACGAATGGAGTTTTTCTTCTCTCATATCAAGGAAACAAGGTATTTGTCTCAAAAATTGACAAATATGTGTGAGTTTTTCACTTAAGAAACAATTTAAGTGAAAATTTGTGAAACACGCAAGCCTAAGGAGTAGAAAAAATGAAACTCGCAAGCTGAAAGCAAATACTCACCCAAACTCGCAAGTAACATCTTGCGCGTTTATGAAACTCGCACGCCTCACCTAGCGCGTTTACTCAAATTCGCTAGCTTCAACTTGCGCATTCGCCAAACTCACTAGTGATGCCTTGCGCATTCACTAAACTCGCTAGCTTCGACTTGCGCATTCACCAAACTCGCAGGTAATGCCTTGCGCTTTTGCCAAACTCGCAAGTAACGCCTTGCGCATTTACTAAACTCACAGACTATGTCTTGCGCGTTTTAGCGTAAGCATAGTGCTTTGCGCGTTTCCATACTTACAAAAATTTTGAGAAAAGTTTCCAAAAACTAAAATCTTTCTAAAAATGAAAACTTTAACTTTCCCAAAATAGTAACTTTCCAAAATTGACTTTTTAGCACAAAACTAGTATTTTTCTCAAGAAAACTTTCAGTTCACTCAATCATACATACACACTTACAGACTTTTGCAATTGAGCTCCCCCTTGATTTTTGCTGTGAAGCACAAATCATGAAGTACGAGTCCTGATCTGATGTGATCAGAAGTCATAGTCCAAAATGCAAACCAATAAAACAGATAAATCTATGGTACTCATTGAGCATGAGTCCAGGTTTGTTAATAATATCCAGCTTTTTGAAATTGAGCAAATGAAATACAAAAGCATACCAGATATAAAGAAAGAAATATAAAGAATGATGTAACTATTCATTAAAGTTCAACATACCAAGTTTGCTGACTAGAAAATTAAATCTCTTTTCATTAAGAGGTTTAGTAAACAAATCAGCAACCTCAAGGTCAGTTGAAACAAAATGCATTTCTACATCACCTTTTTCAACATGGTCTTTAATAAAGTGATACCTGATATCTATGTGCTTCGTCTTTGAGTGCTGCATAGGATTTGATGTGATTGTTATTTCACTCTTGGAATCACAGTAGATTGGTACCTTATGAAAAGTATATCCATAATCTCTCAGCTGGGTTCTCATCCACAGAACCTGTGAGCAGCAGCTTGCAGCTGCAACATATTCCGCTTCAGCTGTAGATGTGGATACACAATTCTGTTTCTTGGACGACCAACTGACCAGCTTATCTCCTAGATAATGACATGCTCCTGATGTGCTTTTCCTGTCTAATTTGTTTCCTGCATGATCTGCATCAGTATATGCATTTAATTCAAACTTAGAATCTTTTGGATACCAAAGGCCCAGATTTGGTGTGCCTTTGAGATACCTCAAGATTCTTTTGACAGCAGAAAGACGTGACTCTTTAGGATTTTCCTGATACCTTGCACAAAAGCATGTTGCAAACATAATATCTGGCCTACTTGCTGTCAAATAAAGAAGAGATCCAATCATGCTTATGTAAGTATGTTGGTCTGCTGATTTTCCAGAGATATCAGCATCCAACAGACTGCCAGCTTGCATGGGAGTCTTCATGGGTGAAGTAGAGTTCATGTCAAATTTCTTCAACATGTCTCTAATATATTTAGTCTGATTTATAAAAATCCCTTCCGGGGTTTGCTTAACTTGCAGCCCTAATAAAAATGTGAGTTCACCCATCATTGACATTTGAAAACGCTTTTTCATGATATGTTCAAATTCTACGCACAATTCTTGTGAAGTAGAGCCAAAAATTATGTCGTCAACATAAATTTGTACAAGTATAAGATCTTTACCTTTCTTTTTGAGAAATAAAGTAGTGCCGATTGTACCTTTCCGAATACCAGACTCGGTTAGATAGACTGAAAGTGTTTCATACCATGCTCTTGGCGCTTGCTTTAATCCGTACAGTGCTTTATCAAGAACATAGACATGATCTGGGAACTTCGGATCCACAAAGCCTTCAGGTTGACTCACATAGACTTCTTCATGAAGAATGCCGTTGAAAAAAGCAGACTTCACGTCCATTTGAAAGACTTTAATATTCTTGTGAGCCGCATAAGCAAGAAAGATCCTTATGGCTTCGATCCAAGCACCTGGTGCATATGTTTTGTCGTAATCAATCCCTTCTTGTTGATTGTACCCTTTTGCAACCAGCCTTGCTTTATTCCTCACGATAATTCCAGCCTCGTCCTTTTTGTTTCGGAAGACCCACTTTGTGCCAACAATTGATTTGTCTTTTGGTCTTGGTATCAATATCCACACTTTGTTTCTTTTGAACTCATTCAGCTCATCCCGCATTACATTAATCCAATCTGGATCTTTTAACGCTTCTGATGGCTTCTTTGGTTCAATGCTGCTCAGAAAAGTTGAAAATATGCAGAAATTTGCAGTTGTTGGTGGAAAAGCAGATCTGGTAGTCACTCTAGCAGACGGGTCACCAATTATGTTTTCTGGAGGATGATTCCTTGTCCATCTGTGTGATCTTCGTAAAACATCAACCTCTGTTTGATTGTTAGAAGAATCAAACTCATCTTGTATTGCTGGTTCTTCAGGAGTTGAAGTAATTTGTACTTCTGTTTCTTCTGAAGTAGTTAAAATTGGACTTGTTGTGCTTTGCAATGGAATAGCTTCTTCAGTAGGAATTCCCAACACATTCTCTTCATGAGTGACTGATGTAGATGAAACATCTTCATTGATAGTTGAAGTTGTGTTGTCTGAAACTTCTTGATCTTGACTTGTAGAAGCTTCACCATTGTCTTCAGAGGGTCCTGATATATCTGAAGTGGTAGTAGATGTATCAGTGGTAGGTATATCATTTTGACCTTGTATGTTCTGAAAATCATCAAAAGCATCATAGAATAGTAAATCTAAATCTGATTCATGTAAAGATTTAGAAATCTAAGTCTGTTTTGAAGCAGGTTCCACACTGGTTGATGTGGAAGCTTTATCACTAGATCCAAGTTCTGAACTGCTTTGTTCAGAAATTATTGTCTTTGTTTCATCAAAGGACACGTTGATTCTTTCAATCACTGGTCTCGTTCTTGTGTTGTAGATTCTGTATGCTTTGGAGGTTAGTGAGTAACCAATAAAAATTCCCTCATCAGCTTTCTCTTGGAATTTGGCTAGATTTTCTCTATCATTCAGCACATAGCATTTGCATCCAAACACACGAAAGAATTTAACATTTGGTTTACGACAATTAATAATTTCATAAGCAGTTTTATTTAAGCGCTTATTAATAATTGTCCTGTTTTGTGTGAAACATGCAGTTGCTACTGCTTCAGCCCAAAGAAAACGTGGTAGACTTGAATATGCAAGCATTGATCGTGCCGCTTCTACGAATGTTCTGTTCTTCCTTTCCACAACACCATTTTGCTGTGGTGTCATTGTAGCTGAGAAGTTGTGTGAAATGCCAACTGAATCCAAATATGATTGCAGAGTTGAATTCTTGAATTCAGTGCCATTATCACTTCTGAGTTGTTGCACTTGACTTTGAAGAAGAACTTGTATTTTCTTTATAAACTTGATGATGAGATCTGGAGCATCCGACTTTTGTCTTAAAAACTCTAGCCACGTATATTTGGAGTATTCATCAACCATGACCAGCATATACTTTTTGCCGTTTATTGACTGAGTTCTCATTAGACCACACAAATCCATGTGAATAAGTTCCAAGCATCTTGAACAATTAGATAGCATCTTCAACTTATGAGAACTTCTTTTCATCTTGCCCTTCTGACATGCAGAACAAAGAGAGTCTTGTTCTATTTTTAGCTCTGGAAGCCCGGTGACAAGATTTTGAGTCCTCAACTTGTTCAATTCTTTGAAATGTTGATGAGAAAACCGACGATGCCATAACCAACTTTCATCTACTGAAGCTTTTGAGATAAGACACACATGTTTTGAAGCTTGTAGAGTTGAAAAATGAACACCATAGAGTAATCCCATTCTTTCTCCTTTGATTAACTTTGTGCCTGACTTATCCCTGATATAACATAAGTCTTCATCAAATTCCACTTTACACTTCTTCTCGGTGAATTGATTGATGGAAAACAAATTGTACTCTAACCCCTCGACATACAAAACTTTAGAGATTGAGATCATCCTATTCTTGAGAACACTGTATCCTCTGACATAACCATTCATTTTATTCCCGAAGTTAACTGTTCCTGCATAATGTTCTACATTGTCGTGTAGCAGGTGTTTGTAAGCTGTCATGTGTCTTGAAGCTCCTGAGTCTATGATCCACACATGACAAGCCTGCAATAACAGTTACTTCAACTTAGGTACCCATATAAGAATGGGTCCTGTTTTGTTAGTAGCATTCTTATCTTTTGAACTTTTGCTTTTTACCATTTGTGCATTAAGTATGTCTTTTGGAATCCATCTTTGCACATATCGTAATTCAGCAACTTTCTCTAACTGTACTTTTTGATTTTTAGCCTTTACAGTATAAATTTCAGCTTTTGATTTATCAGAAGAAGAAGTAGAAGATTTAATGTTTTTCAACTGGACTTTTCTTCTTTTCTTTGAATATTTAGGTTTAAGAGAGAATGAACTTTCATAACAGAATGAACATCGCAATCTAGTAGAAGCTTGTGTCAACAAATCAATCTCTGAAAGAAATTTTGATTTATTAGAACTTTGTTGACATTTAGTACAAGCTGAGGATACTATATTACATGAACTGTCATGAGAAGTATTCAAAGTCTCTTCCACCTTTTGCTTGTCTTTGGACACATTCTTCTTCAATAAGCAATCTGTGATACAATCAGAAGTCATGTTAGACAAATCAGAATTTAAACATACTTCTTCAGATGAAACAGGTTTTTCAGAATGAGTCTTGTCATTTACCATCTTAGAAGAATTAGAATTAGTCATATCAACTTTCCTTTTCAAGTCAGAATTGAGTAATTTTTCTTTCATAATGTCTGACGATAGAACAAATAGATCTTTGACATACTTTGATATTTGACTTTCAAAGATTTGACGTTGATTGTCAAATTTGTCACTTTCTGCTATCAAAATTTTTTCAAATTCCGAGACTTGCTTTGAAAGTGTCATACATCTAAGCTCAAGATCTTTCTTTTCTTGGAAAGTTTTCTTTTCAAGATCAGCTTTTTGATTTTGTAAATCTGAAATTTCCTTTTCAAGAACAGAAATTTTGTTTAAAGCTACTTGATATTCAAGATCAAAACTCTTAGAAGTCATTTCTGAAACAGGTTTATTTAAAATTGAAGACGTTTCATTTCCATCCACTATAATAGGACATGTAACTATTATTTCAGATGAATCAGAAACATGTGATGTAGTATGAGTCTCATTTTCTTTTGGAAAGATATTTTCAAATTCAACGAATGTTTTCTCTTTATTTTCATAAGAAGAATTCAATTCGTCGTATTTAAAATAGACATTTTTGAGACCTTGAGATTCATACTTCATTTCATTCTCAGATTTATCTTCAACAATAGGTTCTGTTTCTATTTTAGTTGATGTATCTGAAACAGTCTATGTTTTAACAAACATCTCAAGGATATGTGGAACTAAAACAATAGGCTCCAAATCATTTTTGTTTAAATTGTAAAGTTTTTCTGGTGCCTTCTTCAAAACATCCACATCTGAAAGACCTAGACCAGGGTTGGCCTTATAAAATTTGTTTTCCTTTTGACCGCTTGCTAAAATTTTTAGAGTCTGTTCAGTTTGACCTCTTTTGAAAATTAATTCTTCTAACTCTTTTATTCTGGTATATGCCTGAACTTTGTCTTTCATGACAAGTTCATACTGAAGAGTTAAGTCCAGTTTCTGATCTTTAAGAGTTAAAACTTTTTTTTGCAAATCAGATATTTCATTTTGAAGCTTTACTTTGTCCATTTTTAAAACATTTTTCTCTTCTTCTTTATCTTCTGATAATGTTTTGTATAACAAAACTTGATGTTGATGTCCCTGTATGATGAATTTTTGTTCTTCAAGTTTATCTTTTAGTTTCAAAAATTTTGAATTCATTTGAGCTAATTGGGACATCAAGTTCATTAACTCTTCATTCTCAGAAGAGTCAGATTCATCAGACATTGAATTTACCTCAGTATCAGAATCTTCCTGTAAGTGAGCCATGAGGTTGTAGTGGACCTCAGTCAGGTTTACTTTTACTTCACTTTTTTCATCATCCGAGTAGTACAACCAGATTTCATCTTCAGCTTTCAGAGCTTGCCCTTTTTCCACAACCTTGGCAAGTTGAGCTTTCTTCTTGTAGTACTCATAGTTTTTGACCCTTTTCTCTGGACAATCTCTAGCAAAGTGACCTGACTTGCCACAACTAAAGCACTTGTCTGACTTTTCTTTCTCTATCTCTTTCTTCTTTTCCTCTGTCTTCTCTTCCTTCTTTTCATTCTCTATCAACAGTTTACCTTTGAATTTACCTGACTTGTAACCATCATGCTTGGGTTTGCTGTAGAATTTCTTCTTTGCAAACTTCTTGTGAAACCTTGTAGTTAACAAATCCAGTTTCTCTGTGAAAGCAGCAATCTCATCTACTTCTTCAAGTTAAGCATCCTCATCCTCTTCCTCAGAACTCTCAGAAGTATCAACAATCCTTGATACCATTGCTTTAGCCTTGACAGGTTTACTTGATCTAGTAGTTGTCTTGAAAATCATTCCAGGATTCTGTGTCAGCAAAGCCAAAGAATCTTCCACTTTCTTGTGCTTTTCTTTCAACTGACTCAGTTCTTTTGTAGCAGCAGCTTGCTTCTTGATGACATCCTCATGCTGATTCAATGCAGAAAATAAATCATGCAGCTTTTCTTCATCCATGTATTTGTTAATCTGCATCTGGATCGTATAAACTTCTCATTCTGGCTGAAGATTTTTAATAAACTTGAAATTTATTTCTGAATCTGATTTCTATACCTATCATAAGCATCCTTTAATGATTATATATTAATATAATAGAGGGAGGTTTATGGAAGACCTAAAAAAAACAAAAAACTAAAGAACACTCTTCATCTGGACGGTATGCACTTGTACATACAGGTAAATTGTGTTGTATTTTTGGTTTTTATGCACAAGTGCATTATGCATTTGTACATATGCACGTGTGCATGTTACAAATTACCTGTATGCACAAATACATACCTTCCAGATTAAGGGCTACTAAAGTGTTCTTTAGTTTTCCGTTTTTTTAGGTTTTCCCTTGAACCTGACCCTAATATAATATATACACAAACACACACACACACATATATATATATATATATATATATAAATATATATATATATATAAATATATATATATATATATATATATGTACAAACATCTATTATTCCCTCTCACCAACCTCCTTATCTGTTCATCTCCCTACCATTGATGATCCACTACCAAGAACCATCCATAACTGCGACTGTTCTACACAATGCATCCACATCTCACCTTCATTAGTTCATCTTATTCTTCTCCCCTTTATATCACAGATGCTGCATGTTGATCCCAATAAATGATGTTCTTAACTTGATAGACCTTTTACTACACACTGATTTAAAAGTTGTGAGTGCGGAAGCGTTTATGATATGTAGAAAAGGTAGAACATGCAAGGTAGTAAACACACAAGTAATCAATAAACAAAATAGTAAAATATTGCAAGAAATTACTCAAAGCATGGTTTCATTGATTACTGAAGAACACCAAGAACACGCACTGGTATGTGCAAAAATGCTCAGGGAAAATATAATCTCTATTCAGACAATTTATGTGTGCTCTTGTTCAAAACTCTAAGGTGGTGCTCCTATAATATACAAGGAGGATGCACCCCGTAGTACAAGACAAAGGCTGACATTCCATAAACGGAATGCCACCTGGAAAGTAAAACCATCGTGCACCGCTCCAAGGTGATCTGGAGATCTTCGTACAACAGGCATCACGTGATCTGCATGTGACCTTGTCTTGAACAGAGTTTGCATAAATCTTCGAACTGTATCTAGAGGTTAGCCATCATAGAGGCTCTGTGATCTGAAGAGCATAATCAGGTTTCGTGTCCTCTGGCAGAAGGTCGACAGATGTCTTCTGTGATTGTATCTTCTGTGGTGCACTTGGAAGCTCTGGGACAGACTTCTGCAGTTCCTATACTTAGCTTATTTTTCAATACTTCTATACAATGTGATTGGAGCTAACAATCTCCCCCTAAGTATTGAAAAATAAAGAAATGGAAAAATGAGAGTTTGGCTAAGTTAGAAACACAAAAAGGTGAAAGGAACTCAACCTCTGTTTACTTACATTCATTCAAGAAAAGAAATGCCAGAAGGCAATTACATTTAATTACAGTAAAAATGAAAGTAAAATTAAATTTCTTCAGAGCCTATACTTTGGCGTCTGGGAATTCATCTATTTTTCTTCCAAACCCTCCTTCCTTCTTCAGCTCTCTGTAATAGAACACGCACAAGTCTCTAAAGTTGATGGTCGCACCTATATTCTCCAGAAGAACGTTTGCAAGTTCTGTGGGTACAAGTGGTATGCCTCTGTGTTTGATGATTAGATATTGGATGAATAGCAGAGACTGAGTCGAGTATTTGTGACTTTCAATCCCCATAAATATCTTCTTTTCGCCCATGGGATTTATGTACACGAAGCCAAAGGAAGGTGAATTGACTATGGAGTTTGGAAGGATTGTGGGAGAGGGTGGTAGTCTATCCTCTGGTGGAGGAAAGTTCACCTTCTTGACCCCCAGATCAAGTGCCACTTGCAAGTCCACCACACTTTAGAAAAGTAGCTTTTCCCTCATAGTTCTTTTGATCGTGAGGTGGGCTTCTTGGTACTCCTTCTTCCACCCGAACTTGTCTTCTGTCCATTTGAATAGCTCTGGGAGATCGTGGGGATGGAGAGGTGTCAGATCTGCATCGGTGAACGTCCATATTTCCCCATCATCTCTCTTCACTGCATATTGATTGAACTAGAAGTTCTTGCATTTTGTATGGCTTAGCTTGATTGACAGAACCTCTGTGATTTTGGCCATGGAGAAGACTTGAGCTTTTGGCTTGGATTTATCTTTGTAGAATTTTCTCCTCTCCTCTGAAATGATTTCCTCTGAGAGTTTGACAGAAGGTTGATCGTAGACCCCACGGCTGTAGAGATACTTGTAGATCTTCTTCTATGTTCTTCTTCTGAGGAATGGGGAGGGTCTTCTCAAGCTCTCGAAGCCTTGTATTACCTCTGCAACTCTGTCCTTTGTTGATTTTTCAATAGGGTCAAGGACGAGGAGTTTAGAGAGGGCTTGCAGATCAAATGCCCAGTCTTCTTCTTCAGGTTTTATGCCTCTCAGAGCCTCACTTCTGATGGCATCCATGGAGCTTTGGAGGAGCTTCTCTGTGCTAGGAGGTGCCTTCTTCTTCAGGGGTTCTATGACAATAGCTTTGCCTTTATCTTTCGCGGTGGGTGGTGCTTTCATTTGGATTTTGGGGATTTGGACTGTGGGAGATGATAAAGCTGCAGAGGCCTGTTTTTGAATTGACTTCTGAGGTCCAGGCTTTGAGCTTGTAGGGACTTGGTTCAGGGGTTTTGCTTGAATTTGGCTTGTAGTAGTCACCTGTATCTCCCCCATATGAGGACCAGAGGCATCAGGATCCTGGTCCTCATGTCGTGCCCTCTTCTGCGACGCCTCTGCTTGGCAAGTCGCAGGTGCCTTTCTCTTCCGCCTCTTGCAGAGGTGATCTTCAACATGCTTGGAGATTTTCTTCAGTACATCCTCTGTAGCCAACGATAGTTTGTTTACTTCCAGATCATACTTGAACCTGATCGTGGCTACAGTCTTCTTCAGATCCTCTGTCAATTTCTTGCCTTCTTGAGAGATGTCAGATCCAATAAAGTTGAGATTGCTTAGAACCATTCACCCCAATGTTTCCAACTCTTCTTTTGTAGTGAGGCCAGAGATGTCAGTGGCAGAGGAGGGTGGAGGTGCAGAAGTGGACGCCTGAGGTTGGAAAGGAACAATGACACTGCGAGTTATGTCCTTGATTTCGTTTTGAAGCTTGGTCAGGTCATCCACCCCTGACTGAACTACTTGTGCGGCAAATTTTTCCATCTCTCCATGCAGATATCCCCTAGGACCTGAATTTGATCTGAATGAGCGATGATTGTTTTTCCGCATGCTTGAATATCAGCTATAGTCACAGAGGTCTCTGCGAGCTTCTTGATCTCCGCTGAATGTTGTATGGAGGATTGATGAAGAGATTTCAGAGCCTCTGCATTTGCTTTGAGAGCTTCTGCAAGGACTTGGGAGTTGGCCTGTGATTCCTTTGTGACAGAGCTTTTCAACTCGTCAAATTTATGGAACACCATGTCAACAAAGGCTTTAAAATCGCCCTTTGTGACGAAAGTGTCTGAGGTGACCTCTGGAGCAACACATGTTCCAGATTTAGCCAACGAGTGTTTGGCACCTTCAGAGCCTGTGATGAGGTTGAGCTCTGGAGGATTTCCTTCCAATCCTCGATGTTCCACAGAGGAAGCATATATGGAAGTTCTGTCAGTAGGCTTCTTGAGGAAGGGTTCAGAGGCTTCCTCAAGGATCCTAGTGAATAAGTTTTGTGGTTGTTCTAGAACCACAGAACTGGTGTGATCTCTTACTGCCATCTCTGAAGCAGTTAGGTGTTCACTCTCGTGCGTGACAGAGGCAACAAATGCCTCTGTGTGTGGAGGTGATGTATCCTGGGGCAAATGGACACGAGAAACAACACCTTCACCCTTTCGAGAGGGTGAGGTGGATTTGGCTTCCCCGGATGGTGGCACAGAGGATGAAGGGATGTCCTCTGTCCGGATGGATTGGGTTGGGATCGGACTGTGCGGTCCTTCTTTAATACCTTTCTACACTAGAACTGCAGAGGTAGTGGTGTGGGTTGCACGGGGAGTTGGTTTAGTTTGTGTGCCCAAGGCATCTTTTATTCCACTCTCCTCCATCGATTTTTTGTCCTCTCCTTCCTCTTCTGCACTCTGTCAGTTTCCAGTCACATCCTCCATCTCTACATTCACGGTTTCACCTAGGTCCCCCGAGTACCGAAGAATGACCTCTCTTGCTATGTCAGAAGCCAATTTTATTAGGCTCTGAGGTCCATCCTCAGGGGTTGTTTTAAAGACAGGTGCTCTTTTTGTCTTCTGCAGAGGTTTTTCGCTCCCTTCTGCAGGTTTGGTTCTAGCAATGAGAGCCTCTACCAGATCTTTCCTTCCCTGTCTGACGATTTCAACAGATTTTTCCTTTTCTGCAAGCATTCGCAGTTTTCTCCTTTTCTTTTTCTCAGAGGATTTGACCTCTGTAGTCTCCTCTGCAGTCTTCTTCTTATGTTTCTTCGAGGATTTTGGAACCTCTTCTTCTTCGGTTCTCTTTTTCTTATTTTTCTTTTTCTCTCTCCCCTCCCCTCTAACTAGCTCGACCTCTCTCTCACTCAGTTGTGCCTCTGTGGCCACAACCTCTGTCTCCCTGTCTCCCTCATCTCTCAAATAAATGACTATGTCACCTACATGGAATCCTACGCGAGGAGGAGTTGCAGGACTCGGTTCAGGAGTCCTGTGCCCTCGTATATAGTCCTTAACACCCTTTTCACTACCCAAGTATGTCAACAACTTTGTTGACAGAGGTCTTGCATTTGGGTACCCTGTTTTGAGGGTAGTGGGTTTGTGAGACTTCATCTCATGTAATTTGATCGCTTTGCCCTCTGCTGGCAGTTTGTCCTCCCCGATTAAGTCATCAACCAGAAGTAGGCCTATGAAACGTCCAAAGACTATGTTTTTGGACTCTGTGCCCCGATCTTGATTTTGCTGCTTGGTGATCACAACATTCTTGATCTCCCTGAATATAAATCCTGCATAGTCTAGTGGGAGATCATAATAGATCCCATACATGATGGCCAGAGTGGTGTGGCTACACCGGTCTGGGCTCCCTACCTTCGACGTTAGGCATCTGTTCAGGATTGAGAAGAGTACGTTCCACAGAGGAGGCAGGTTCTGTCTTCTGAAGTTTGTGCGTTTGGTGATTGGAACTGCGTATCCAATGAACTCCAGAAACTTTAGTATTTCTTCCTCTGTGGGCTCATCTGAGAATTTGCGCAGGTTGAGGTCTGCCATGGTGGGTAGTTCAAAGACATCAGATAGTTTCCTTCGGTTGATGCCTAAGTTCAGAATTTTGGTGGTCGATGGATGGGTTGCATATCCAATGATGCAATGTCCATATCCTTCCATCTTAGCATGTCGAGCGCTCAGCCAGAACTGCTGAATGTAGGATTCAGGGATGTCATTTCTTTTTATTGTGAGGGCTTTGACCAGATAATGGTTCTTGAGGATTTTGATTAGGGGAGCGGCTTCATCGGGGAATCCAGAGGGGTTAAGAGTGACAAAGTGGTTGGTTGGCTTATTGTTCATCTGAGTTAGATGGTATTCATGCCTCGTGAAAGAGAGCATTTTGCTCGTAAGCACTTGTTCTTGTCCAATGGAGGTCGAATCAGTTTTTTGAGCTGTGGAGTGGTGGGACTTGTTGGAGTTCTTGGAGCCGTTAGAGTTCTTAGATGAGTTTGAGTGGGAACCCATTGCTAAAAAAAGGAATGCTTGCAAAGGATGTTCTTGTGAGCAAAGATTGAAGGTAAAAGAGAAAAGAATAGGTATAGAAAGGTTTTATACTGAGGAGGGTGAAAAGAATTAGCGGTAAAAAATAAAAATTTGAATTCCGTAATGAGTGCTAACGGATAAGTAGCCGTTTTCAAAAAGTGATGTACAGATACGAACCAATAGAAATGTGCCACATTAGTATAGGCGGTGCACGATTGAGAACATGCGCCTCCCTCTATTCTCACGTGCGTGGCAGTTACTATTCCCACATGACAGTGATTTTTGAAAAATAACCCGCACATAATGACCAAATGGTAAAAGTGTTGAAGGAAAAGAAATGGCAGAAGCTCTGTGGGACAAGAGCTTCTGAGGTCATTATGAGGTTTCAGTATACTTGAGATGACCAAGACTTTCGTAAGAGCGTACGAGTTGATCGAACACAGATCCAATTGATTAATGGACGAGAGACCCCTTTGTGAGGTATAGAGGCTCTGTGAAGGGTCACAGAGGCTCTGTGGAGGACCTCAGAGGCTCTGAGATCCAAAACTTCTAATTTAGGAAATGATCTGAGTTGGTGATCACTCGATAGTTGTGAAAGCATTTTTGAGGGGTAGAGCGACATGTTTGACAAAATATGTCGAGCTCCCCCTTGAAGTGTCAAGGTCCTTTATCTCAGCTCCCCCTTGATCTGTTATTGGGTTTAAAAATGGACGATTGAGCAAGACACAGAGCAAGAGAGCTGCTTTAACAAAAGGAAGTATGTACGAATATACATAGTGTACTTATAGAGGCTCTGTGCAAGGGTACAGAGGCTCTGTGGATCAACTCATGTTCAGCATGCCAATCTTGCCAACAAGAAAAGTGAACCTTTTCTCATCTAATGCCTTAGTAAAAAGGTCGGCAAGCTGGTAATCTGTGGGGACAAAGTACATTTCTATTGTTTCATGCTCCACATGATGTTTTAGAAAGTAGTACCTGATATCAATATGCTTCGTTTTAGAGTGCTGAACAGGATTGGCAGAGATCGCAATGGCGCTTTTGGAGTCACAGAGGATGGGGATTTTCTCGATGTCAAATCCATAGTCTCTGAGTTGGGTTCTCATCCACAGAACTTGCGAACAACAACTAGCAGCATCAACGTATTCTGCTTCTGCCGTGGAGGTCGAGACACAATTCTGCTTCTTCGAAGTCCAACTTACTAGTTTCCCTCCAAGGAATTGACAACTCCCAGAGGTACTTTTTCTGTCTAACTTGCATCCTCCGTAATCTGAATCTGTGTACGCCACTAAATCAAAGCCAGAGTTCTCCGGATACCAGAGGCCAAGATACTTGGTCCCTTTTAGGTATCTGAAGATCCTCTTGACAGCATGAAGATGAGATTCTTTGGGGTTAGCTTGAAATCTTGCACAGAGGCATGTGGCGAACATTATATCGGGTCGACTCGCGGTTAAGTACAATAGAGACCCTATCATACCTCTGTAGAGTTTACACTCCATAGACTTGCCCTCTGGGTCTGCATGAAGTTTTGATCCAGTGGCCATAGGGGTTTTCATTGATGAAGAGTCAGAGAGCTTGTATTTTTCAAGTATGTCACAGACATATTTAGATTGGTTTATAAAAATGCCCTCTTTGGTTTGTTTGACTTGCAATCCTAAGAAGAAGGTAAGTTCTCCCATCATGCTCATACTTTTTGCAATAAGATTCATTTGTAGACCCAAAGATAATGTCATCAACATAAATCTATATAAGTAGAATCTCACCTTTTCCCTTTTTATAAAATAAAGTTGTATCAGTTGTACCTCTTTCGAAACCATTTGCAAGAAGAAAGTTTGAAAGTCTGTCGTACCAGGCTCTGGGGCTTGCTTGAGTCCATACAGAGCCTTGTCCAAGAAATATACGTGATTTGGGTACTTAGAACTTTCAAACCCTGGTGGCTGTTGGACGTACACTTCTTCTTGAATTTGTCCATTCAGAAAGGCCGACTTAACATCCATTTGAAACACTTTAAAACCTCTGTGGGCTGCGAAGGCAAGAAATATTCTTATTGCTTCAAGCCTAGCCACAGGGGCAAAAGTTTCTTTGTAGTCAATCCCTTCTTCTTGGCAGTATCCCTTGGCCACCAGCCTTGCTTTGTTTCTGATCACCACGCCATCCTCGTCCTTTTTATTCCTAAAGACCCATTTGGTCCCTATTGCGGTTTTGCCTTTCGGCAAATGCACTAGGGTCCATACTTTGTTTCTTTCAAACTGCAGAAGCTCATCTTGCATAGCCTCTACCCAGTTTGGGTCTTCAAGAGCTTCAGAGATCTTTTTGGGCTCGATAATGCTTACAAAATTTGTATAGTAACAAAAATTTGCGGTGCTTGATCAAGTCTGGACTATGTCAGAGGGGTCACCTATAATTTGGCTCTGTGGGTGACTTCTGGTCCACTTAGTCATTCGAGGTAGGTGATCATTTAAACCTTCTGGGAACACTTCTGGAGCATGTTCAGTTTCTTGAGCCTGATCACCCTCTGTGGAAGGGAGATCATTTGTACTTGTCACTGGACTTTGGTCATTCTGAGTTGATGTCACGAGCTATGTGGTGTCTTGTTCAGAGTTCTCTGATTGCTCTGGTGTTGACCCTTCAGAGATGTGATGAAGTTGACCACGTTCTTGATTAAGCGTGGAGCCTTGGTCAAAATTACCCTCTGAGTGCTCCCCCTCGACATTTGCATCTGCAAAAGTGTTGGAAGAAGGTGAAGTATTTCTAGGACCTGACAGAGAGGTACCTGATTGTTCTGTAGAGTGTTGGAAAAAGGTGAAGTATTGCTAGGACCTGACAGAGAGGTACCTGATTGTTCTGCAGAGGCTTCAGCTCCAGAGGCTCTGTGGTCATCATCTGAGGGTCCATAACACGTGGGATGACATTTATTAATAGAATTTATAAATTAACGCACACATTAATGCATGCATACACGTCCCAAAATTTATCTACGCGACGTAAAATGTCGTAAGATAAGACACCATAAAACCCAACTGAATTCTTGTCATAAAACTCATTAACGCTAAAAATCAAGTCGTGTCAAATTTTCTATCTCCCAATACAAAAAAAAACGTAAGACGACAATAAGTCTAAAAATGCCAAAACTCTAGAACCACCACGTAAGATAAAGTGACCCTTTTCAACAAACTTTTATGAGACACTACGCCCAAAAAGCTCGTAAATTTACACGCAATAAAATTGAAACCCACACAGCATAAAGTACACTCACACGCCGGAAACATTGCAAAAATATACTTCATAAAATTGAACACGACTCAAACAGATCAAAATTCCCAAGAAAATTCCGACTAAAAAACATGGGAGCAACTTCCTTTAAAGCCTTAACATACGTGGAGGAGATCCAAGGTCAAAAAATTTCACAGTTATTTGCCCAATACTTCAAATAACATTAAAACACGGATCTTAAAATATCCAAAAATAGAGTTAAACATAAACATGAACGGAGAGATTTTCTATATAAATTTTCAATTACATGCAACAAAACAATTCCATGCACGCTTAAGCTCACGATTTAAAATCTGATGAGTGCTAAATGTTTTACCAAAATTTGGTGTCGTAACTCCTTTTATGCTTTGAAAACATGAGAAACAATTTATGCAAACTTATTTAGAAATAAATTTAGTGCATGAATTTTATCGGCACTCGCATCTTAGGACTACGCTTCTCAATTTCTCGACATACTATTGTCATCCGGATGCATCGGACATCTTAGAGCAACAATCTCGTTACTTTGGTTGACTTACGATTTCCCCCTTGAAATAGAAACGGGATAACGAACTTATAGTCCTAATTCAACCAATAACTCTGAGTCAAGATGATCAACTTGATGTGTTCACCGCGCTTAACTACCACCCCAAAGTGACATTGAGATACACATTAATCCTCCCTTAGCTTACTCGCTTAAAACTTTCTCACTACCCCAACGGTCATCGTACCAAGGTAGTTCAAGTATACACATGTAGCATGTAGGTTCACCATAACACTGGCCAGGTGCCATTATGAACGTACCATACATGATCATCCTTGCGACCCTTGCTATGCTGTTAATATCGCGATATATCGTGTATCGCTCCTAAATAAAATATAGCTGGTCAAATATCGCTATTTATACCGGGTACCGATATATCGGCGATATTAACCGATATATCGCCGATATATTGACCAAAATATCGGCCGATAATACCGATATATCGATTATGAACACTTTTCCTATATTTTGTTTTGTGAAACTTGTTTAAGTTGATGTTGAAACTATTTTAAGTTGATGTTTGATGTTGAAACTATGTTTTTTAGTTAATGCATATGATATGTTTATGGATGCATACTGATATATATATATATATATATATATATATATATATGTTATATATAATTCTAAGAAATATTATATGAACCGATATTTTTGATCGATATATCGCCGATATATCACCACCGATATCCGATATTAACAGCATAGGACCCTTGAAAATTTTCCCGTTTCTGGCGACTCGATCAACTCCAAGATATCTTATCTTAATGTGCCTAATGTGCAACTTCACTTTCAATCACTTATGAGAACGCTAGTTTGAGTCTAGGCATCCAAAAATCAATACCTAATTCACTCAAACTTAAGCTCTGATACCAACTTGTAACACCCTCAAATCTGGAAATATCAACTAATTTAAAATTTTCTAAATACACCAATAAATGAATCATCCAAAATCACAATTTAAGATTTTAACCTCAATACACACAGTCATTCTATACATATTGTCCATAATAAAGACGGGCGCTACTAAAATCCAATAATGGTCACTATCTCCAAACCGCGGAAGACTTCACCAAATACTTACACTTGTGAAACACTAAGCACGTCTCTTCTTAGTACTGATAGAACCAAACCCCCATCTGGAACCTGATGCACATGCCGACAAATAAAAAGGTTAGGCTTAACGCCTAGTGAGTTCAAGAGTTTTACAATATGAAATAAATACATTTGCTAAAGGGGAAGAAAGTAGTTTAAATTACAAATCTTCAGAAAGATTCATTTTAAATATTCAAACGACACAATTATCCAAAAGTACACCTTTAAAACAAGGAATCCACGTGAGCCTTCTTTCGTAAAACCACTTTAATCCCAAACTCACCCAAAACGTGAATAGTAAGCAAAACTTCCAATTTATAAAACTACGAAATAAAACTTTACAACTCGAAGCACCCAAAAACACGGGTGGGACTCAATACTCAACCCATAAATCATGGATAAAATTCATATATACAAAACGTCACCGAAAACTTGGATAATAAAACTCAATACCCAAAACAACACCTTTCGGTGACGGGGGAGACCCGTTTCCATTGAACGTGGCGGGAACACAAAAGTATGCTACGTATTTATTTTATCGAACTGCACCTCAGATCATTGACTTTAGTGCACACTAACTTAAGCGTCACCTCAAGTGTCCAAGGACATGGTACCTTTAGTGCACACCCCTTGGCAGGCGTCACCTCAAAGATACCCGATCTTAGTGCCCATTCGTTCTCTAGTAGAGTTCCAACCTCAAGGTTCCCATTCGACCTTTAGTGTCTACTCACTAGCAAGCCCAAGTGGTCACTAAATGTAACCCAAAACCTTAGGCCTTACAAAACAGATCGACTTGCGTGCCTATGGATCCATTACAACATTGTCTAACATTACGTGACTCCAATTTGAAAGACCAAACAGAACATGTAACTCCCAATGGCATGAAATAATCACCATTATACTCCACAAATCCCACAACTGTTTTTAAACCGGACAAATGTCCTCAAGACTCCATTTAATCAAAACTGAGCCACCAACCCAACAGTTTACGTAATTACCCAAATGAAAACCGATATAAACATTGAAACACGTTTGACGAACTATTATGCAAACACGACCAAAAGTGTAATTAACTCAAATCTCAATGTTGGTCGAGACAAACCATTTTCCAAATGAACTCATACCCTTATGTTTTCAAAATGCCTCATAACACAATAATATGCACTTTCCAAAAGGTTTATAAAATCAAATACACAAAATGACACTTACGTCAATTAAACTCCAATTATATGTGTAAAATCATCAAAGAAACATTTCAACATGGTTTATTTTCCAAAATTCCCAAATATCCCAAAAAGGGGTGTCTCAACATGTTTATAAAACTAAACATTTCAAAATAACTAAAACTTATTCGCAGTTAACAATTTGAGGTAAAACACAAACATTTTAAAATAGACATTTTGGCATGTACACCATTTTCACAAATCAAATTGAACTAACCTTGCTAGATTTAATTAGGCTAAATCTAGATTTCACCCCCAACTTGAGCTCCCATAAAGAAATCTGAACTTTCAAGCCAAAACCTCCAAAATCTAGATCCAAACATTTTCAGCCTTAATTAATCATAATCAATCACTTAGAATCATTCCCCAAACATTTTATACCAAAATCCCCAAATGTGGCAAGAACCCTAATTTTGACCCAAAACTCCCAAAATTATCCAAACCGAAATTCAGAAAAATCAAACACTAGGAAACCATCAATGGAGTATTTATAACTTATTTCATGGTTTAGAAATGGAAGGGATACATGTATATCCCAGTACAGTGCAATAAACAGATAATAATCAATGTAGAACAATAATATAGCCACAACCTCTAGTCATATGATTAATATGAAATCAAACCTATTGACTAGAGATCTGGAAATTATGAGACTAACTCTAAACTGTCTAATTAACCATCTAACCTGAATTATGAATAATTTAACCTTTATATATTTAGGCTAACAAAGCCTAATGGGCTTTAAGCCCATTACCAAATAACTATTAATTAAATACACTTTAAACCCTTATAAATTCTTTATACCACTTTCAACACACAGGACTTTCAGTCCTAACAATACACTTACCACTTAGGTTTTGATGAAAACCTAGAAAACCCAAAAATTCTTGAAGATGGAGGTGATGATGATGAACTCTTGATCCTTGCTTCAACCCCACCACCAAATACTCTTGGATCTTCCAAAAACTAACAATCTAACCTTGAAAAGCTCTCAAATACGAAACCATAGCAAGTTGAATCGCCAAAAACGGAGTTGAAATGAGAAAGTTATGGCCAAATGAAGAAAAACCCGATTTTATGCACTGCAGGTTTGGCGCGACCCTGACATGCGACAGTGACAATGTCACTGTCGCAAGCCCTGTCGCGCGAAATGTACCGAAAGTCATTAACACTGTTTCGGTCGTAACTTCTTCATTATAGCTCCGTAAAGAACCGTTGGACTCGTAATTGAATCATTTATCCATCAAGACTATAAAATCAAGGATTCAAGCCCAAAATCAAATATCTTATTTTTCCTTAATATATCGGTTTCGGTATTAACTTGAAATGATACCTTTCAAAAATCGGGGTGTTACAGAAGATCTTGGCCGAAAATTCTTGATTTGGCTACACCAATTAAACAACTTGTTAAAGCGTTAATTCCTTACAGAACACTAGACATAAGATCTCAAAATAATTGATCATATAAAAGTTACAAAATCAAATTGACCATGAAAACACTTTGTGTAATTTTGGATTTTGGGACAAGATCTACGAGGAGAATGATGTTCAACAATCACTCGATCATCAAGTCTGAAGGAAACCACCCAAAATGAGTAAAATTGTAATAGATACATGATGACACACTGTGGAAACATACAACAATTTTTATAACTATTTTAAATGAGAAAATAGTTAAATATTCTCTATGTTAATTCTTGTGAATTTATCCTCGAACCTAATAGTCGATTTTTAAACCAAGCATAATGATGATTGGTATGATACCAAATGGAATGAATGTTACTTACAAATGAAACAAGTTAGTGACTTTCTATTTAGTTATATCTTGTTACCTAATAAATGTGTGCCAAGTAAGAAATTTGTAGTTTAAATGACAAGAAAATTTTGAAAGGCAAAAGAATGAAAACTACATAATACTAATTATATAAAAGTTTCATCGTTACAATTCACAGTAGATGAGAAAAAGTGCTCAAGTAAAAAACGGGGTCGAAATATTACGACCATTGAAGTGGTAGTCTCTCTAGTTATTAACACGAAGGAATGTGCTTGCATCGTTGGTGAACAAAATCAAGTTGCATGTGAATTGTAATAATGCCCAATGAAGTACGTCCCAACCTAAAACCTTCAAAAATCGTAATAAACAACTAAACAATAAATGTATATTCAAACGATGAGTCGAACGAAACCTAAACAATTATGACAATATTTACTAGTAAAACTGGAACATAATAAAATCCTATATAGGATTCCAATGTTAAGAAACTAGATAAAATCCATTGGACACACGTATGTAAAACTAAAATTGTTCTTTAAACGTATATAATAAGTACTAAAGCGGACAATACAACTAACTAATGTGAAAGTGAATCAACTTTAGAAATAATTTGTAAATCATTCATGACATATCCAAATGTTTAGAAATGTTCTATTTTTGATGATTAATTATATTCTCATATTAATAATAAATACTTTAAAAAATACGGAAAATTAAAAAGAAATTCGATTGATGAGTCAATATAAATCTCTTACCCGATATGTTTGATATATTAACATAACATTGTATTAAACAAATAATACTAAAGAATTGGGAATTTTAAAATATTTAATTCAATACTAATAACAATATCACCTTTTGGTTTTTTAATGTGATCTTCACACTAAAAATATTTGTTAACCACTACTTCTAATTTGTATTTTATTAAAAAATAAATTTCATTTTTTTCTTTTTATATTTAAATTACATTAATTTTTCATTTCTCGATAGATATTAAATTTTACATCCTGCTACATTGAATTGGTATAGGACCAATATATATATACATATCAAATAGCTAAAATAAAAATCTAGCATTAATTAGAGAGAGAGAGAGAGCATTGTTGGGAATATATATATATATATAATATTTATATAATATATAAATACAATATATAGTATATATATATGGGAATTAATTAAAGTATAATATATAAAGTAAAAAACTATTAATATATATATATATATATATATATATGGAAATTTGATTAAAGTAAAAAATTTAGCATTAAATTGATAATAATAACTTTAATGTTTTATAGTTGTATATAAGGACTTACTAGCAAAAAGTTTAATAACCCTTTATACTATTTCCTACCAATTAACTCTATATATCAAAAGTTGTTAAGATAGTTTTACGGGGGAAAATGAATTTCTAACTCAAAGGATGGAAACAATTTGCTACAACTTTCTCATGTTCATGGCATTTCGTCAAACAAGTATCTACAACATTAAAAATTGCTTTGACGAAATGCCATGAACATTGAGGATGTGGTAGATAAATTTCATGTTGCTCCATTTATGTAGTCTAAACATAGGTTGTTTGTGTATCCATCAACACCATTCTTTGTTCTTTCCAATATATGCAATTGAGATGTTTTTTAAGGGACAATAAAATGCACATTTTGATGTAGCTTCCTTAAAAAGGAAAAGAAACAAATTAATTTCATCTTGTACAAGTAGCAAAGAAAAAGTAGAGTAAATTTGAAAAATCACTCGTACTTATTGAATATGTTGTCGCTTTCTCTCCTCAATTTGAATACAATATCTTTTGTACTCTTTGTATATGTTCTATCCAATACATCTTGAATTTCTCGTGTTTTATCAATATGTTGACTTTAAATCGTCATAAGGCTGTTTATACCTCTAAACGTATTATTGTAATACGATTAGACAACGTATTATTGTAAAACGGGTGACTTGTTGATTTTAAAATAAATAAAAAAATGATTTCTATATTCTTTGTTAATGTTCAGAATAATTGTTTTATATTAACTTTTATTTGAACTGAAATTATGTTCACACCATTATGTACATTATCCGCCTACTGAGCGATTTTGCTCAGCCGAGGTGTTTTCTGTTTCCTCTGCAGGTTTAGGTTCCATTGCACGGACGGGTTGAATGATCGAGATATCCCTGTGAGTAAAAAAAAGACCAAGATCAACTTTTGTATATCGGGTTTGTATAATCTTTTGGGATTAGTTCAAACGATAATATTTTGGGTTTGTAATTATGTTCAAGTTTCGTTTTAAGTTAACTGTTATTTTGGGGAGCTTAGTACAACTCTGAATTGGGGTGTTTTAGAGTTTCGATTCGGTTACCGGTCTATACACCTCGCGGGGCGGGGGTGTTACAAAGAAAATCTCATTGAATATGATTGCTTTGAATGAAATTCTATGGACGTCGAGGATGTGGTAAATAAATTTCATCTTGTTCCACTTATGTAATAATCATGTCTAAACACATGTTGTATGTGTCTCCATGGGCACCATCATTTTTCTTTCGCACATATCATCTCTTTACACTCTTACTCTTTTCCCTCTCTCTCACTTCTTTATTTTTTTAGTGTTTACATTTATAATTAACTCATATGCATACAAATATGCATTTGAGATGTTTTTTAAGGGATAGAAAATGCACATTTGAATGTGGGTTCCTAAAAGAGGATCTGAAACAAAATAATTTCATCTCGAATAAATAACAAGTAGTGAAATTTCTCTCACGAAACTTACATAATCAACTATTCTTAAAAGCAAACATTTTCTCTTGCTCAAACAATGCGACTTGTTTTTTTTCCATTATTTTGTCATGCTTCTCTTCTTTTTGTCTTTTTTTTTTATGGTAAATTGAAACTATCAAAAAGTTTGATGGATCGATCATTCGTATTGAATAAGTTGTCAACTTTCTCTCTTCAATTTAAATGTGTCATGTCCTTTTTGTATATGTTCAATCTTTAGTGTTGGAGATTTTGTTGGAGGTATTATCTCATTACACAAATTATCTCATTATTCTTCCTTTACTTCCTCCCTTATTTATTAACTAATTATCGGTTTCAAATATTAAAGAAAGAAAAACCTGACACCGAAAAGTAGATGATGAAGGGAGAGATTGTTCTCAATCGCAGTCCTAATGGAAGATGATTGAGAAGTTTTGGAGGGTAACAATTGTAAGATTCATGGTGGCGCCAAATTGAAACCGTAGATGAATAATAAATAAATTCCATCCTTCTAAGCCTAAATAAATAAACCTGGATTCAAATACGAATACATCTTGATTTCCTCATATTTTTATCGATTTGTAGACTATAAAACATCATAAGTTCGTTTATACCTCTAAACCATATATTCTCATGTTCACCAAATCCGAAATTTAGATTTATATTAATAGAAATGGTAATTATTCATGATTTATAATTATGGTAATTTCATCATAACAATTGTTATTTCAATTGAATCGCGACACAAAATAATGATCTTTTTACATCTCTATTTACATATTTTCTAATCATCATATTTTCTAAAATTAAATTCAATTCTCATCTATTTTTATTTCATTAAACGGCTAAAAAACTTTATAATCTCATCTAGTTGCTTATGGTGCATCCCTTTACCATGACAATAGTTTTTTTCCTCATCAGAAACTCAATTTTAAGATTTGGTTTACAATAATTATCATTTTAAAATGTTTGAAGCAGTTTTGGATATTCATTGTGAAACACCCCTGGGTAAATTTAAACATGAATTTATACGAGCAATAGATATCTATATAAATAATATCACCCCCAAATGTAGAAACTGTAAAGCATTTACAACAAATGATTTAGGATGATAAACAACAACCTACGAATTTAAGCTAATCTAAGTTTGGATTATGGATGGGTGTTTCTATCATCACCAAAAGAATATTATCTTCGAGTAACGCAAACTCTCAAAAGGTATCGATCCCAAAAATACCTTAGATGACAATTAGTCACTCTGCTCAAGCCTTAGAAGTTCCACCGCTAAGAGAAACCGATATACATGTGATTTGAGGAAAAGTGTTAGCCTTAATGACTATTGGATTCAAACAATAGTAAAATGAGGGTATAAAGCATTAAAACCGAAACCATAGTTATAATAAGATCATATCACATGTTTCAAACCTATTTTATCCTTGGGAGGACACAAATTTAATAAAATGTTGGGGGAGACCCTATTTACCATTGACAGTGGCGGAACACAAAAATAAGTCACATCACAATGTTATAGAGCTTCTATTAAAGTAACATTGGTCATCGAATTCAACCACCCACGGTCTATAGTTCGAATCCCCCAATGAACTAAGAAATACTCATTCACTAGAAATCTAGTGTCACGGGTCACACGATCATCGAGTTCAATGACCCACAGTCTATAGTTCGATTCCCCCCGTGATATAGCTCTCGTGTCTAGCCAAGGTGCGGGGATAACTATCCCATTCCATTAATAAGGCTAACTCTTATGCCTATGGATCCATTAAATTATATTCCAATATTTTGACACTCCAATATGTACCAAAATACACTCAACATAAATAAAGACTTGTCCATATAATCCATCAAATGAACAAACTCATATTTTGTTAACATAAATTTGGCCATCATCCGTAAATTCCCAAAAGCTCAACCAAATAGAAGAAATTATCGTTTATGTATGAAAAAACCAATTTCCGTAACATATCATCGTAATACCCAAAAATCATCAAAAACTAGTTTTCACCTAGTTTTCCCAAAATTGATCAAATCAAGACTAATATGATAAAAACCTTGAGGAAGCATTGAAATAGCATTAAAACATGTATATGGTGTAGATGATTTGGAGAATGAACTCATAATACTAGGTTTTGGCAAGATCTAGAAACCACCAAACCCTAGCAAGGAGAATGATACAAGAGTTTTTCCAATACATGAGTTCCTTCTTCTTAAATGCTAGCAAACCCTAGATAAAGGGCTATGGAGGATTTTGGTTTTCTTCAACTTGGATGAAATGAGGAGTGAGGAATGGTAGGTGAAAATGGCCCTAAATGCATAGAGAAATCAAGCTTTGATCTGATTTGTAAATTAAATGATCTCAAAATTGGTCCAATGAATTTATAAGAACAAACAAACCGACCGTGACATTGCCAGGTGACAGTGACAGTGACAGTTGTCACTATTATGGGCATAGTCACTCGTGTTGTACCAAGAGTATCCCTTGGACGGCGATTGTGACACGCGACAATGTCCCTAGCAAGATCTCCTGACAATGTCGCCCGAGATGTATCAAAGGGTCTTGCCTTCTTGGGATTTTGCCACCAGCGACATTGACAGTCTCATAGTCGTCGAGCATAGTCGATCCACAACACCCGTAATGTTCCCTACACACTTAAGGATCAAAAGCATAACATTCTAAATACCACACCCATAAATTATAAATTAAAATTGAAAACTATGAAACTTATGATTTCCGAAAACTACGGGTGTTACACATTGCCTTCGCAATCATGAGCACATATGTTGAACAATTAGGCTGAACAATCTTTATCATCACAATTTTAAATATTCATTGCCTTCGCAAACATAAAGGCCACTTGATTTTCCTTCTTTAGAAAATTCGGTCAAACCACTTTAATGGGACCAACACACACATGCTTTTCACTGAATGCCATTACTTTTAGTTCTACGTCGATGGTAGGGTTCATTCTTCATTTCCTCTAAAATCTACGCCTTAATCATACAAAAGCATTCATTTATATGCAATAAAATTAATCATAACATAAAAATTTCCGAAGAAGTCTGTTGAGAGTTTGTCAATTCAACACTTCAAAATATGCTAATACAAAACTATACATAACGATCAATAATGAGGGGCAGCAGCAAACCTAAGCCATAAGGTGTAAATGCATCGACAATGTCATTAATACTCAAAGCCATTACTTTTAGTTCTACGTCGATGGTAGGTTTCATTCTTCATTTCCTCTAATTAAACTCTACGCCTTAATCATACAAAAGCATTCATTCATATGCAATAAAATTAATCATAACATAAAAATTTCCGAAGACGTCTTTTGAGAGTTTGTCAATTCAACACTTCAAAATATGCTAATACAAAACTATACATAACGATCAATAATGAGGGGCAGCAGCAAACCTAAGCCATAAGCTGTAAATGCATCGACAATGTCATTAATACTCAAAGCCTAATAAAATCAAAGATCTGCAATTTACGTGAAGATCTTGACAGAAAATTCTTGATATGGCTACACCAATTAAACAACTTCTTAAAGCGTTAAATCCTTACAGAACACTAGACATAAGATCTCAAAATAATTGATCATATAAAAGTCACAAAATCAAATTGACCATGAAAACAATTTGTGTAATTTTGGATTTTGAGAAAAGATCTACGAGGAGAATGATGTTCAACAATAACTCGATCATCAAGTCTGAAGGAAACCACCCAAAATGAGTAAAATTGTAATAGATACATGATGACACACCGTGGAAACATACAACAATTTTTATAACTAAATATATGAGAAAATAGTTAAATATTCTTTATGTTAATTCTTGTGAATTTATCCTCGAACCTAATAGTCAGATTTTAAAACCAAGCATAATGATGATTGGTATGATACCAAATGGAATGAATGTTACTTACAAATGAAACAAGTTAGTGACTTTCTATTAAGTTATATCTTGTTACCTAATAAATGTTTGCCAAGTAAGAAATTTGTAGTTTAAATGACAAGAAAACTTTGAAAGGCAAAAGAGTGAAAACTACATAATGCTAATTATATAAAAGTTCCATCGTTACAATTCACGGTAGATGAAAAAAAGTGCTCATGTACAAAACAGGGTCGAAATATTACGAGCATTGAAGTGGTAGTCTCTCTAGTTATTAACACGAAGGAATGTGCTTGCATCGTTATAAAACTGGTGAACAAAATCAAGTGGCATGTGAATTGTAATAATGCCCAATGAAGTACGTCCCAACCTAAAACCTTAAAAATAGTAATAAACAACTAAACAATAAATGTATATCCAAACGAGGAGTCGAACGAAACCTAAACAATTATGACAATATTTACTAGTAAAACTGGAACCCTAATAAAATCCTATATAGGATTCCAATGTTAAGAAACTAGATAAAATCCATTGGACACACGTATGTAAAACTAAAATAGTTCTTTAAACGTATATAATAAATACTAAAGCGAACAATACAACTAACTAATGTGAAATTGAATCAACTTTAGAAATAATTTGTTGATGAGTTACATTAAAAAAGAGAGTTAAAAATCGTTCATGACATATCCAAATGTTTACAAATGTTCTATTTTTTTTGATTAATTATATTCTCATATTAATAATAAATACTTTAAAAAATAGGGAAAAATAAAAAGAAGTTCGATTGATGAGTCAATATAAATCTCTTACCCGATATGTTTGATATATTAACATAACATTGTATTAAACAAATAATACTAAAGAATTGGAAATTTTAAAATATTTAATTCAATACTAATAACAATATCACCTTTTGGTTTTTTAATGTGTTCTTCACACTAAAAATATTTGTTAACCACTACTTCTAATTTGTATTTTATTAAAAAATATATTTCATTTTTTTCTTTTTATATTTAAATTACATTAATTTTTCATTTCTCGATATATATTAAAATTTTCATCCTTCTATATTGAATTGGTATAGGACCAATTTATATATATATACATCAAATAGCTAAAATAAAAATCTAGCATTAATTAGAGAGAGAGAGAGCATTGTTGGGAATATCTCTCTCTCTATATATATATATATAATATTTATATATTATATAAATACAATATATAGTATATATATATGGAAATTAATTAAAGTATAATATATAAAGTAAAAAACTATTAATATATATATATATATATATATGGAAATTTGATTAAAGTAAAAAATTTAGCATTAAATTGATAATAATAACTTTAATGTTTTATAGTTGTATATAAGGACTTACTAGCAAAAAGTTTAATAACCCTTTATACTATTTCCTTACCATTTAACTCTATATATCAAAAGTTGTTAAGATAGATTTACGGGGGAAAATGAATTTCTAACTCAAAGGATGGAAACAATTTGCTACAACTTTCTCATGTTCATGGCATTTCGTCAAACAAGAATATCTACAACATTAAAGATGTTGCTTTGACGAAATGCCATGAACATTGAGGATGTGGTAGATAAATTTTCATGTTGCTCCATTTATGTAGTCTAAACATAGGTTGTTTGTGTATCCATCAACACCATTCTTTGTTCTTTACAATATATCATCTCTTTACTCTCTTACTCTTCTCCCTCTCACTCACTCTTTATATTTTTTAGTGTTTACATTTTTCAATTCCTCGTGTACATACAAATATGCATTTGAGATGTTTTTTAACGGATAATAAAATGCACATTTTGATGTAGCTTCCTTAAAAAGGAAACGAAACAAATTAATTTCATCTTGTACAAGTAGCAAAGAAAAAGTAGAGTAAATTTGAAAAATCACTCGTACTTATTGAATATGTTGTCGCTTTCTCTCCTCAATTTGAATACAATATCTTTTGTGCTCTTTGTATATGTTCTATCTAATACATCTTGAATTCCTCGTGTTTTATCAATATGTTCACTTTAAATCGTCATAAGGTCGTTTATACCTCTAAACGTATTATTGTAATACGATTAGACGACATATTATTGTAATACGGGTGACTCGTTGATTTTAAAATAAATAAATAAATGATTTATATATTATTTGTTAATGTTCAGAACGATTGTTTTATATTAACTTTTATTTGAACTTAAATTATGTTCACACCATTATGCACATTATCCACCCACTGAGCGATTTTGCTCAGCCGAGGTTTTTTCTGTTTCCTCGGCAGGTTTCGGTTCCACTGCACGGACGGGTTGAATGATCGAGATATCCCTGTGAGTAAAAAAAAGACCAAGATCAACTTTTGTATATCGGGTTTGTATAATCTTTTGGGATTAGTTCAGACGATAATATTTTGGGTTTGTAATTATGTTCAAGTTTCGTTTTAAGTTAACTGTTATGTTATTTTGGGGAGCTTAGTACAACTCTGAATTGGGGTGTTTTAGAGTTTCGATTCGGTTACCGGACTATACACCTCGCAGGGCGGGGGTATTACAAAGAAAATCTCATTGAATATGATTGCTTTGAATGAAATTCTATGGACGTCGAGGATGTGGTAAATAAATTTCATCTAGTTCCACTTATGTAATAATCATGTCTAAACACATGTTTTATGTGTCTCGATGGGCACCATCATTTTTCTTTCGCACATATCATCTCTTTACTCACTTACTCTTCTCCCTCTCTCTCACTTCTTTATTTTCTTAGTGTTTACATTTATAATTAACTCATATGCATACAAATATGCATTTGAGATGTTTTTTAAGGGATAGAAAATGCACATTTGAAAGTGGGTTCCTAAAAAGGATCTGAAACAAAATGATTTCATCTCGAATAAATAACAAGTAGTGAAATTTCTCTCACGAAACTTACATAATCAACTATTCTTAAAAGCAAACATTTTCTCATGCACAAACAATGCGACTTCTTTTTTTTCCATTATTTTGTCATGTTTCTCTTCTTTTTGTCTTTTTTTTATGGTAAATTGAAACTATCAAAAAGTTTGATGGATCGATCATTCGTATTGAATAAGTTGTCAACTTTCTCTCTTCAATTTAAATGTGTCATGTCCTTTTTGTATATGTTCAATCTTTAGTGTTGGAGATTTTGTTGGAGGTATTATCTCATTACGCAAATTATCTCATTATTCTTCCTTTACTTCCTCCCTTATTTATTAACTAGTTATTGGTTTCAAATATTAAAGAAAGAAAAACCTGACACCGAAAAGTAGATGATGAAGGGAGAGATTGTTCTCAATCACAGTCCTAATGGAAGATGATTGAGAAGT
Organism: Arctium minus; assembly: GCA_954870635.1. Classification (NCBI taxonomy): domain Eukaryota; kingdom Viridiplantae; phylum Streptophyta; class Magnoliopsida; order Asterales; family Asteraceae; genus Arctium; species Arctium minus. The sequence continues at coordinate 38,040,657 of OX941095.1, forward strand.
TTTTTAGGGTAACAATTGTAAGATTCATGGTGGCGCCAAATTGAAACCGTAGATGAATAATAAATAAATTCCATCCTTCTAAGCCTAAATAAATAAACATAGATTCAAATACGAATACATCTTGATTTCCTCATATTTTTATCGATATGTAGACTATAAAACATCATAAGTTCGTTTATACCTCTAAACCATATATTCTCATGTTCACCAAATCCGAAATTTAGATTTATATTAACAGAAATGGTAATTATTCATGATTTATAATTACGGTGATTTCATCATAACAATTGTTATTTCAATTGAATTGCGACACAAAATAATGATCTTTTTACATCTCTATTTACATATTTTCTAATCATCTTATTTTCTAAAATTAAATTCAATTCTCATCTATTTTTATTTCATTAAACGGCTAAAAAACTTTATAATCTCAACTAGTTGCTTATGGTGCATTCCTTTACCATGACAATAGTTTTTTTCCTCATCAGAAACTCAATTTTAAGATTTGGTTTACAATAATCATCATTTTAAAATGTTTGAAGCAGTTTTGGATATTCATTGTGAAACACCCCTGGGTAAATTTATACATGAATTTAAACGAGCAATAGATATCTATATAAATAATATCACCCACAAATGTGGAAACTGTAAAGCATTTACAACAAATGATATAGGATGATAAACAACAACCTACGAATCTAAGCTAATCTAAGTTTGGATTATGGATGGGTGTCTCTATCATCACCAAAAGAATATTATCTTCGAGTAACGCAAACTCTCAAAAGCTATCGATCCCAAAAATACCTAAGATGACAATTGGTCACTCTGCTCAAGCCTTAGAAGTTCCACCGCTAAGAGAAACCGATATACATGTCATTTGAGGAAAAGTGTTAGGCTTAATGACTATTGGATTCAAACAATAGTAAAATGAGGTTATAAAGCATTAAAACCGAAACCATAGTTTTAATAAGATCATATCACATGTTTCAAACCTAATTTATCCTTGGAAGGACACAAATTTAATAAAATGTTGGGGAAGACCCGATTTACCATTGACAGTGGCGGAACACAAAAATAAGTCACATCACAATGTTATAGAGCTTCTATTAAAGTAACATTGGTCATCGAATTCAACCACCCACGGTCTATAGTTCGAATCCCCCAATGGACTAAGAAATACTCATTCACTAGAAATCTAGTGTCACGGGTCACACGATCATCGAGTTCAATGACCCACAGTCTATAGTTTATAGTTCGAGTCCCCTAGTGATATAGCTCTCGTGTCTAGCCAAGGTGCGGGGATAACTATCCCATTCCATTAATAAGGATAATTCTTATGCCTTTGGATCCATTAAATTATATTCCAATATTTTGACACTCCAATATGTACCAAAATACACTCAACATAAATAAAGACTTGTCCATATAATCCATCAAATGAACAAACTCATATTTTGTTAACATAAATTTAGCCATCATCCGTAAATTCCCAAAAGCTCAACCAAATAGAAGAAATTATCGTTTATGTATGAAAAAACCAATTTCCGTAACATATCATCGTAATACCCAAAAATCAGCAAAAATTAGTTTTCACCTAGTTTTCCCAAAATTGATCAAATCAAGACTAATATGATAAAAACCTTAAGGAAACATTGAAATAGCATTAAAACATGTATATGGTGTAGAAAATTTGGAGAATGAACTCATAATACTAGGTTTTGGCAAGATCTAAAAACCACCAAACCCTAGCAAGGAGAATGATGCAAGAGTTTTCCCAATACATGAGTTCCTTCTTCTTAAATGCTAGTAAACCCTAGATAAAGGGCTATGGACGATTTTGGTTTTCTTCAACTTGGATGAAATGAGGAGTGAGGAATGGTAGGTGAAAATGGCCCTAAATGCATAGAGAAATCAAGCCTTGATCTGATTTGTAAATTAAATGATCTCAAAATTGGTCCAATGAATTTATAACAACAAACAAACAGACCGTGACATTGCCAGGTGACAGTGACAGTTGTCACTATTATGGGCATAGTCACTCGTGTTGTACCAAGAGTATCCCTTGGGCGGAGATTGTGACACGCGACAATGTCCCTAGCAAGATCTCCTGACAATGTCGCCCGAGATGTATCAAAGGGTCTTGCCTTCTTGGGATTTTGCCACCAGCGACATTGATAGTCTCATAGTCGTCGAAAGCATAACATTCTAAATACCACACCGATAAATTATAAATTAAAATTGAAAACTATGAAACTTATGATTTCCGAAAACTACGGGTGTTACACATTGCCTTCGCAAACATGAGCACATATGTTGAACAATTAGACTGAACAATCTTTATCATCACAATTTTAAATATTCATTGCCTTCGCGGGGCGGGGGTGTTACAAAGAAAATCTCATTGAAGATGATTGCTTTAAATAAAATTCTATGGACGTCGAGGATGTGGTAAATAAATTTCATCTTGTTCGACTTATGTAATAATCATGTCTAAAAACATGTTGTATGTGTCTCCATGGCCACCATCATTTTTCTTTCGCACATATCATCTCTTTACTCCCTTACTCTTCTCCCTCTCTCTCACTTCTTTATTTTTTTAGTGTTTACATTTATAATTAACTCACATGCATACAAATATGCATTTGAGATGTTTTTTAAGGGATTGAAAATGCACACTTGAATGTGGGTTCCTAAAAGAGGATATGAAACAAAATAATTTCATCTTAAATAAATAACAAGTAGTGAAATTTCTCTCACGGAACATACATAATCAACTATTCTTAAAAGCAAACATTTTCTCATGCACAAACAATGCGACTTGTTTTTTTTCCATGTTTTTGTCATGTTTCTCTTCTTTTTGTCTTTTTTATGGTAAATTGAAACTATCAAAAAGTTTGATGGATCGATCATTCGTATTGAATATGTTGTCAACTTTCTCTCTTCAATTTAAATGTGTCATGTCCTTTTTGTATATGTTCAATCTTTATTGTTGGATATTTTGTTGGAGGTATTATCTCATTACACAAATTATCTCATTATTCTTCCTTTACTTCCTCCCTTATTTATTAACTAATTATCGGTTTCAAATATTAAAGAAAGAAAAACCTGACACCGAAAAGTAGATGATGAAGGGAGAGATTGTTCTCAATCACAGTCCTAATGGAAGATGATTGAGAAGTTTTGGAGGGTAACAATTATAAGATTCATGGTGGCACCAAATTGAAACCGTAGATGAATAATAAATAATTTCCATCCTTCTAAGCCTAAATAAATAATCCTGGATTCAAATACGAATACATCTTGATTTCCTCATATTTTTATCGATATGTAGACTATAAAACATCATAAGTTCGTTTATTCCTCTAAACCATATATTCTCATGTTCACCAAATCCGAAATTTAGATTTATATTAATAGAAATGGTAATTATTCATGATTTATAATTACGGTAATTTTATCATAACAATTGTTATTTCAATTGAATCGCGACACAAAATAATGATCTTTTTACATCTCTATTTACATATATTCTAATCATCTTATTTTCTAAAATTCATTTGAATTCTCATCTATTTTTATTTCATTAAACGGCTAAAAAACTTTATAATCTCATCTAGTTGCTTATGTTGCATCCCTTTACCCTGACAATAGTTTTTTTCCTCATCAGATGTTATTCTCTGTTTCTAGATTCTAATCACAAACAAATCAACAAACAAGATTTACTGAATATACGTGTTTGATTCAATCTCAAATTCTCAAACGATTACAATCTTTCTCTCTCTACAATTCTCTCTGTCGAATATTATCTCTCTCTCTAGAATTCTCCTTCACTTTGTACCTCTCCTAAAAACAGAAATACAAAGCTATTTATACCTATAACTAAAATACAAGGAAATTAAGTAAAATACAAATACAATACACTTTGACTTTGATTACAAAAGACTTTGACTTTGATGAGAGTTGACTTTCTCAACTTTGACTTCTTACACTTTGACCTTCAGTCTTCTTGATCTTGTATCCAACAGATTTATGCTCTAACAATCTCCCACTTTGGATTCAAGATCACTATTGAAAGATCTATCAATTCAGTCTTCACTTTTAAGATCTGTCAATACAATCTCCCCTTTTTCTTTGATGGTATTCTTTCCAAAACTGTCTTCAAACGATTAACAATCTCTCCAAAACTTTCACAAAACACTTTCAGACTTTGGAAAGAAATTATCTTCATAATCAGCTCGGATTGCTCTAGCAAAATAATCTTCAAAGAAAATTTCCTCAAAAACAGCACATCTTCAGAAATTCTTTGATCTTCTTCAAATCTTTACTTTGAATTTTCTGACTAGGACATTTATTTAAAATCATCTCACAAAACTTTATCATTTCTTGATATCATCTCCCCCTTTTTGATGATTTGAGCATCTATATCATCAAAACTTTTCTTGCAAGAAATGTCTTTGACCATTCTGATCTGTCAACCTGAGCCTCTGATTCTGTGATCTATAACCAAGTATTCATCTAGATCTTTGCAAATCCAGACAAAATAAGAACATGTAACTCCTGAATCAACAAATGAATCAGTTAAAATGTCTGTCAGTAACACGAAGTCACTGTGTGTAACGGATACACATTGGAAAGGAGCTTTTTGATGTTCACTCCCCAATGGCTTCCATCCAATCATCGAAGCACCACAAAGGCAATTTCTATGAATGTTATGACAAGAAAACAAATTTCTTGTGTGTTCGTGCAAGTGTAGAAAAATTAAGCACGAATGATTGCTTTTTAAGGCTCAACATAGTGTAAACCACTAAGACAACAGTAGATATACACAGACTCAATGTGCATGATTGAAGTGCGAAGGTGGGGCAGACTTCCTTCTTTTTCAATATCCAAATTTTCCAAATGAAAATCAGATAGATTATGTGCTGCGTCCCCATAAAATATGAAACATTTTATTTTTAAGAAGAAAATGAATGGCTGGTGGGGTTTTAAGCAAGAGTTGGCATGGGCTAGTTGCCTTTTTCAATAACGTTCACCAAAGAATTGTGAAACATTAGTAATGTGGTTGCCCGGCTCAGAAAGTAGTTGGTGTAGAGTTTGATATTCTTTTATTCTGATCTCACACCCTCTTTCTTTTAATTCAATAAGCTCACATCTAACCAAACTCTCATTTCCATTTTCCCTCAACACACAACCCACACTTATTTCTTTTAGACTCCTCACACTCAATCACTATGGATTAACTTCTTGGGTAGAAATCACTAGTTAACGTGATTCCATAGAAGTTCAATGAAGTCCTAGCACAAAGAACCCATGTAGTCCAAGAAAGCATATGTTGCTCAGATGATTTAACTTTATCAGTTAAAGCTCATATACAAATGTTAGACGAATGTATGCTCATAAAATATAATCATGAAGATTTGAGCATTTGAAAACGTTGAAGTATTTTCTAACAAGTATATTTGTAACAACCCAATTTCAACAATGGCATAAACATGCTAATATAGCCAAAATGGTTGAAAATTGATCCAACATAACGTCAAACACAACTAAAGGTTCGCAACGGTTATATACATCCACACCTGAGATTCACAGTAAGTCTAATAGTGAACTACAAGTCTCTGTTAAGCAATGCCTCTTCTACGGGATCACCTCTTCTCTTTCCTTGGGATGAGCTCCCAACTATACCCTTACCTGAAAATGGTTTTAAGTTTGAAAAGCGAATGTTAGACCATAAGGTCTAGTGAATTCCCTTTCAAAATACAGTTTTAACAATTCAAAAAACAATATATATAATCTGCCTTAAAGGCCCAACAATAACAGATAGACACTCATAAAAAAATCACGGGCGTTTGCACAGTGTTCATAGCCAACATAGCCAACCATCACTCCACCGTGATGTCCACAATCGGGCCCCCAGTAGATCCCCATGCCCCCCAGTAGATGCCATTCCAATGTGCACATGAAACGAATTCAAGGCACGCAGTATAATATAACTCCCAAGGGATTTTCCACCATCCCAAGGTACTCTAATCCCACTGTGCAATCCAACACCAAAACAAACCATGATATCATAAAATACGTGACCTTAAACATCATTTGCTCAATAATAACAATTTCAAGTAAACGTCTGTCCAAACTTAATTCCCAAGTATATAATTCATAAATTTTGTTGCTTTTATGATTAAATAACGTTTAATCATTTAGTCAAACATGACATAATAATATGAAAAATCACTTATAATCATGTAACCATAATCAGAGTTTAGAAAACATGTATAACGATTTCACGTTTTTTTTAAAGACAAAGGGAACTCACCTGGGTTTCAGCACACCACCACACTCTCTATCGTCTAATAAATCCCAAACCGAACACCTGAATTAACCGACATAAATTTGGGGTTAAAACATCTTAACTAGCTCAAAAACTATCTTTTATAAATCTTAGAGCAATCCCCTAAAGCAAGATCCTAAACCTACATCGAACGAGAAATGAAGGAAAAGTCGACTCGGCATCAACAGTGCCTATCACGACTTCTGCCGCGACTAGAGTCGCGCACAAAGTTGCGTAGGTTATTGTTTGAGCTGCACAAACTCGTGATTTCCCCCAAAAGCAGAAATTCTCATCCATACATCCCAATGTCAATTTAAGAGTCCCAAATAGAAAAGAATCACAATCTACAACCTTTTAAAACATCAACCCAACTACAATAATCAATATACCCAATTCCTTACCAATAACCAAACTCTATATATGAACTACCATTTCTACAAAAAAATATAAAACCCATCAGATTGAAGGTGAACTCCCTCCATGGCTTCTAAAATAGTAAAATGGAATCAAAACCCACCATCTCCATTAAGAGGAATTATAATCAAACTTCTACCAAGAAAATTCCTCAATTTAACAAAAAGAATGCCCAACAAAGAATCAAGACTCCATCAAAGAAGAATATTAAGCTTGGAAAAGAGGATTTATATAAACCCTAGATTCTCAAATCAAAAAGGCAAAAACTCCAATAATAGAGAAACCCAATGTAGAATTAGAATTATTACCTTTGGAGGATGATTTTCTTTTTTTCTTTTTCTTCTTCTCTAAGTCTTCAAAATCCCCAAAAAGTGATTTGGCTCATCAAAAACCCTCATTCCAGGAAGTTCACGATGTGGTGGAGAAATGAGAAGGAATTCTCTTTCATATCACCAAGTTACAACAATGGTCCCTCAAATAATAAAGTGCACACAATTTATTACCCAAACTTCCAAATCTTGCTAACTTTAGAATATGGTTTATTACAATACCTCCCCCTTAACAGAATTCCGTCCTCGGAATTCATTTAATTACTCCAAAGCATAAATCGACCTCATGCATGGACACAGGCATTCCCACTTCTGCAAAGCAGTTCTTCAAGTTAGATATATAAAATGTATGGTGAACGCCTTGAAACTCTTCGGATAACTCCAACTTATATGTTACTTCATCAATCAACTCAATGACTAAAGATCACCCAAAATAACCTGGCTCGACTTTTTCCTCCTCTCGAAGCATACCCATCCTTCATCGAAGATGTCTTCAACAATACTTTATTTTCACTTGAAACTCTACTGACTTGCGTCGTTTGCCCACGTAACTCTTTTGTCGGCCCTAAGTCACTTCTAGCCTTTCCCGAGACTGAACAGTCTTATATGAAAGCAACCACACAATATTTTTTTTGTTGGTCCCACCATTTGCCTTTTCCCCGCTTCATCTCAACACAAAGGTGTTTAACAACTTCGGCCATAAAATAGTATGAACAATTACATGATGACTAATATCATGTGCAACTAGATCAATAATGGATGACTATCCCACAACTAGCAAAAATCAAAAGCACATGCTCTCACATATCATTGGGATTTAAATAATTTTCTCACTCTGTCCGCTTGTCTGAAGATGATTCCGGCTATTGCTGAACAATGATTCAGAACGAGGAAATAACTCACCCTCACTATTCTACACATTGGTAACGTTAACGTGTGCCTAATCACAACCTCAACAATATATATATATATATATATATATATGTGTGTGTGTGTGTGTGTGTATGTATATATATATATATTGAGCAATATCTTCAACGAATACACCTCTTAGTTGACAAGAGGATAGCTGACTTAGATAACTGATCCATGACTTTCGAAATCGCTATTATGTGTTTTGAGAAAAAAAACAATCTTGGCAATTCTACCACAAAGTCTTTAATATTACGACCTCATTTCCACATGGGAATATCCTCAGGTTGCCAGTTTCCAAAGCAGTCGTTGATGCTACATTTTCACTTGTAGACCTAACAAACACTACTCGACTCAGTGAGTCATGTCGTTCTTCATCTCTGCCACCAATTATATTTGGTGAAGGTCTTTCTATAATTAATATTGGTCGGTTGGGTATCATAATAAGAATTTAAGTACCACCTCTAACACCCTTTTCACTATTCCTTCACAACCTTGAGGTCAAACTCAAGGACGAGAAAACCTCAGATCGATATTGTTCTCTTCAAATGTTGAAACAGTTACATCTCTTCAGCACTTAATATTCCTTAATACATGACATAACCACCTTGATTTCACACGTTGGTGACTCCGTACTCCCATACGTTGACATTTCGAAACCAAGGTCTACATTTTGAAGCTTTGTGAGTAATTTTCTTTCACTCCAACAAACACAATATGAGGGACAATATTGGTTTACAACCTCGAATCAGAAAAAAAACCTAAAAAAATATTGTCGATAAGACAATCACAAATTTTCACAAACAAAGCTCACATATACGATTCTCCAATCTACCAACATTCCAACATTTGCACAATACGTTCTCACACAAATTACCGAGGGCTGCAAATTTCAATTTCCCCAAAAAGTTTTATCATAGCCATCATTAACTATCCCAATTAGAAATAATAACATGCATTCAAAACACAATATCACATGCAAAACACAACATCACATGCAAAACACATGATCCACAACTCATCTCCGCATCTTACCCTTAAAATTTCTCTTTCCCAAGGCGCATGCCAAACACGCTTCTGCCACAACCCTGACCAAATCCTTCAACAACATTATGTTAATCTCATCATATGACAGAACTGATTCTCTTTAAATTTAACAATTGACTTTGAACTATTGCAAGTAAAATCTTGCTCATTTGTAGGCTCATAATCTCACATTCAAACCCGAACAACTATTTTCAATGGTTACACCATTTCTAGCAATTTATACGCCAACTAATGCAATATCCTAAGACTAAGTTCATACCCGGATAGCTATAAACAACATTCACCTTTATCACATGCATGTGACTATTTTGACGATATCGCAATCTATGTTAAGCCATTACAAACAATAGAACAAGTTCAAGTAGCCCAAAGCAGACAACACTACCATGAAAGCCATCATAGTCCCACACGCACCCATTCCTTTGTACTAGGTTCCTAACTTTCCTACAGATCACTTACACGCAATATGAAGTTACTTTCCCAAAACCCAGCGATCCTCCAGCTTTCAAATCACACACGCAAGATGAGCTAGTGTAGCTCCCGATTTAGATATCATCGGAACAACCATGCACAATTGATTAATCTTAGTAAAAACACCACATTAGAGTTATCTCTCAAATTTTCAGCTACGTGCCAAATTTTTGACAGTTCCAACACCGAATGCTTTAAATGGATTTGGACTTCAAGGACAACAGTCAACATGATGATACTTCAACTATTTGTATCGTCAATCGAAAATTCCCATGGAGGTGTATTTGCACCTATAGCTTCCATTATTTTATTATTAATTATGGCATCCCGCAGCCCTCGCCTGACCATAAAATACGACCCTACTGCCACAAAGACTAACTACAACTTTATCTTAACATTCATGCTCGAATCCAATAGAATTTCATCAAAATACCATTCCACAACTCATTAATATGCTACTACTAGGAGTATTTGACAACTTCTAACTATATCCCGGATATAGTCACTCATAATCAACCACATCCCAATAATACCGAGTGAGAATCTAAAGCTTCGATAATAAGAACATTGTTAGATTCAATATCCACGACTCTTATTATTCGCCTTTCTTCCTCAACTGGGACACCAAGGTCATAAATTGACCATAAACGGCTCAACCGACAAATTTCAGCTCTCGAAACCTTTCCTTATTGTTAGTGGCAATATATATGTGACCTAGTGAGTTCATAGCCTTCATACGTGTTAACACAATGATTTAATTCATTTTGCACATTTGAAAATATAATGATTATGACACCATGAAATAAATTCGAGTATGCATGACACAACACTACCATAGCTAAACAGTTATGCACAACAATCTCGATGATCGCTCACATGTGACCACATAATGAAACACGACCCTGTCAATCCAAATCAATGTCGACAACAAATGAGAATGTATACCATAGAAATTTCCCCATGCGACTATCAAAATTCAAAGCTCACTCACCTTTACTGGGTGAGTTAGCCGACTCTCACACTTATTTGTGTGACAACATGCTCATACTAGTTTCAATGATAAAAGTTATGCAATCGAATGTTGTCATGACTTCGACAATGAAGGTTAACTTAGCATGAAATAGATGAAATAGTTCACAATTGAATAAGTTCAAAATTTCCATTATGCAACATGAGTAAGTTTGCAAATTTCCCCATATACAGACTACACACTTGCATGCATCGATTTTTTTTCCAAAACAAGAAACTCAACATTAAAAATATATGTCATATTAACTCGTGTAGCTCATTAGAGGAAAAGAAATAAGCAATGCATGAAACTTGTTTTAAATTGAAGGCAGTTCACTCTAACAAGGTCACAACTTTTGCATTCAAAAAAATTCCTCATCGGCTCACTGCTTTCGACCCAATGGTCGGGTTTCCCACGCTTGCATCAACTTTTGGTACAGGTTCTTCCTACATACTTGTTTGCCCAAACTACATTCCGACTGTTGGTTTACGAAATATATGGTTCCAAACTTGACTTGCATTGGTCAATAAACGACCATCTACCTTTCATTCTATCCCTACTCCATACCTCAAGTTAACACTAGTATCCTTTCTCAAACATCTTTGCCGCCTTACTGCTTGAAGGAAGAGTAAAAGGGCTCATATCCTTTACCCGATCTTCAGTTGAAACTTTCAAGATCCACATGTAACCTCCCCACTATACCAACTAATTGGTACATAAAACTCCGGAACAAAGACTCGCTAAAATTAGAAGCATACTCTTAAACAATTATACATCCCTATTTGGATTTCAAAAGTTCTATATCTAACTGGTTCACTGACATCTCGAACAAAGATTCTTCCCGAAGACATTAACAATTACACCATAAACAACCTCACACAACCCACCAAAACCCTTGCTAACTATTTGCTATATTAGAACTTAATGCACACTACAACATTCATTGATCGCCTTAACAATGGTAATAAAACACACTCATGCACCTGTAAATTCATAATGACATTGGCCAGATGCGATTCTGAATTTACCTTACATGAGGGTCCTCACTACCATCGTCATGACTCTCAATCATCGAGGTCTTTCCTAATGGCTTCCTATATCTCAGCTGTGATTCCATATCTTACAGTAGTTTAGGCCCAACCGGTCACCTAAATCTCTTAAACTAGGGATTTGATACCATTTGTAACAACCCAATTTCAATAATGGCATAAACATGCTAATATAGCCAAAATGGTTGAAAATTGATCCAACATAACGTCAAACACAACTAAAGGTTCGCAACGGTTATATACATCCACACCTGAGATTTACAGTAAGTCTAATAGTGAACTACAAGTCTCTGTTAAGCAATGCCTCTTCTATGAGATCACCTCTTCTCTTTCCTTGGGATGAGCTCCCAACTATACCCTTACCTGAAAATGGTTTTAAGTTTGAAAAGCGAATGTTAGACCATAAGGTCTAGTGAATTCCCTTTCAAAATACATTTTTAACAATTCAAAAATATATATATATATATATATATATAATCTGCCTTAAAGGCCCAACAATAACAGATAGACACTCATAAAAAAAACACGGGCGTTTGCACAGTGTTCATAGCCAACCTTCACTCCACCGTAATGTCCACAATCGGGCCCCAAGTAGATCCCCATGGCCCCCTAGTAGATGCCATTCCAATGTGCACATGAAACGAATTCAAGGCACACAGTATAATATAACTCCCAACGGATTTTCCACCATCCAAAGGTACTCTAATCCCACTGTGCAATCCAACACCAAAACAAACCATGATATCATAAAATACGTGACCTTAAACATCATTTGCTCAATAATAACAATTTCAAGTAAACGGCTGTCCAAACTTAATTCCCAAGTATATAATTCATAAATTTTGTTGCTTTTATGATTAAATAACGTTTAATCATTTAGTCAAACATGACATAATAATATGCAAAATCACTAATAATCATGTAACCATAATCAGATTTTAGAAAACATGTATAACGATTTCACGTTTTTTTTAAAGACAAAGGGAACTCACCTGGGTTTCAGAACACCACCACACTCTCTATCGTCTAATAAATCCCAAACCGAACACCTGAATTAACCGACATAAATTTGGGGTTAAAACATCTTAACTAGCTCAAAAACTATCTTTTATAAATCTTAGAGCAATTTCCTAAAGCAAGATCCTAAACCTACATCGAACGAGAAATGAAGGAAAAGTCGACTCGGTATCAACAGTGCCTATTACGACTTCTGCCGCGACTAAAGTCGCGCACAAAGTTGCGTGGGTTATTGTTTGAGCTGCACAAACTCGTGATTTCCCCCAAAAGCAGAAATTCTCATCCATACATCTCAATGTCAATTTAAGAGTCCCAAATAGAAAAGAATCACAATCTACAACCTTTTAAAACATCAACCCAACTACAATAATCAATATACCCAATTCCTTACCAATAACCAAACTCTAAATATGAACTACCATTTCTACAAAAAAATATATAACCCATCAGATTGAAGGTGAACTCCCTCCATGGCTTCCAAAATAGTAAAATGGAATCAAAACCCACCATCTCCATTAAGAGGAATTATAATCAAACTTCTACCAAGAAAATTCCTCAATTTAACAAAAAGAATGCCCAACAAAGAATCAAGACTCCATCGAAGAAGAATATTAAGCTTGGAAAAGAGGATTTATATAAACCCTAGATTCTCAAATCAAAAAGGCAAAAACTCCAATAATAGAGAAACCCAATGTAGAATTAGAATTATTACCTTTGGAGGATGATTTTCTTTTTTTCCTTTTCTTCTTCTCTAAGTCTTCAAAATCCCCAAAAAGTGATTTGGCTCATCAAAAACCCTCATTCCAGGAAGTTCACGATGTGGTGGAGAAATGAGAAGGAATTATCTTTCATATCACCAAGTTACAACAATGGTCCCTCAAATAATAAAGTGCACACAATTTATTACCCAAACTTCCAAATCTTGCTAACTTTAGAATATGGTTTATTACAATATTGAATGAATGAACATGAATGCAAAAGACTTGTTCGAAAATCTGACATCGTATGAAAATGATCATAAATGAAATGATATATCAAATAAGGCTTATGGTCAAGAATAACGGTTATAGTCTATATGAAACAAAAATATAGACATTCTTGAACTAAACGCTTTGAAATGAAAATACGCTCAATATTCATTGAAGTACAAGCAGGGTGTCTTACCATCGAAAATATGGTTAAATATGAGACATGGTAAAAACAATTTGAACAAAAATTCAAACCGGTGTGTGTGAATACTTGAAAGTATATAGAAAAGACAATACACAGGTATCTATCTTTGGAAACACACGGTTTGTAATAATTTAAGCACAAATAAAATGAAAACATTTAAAAGCACACATCCAATCCATGAAAACTGTTTAAGAATCGGGAAGTGGTTTGAACATTTCAGAACATGTTTTCTATATCTGAAAGTTGTCCTTCTTTCAGATACATTTGAGATTAAGATAAGAAATTTACCGTTTCGCGCAATATTAAATCTTATGAAGTCAAGCTGAAGTCATTAAGATATGATCTTGTCAGCTTCTCTCATCCTGCATAAGTCTCAAAGTCTAGTCAAAGAAAATTTTATTCACAAAATTTATTGTAATGTAAAAGACATAAAGCAATAAAACGATTAAAATACGAGTTCTGATCTGAAGTAATCAGAAATCATAGTCTTACTCCTTTGATATGACTTATAAGCTCCCCCTAAAATCATGCATCATAAAAAAAATTCATTTAAGCAAAATGCAGAAATTAGTTATGCTCCCCCTCAAAAGAATAATGATCATCTTAAATCTTCTCTTACTCCCCTTGAGATCTTGAACAATCATTGTTAAAGTGCAGATATCCTTTCAGAAATAATGATAAAGAAATGATGAAAAATTACAATAACAGAAACTTTAATAGGTAATTACTGATTAGACTTTGAGATTTAGCATACCAAGCTTAGATACAAAAAAATTAAATCTCTTTTCATCTAAAGCTTTTGTAAACAAATCCGCAAGTTGATAATCAGTCTTTACAAAATAAAGTTCTATTGTACCTTTTTCTACATTATCTTTTATAAAATGATACCTGACGTCAACGTGTTTGGTTTTCGTATGTTGGACAGGATTAGCAGATATCGTGATTGCACTCTTCGAGTCACAATAGATAGGTATTTTGTCGAACTTGAATCCATAGTCTCGCAGCTGTGTTCGCATCCACAGGACTTGAGAGCAGCAACTGGCAGCAGCTACATACTCTGCTTCAGCAGTCGATGTGGAAACGCATAATTGTTTCTTTGATGCCCAGCTAACGAGCTTGTCTCCAAGGAATTGAATGTGACCTGAAGTACTCTTTCTGTCCAACATGCAACCTGCATGATCTGTATCTGAATAAGCAGTCAGTTGAAACCCTGTATCCTTAGGATACCACAGACCAAGATCTGCGGTGCCCTTCAGATATCTAAAAATCCGTTTGACAGCAGCCAAATGGGATTCTTTAGGAGCAGTCTGATATCTAGAACATAAGCATGTTCAAAACATAATATCTGGCCTACTTGAAGTAAGATACATTAACGATCCTATCATACCTCTATAAGTTCTAACATCAACACTTTTACCCGAAGGATCAGTGCTAATTTTAGTACCTGGTGTCATCGGGGTTCCAATTGGTTTACAATTTTCCATTTTGTACTTCCGAAGAATATCCAAAATGTACTTAGATTGGTTAATGAAAATCCCCATTGAAAACTGTTTTACTTGTAATCCGAGAAAGAAATTCATCTCTCCCATCATACTCATTTGAAAACGTGACACCATGAGGTTAGAAAAGTTTTTGCAATATTTAGGATTAGTAGAGCCAAATATTATATCATCAACATATATTTGAATAAGGATGATATCAGCTTTTTCCTTTTTGATGAACAAAGTGGTATCAACTTTACCTTTGGAAAAACCGGACTTGACCAAGAATTTAGATAGAACATCATACCATGCTCGAGGGGCTTGTTTTAAACCATACAGGGCTTTATCCAAAATGTAGACGTGATCTGGCTTATCTGGATTAACGAACCCTTCTGGTTGAGACACATATACTTCCTCTTTAAGAATGCCATTCAGAAAGGCTGTTTTCACATCCATCTGATAGACTGTGAAATTCTTATGAGCTGCGTAGGGTAGAAACATGCGAATGGCTTCTATGCGCGCAACTGGAGCATACGTCTCATCGTAGTCTATGCCTTTCTCTTGCCGGTAACCTTTGGCAACAAGTCTAGCTTTGTTACTTATGACGATACCATCTTCATCCTTCTTGTTTTTGAATACCCATTTAGTTCCTATCACAGTTTTACCTTCTGGTTTTGGAACTAATCTCCAGACCTTTAGGGCTTCAAACTGATTTAACTCGTCTTGCATGGCAGATACCTAATCCGAATCAGCTAAAGCCTCTGATACACGCGTGGGCTCTATCTTGCTGAGGAATGAGTCATGCATACATTTATTCAAAGTCGCTGACCTAGTTTGCACTACTTTGTTAAGATCTCCAATTACTTGATGTAAAGGATGCTCTTTGGTCCAGCGATGCTCATGAGGGAGTGGAGTAGATGAAGATTGATCATTATCATCATCTAAAAATCCACTATCCGGGTCTTCATTTTGAATAGTTGGAGGGGGTTTGCAATTGAAGTTTCAGGTGCAGAAGCATCAGTTGGAACAGCAGACTCTGGCTGTTGAGTAGACAGTATATTACACTCAACTGAAACAATTACTTCTGGACCAGCAGTTAATTGTATATCTTCAACTGTAGGAGTAGATGATGGAATGTGAGTTTCTGACTGAACAGGGGATACAAGTTCAGTTATAACTTCTGAAGTAACTGGATGATTGCAACTTGTATCTTCAGACCTGTCAGTCACAACAGATTTAGGCAAATTAGATCCTAGAAACTTATCATAAAAGAATTCAAATAACAAATCTAAATCAGATAAATGTGAAAGTGAAGTAGAAGTAGAAGTAGAAGTGTTATCCGAATTGTTCACTGTAGAAACATGTTCTGGACTGATCTGTCCAGAAGCTAATACTCAAGTGATCACGGGTTCTGAACTGAGTTGTTCAGAAGCCATTTCTTCATCGAATGTTACATTAACGCTCTCGATGACGGTCTTGGACTTCTTCAGATAAACACGATATGCTGCAGATGTTGAAGAGTAACCGATAAAGATGCTTTCGTCCGCCTTAGCACTGAATTTATTCAGACTCTCTCTGTCGTTAAGCACGAAACACTTACACCCAAATATATGAAAATACTTGATTGTCGGTGTTCTGTTGTTGATCAGCTCATATGGAGTCTTTTGAAAACGGCGGTGTATCATGGACCGATTTTACGTATGGCATGCAGTCGACACAGCTTCTGCCCACAAGAATAGAGGTAAGTCAGACTGGCTCAGCATAGTCCGAGCGGCCTCGACTAGCATCCGATTTCTCCTTTCGACTACTCCATTTTGTTCACGCGTACGAGCAGCAGAGTATTGATGTGAAATCCCAACTGATTTGAGATATTCTTCAACAATCTTGTTCTTGAACTCTATGCCGTTGTCGGTTCGAAGAAACTTGACTTGTCGCTGCATATTCACCTGGGTCGTCTTTAAGAAAGTAATGAGAACTTCGGGCGTCTCATATTTTGATCGAAGAAATTTGACCCATGTGTATCTTGAGTAATCGTCCACAATAACCAACACATATCTTATTCCGCCTAAGCTTTGTGTTCTCATTGGTCCACAAAGATCCATATGTAGCAACTCAAGTGGAGAACTGGTGCTTGGTTCAGACTTTAGTTTATGAGCGGCTCTCTTCATCTTACCCTTTTCACATGCAGCACACAAATGTTCTTTCTCATATCTCAACTCAGAAAGTCCTTTTACCAACTTATCTTTGACCAACTTGTTGATATAACGAAAATTCAGGCGTGATAGTCGTCGGTGCCAAAGCCAACTTTGTTGCATCGAAGCTTTTGATAATAAGCAAACGTGACTGTCATTCTGAACCTTTGAAAGATTGATGGTGTAGAGATTTGTCTTTCGATTGCCGACTAAGAGTTCATTGTCATCTTCAGTACGAACCGAACATCTCTTAGCTTTGAAGTTGACCTCTAACCCTTTATCACAGAATTGACCGATGCTGAACAAGTTGTGCCCTAAGCCTTCGACATAACTCACCTTACTAATCGTTATGTTGTCTTTAATAATGTCACCATATCCTAAGATTGGTGAAAGTGATCGTTCCTAAATCTGACATTTCCACTGAATTTCTCTGTATAATTAAACATTAAAGCTTTCTTCTCGGTCATATGCTTGGAACAGTCGCTATCCAAGTACCACATATGTCGGGTCTGCAAGAGAAATCAGGAAATAATAACTTTAGGTACCCAATTAAAAACGGGTCCTAACAGATTAGCACATGATTTTGATATCCATTTAAATATGGACCCTCTTTTTCTTTGAAAACTTTTAAAAACGTTTGATCTTGAAGAATAAACATGATAAGATCCAAACCAATCATTAGAATTATGATGATAAGCAAAATCATTTCTCCGATAATGATAAGATTTAGTAGTAGTAGGAGATAATTGAATCAATTGCTTTATTGAATAACGCTTGTAAGAAGTTACAAGGTTTTGTTTTTGAGAAACAAGTTGACCAACTACATCAGTATCACTACTATCAGATATATTACACGAGTTATCAGAAACTGATTCAGCTATCTCATCATTCTTCTTTTTTGGTCTCCATTCAGATCTTGCTTTCGACCTTTTCTTCCTTAAATCTGAAACATAAGATTTAGAATTATTAGGAAAATCAGATTTCTGAGATTGAGTTTTCTTTTGTGTACCAGTGTATTTTTGTTTCTGTAATCGCTATTTCTTATGTTTCTTACCTTGAGCATAGTAATCAGCAGTTACAGAAACTGATTTACCAACCTTATCTGATGATTCACCAATATTAAAACCACTTGGTAACACTTTTTCATTTATACGACAAGTAGAATTATCAGGAAGAGGAGCATTGAAGTCAAACATATCAATTTCTTCTATGCACCCATCATCAGAATTAAGAAAGTCATTTGCAGACTCAAATAAGTCATCAAAATTATCAGTCGAAGTTTGAGGTGCCTTTGAAACATTAGAACACTTTGAAGATTTAGATTGAAAAACAGTGTTCTTTAAAACAGTAGAAAATACACTTTGTTCAATATCTACCAAAAGTCTTTCATCAGAAACAACATTTTCAAGCTCAACTATTTTGCTTTCAAGAATGAGTGGAGGAACATAAATAACTAGCAAAATAGTCATTTGAAAGAACTTTTGTTGTGTCTGAAAGATAACTATCATTTAACTTTGCATAGTTAAATGGTAGTTGCATTTTCTTAACATTCTTTCTATTTTTAGTTTCCCTGGCCTCAACTTCTTCTGGTAATTTGGTAACAAATTTGGGTTTTAAATGAGGACATTTACCAGCAACAGCAAGAAAATCAAAATTATATAGTGTTGGTTGTTTTCTGATGGCTTTCTTAAGGTAATGAGGATTTTGAAAACCAAGTCCCCATCTTTCCTTAACATCAGCCTCTTCATTAGGTGCATTAAGGAAAATAGTTTGATCTGTTTGTCCTCTTGCATAAAGTTTAGCTTCCAGACCATTTACCTTCTTGTTTAAAAGCTTGTTTTCAACCTGCAATTTATGAACAGTTAGTGCAGATTCTTTCTTTTCTAAATCATACTTAGAAATTTTAACTTCAAAATCAGAAATCTTCTTTTCAAAACAATCTACTTGAAGTTTAGAATCAGAAGCAGACTTGCGTAAAGAATCAATTAGATCTTTGTTCCCAATAACAGACTTATTAAGCTCAAAGATCTTGTTGTTTCTTTTAGCAACTCTGTCTTTTTCTTTCTTCAGTTTTATTTGAAGGTCATTAAGCTCAACCATCATAGCTTCCATTTTGGTTAAGAAATCTTTTTGAGTTAAGTTTATTACCTCATCAGCTGCATCATCATCTGAATCATCATATTTCACCTCTTTACCCATTAAGCATAGGTGAGCAACTTCTTCTTTCTCTTCCTCTTCACCATCTTAATGATCCAGCCAAAATTCGTCTTCAGCCATTAATGTTATGCCCGCTTCTTGTTGTTTGGCCAATAGCAGTTTGTTCTGATAGTACTGGGAGTTGCGTACCTTTGGCTTTCGACATTCTTTAGCAAAATGTCCAATTTTGCCACAGTTGTAGCATTTGATTAGATCATTTGCTGGCTTTTCAGCACCGGTGTAATCATTCACAAACTTCTTCTTTTCTTCTGGCTTCCTTTCCATATACCGGTTCTCTTCATATCGCTTTCCTTCAACTCTTTCTCGGTGCTCATGGTTCTTGGAGCTAGATGAAGAGTATCTCTGTGAATTGGATCCCGGCTTCTTGTAAAATTTCTTTTGGAATGCTCGGGTCAGTAAAAACATAGCTTGTTTGAGACTTTCTCCATCATCTCCATCTGATTCAGATTCGGATTCAGAACTGGTAAGAACTTTCTTCTTTTTCTTCTTCTCTGCTTTTTCTTTCTTCTTCTCTCCAGCTACTAGTGCAATAGGATCGGGAACTTTTTCTGCCTTCTTTTTCTCAGCTCTTTTCTCTTCCACTTCTTCTTCGTTCTGCCTCAATGTTTCATAGACTTCATGTAACGAAATGTCATTCAGATCCTTCATCTGTTTCATCCTACGCGTATGCTTCTTCCATTCAGGTTGCAGGATGCTCAGAAACTTGACATTGTTCTCGAGTTGCTTCTTTTTCACTTTGTTCTTTGTCAGTTCATTCAGAAGCAAGACAAACCGTTCATAGGTGTCCTCTAGGCTCTCATTTTCTTTCGCTTTGAATTCTTCATAGCTATTAATGCAGTTAGCCACTTTCATCTGATTGCCAACTTTGGAACCAATCATCATCTTTTGAAGTTGATCCCACATTTTCTTTGCATTTGCCTTGTAGCTATCAATCTTGATGTAAATCTCATTAGGAATACTTTCAATAAGTAACGACCGTGCTTGTTTATCTGCTTTAAATCGGCTTTTCTGCTCTTCAGAATACTGGGCAAAATCCAATGGAACTGTTCTCATGTTCTGTACTCTATCCTCATCTCCATCCTCACTGTCTGAGGATTCATCATCAGGGATTTGAACAATAGGTGGAATCATTGGACCTTCTGTAATTAACAGTAGTATATTCTCCCCATTCGCATGTCTATCCACAAAATCCAGAAATCTGTCTTTCCACTGTTCATATTCTCCTTTGAACAGTGCTGGAGGTTTGACATCAGTGCCAATAGAAAGAGCATCTTTAGAAGTCATCTTGAATGAACCTGTTTGAGAAATATATGCAATAAGAAACTAGAAACTGATCGTTAGTCCAAATGAAATAACAAGAAAATACAAAAATCTTGAAAAGAATGTAAAACACAGAAATTCTCTAAGGACTGAAACGCAAAAATCACAAAATTCAACAAGTGAGACTAGCGCAAACTTCGATATGCGCTAAGAATAGGTGGCGCAAACCACACTTTGCACGACACAAGGCTGACGCAAAGCACACTTTTCACGACACAAGGCTGACGCAAAGCTAACTTTGTGTGTCGTGAATAAGGCACAAACGATGAACTTCGCGTTTCAAGTTACTGGCGCAAGACAAACTTCGCGTGACACCAAACTGACGCAAGACTAACTTTGCGTTACACGTTACTGACGTAAAGATAACTTTTCGTGACAAGTGTATAGCGCAAACACCAACTTCTCGTTAACCACTGATAACGCAAACATCAACTTTGCGTTAACCGTTGTTGGAGCAATGTACATTTCAGTATATATTCCAACTTTGCGTTGTAAACTTCAGTTTACTCTAACAGTCACTGGCACAAACGAAGGTTTTCGTTACTAGTTGACAACGCAAAGCTCACTTTGCGTTTCTGGTTGAAGACGCAAAATTCAGTTTTCGTTTCTTGTTGAAGACGCAAAGTTCAGAAGAACCACTTGGTGAATCTCTTGATGAACTGGCGCAAACCGGGATGAACTCGCGCAAACCCTGACGAACTGGCGCAAAGTTTAGATCTCACGCAAACCTCTAAACTCGATCAAATCTTCATCAAAAACTCATCAAGACATCGAATTCTAACATGAAACTTTAACAATTTGCTCGCCTAATCAACTAAAACCCAATTCTAGCACTTAATTTCGATCAAAAACACAAATCAATACAAAATGGATCGAATACAGTGCGTGACAACTTGTGACTTACGAAATCAATAAAAAAACCAAAAATTCGAGAAAATTACAGTGTGATTCGCAAATATAACTATACTGACTCGATCGATTATGCTATACGAACAAAACCTAATTGATTACAACTCCAGATTCACACTATAACTCGAAATTGATCTTGACATTGACGAACACAGTTTCGAACCGAAATTTCTATATTTTCTTTATTTCGATCTAGATCTGCTCTGATACCAATTGTTATTCCATGTTTCTAGATTCTAAACACAAACAAATCAACAAACAAGATTTACTGAATATACATGTTTGATTCAATCTCAAATTCTCAAACGATTACAATCTTTCTCTCTCTAGAACTCTCTTTCTCTCTCTACGATTCTCTCTGTCGAATATTATCTCTCTCTCAAGAATTCTCTTTCACTTTGTACCTCTCCTAAAAACAGAAATACAAAGCTATTTATACCTACAACTAAAATACAAGGAAATTAAGTAAAATACAAATACAATACACTTTGACTTTTATTACAAAAGACTTTGACTTTGATGAGAGTTGACTTTCTCAGCTTTGACTTCTTACACTTTAACCTTCAGTCTTCTTGATCTTGTATCCAACAGATTTATGCTCTAACATCAGAAACTCAATTTTAAGATTTGGTTTACAATAATCATCATTTTAAAATGTTTGAAGCAGTTTTGGATATTCATTGTGAAACAGCCCTAGGTAAATTCAAACATGAATTTAAACGAGCAATAGACATCTATATAAATAATATCACCCACAAATGTGGAAATTGTAAAGCATTTACAACAAATGATTTAGGATGATAAACAACAACCTACGAATATAAGCTAATCTAAGTTTGGATTATGGATTGGTGTCTCTATCATCACCAATATGCTAATACAAAACTATACATAACGATCAATAATGAGGGGCAACAGCAAACCTAAGCCATAACCTGTAAATGCATCAACAATGTCATTAATACTCAAAGCCTAATAAAATCCAAGATCTGCAATTTATTTGAAGATCTTGACCGAAAATTCTTGATTTGGCTACACCAATTAAACAACTTCTTAAAGCGTTAATTCCTTACAGAACACTAGACATAAGATCTCAAAATAATTTATCATATAAAAGTTACAAAATCAATTTGACCATAATTTTGGATTTTGAGACAAGATCTACGAGGAGAATGATGTTCAACAATCACTCGATCATCAAGTCTGAAGGAAACCACCCAAAATGAGTAAAATTGTAATAGATACATGATGACACACTGTGGAAACATACAACAATTTTTATAACTAAATATATGAGAAAATAGTTAAATATTCTATATGTTAATTCTTGTGAATGTATAATCGAACCTAATAGTCGATTTTTAAACCAAGCATAATGATGATTGGTATGATAGCAAATGGAATGAATGTTACTTACAAATGAAACAAGTTAGTGACTTTCTATTAAGTTATATCTTGTTACCTAATAAATGTGTGCCAAGTAAGAAATTTGTAGTTTAAATGACAAGAAAACTTTGAAAGGCAAAAGAGTGAAAACTACATAATGCTAATTATATAAAAGTTCCATCGTTACAATTCACGGTAGATGAGAAAAAGTGCTCATGTACAAAACAGGGTCGAAATATTACGAGCATTGAAGTGGTAGTCTCTCTAGTTATAAACACGAAGGAATGTGGTTGCATCAAACTGGTGAACAAAATCAAGTTGCATGTGAATTGTAATAATGCCCAATGAAGTACGTCCCAACCTAAAACCTTAAAAAATCGTAATAAACAACTAAACAATAAATGTATATCCAAACGAGGAGTCGAACGAAACCTAAACAATTATGACAATATTTACTAGTAAAACTGGAACCCTTATAAAATTCTATATAGGATTCCAATGTTAAGAAACTAGATAAAATCCATTGGACACACGTATGTAAAACTAAAATTGTTCTTTAAACGTATATAATAAATACTAAAGCGGACAATACAACTAACTAATGTGAAAGTGAATCAACTTCAGAAATAATTTGTTGATGACTTACATTAAAAAAAAGGAGTTAAAAATAATTCATCACATATCCAAATGTTTACAAATGTTCTATTGTTTTTTTTAATTAATTATATTCTCATATTAATAATAAATACTTTAAAAAATAGGGAAAAAATAAAAAGAAATTCGATTGATGAGTCGATATAAATCTCTTACCCGATATGTTTGATATATTAACATAACATTGTATTAAACAAATAATACTAAAGAATTGGGAATTTTAAAATATTTAATTCAATACTAATAACAATATCACCTTTTGGTTTTTTAATGTGATCTTCACACTAAAAATATTTGTTAACCACTACTTCTCATTTGTATTTTAGTAAAAAATATATTTCATTTTTTTCTTTTTATTGTTAAATTACATTAAATTTTCATTTCTCGATATATATTAAATTTTACATCCTGCAACATTGAATTGGTATAGGACCAATATATATATACACATCAAATAGCTAAAATAAAAATCTAGCATTAATTAGAGAGAGAGAGAGCATTGTTGGAAATATCTATATATATATAATATTTATATTATATATAAATACAACATATAGTGTATATATATGGAAATTAATTAAAGTATAATATATAAAGTAAAAAACTATTAATATATATATATATATATGGAAATTTGATTAAAGTAAAAAATTTAGCATTAAATTGATAATAATAACTTTAATGTTTTATAGTTGTATATAAGGACTTACTAGCAAAAAGTTTAATAACCCTTTATACTATTTCCTACCATTTAACTCTATATATCAAAAGTTGTTAATATAGTTTTACGGGGGAAAATGAATTTCTATCTCAAAGGATGGAAACAATTTTCTACAACTTTCTCATGTTCATGGCACTTTGTCAAACAAGAATATCTACAACATTAAAGATGTTGCTTTGACGAAATGCCATGAACATTGAGGATGTGGTAGATAAATTTCATGTTGCTCCATTTATGTAGTCTAAACGTAGGTTGTTTGTGTATCCATCAACACCATTCTTTGTTCTTTCCAATATATCATCTCTTTACTCTCTTACTCTTCTCCCTCCCTCTCACTCACTCTATTTATTTTTTAGTGTTTACATTTTTCAATTCCTCGTGCACATACAAATATGCATTTGAGATGTTTTTTAAGGAACAATAAAATGCACATTTTGATGTAGCTTTCTTAAAAAGGAAAAGAAACAAATTAATTTCATCTTGTACAAGTAGCAAAGAAAAAGTAGAGTAAATTTGAAAAATCACTCGTACTTATGGAATATGTTGTCGCTTTCTCTCCTCAATTTGAATACAATATCTTTTGTGCTCTTTGTATACGATTAGACGACGTATTATTGTAATACGGGTGACTCATTGATTTTAAAATAAATAAATAAATGATTTATATATTCTTTGTTAATGTTCAGAACGATTGTTTTATATTAAGTTTTATTTGAACTTAAATTATGTTCACACCATTATACACATTATCCGCCCACTGAGCGATTTTGCTCAGCCGAGGTGTTGTCTGTTTCCTCGGCACGTTTAGGTTCCACTGCACGGACGGGTTGAATGATCGAGATATCCCTGTGATTAAAAAAAATACCAAGATCAACTTTTGTATATCGGGTTTGTATAATCTTTTGTGATTAGTTCAAACGATAATACTTTGGGTTTGTAATTATGTTCAAGTTTCGTTTTAAATTAAGTGTTATTTTGGGGAGCTTAGTACAACTCTGAATTGGGGTGTTTTAGAGTTTCGATTCGGTTACCGGACTATAAACCTCGCGGGGCGGGGGTGTTACAAAAAAAATCTCATTGAAGATGATTGCTTTGAATGAAATTCTATGGACGTCGAGGATGTGGTAGATAAATTTCATCTAGTTCCACTTATGTAATAATCATGTCTAAACACATGTTTTATGTGTCTCCATGGGCACCATCATTTTTCTTTCGCACATATCATCTCTTTACTCACTTACTCTTCTCCCTCTCTCTCACTTCTTTATTTTCTTAGTGTTTACATTTATAATTAACTCATATGCTTACAAATATGCATTTGAGATGTTTTTTAAGGGATAGAAAATGCACATTTGAAAGTGGGTACCTAAAAAAGGATCTGAAACAAAATAATTTCATCTCGAATAAATAACAAGTAGTGAAATTTCTCTCACGGAAGTTACATAATCAACTATTCTTAAAAGCAAACATTTTCTCATGCACAAACAATGCGACTTGTTTTTTTTCCATTATTTTGTCATGTTTCTCTTCTTTTTGTCTTTTTTTTATGGTAAATTGAAACTATCAAAAAGTTTGATGGATCGATCATTCGTATTGAATATGTTGTCAACTTTCTCTCTTCAATTTAAATGTGTCATGTCCTTTTTGTATATGTTCAATCTTTAGTGTTGGAGATTTTGTTGGAGGTATTATCTCATTATTCTTCCTTTACTTCCTCCCTTATTTATTAACTAATTATCCGTTTCAAATATTAAAGAAAGAAAAACCTAACAACAAAAAGTAGATGATGAAGGGAGAGATTGTTCTTAATCACAGTCCTAATGGAAGATGATTGAGAAGTTTTGGAGGGTAACAATTGTAAGATTCATGGTGGCACCAAATTGAAACCGTAGATGAATAATGAATAAATTCCATCCTTCTAAGCCTAAATAAATAAACATGGATTCAAATACGAATACATCTTGATTTCCTCATATTTTTATCGATATGTAGATTATAAAACATCATAAGTTCGTTTATACCTCTAAACCATATATTCTCATGTTCACCAAATCCGAAATTTATATTTATATTAATTGAAATGGTAATTATTCATGATTTATAATTACGGTAATTTCATCATAACAATTGTTATTTCAATTGAATCGCGACATAAAATAATGATCTTTTTACATCTCTATTTACATATTTTCTAATCATCTTATTTTCTAAAATTAAATTCAATTCTCATCTATTTTTATTTCATTAAACGGCTAAAAAACTTTATAATCTCATCTAGTTGCTTATGGTGCATCCCTTTACCATGACAATAGTTTTTTTCCTCATCAGAAACTCAATTTTAAGATTTGGTTTACAATAATCATCATTTTAAAATGTTTGAAGCAGTTTTGGATATTCATTGTGAAACACCCTCGGTAAATTTAAACATGAATTTAAACGAGCAATAGATATCTATATAAATAATATCACCCACAAATGTGGAAATTGTAAAGCATTTACAACAAATGATTTAGGATGATAAACATCAACCTACGAATCTAAGCTAATCTAAGTTTGGATTATGGATGGGTGTCTCTATCATCACCAAAAGAATATTACCTTCGAGTAACGCCTACTCTCAAAAGCTATTGATCTCAAAAATACCTAAGATGACAATTATTCACTCTGCTCAAGCCTTAGAAGCTCCACCGCTAAGAGAAACCGATATACATGTCATTTGAGGAAAAGTGTTAGGCTTAATGCCTATTGGATTCAAACAATAGTAAAATGAGGCTATAAAGCATTAAAATCGAAAGCATAGTTTTAATAAGATCATATCACATGTTTCAAACCTCTTTTATCCTTCGAATGACACAAATTTAATAAAATGTTGGGGAAGACCCGATTTACCATTGACAGTGGCGGAACTCAAAAATAAGTCACATCAGAATGTTATAGAGCTTCTATTAAAGTAACATTGGTCATCGAATTCAACCACCCACGGTCTATTGTTCGAATCCCCCAATGAACTAAGAAATACTCATTCACTAGAAATATAGTGTCACGGGTCACACGATCATCGAGTTCAACGACCCACGGTCTATAGTTCGAGTCCCCCCGGTGATATAGCTCTCGTGTCTAGCCAAGGTGCGGGGATAACTATCCCATTTCATTAATAAGTCTAATTCTTATGCCTATGGATCCATTAAATTATATTCCAATATTTTGACACTCCAAGATGTACCAAAATACACTCAACATAAATAAAGACTTGTCCATATAATCCATCAAATGAACAAACTCATATTTTGTTAACATAAATTTGGCCATCATCCGTAAATTCCCAAAAGCTCAACCAAATAGAAGAAATTATCGTTTATGTATGAAAAAACCAATTTCTGTAACATATCTTCGTAATACCCAAAAATAATCAAAAACTAGTTTTAACCTAGTTTTCCCAAAATTGATCAAATCAAGACTAATATGATAAAAACCTTGAGGAAACATTGAAATAGCATTAAAACATGTATATGGTGTAGAAGATTTGTAGAATGAACTCATAATACTAGGTTTTGGCAAGATCTAGAAACCACCAAACGCTAGCAAGGAGAATGATACAAGAGTTTTCCCAATACATGAGTTCCTTATTCTTAAATGCTAGCAAACCCTAGATAAAGGGCTATGGAGGATCTTGGTTTTCTTCAACTTGGATTAAATGAGGAGTGAGGAATGGTAGGTGAAAATCGCTCTAAATGCATAGAGAAATCAAGCCTTGATCTGATTTGTAAATTAAATGATCTCAAAATTGGTCCAATGAATTTATAACAACAAACAACCCGAACGTGACATTGCCAGGTCACAGTGACACTTGTCACTATTATAGGCATAGTCTCTCGTGTTGTACAAAGAGTATCCCTTGGGCGGCGATTGTGACACGCGACAGTGTCCCTAGCAAGATCTCCTGACAATGTCGCCCGAGATTTATCAAAGGGTCTTGCCTTCTTGCGATTTTGCCACCAACGACATTGACAGTCTCATAGTCGTCGAGCATAGTCGATCCACAACACCCGAAATGTTACCGACACACTTAAGGATCAAAAGCATAACATTCTAAATACCACACCCATAAATTATAAATTAAAATTAAAATTAAAATTAAAAACTATGAAACTTATACTTTCCGAAAATTACGAGTGTTACACATTGCCTTCGCAAACATGAGCACATATGTTGAACAATTAGGATTAACAATCTTTATCATCACAATTTTAAATATTCATTGCGTTCGCAAACATAAAGGCTTCACTTGATTTTCCTTCTTTAGAAAGTTCGGTCAAACCACTTTAATGAGACCAACACAAACACACACATGCTTTTCAATGAATGCCATTATTTTTAGTTCTACGTCGATGGTAGAGTTCATTCTTTATTTCCTCTAAACTCTACGCCTTAATCATACAAAAGCATTCATTCATATGCAATAAAATTAATCATAACATAAAAATTTTTGAAGACGTCTGTTGAGAGTTTGTCAATTCAACACTTCAAAATATGCTAATACAAAACTATACATAACAATCAATAATGAGGGGCAACAGCAAACCTAAGCCATAAGCTGTAAATGAATCGACAATGTCATTAATACTCAAAGCCTAATAAAATCCAAGATCTGCAATTTACGTGAAGATCTTGACCGAAAAATCTTGATTTGGCTACACCAATTAAACAACTTAAAGCGTTAATTCCTTACAGAACACTAGACATAAGATCTCAAAATAATTGATCATATAAAAGTTACAAAAGCAAATTGACCATGAAAACACTTTGTGTAATTTTGGATTTTGAGACAAGATATACGAGGAGAATGATGTTCAACAATCAATGGATCATCAAGTCTGAAGGAAACCACCCAAAATGAATAAAATTGTAATAGATACATGATGACACACTGTGGAAACATACAATTTTTATAACTAAATAAATGAGAAAATAGTTAATTAATATTCTTAATGTTAATTCTTGTGAATTTATCCTCGATCGTAATAGTCGATTTTAAAACCAAGCATAATGATGATTGGTATGATACCAAATGGAATGAATGTTACTTACAAATGAAACAAGTTAGTGACTTTCTATTAAGTTATATCTTGTTACCTAATAAATGTATGCCAAGTAAGAAATTTGTAGTTTAAATGACAAGAAAATTTTGAAAGGCAAAAGAGTGAAAACAACATAATGCTAATTAAATAAAAGTTCCATCGTTACAATTCACGGTAGATGAGAAAAAGTGCTAATGTACAAAACGCGGTCGAAATATTACGAGCATTGAAGTGGTAGTCTCTCTAGTTATTAACACGAAGGAATGTGCTTGCATCGTTATAAAACTGGTGTACAAAGTCAAGTTGCATGTGAATTGTAATAATGCCCAATGAAGTACGTCCCAACCTAAAACCTTCAAAAAACGTAATAAACAACTAAACAATAAATGTACATCCAAACGAGGAGTCGAATGAAACCTAAACAATTATGACAATATTTACTAGTAAAACTGGAACCCTAATAAAATCCTATACAGGATTCCAATGTTAAGAAACTAGATAAAATCCATTGGACACACGTATGTAAAACTAAAATTGTTTTTTAAACGTATATAATAAATACTAAAGCGGATATAGAACTGACTAATGTGAAAGTGAATCAACTTTAGAAATAATTTGTTGATGAGTTACATTAAAAAAAAAGGAGTTAAAAATCATTCATGACATATCCAAATGTTTACAAATGTTCTATTTTTTTTTTTTGATTAATTATATTCTCATATTAATAATAAATACTTTGAAAAATAGGGGAAAATAAAAAGAAATTCGATTGATGAGTAAATATAAATCTCTTACCCGATATGTTTGATATATTAACATAACATTGTATTAAACAAATAATACTAAAGAATTGGTAATTTTAAAATATTTAATTCAATACTAATAACAATATCACCTTTTGGTTTTTTAATGTGATCTTCACACTAAAAATATTTGTTAACCACTACTTCTCATTTGTATTTTAGTAAAAAATATATTTCATTTTTTTCTTTTTATTGTTAAGTTACATTAATTTTTCATTTCTCGATATATATTAAATTTTTCATCCTGCTATATTGAATTGGTATAGGACCAATTTATATATATACACATCAAATAGCTAAAATAAAAATCTAGCATTAATTAGAGAGAGAGAGAGAGAGCATTGTTGGAATATATATATATATATATATATATAATATTTATATGATATATAAAAACAATATATAGTGTGTATATATATATATGGAAATTAATTAAAGTATAATATATAAAGTAAAAGAGTATTAATATATATATATGTATATATATATATATAGAAATTTGATTAAAGTAAAAAATTTAGCATTAAATTGATACTAATAACTTTAATGGTTTATAGTTGTATATAAGGACTTACTAGCAAAAAGTTTAATAACCCTTTATACTATTTCCTCACCATTTAACTCTATACATCAAAAGTTGTTAAGATAGTTTTACGGGGGAAAATGAATTTCTAACTCAAAGGATGGAAACAATTTGCTACAACTTTCTCATGTTCATGGCATTTCGTCAAACAAGAATATCTACAACATTAAAGATGTTGCTTTGACGAAATGCCATGAACATTGAGGATGTGGTAGATAAATTTCATGTTGCTCCATTTATGTAGTCTAAACGTAGGTTGTTTGTGTATCCATCAACACCATTCTTTGTTCTTTCCAATATATCATCTCTTTACTCTCTTACTCTTCTCCGTCTCACTCACTCTATTTATTTTTTAGTGTTTACATTTTTTAATTCCTCGTGTACATACAAATATGCATTTGAGATGTTTTTATGGGACAATAAAATGCACATTTTGATGTAGCTTCCTTAAAAAGGAACCGAAACAAATTAATTTCATCTTGTACAAGTAGCAAAGAAAAAGTAGAGTATATTTGAAAAATCACTCGTACTTATTGAATATGTTGTCGCTTTCTATCCTCAATTTGAATAAAATATCTTTTGTCTCTTTGTATATGTTCTATCCAATACATCTTGAATTCCTCGTGTTTTATCAATATGTTGACTTTAAATCGTCATAAGGCGGTTTGTACCTCTAAACGTTATATTCTCATGTTCACCGAATCCGAAATTTAGAGCTATACTAATGTAAATGGTAATTACTCACGATTTCTAATTATGGTAATTTCATCATACCAATTGTTATTTTGATAAAACTGTGACATAAACTAATGATCATATTACAACTTTATTTACATATTTCCTAATCATCTTATTTTCTTATATTCAAAGACAAATCTCATATACTTTTATTTGATAGTCGAATAATATATATCCCCATTGCAAGTATTATTACACTTTAAACTTAAACCGACTAAAAGTTTTATAATTATTTTGTTTCGTCTAAAACGTTGTATTTTTCTATGATTTCGTCAATTTTTTCGTCATAATAGTATACTTATATTGAACACCGCCAACACATTAATGTTTTGATCATATTTCGTCCCAAAGAACTTATGTAAGCTTCTCGTCAAAAATGTAATATTTCATCCTCTAGGCACTTACACTACGACTTGTTCTTTTCTTTATTTCATCTTATTTATTTTTATTTTGTCTCTTTTTATTATTTGATAATTTGAATAAATAGCAACGTTTAATGCGAGAACCTTGAAAATGTATTGATATAAACGTTGTAAGTATTACTATATCAATTCAAATCCAATAGGTCTTGTCCTTTTGGCATATGTTCAAGCTTTATTTCGGAGATTTTGTTTTAGGCGCTATCTCGGTCTTTTTTCTTTATAGTTAATCAGTTTTTGGTTTTTATTTACAATTTGTTATCTAATAGTTATTTGTAAACTTGGGATAACTGTTTGATCTAACTAGGCGTTAAGTCTAACACTTCTTCTTATTGACATGTAGAACATGTCATAGTGGTGTCAAACCCAAGAGCCAGTGATCTACAGATTGGAGTACCATTTAGAGGCACAAGTGAGATAGCATTGTTGAGAGCTCTTATATTTTTGGAGATAACAAACTTGATGATTGTTGTAAACCGTGACTTAATCTAGTCCTAATAGGATTGGATAGACATCTAAATCTGATGTTGAAACTTTGTAATTGCTATCTTATAATGCAATATGTTGTGAAAGTACTTCTATTTTGGTACTTAAATGCCGGTTTTTACATATTTTTAAATCATTGGTATTTCCAACATTTAGAAGATTTATAAAAAACTGCAAAATAAAATATTATAAAAATAGAAAGATTTTCAATCAATTATTGATTTATACTTAATGTTCTTATAATTGTATTCTTGAAAATCTTCCCGTTCTGAACCCCTGACTTAAGCGATTGGCCTAGAGGTCCTTACTCTAATGTATCTTTAGCCAATTTTGTGCTAACAAAAAACAAAATTGTTCTATTTTGCAACATCTTGATTTTTTATTAAATGAATACAAAATAATCTTCTTATTTATGTGGTTTGTTTTTTAAAGTTGATGTAAAAACAACAAATTAGATAATTATTAATGAATAAAAATGATGTTATAAATAACATCTTTCAACAAAGCACAAGTATGTGCAACTAAAATTATTCTTTGAAAATATATAATTAATACTAAATTCGATAATACAAATAAAAGTGAAATGAACAAACTTTAGTTATATTTTATTGATAAGAGTTGAACTAAAATAAGGAAGTTAGAAATTGGTTATTTTTCATTAATTATGTAAATATTTAACAATAACTATATATAACTTCACAAAATGAAAGGAAAAAAAAAACAGTTGGGTTGACGAATCATATAAATCTCTTACACAATATGTTTGATATATATTAAAACATATGAATGTAAAAATCTTAAAAACCATATATTAAAAGGGCCAATAAAAATCACTTATAATTCAATTTTACAAAAATTATTGCATATGCTACAATCTTCTATTTGATTTTTATAAATTAACTAATAACCAAATTGTAATACACGGTTTTGAAAACGTATAATTATTCTTACGTGAATTGAACTGTAACAATTGTCAACTCTTTAGGTTATTTGTGTTATTATATATTAAGTGGTGAAAAAGGGGAAATAAGTAAATTGGAGGATTTCATTTAAAAATTTTGGCATAAAAGGGCCGAAAAACCTAGGCAGCCTCTGGAATTACCTCAGTGTGTGTGTGCGGCGCAGTGGAAAGAGCATAGGATCGATTGAAGCTTCTCGAGAGTCTGAAATTTGGGAAATCAGTGCATCTAGTGTGATTATTCTTCAAGAGGTAAGCATTTAACCTAATAGCCTTGAAACTCTATCCTTGTCTTTTATAGATTTGGTTATGAAATAGTTTTGAGAAGATTGTGAAAGTTTATCGAGACTGGGTTGAGGGTCTGGGGAGTTAATGCTTGGGATTAGAGTCACGGTTTATTATTTGAAACCTTGTGTTTTTATTGTAACCAAATTAGGGAAGGCACTATTGGTTGTGATCGATTTTTGAACAACGTCGAGGGGGATGTCTGGGAAGGGTTGCGAACGCCCTAGTTTATGCGGACTAAGATGGCCCGATATCCCTTCGACCGGGGTGTCTGGTATGCTTGTCACCCGGAAGTCGTCGACCGGGGTCACCCGGAAGTCGTCGACCGGGGTCACCCGGAAGTCGTCGACCGGGGTCACCCGGGAAGACATCGACCGGGACCGCCTGGGACCGGAGGGGACTGTGGGGATGTAGTATGATCGAACCCATAACTTTCTGCATGCTTACTTTTAACCGAACCTTGAACTAGAAATCTTGTAGGGTTAGGAACGAGTAATATAATTTCTTTATTAAATTGGAATGTAGGAGTTCGTTCTATTTGGTACTAGTGTTCGCGTGTGCCGAATTCCAACCAACAGGTGAGTTCCCTTACTTTCGAAATATGTAGCTATCTTTGAACTGGAGATGGTTTCACTTTACATTGTCCACTAAATTTATGGTTAATATTTGATAAATCATATTCTTGGATATCACGGTAAGTGGTCGCTAAATGGAGCTTTGTTTCATTTTATTTTATTTCACATGTGCATACGAAATGTATGTTGACATGACAATGTGAATGGGTGATTGGCCATGGCTACCTATAACCATCGGGGATAGTTGAACCGTGTGTTTGGAATTTGTTTCCCTATACACGGGAATGGCATCGACTAGGGGGCTGTATGGGCATCTACTGGGGGACCGAGGACGAGTAGTCCTGATTCGTGAGGATGGAATTCGGCGTGGATTTAGTCAGTTCTTGTGACTTACAGTTTGTGAGATTAATCTTGTTAAATTGTACATGTTTTCCGTTTACTATAAAAAGGAACGAGGTTGGGAATTCACTAGACCTTCTAGTCTAACCCTCGTTTCCACTTTTCTTAAAACCTATTTTCAGGTAACAGGGTTGCTTCTAGATCTTCTAAAGGGAAGGAGAAATGTTAGAATCTAATGTTGGAGAGGAGACCTTAGTAGCGGCATAGACAAAATTGTATTGTTAGTTTCTCGGTTGTAATAGAGATGATGTTTGGACTCTGTTAATTCTTCCTTTTACCAAATTTTGTAATGGGACCCGATTTTTGAAGTTTACTCTGATGTAAATGGTTATGTTATATTTTTGGGTTGTTACATGAACCGCAATAACAAATAGCAACCAAAGATAGTTAAGGGGTTAAAATTGTCAATTAACCAAACTATCTAATTATAATTATAAAAGTAAAAAAAAATCCATCATAAGAGTAAATTACATTTCATCGTGGTTGTATGTACACCGCCGTTTCTCTCTTCTAGAACTCACCATCTCTCTAAACCATCTCTCAATCCGTTGAAGTGATCGAAGAAACAATTACATATTCGGAATTTACTCTTCAAGTACTTCTTAGAGTTATAAATTTCTTCTTAAGTTATTTAAGTTGGTAGGTTAGGGTAGTTGAAGTTGGTTGGTAAATTATGATGTGTTATTGCAAAGTTATAATCGAATACATGTTTAGGAATGTTTGTTTTGGTCAAAGTTGAAAAAAGGCAAAGTTTATAATCAAATTGATGATATTGTTGTTATACGGTAAATTGTATACCAAGTGTTCAGTTTAATGTCTAAGAGAATAAAGTTTTGTGATTATGTTTACCATAATAATAACCGTTGAGTTTTATATTATGGGAGTAATAATAATTCGTGGTTTAAATAGGCAATCGAACGAGTTAAACTTCGTCGTAAGTCTCGGTTGATCGCGTGTTACATCTCAATTTCGTTAAGGTGTGGATTTCATTTCTTTTGAATCGTGGGCAACTATTTGTTATAGTTGACCCTTCCTAAAGGTGGTTCACCGACTTGTGATAGATCAATTTAACATAATCAACGAAATGTGTACATACACACACATACACATTGATTTTGGTTTGAATCTTATGTTTGAACATTTTCGTGTTTTGTTTTCTCATACTGAGGTTGATTTATGAATCATTTGTTGAACCTTTTAGCTTTTTATTAAAATATATCTCATATGAAATTGTTTACGAAACTTGTGAACTATATTGAATTTGATTTTTATGAACGCTATTCGGGTAAGTGGGATATATTTGGTTTTCGTTGTTTTTAGAACAACCCAATAAATAGGCAAATTATTTGGGATGCCTTCTAGGGCGGCTTTGTTGTCATGACATCCTGCAGCCAGAGTTAAGCACATTAGAGGCTTACGTGAACCCACTATGGGGACTAGGATGACTTTGTTGGCTCCAGGACGGATGGATCAATCCTAGAACTTTTACCCACAGAACATGTGACCGTGGTTAAATTTACGGGGGATTCGAGTGTGTGTGCCCGCACACTAACCCAATAGTTTGTGTGGTTTGGCCACCCCACGAACACAACATGAATTGACGGACTATATTGATATTACGTTTTGAAGTTAAAGTATGAAACATTCCTGAAATTATTGTCTTTGAATACTACTGAACATCTCTTTTGAACTTAATGAACTATGAATTTCATTTTCATGGATTTTCTTCGAACTGAATTTTTTGAAGTCTTCCGCTTTGTTATCGACATGTTTATTGTTATTTCCGAACTTATATTACAATCCATTCACTGAGCTTTGTGCTCAGCCATGTTTTTTTTTACACGTCAGGTTCGAAGTGACGCTTACAGGGACGAGACTTCAGATTGGGCGTGAAATTTTGGAGTTCTTAGACTCGCATTATCATATAAACGCTCTAAGTTTATTAACACTTTTTGAAGTGTAATATTTTGGACTATAATATATGTTTAGATTTATTAGTAGCTCTGATTTAGTTGTGTAATTGTATTAAGTTCCGATCGTGACATCACCCGTTTCGGACCACGGGGACGGGGGATGTTACACAAATGATAAACAAATTCAAATTAAATAGAGCATATTCATTAACCTAAACATGATATTCTTGTAAAATGAACAAATATGTTATTAAAACTAAAATAAGTTATGTTATTATAATAAAACTTTGAATTAAACAAATTATACCAAAAAATTGAGAAAATTAAAATATTTAATTTGACACCAATATTGACAAACTTTTTTGGTATTTTTACACGATCTTCAAATTTGCATGATTTGTTCAACCGACCCTTCTAAGTTCTATTTTATTATAAAATAAATTTCCTCTTTTTCTTTTTTATTCATAAATTGCAATTAACTTTCCATTTCTCAAAAAAAAAATATATATATATATATATTAGAATTTTACATCCCGCTAAATTGCATGGTACATAAACAATATATATGCATATATATATATATATATAGAGAGAGAGAGAGAGAGTCAGATTCATACGACAACACTAATCAAAGAATAGAATATGAAACGATCGAATCACGTATAATTTTCACTAAAAATCACATGTGATTCACGTCGACACGCGGCTTCATGTCCACGTCAATGTAATATAATATAAGATTTTGATGGTTCTCCTGTTCTTTTAAATAGGTACCGTTCTCATTTGTTCTTCTCTCTCTCTCTCCCTATATATATATATAGTCACAAAATAATTAAAATATAAACGATCTTGAAGCTTGGTGGTTTTATTACATGAGATTTTAATTGATATGATTTACACTTAGAGACCATTTACCGGGGTACACGATT
The DNA here is from genome assembly GCA_954870635.1 of Arctium minus. NCBI lineage: Eukaryota > Viridiplantae > Streptophyta > Magnoliopsida > Asterales > Asteraceae > Arctium > Arctium minus. The sequence goes on from OX941095.1 coordinate 38,078,455, forward strand.
ACCAAGTCATATTACCTCATCGGATGAATTTGGCTAGGACACAATAAGAGAGAATGTGAGGACTGAAAGTCTTATCCGGTGAGGGTGACGACTCTTACTATGTTTAGCATTTACCGGGTAAATTGTTGCATACGATGTCGTTTTCACTAAAATCTTACCGAATAAGTAAGTGATAATATTGAATTTTACGGGTAAGCACTTACCGGTTAAAATCGATGCTATCACTTATCTTATCGGGTAGGATTTTAGTCCATTAAAACGGTACCGTAAGCAAAAATTTACCCGGTAAGCACTAACCGGGTAAAAGCCGTCACCCTCACTTACCGGGTAACTCTCGACTATTGTTGTCGCTCTTACCGAGTAATATTATTGGTCATTGACATATTCATCAGTTAATGTAATGTAACTTAGTAAGCTTCTTAAGCACTTACACGAATAAGTGTTTCGTAAACGGCCCCACAGTCTTTGCATATTTTTACATTTCAAATAAATGAAAGTTAGGAAACGGGGTTAGAATTCCTCTTCAAAACATATTTTCTCGTGGCACCAAATTGAAACCGTAGATGAATAATAAATAAATCCCATCCTTCTAAGCCTAAATAAATAAACGTGGATTCAAATACGAATACATCTTGATTTCCTCATATTTTTATCGATATGTAGACTATAAAACATCACAAGTTCGTTTATACCTCTAAACCATACATTCTCATGTTCACCAAATCCGAAATTTAGATTTATATTAATAGAAATGGTAATTATTCATGATTTATAATTACGGTAATTTCATCATAACAATTGTTATTTCAATTGAATCGCGACACAAAATAATGATCTTTTTACATCTCTATGTACATATTTTCTAATCATCTCATTTTCTAAAATTAATTCAATTCTCATCTATTTTTATTTCATTAAACGGCTAAAAAACTTTATAATCTCATCTACTTGCTTATGGTGCATCCCTTTACCATGACAATAGGTTTTTTCCTCATCAGAAACTCAATTTTAAGATTTGGTTTACAATAATCATCATTTTAAAATGTTTGAAACAGTTTTGGATATTCATTGTGAAACACCCCTGGGTAAATTTAAACATGAATTTAAACGAGTAATAGATATCTATATAAATAATATCACCCACAAATGTGGAAACTGTAAAGCATTTACAAAAAATGATTTAGGATGATAAACAACAACCTACGAATCTAAGCTAATCTAAGTTGTGATTATGGATGGGTGTCTCTATCATCACCAAATTAATATTATCTTCGAGTAACGCAAACTCTCAAAAGCTATCGGTCCCAAAAATACCTAAGATGACAATTAGTCACTCTGCTTAAGCCTTAGAAGTTCCACCGCTAAGAGAAACCGATATACATGTCATTTGAGAAAAAAGTGTTAGGCTTAATGACTATTGGATTCAAACAATATTAAATGAGGCTATAAAGCATTAAAACTGAAAGCACAGTTTTAATAAGATCATATCACATGTTTCAAACCTATTTTATCCTTGGAAGGACACAAATTTAATAAAATGTTGGGGGAGACCCGATTTACCATTGACAGTGGCGGAACACAAAAATAAGTCACATCACAATGTTATAGAGCTTCTATTAAAGTAACATTGGTCATCGAATTCAACCACCCACGGTCTATTGTTCGAATCCCCCAATAATCTAAGAAATACTCATTCACTAGAAATATAGTGTCACGGGTCACACGATCATCGAGTTCAATGACCCACGGTCTATAGTTCGAGTCCCCCTGGTGATATAGCTCTCGTGTCTAGCCAAGGTGCGGGGATAACTATCCCATTTCATTAATAAGGCTAATTCTTATGCCTATGGATCCATTAAATTATATTCCAATATTTTGACACTCCAAGATGTACCAAAATACACTCAACATAAATAAAGACTTGTCCATATAATCCATCAAATGAACAAACTCATATTTTGTTAACATAAATTTGGCCATCATCCGTAAATTCCCAAAAGCTCAACCAAATAGAAGAAATTATCGTTTATGTATGAAAAAACCAATTTCCGTAACATATCATCGTAATACCCAAAAATCATTAAAAACTAGTTTTCACCTAGTTTTCCCAAAATTGATCAAATCAAGACTAATATGATAAAAACCTTGAGGAAACAATGAAATAGCTTTATAACATGTATATGGTGTAGAAGATTTGGAGAATGAACTCATAATACTAGGTTTTGGCAAGATCTAGAAACCACCAAACCCTAGCAAGGAGAATGATACAAGAGTTTTCCCAATACATGAGTTTATTCTTCTTAAATGCTAGCAAACCCTAGATAAAGGGCTATGGAGGATTTTGGTTTTCTTCAACTTGGATTAAATGAGGAGTGAGGAATGGTAGGTGAAAATCTCTCTAAATGCATAGAGAAATCAAGCCTTGATCTTATTTGTAAATTAAATGATCTCAAAATTGGTTTTCCTTCTTTAGAAAGTTCGGTCAAACCACTTTAATGAGACCAACACACACATGCTTTTCACTGAATGCCATTACTTTTAGTTCTACGTCGATGGTAGGGTTCATTCTTCATTTCCTCTAAACTCTACGCCTTAATCATACAAAAGCATTCATTTATATGCAATAAAATTAATCATAACATAAAAATTTTCGAAGACGTCTGTTGAGAGTTTGTCAATTCAACACTTCAAAATATGCTAATACAAAACTATACATAACGATCAATAATGAGGGGCAACAGCAAACCTAAGCCATAAGGTGTAAATGCATCGACAATGTCATTAATACTCAAAGTCATTACTTTTAGTTCTACGTCGATGGTAGGGTTCATTCTTCATTTCCTCTAAACTCTACGCCTTAATCATACAAAAGCATTCATTCATATGCAATAAAATTAATCATAACATAAAAATTTCCGAAGAAGTCTGTTGAGAGTTTGTCAATTCAACACATCAAAAAATGCTAATACAAAACTATACATAACGATCAATAATGAGGGGTAGCAGCAAACCTAAGCCATAAGTTGTAAATGCATAGACAATGTCATTAATAATCAAAGCCTAATAAAATCAAAGATCTGCAATTTACGTGAAGATCTTGACCGAAAATTCTTGATTTGGCTACACCAATTAAACAACTTCTTAAAGCGTTAATTCCTTACAGAACACTAGACATAAGATCTCAAAATAATTGATCATATAAAAGTTACAAAATCAAATTGACCCTGAAAACACTTTGTGTAGTTTTGGATTTTGAGATAAGATCTACGAGGAGAATGATGTTCAACAATCACTCGATCATCAAGTCTGAAGGAAACCACCCAAAATGAGTAAAATTGTAATAGATACATGATGACACACTGTGGAAACATACAACAATTTTTATAACTAAATAAATGAGAAAATAGTTAAATATTCTTTATGTTAATTCTTGTGAATTTATCCTCGAACCTAATAGTCGATTTTTAAACCAAGCATAATGATGATTGGTATGATACCAAATGGAATGAATGTTACTTACAAATGAAACAAGTTAGTGACTTTCTATTAAGTTATATCTTGTTACCTAATAAATGTGTGCCAAGTAAGAAATTTGTAGTTTAAATGACAAGAAAACTTTGAAAGGCAAAAGAGTGAAAACTACATAATGCTAATTATATAAAAGTTCCATCGTTACAATTCACGGTAGATGAGAAAAAGTGCTCATGTACAAAACAGGGTCGAAATATTACGAGCATTGAAGTGGTAGTCTCTCAAGTTATTAACATGAAGGAATGTGCTTGCATCGTTATAAAACTGGTGAACAAAATCAAGTCGCATGTGAATTGTAATAATGCCCAATGAAGTACGTCCCAACCTAAAACCTTCAAAAATCGTAATAAACAACTAAACAATAAATGTATATCCAAACAAGGAGTCGAACGAAACCTAAACAGTTATGACAATATTTACCAGTTGAACCCTGATAAAATTATCCTATATAGGATTCCAATGTTAAGAAACTAGATAAAATCCATTGGACACACGTATGTAAACCTAAAATTGTTCTTTAAACGTATATAATAAATACTAAAGCGGACAATACAACTAACTAATGTGAAAGTGAAACAACTTTAGAAATAATTTGTTGATGAGTTACATTAAAAAAGAGAGTTAAAAATCGTTCATGACATATCCAAATGTTTACAATTGTTCTATTTTTTTTGATTAATTATATTCTCATATTAATAATAAATACTTTAAAAAATAGGGAAAAATAAAAAAATAAAAAGAAATTCGATTGATGAGTCAATATAAATCTCTTACCCGATATGTTTGATATATTAACATAACATTGTATTAAACAAATAATACTAAAGAATTGGGAATTTTAAAATATTTAATTCAATACTAATAACAATATCACCTTTTGGTTTTTTAATGTGATCTTCACACTAAAAATATTTGTTAACCACTACTTCTAATTTGTATTTTATTAAAAAATATATTTCATTTTTTTTCTTTTTATTGTTAAGTTACATTAGTTTTTCATTTCTTAATATATATTAAATTTTTCATCCTGCTATATTGAATTGGTATAGGACCAATATATATATACACATCAAATAGCTAAAATAAAAATCTAGCATTAATTAGAGAGAGAGAGAGAGCATTGTTGGGAATATCTATATTTATATCTATATATAATATTTATATAATATATAAATACAATATATAGTATATATATATATGGAAATTTGATTATAGTAAAAAAATTTAGCATTAAATTGATACTAATAACTTTAATGTTTTATAGTTGTATATGAGGACTTACTAGAAAAAAGATTAATAACCCTTGATAATATTTCCTCACCATTTAACTCTATATATCAAAAGTTGTTAAGATAGATTTACGGGGGAAAATGAATTTCTAACTCAAAGGATGGAAACAATTTGCTACAACTTTCTCATGTTCATGCCATTTCGTCAAACAAGAATATCTACAACATTAAAGATGTTGCTTTGACGAAATGCCATGAACATTGAGGATGTGGTAGATAAATTTTCATGTTGCTCCATTTATGTAGTCTAAACATAGGTTGTTTGTGTATCCATCAACACCATTCTTTGTTCTTTACAATATATCATCTCTTTACTCTCTTACTCTTCTCCCTCTCACTCACTCTATTTATTTTTTAGTGTTTACATTTTTCAATTCCTGGTCTACATACAAATATGAATTTGAGATGTTTTTTAAGGGATAATAAAATGCACATTTTGATGTAGCATCCTTAAAAAGGAACCGAAACAAATTAATTTCATCTTGTACAAGTAGCAAAGAAAAAGTAGAGTAAATTTGAAAAATCACTCGTACTTATTGAATATGTTGTCCCTTTCTCTCCTTAATTTGAATACAATATTTTTTGTGGTCTTTGTATATGTTCTATCCAATACATCTTGAATTCCTCGTGTTTTATCAATATGTTGACTTTAAATCGTCATAAGGCGTTTATACCTCTAAACGTATTATTGTAATACGATTAGACGACGTATTATTGTAATACGGGTGACTCGTTGATTTTAAAATAAATAAATAAATGATTTATATATTCTTTGTTAATGTTTAGAACGATTGTTTTATATTAAGTTTTATTTGAACTTAAATTATGTTCACACCATTATGCACATTATTCGCCCACTGAGCGATTTTGCTCAGCCGAGGTGTTTTATGTTTCGTGGCAGGTTTAGGTTCCACTGCAAAGACGGGTTGAATGATCGAGATATCCCTATGAGTAAAAAAAAGGCCAAGATCAACTTTTGTATATCGGGTTTGTATAATCTTTTGAGATTAGTTCAGATGATAATATTTTGGGTTTGTAATTATGTTCAAGTTTCGTTTTAAGTTAACTGTTATTTTGGGGAGCTTAGTACAACTTTGAATTGGGGTGTTTTAGAGTTTCGATTCGGTTACCGGATTATACACCTCGCGGGGCGGAGGTGTTACAAAGAAAATCTCATTGAAGATGATTGCTTTGATTAAATTCTATGGACGTCGAGGATGTGGTAAATAAATTTCATCTTGTTCCACTTATGTAATAATCATGTCTAAACACATGTTGTATGTGTCTCCATGGGCACCATCATTTTTCTTTCGCACATATCATCTCTTTACTCTCTTACTCTTCTCCCTCTCTCTCACTTCTTTATTTTTTTAGTGTTTACATTTATAATTAACTCACATGCATATAAATATGCATTTGAGATGTTTTTTAAGGGATTGAAAATGCACATTTGAATGTGGGTTCCTAAAAGAGGATATGAAACAAAATAATTTCATCTCAAATAAATAACAAGTAGTGAAATTTCTCTCACGGAACATACATAATCAACTATTCTTAAAAGCAAACATTTTCTCATGCACAAACAATGCGACTTGTTTTTTTTCCATGTTTTTGTCATGTTTCTCTTCTTTTTGTCTTTTTATGGTAAATTGAAACTATCAAAAAGTTTGATGGATCGATCATTCGTATTGAATATGTTGTCAACTTTCTCTCTTCTATTTAAATGTGTCATGTCTTTTTTGTATATGTTCAATCTTTAGTGTTGGATATTTTGTTTGAGGTATTATCTCATTACACAAATTATCTCATTATTCTTCCTTTACTTCCTCCCTTATTTATTAACTAATTATCGGTTTCAAATATTAAAGAAAGAAAAACCTGACACCGAAAAGTAGATGATGAAGGGAGAGATTGTTCTCAATCACAGTCCTAATGGAAGATGATTGAGAAGTTTTGGAGGGTAACAATTGTAAGATTCATGGTGGCACCAAATTGAAACTGTAGATGAATAATAAATAATTTCCATCCTTCAAAGCCTAAATAAATAAACCTCGATTCAAATACGAAGACATCTTGATTTCCTCATATTTTTATCGATATGTAGACTATAAAACATCATAAGTTCGTTTATACCTCTAAACCATATATTCTCATGTTCATCAAATCCGAAATTTAGATTTATATTAATAGAAATGGTAATTATTCATGATTTATAATTACGGTAATTTCATTGTAACAATTGTTATTTCAATTGAATCGCGACACAAAATAATGATCTTTTTACATCTCTATTTACATATATTCTAATCATCTTATTTTCTAAAATTCAATTCAATTCTCATCTATTTTTATTTCATTAAACGGCTAAAAAACTTTATAATCTCATCTAGTTGCTTATGTTGCATCCCTTTACCCTGACAATAGTTTTTTTCCTCATCAGAAACTCAATTTTAAGATTTGGTTTACAATAATCATCATTTTAAAATGTTTGAAGCAGTTTTGGATATTCATTGTGAAACACCCCTGGGTAAATTTAAACATGAATTTAAACGAGCAATAGACATCTATATAAATAATATCACCCACAAATGTGGAAATTGTAAAGCATTTACAACAAATGATTTAGGATGATAAACAACCTACGAATATAAGCTAATCTAAGTTTGGATTATGGATTGGTGTCTCTATCATCACCAAAAGAATATTATCTTCGAGTAACGCCTACTCTCAAAAGCTATCGATCCCAAAAATACCTAAGATGACAATTAGTCACTCTGCTCAAGCCTTATAAGCTCCACCGCTAAGAGAAACCGATATACATGTCATTTGAGGAAAACTGTTAGGCTTAATGCCTATTGGATTCAAACAATAGTAAAATGAGGCTATAAAGCATTAAAATCGAAAGCATGGTTTTAATAAGATCATATCACATGTTTCAAACCTCTTTTATCCTTGGAAGGACACAAATTTAATAAAATATTGGGGGAGACCCGATTTACCATTGACAGTGGCGAAACACAAAAATAATTCACATCAGAATGTTATAGAGCTTCTATTAAAGTAACATTGGTCATTGAATTCAACCACCCACGGTCTATAGTTCGAATCCCCCAATGAACTAAGAAATACTCATTCACTAGAAATCTAGTGTCACGGGTCACACGATCATCGAGTTCAATGACCCACGGTCTATAGTTTGAGTCCCCCCGGTGATATAGCTCTCGTGTCTAGCCAAGGTGCGGGGATAACTATCCCATTCCATTAATAAGGCTAATTCTTATCCCTATGGATCCATTAAATTATATTCCAATATTTTGACACTCCAAGATGTACCAAAATACACTCAACATAAATAAAGACTTGTCCATATAATCTATCAAATGAACAAACTCATATTTTGTTAACATAAATTTGCCCATCATCCGTAAATTCCCAAAAGCTCAACCAAATAGAAGAAATTATCGTTTATGTATGAAAAAACCAATTGTCGTAAAATATCATCGTAATACCCAAAAATCATCAAAAACTAGTTTTGACCTAGTTTTCCCAAAATTGATCAAATCAAGACTAATATGATAAAAACCTTGAGGAAACATTGAAATAGAATTAAAATATGTATATGGTGTAGATGATTTGGAGAATGAACTCATAATACTAGGTTTTGGCAAGATCTAGAAACCACCAAACCCTAGCAAGGAGAATGTTACAAGAGTTTTCCTAATACATGAGTTCCTTCTTCTTAAATTCTAGCAAACCCTAGATAAAGGGCTATGAAGGATCTTGGTTTTCTTCAACTTGGATTAAATGAGGAGTGAGGAATGGTAGGCGAAAATCGCTCTAAATGCATAGAGAAATCAAGCCTTGATCTAATTTGTAAATTAAAAGATCTCAAAATTGGTCCAATAAATTTATAACAACAAACAAACCGACCGTGACATTGCCAGGTGACAGTGACACTTGTCACTATTACGGGCATAGTCACTCGTGTTGTACCAAGAGTATCCCTTGGGCGGCGATTGTGACACGCGACAGTGTCCCTAGCAAGATCTCCTGAAAATGTCGCCCGAGATGTATCAAAGGGTCTTGCCTTCTTGCGATATTGCCACCAGCGACATTGACAATCTCATAGTCGTCGAGCATAGTCGATCCACAACACTCGAAATGTTCCCAACACAGTTAAGGATTAAAAGCATAACATTCTAAATACCACAACCAAAAATTATAAATTAAAATTGAAAACTATGAAACTTATACTTTCCGTGAAAATTACAGGTGTTACACATTGCCTTCACAAACATGAGCACATATGTTGAACAATTAGGCTTAACAATCTTTATCATCACAATTTTAAATATTCATTGCCTTCGCAAACATAAAGGCTTCACTTGATTTTCCTTCTGTAGAAAGTTCGGTCAAACCACTTTAATGAGACCAACACAAACATGCTTTTCAATGAATGCCGTTACTTTTAGTTCTACGTCGATGGTAAAGTTCCTTCTTTATTTCCCCTAAACTCTACGCCTTAATCATAAAAAAACATTCATTCATATGCAATAAAATTAATCATAACATAAAATTTTCCGAAGACGTCTATTGAGAGTTTGTCAATTCAACACTTCAAAATATGCTAATACAAAACTATACATAACGATCAATAATGAGAGGCAACAACAAACCTAAGCCATAAGTTGTAAATGCATCGACAATGTCATTAATACTCAAAGCCTAATAAAATCCAAGATCTGCAATTTATTTGAAGATCTTGACCGAAAATTCTTGATTTGGCTACACCAATTAAACAACTTCTTAAAGCGTTAATTCCTTACAGAACACTAGACATAAGATCTCAAAATAATTGATCATATAAAAGTTACAAAATCAAATTGACCATGAAAACACTGTGTAATTTTGGATTTTGAGACAAGATCTACGAGGAGAATGATGTTCAACAATCACTCGATCATCAAGTCTGAAGGAAACCACCCAAAATGAGTAAAATTGTAATAGATACATGATGACACAGTGTGGAAACATACAACAATTTTTATAACTAAATAAATGAGAAAATAGTTAAATATTCTTTATGTTAATTCTTGTGAATTTATCCTCGAACCTAATAGTCGATTTTTACACCAAGCATAATGATGATTGGTATGATACCAAATGGAATGAATGTTACTTACAAATGAAACAAGTTAGTGACTTTCTATTAAGTTATATCTTGTTACCTAATAAATGTGTGCCAAGTAAGAAATTTGTAGTTTAAATGACAAGGAAACTTTGAAAGGCAAAAGAGTGAAAAGTACATAATGCTAATTGTATAAAAGTTCCATTGTTACAATTCACGGTAGATGAGAAAAAGTGCTCATGTACAAAACAGGGTCGAAATATTACGAGCATTGAAGTGGTAGTCTCTCTAGTTATAAACACGAAGGAATGTGCTTGCATCGTTATAAAACTGGTGACCAAAATCAAGTTGCATGTGAATTGTAATAATGCCCAATGAAGTACGTCCCAACCTAAAACCTTAAAAATAGTAATAAACAACTAAACAATAAATGTATATCCAAACGAGGAGTCGAACGAAACCTAAACAATTATGACAATATTTACTAGTAAAACTGGAACCCTATTAAAATCCTATATAGGATTCCAATGTTAAGAAACTAGATAAAATCCATTGGACACACGTATGTAAAACTAAAATTGTTCTTTAAACGTATATAATAAATACTAAAGCGGACAATACAACTAACTAATGTGAAAGTGAATCAACTTCAGAAATAATTTGTTGATGACTTACATTAAAAAAAAGGAGTTAAAAATCATTCATAACATATCCAAATGCTTACAATTGTTCTATTTTTTTTGATTAATTATATTCTCATATTAATAATAAATACTTTAAATTATACACCACTTAAATCTCTTACCCGATATGTTTGATATATTAACATAACATTGTATTAAACAAATAATACTAAAGAATTGGGAATTTTAAAATATTTAATTAAATACTAATAACAATATCACCTTTTGGTTTTTTAATGTGATCTTCACACTAAAAATAGTTGTTAACCACTACTTCTAATTTGTATTTTAGTAAAAAATATATTTCATTTTTTTCTTTTTATTGTTAAATTACATTAAATTTTCATTTCTCGATATATATTAAATTTTACATCCTGCTACATTGAATTGGTATAGGACCAATATATATACACACATCAAATAGCTAAAATAAAAATCTAGCATTAATTAGAGAGAGAGCATTGTTGGGAATATATATATATATAATATTTATATAATATATAAATACAATATACAATATATAGTATATATATATATATATGGAAATTAATTAAAGTATAATATATAAAGTAAAAAACTATTAATATATATATATATGGAAATTTGATTAAAGTAAAAAATTTAGTTTTAAATTGATACTAATAACTTTAATGTTTTATAGTTGTATATAAGGACTTACTAGCAAAAAGTTTAATAACCCTTTATACTATTTCCTACCATTTAACTCTATATATCAAAAGTTGTTAAGATAGGTTTAAGGGGGAAAATGAATTTCTAACTCAAAGGATGGAAACAATTTTCTACAACTTTCTCATGTTCATGGCATTTCGTCAAACAAGAATATCTACAACATTAAAGATGTTGCTTTGACGAAATGCCATGAACATTGAGGATGTGGTAGATAAATTTCATGTTGCTCCATTTATGTAGTCTAAACGTAGGTTGTTTGTGTATCCATCAACACCATTCTTTGTTCTTTCCAATATATCATCTCTTTACTATCTTACTCTTCTCCCTCTCACTCACTCTATTTATTTTTTAGTGTTTACATTTTTCAATTCCTCGTGTACATACAAATATGCATTTGAGATGTTTTTTAAGGGACAATAAGATGCACATTTTGATGTAGGTTCCTTAAAAAGGAAAAGAAACAAATTAATTTCATCTTATACAAGTAGCAAAGAAAAAGTAGAGTAAATTTGAAAAATCACTCGTACTTATTGAATATGTTGTCGCTTTCTCTCCTCAATTTGAATACAATATCTTTTGTGCTCTTTGTAAATGTTCTATCCAATACATCTTGAATTCCTCGTGTTTTATCAATATGCTGACTTTAAATCGTCATAAGGTCGTTTATACCTCTAAATGTATTATTGTAATACGATTAGACAACGTATTATTGTAATACGATTAGACAACGTATTATTGTAATACGGGTGACTCGTTGATTTTAAAATAAATAAATAAATGATTAATATATTATTTGTTAATGTTCAGAACGATTGTTTTATAATAACTTTTATTTGAACTTAAATTATGTTCACACCATTATACACATTATCCGCCCACTGAGCGATTTTGCTCAGCCAAGGTGTTTTCTGTTTCATCGGCACATTTAGGTTCCACTGCACGGACGGGTTGAATGATCGAGATATCACTGTGAGTAAAAAAAAAGACCAAGATCAACTTTTGTATATCGGGTTTGTATAATGTTTTGTGATTAGTTCAGACGATAATATTTTAGGTTTGTAATTATGTTCAAGTTTCGTTTTAAATTAAGTGTTATTTTGGGGAGCTTAGTACAACTCTGAATTGGGGTGTTTTAGAGTTTCGATTCGGTTACCGGACTATACACCTCGCGGGGCGGGGGTGTTACAAAGAAAATCTCATTGTAGATGATTGCTTTGAATGAAATTCTATGGATGTCGAGGATGTGGTAAATAAATTTCAGCTTTTTCCACTTATGTAATAATCATGTCTAAACACATGTTGTATGTGTCTCCATGGGCACCATCATTTTTCTTTCGCACATATCATCTCTTTACTCACTTACTCTTCTCCCTCTCTCTCACTTCTTTATTTTCTTAGTGTTTACATTTATAATTAACTCACATGCATACAAATATGCATTTGAGATGTTTTTTAAGGGATAGAAAATGCACATTTGAAAGTGGGTTCCTAAAAGAGGATCTGAAACAAAATAATTTCATCTCAAATAAATAACAAGTAGTGAAATTTCCCTCACGGAACTTACATAATCAACTATTCTTAAAAGCAAACATTTTCTCATGCACAAACAATGCGACTTGTTTTTTTTTTCCATTATTTTGTCATGTTTCTCTTCTTTTTGTCTTTTTTTTATGGTAAATTGAAACTATCAAAATGTTTGATGGATAGATCATTCGTATTGAATATGTTGTCAACTTTCTCTCTTCAATTTAAATGTGTCATGTCCTTTTTGTATATGTTCAATCTTTAGTGTTGGAGATTTTGTTGGAGGTATTATCTCATTACACAAATTATCTCATTATTCTTCCTTTACTTCCTCCCTTATTTATTAACTAATTATCGGTTTCAAATATTAAAGAAAGAAAAACCTAACACCGAAAAGTAGATGATGAAGGGTGATATTGTTCTCAATCACAGTCCTAATGGAAGATGATTGAGAAGTTTTGGAGGGTAACAATTGTAAGATTCATGGTGGCACCAAATTGAAACCGTAGATGAATAATAAATAAATTCCATCCTTCTAAGCCTAAATAAATAAACCTGGATTCAAATACGAATACATCTTGATTTCCTCATATTTTTATCGATATGTAGATTATAAAACATCATAAGTTCGTTTATACCTCTAAACCATATATTCTCATGTTCACCAAATCCGAAATTTAGATTTATATTAATATAAATGGTAATTATTCATGATTTATAATTACGGTAATTTCATCATAACAATTGTTATATCAATTGAATCGCGACATAAAATAATGATCTTTTTACATCTCTATTTACATATTTTCTAATCATCTTATTTTCTAAAATTAAATTCAATTCTCATCTATTTTTATTTCATTAAACGACTAAAAAACTTTATAATCTCATCTAGTTGCTTATGGTGCATCCCTTTACCATGACAATAGTTTTTTTCCTCATCAGAAACTCAATTTTAAGATTTGGTTTACAATAATCATCATTTTAAAATGTTTGAAGCAGTTTTGGATATTCATTGTGAAACACCCCTGGGTAAATTTAAACATGAATTTAAATGAGCAATAGATATCTATATAAATAATATCACCCACAAATGTGGAAATTGTAAAGCATTTACAACAAATGATTTAGGATGATAAACATCAACCTACGAATCTAAGCTAATCTAAGTTTGGATTATGGATGGGTGTCTCTATCATCACCAAAAGATTATTATCTTCGAGTAACGCCTACTTTCAAAAGCTATTGATCCCAAAAATACCTATGATGACAATTAGTCACTCTGCTCAAGCCTTAGAAGCTCCACCGCTAAGAGAAACCGATATAAATGTCATTTGAGGAAAAGTGTTAGGCTTAATGCCTATTGGATTCAAACAATAGTAAAATGAGGCTATAAAGCATTAAAATCGAAAGCATAGTTTTAATAAGATCATATCACATGTTTCAAACCTCTTTTATCCTTCGAAGGACACAAATTTAATAAAATGTTGGGGGAGACCCGATTTACCATTGACAATGGTGGAACACAAAAATAAGTCACATCAGAATGTTATAGAGCTTCTATTAAAGTAACATTGGTCATCGAATTCAACCACCCACGGTCTATAGTTCGAATCCCCCAATGAACTAAGAAATACTCATTCACTAGAAATCTAGTGTCACGGGTCACACGATCATCGAGTTCAATGACCCATGGTCTATGGTTTGAGTCCCCCCGATGATATAGCTCTCGTGTCTAGCCAAGGTGCGGGGATAACTATCCCATTCCATTAATAAGGCTAATTCTTATGCCTATGGATCCATTAAATTATATTCCAATATTTTGACACTCCAAGATGTACCAAAATACACTCAACATAAATAAAGACTTGTCCATATAATCTATCAAATGAACAAACTCATATTTTGTTAACATAAATTTGGCCATCATCCGTAAATTCCCAAAAGCTCAACCAAATAGAAGAAATTATCGTTTATGTATGAAAAAACCAATTTCCGTAACATATCATCGTAATACCCAAAAATCATCAAAAACTAGCTTTAACCTAATTTTCCCAAAATTGATCTAATCAAGACTAATATGATAAAAACCTTAAGGAAACATTGAAATAGCATTAAAACATGTATATGGTGTAGAAGATTTGTAGAATGAACTCATAATATTAGGTTTTGGCAAGATCTAGAAACCACCAAACCCTAGCAAGGAGAATGATACAAGAGTTTTCCCAATACATGAGTTCCTTCTTCTTAAATGCTAGCAAACCCTAGATAAAGGGCTATGGAGGATCTTGGTTTTCTTCAACTTGGATTAAATGAGGAGGGAGGAATGGTAGGTGAAAATCGCTCTAAATGCATAGAGAAATCAAGCCTTGATCTGATTTGTAAATTAAATGATCTCAAAATTGGTCCAATGAATTTATAACAACAAACAAACCGACCGTGACATTGCCAGGTGACAGTGACACTTGTCACTATTACGGGCATAGTCACTCGTGTTGTACCAAGAGTATCCCTTGGGCGGCGATTGTGACACGCGACAATGTCCCTAGCAAGATCTCCTGACAATGTCGCCCGAGATGTATCAAAGGGTCTTGCCTTCTTGCGATATTGCCACCAGCGACATTAACAGTATCATAGTCGTCGAGCATAGTCGATCCACAACACCCGAAATGTTCCCGACACACTTAATGATCAAAAGCATAACATTCTAAATACCACACCCATAAATTATAAATTAAAATTGAAAATTATGAAACTTATACTTTCCGAAAATTATGGGTGTTACACATTGCCTTCGCAAACATGAGCACATATGTTGAACAATTAGGCTTAACAATCTTTATCATCACAATTTTAAATATTCATTGCCTTCGCAAACATAAAGGCTTCACTTGATTTTCCTTCTGTAGAAAGTTCGGTCAAACCACTTTAATGAGACCAACACACACATGCTTTTCAATGAATGCCATTACTTTTAGTTCTACGTCGATGGTAAAGTTCCTTCTTTATTTCCTCTAAACTCTATGCCTTAATCATAAAAAAACATTCATTCATATCCAATAAAATTAATCATAACATAAAAATTTCCGAAGACGTCTGTTGAGAGTTTGTCAATTCAACACTTCAAAATATGCTAATACAAAACTATACATAACGATCAATAATGAGGGGCAACAGCAAACCTAAGCCATAACCTGTAAATGCATCAACAATGTCATTAATACTCAAAGCCTAATAAAATCCAAGATCTGCAATTTATTTGAAGATCTTGACCGAAAATTCTTGATTTGGCTACACCAATTAAACAACTTCTTAAAGCGTTAATTCCTTACAGAACACTAGACATAAGATCTCAAAATAATTTATCATATAAAAGTTACAAAATCAATTTGACCATGAAAACACTTTGTGTAATTTTGGATTTTGAGACAAGATCTACGAGGAGAATGATGTTCAACAATCACTCGATCATCAAGTCTGAAGGAAACCACCCAAAATGAGTAAAATTGTAATAGATACATGATGACACACTGTGGAAACATACAACAATTTTTATAACTAAATATATGAGAAAATAGTTAAATATTCTATATGTTAATTCTTGTGAATTTATAATCGAACCTAATAGTCGATTTTTAAACCAAGCATAATGATGATTGGTATGATAGCAAATGGAATGAATGTTACTTACAAATGAAACAAGTTAGTGACTTTCTATTTAGTTATATCTTGTTACCTAATAAATGTGTGCCAAGTAAGAAATTTGTAGTTTAAATGACAAGAAAACTTTGAAAGGCAAAAGAGTGAAAACTACATAATGCTAATTATATAAAAGTTCCATCGTTACAATTCACGGTAGATGAGAAAAAGTGCTCATGTACAAAACAGGATCGAAATATTACGAGCATTGAAGTGGTAGTCTCTCTAGTTATAAACACGAAGGAATGTGGTTGCATCAAACTGGTGAACAAAATCAAGTTGCATGTGAATTGTAATAATGCCCAATAAAGTACGTCCCAACCTAAAACCTTAAAAAATCGTAATAAACAACTAAACAATAAATGTATATCCAAACGAGGAGTCCAACGAAACCTAAACAATTATGACAACATTTACTAGTAAAACTGGAACCCTAATAAAATTCTATATAGGATTTCAATGTTAAGAAACTAGATAAAATCCATTGGACACACGTATGTAAAACTAAAATTGTTCTTTAAACGTATATAATAAATACTAAAGCGGACAATACAACTAACTAATGTGAAAGTGAATCAACTTCAGAAATAATTTGTTGATGACTTACATTAAAAAAAAGGAGTTAAAAATAATTCATCACATATCCAAATGTTTACAAATGTTCTATTGTTTTTTTTAATTAATTATATTCTCATATTAATAATAAGTACTTTAAAAAATAGGGAAAAAATAAAAAGAAATTCGATTGATGAGTCAATATAAATCTCTTACCCGATATGTTTGATATATTAACATAACATTGTATTAAACAAATAATACTAAAAAATTGGGAATTTTAAAATATTTAATTCAATACTAATAACAATATCACCTTTTGGTTTTTTAATGTGATCTTCACACTAAAAATATTTGTTAACCACTACTTCTCATTTGTATTTTAGTAAAAAATATATTTCATTTTTTTCTTTTTATTGTTAAATTACATTAAATTTTCATTTCTCGATATATATTAAATTTTACATCCTGCTACATTGAATTGGTATAGGACCAATATATATATACACATCAAATAGCTAAAATAAAAATCTAGCATTAATTAGAGAGAGAGAGAGAGCATTGTTGGAAATATCTATATATATATAATATTTATATTATATATAAATACAACATATAGTGTATATATATGGAAATTAATTAAAGTATAGTATATAAAGTAAAAAACTATTAATATATATCTATATATCTATATATATATATGGAAATTTGATTAAAGTAAAAAATTTAGCATTAAATTGATAATAATAACTTTAATGTTTTATAGTTGTATATAAGGACTTACTAGCAAAAAGTTTAATAACCCTTTATACTATTTCCTACCATTTAACTCTATATATCAAAAGTTGTTAAGATAGTTTTACGGGGGAAAATGAATTTCTATCTCAAAGGTTGGAAACAATTTTCTACAACTTTCTCAAGTTCATGGCACTTTGTCAAACAAGAATATCTACAACATTAAAGATGTTGCTTTGACGAAATGCCATGAACATTGAGGATGTGGTAGATAAATTTCATGTTGCTCCATTTATGTAGTCTAAACGTAGGTTGTTTGTGTATCCATGAACACCATTCTTTGTTCTTTCCAATATATCATCTCTTTACTCTCTTACTCTTCTCCCTCCCTCTCCCTCCCTCTATTTATTTTTTAGTGTTTACATTTTTCAATTCCTCGTGCACATACAAATATGCATTTGAGATGTTTTTTAAGGGACAATAAAATGCACATTTTGATGTAGCTTTCTTAAAAAGGAAAAGAAACAAATTAATTTCATCTTGTACAAGTAGCAAAGAAAAAGTAGAGTAAATTTGAAAAATCACTCGTACTTATGGAATATGTTGTCGCTTTCTCTCCTCAATTTGAATACAATATCTTTTGTGCTCTTTGTATATGTTCTATCCAATACATCTTGAATTCCTCGTGTTTTATCAATATGCTGACTTTAAATCGTCATAAGGCCGTTTATACCTCTAAACGTATTATTGTAATACGATTAGACGACGTATTATTGTAATACGGGTGACTCGTTGATTTTAAAATAAATAAATAAATGATTTATATATTCTTTGTTAATGTTCAGAACGATTGTTTTATATTAAGTTTTATTTGAACTTAAATTATGTTCACACCATTATACACATTATCCGCCCACTGAGCGATTTTGCTCAATCGAGGTGTTGTCTGTTTCCTTGGCACGTTTAGGTTCCACTGCACGGACGGGTTGAATGATCGAGATATCCCTGTGATTAAAAAAAATACCAAGATGAACTTTTGTATATCGGGTTTGTATAATCTTTTGTGATTAGTTCATACGATAATATTTTGGGTTTGTAATTATGTTCAAGTTTCGTTTTAAATTAAGTGTTATTTTGGGGAGCTTAGTACAACTCTGAATTGGGGTGTTTTAGAGTTTCGATTCGGTTACCGGACTATACACCTCGCGGGGCGGGGGTGTTACAAAAAAAATCTCATTGAAGATGATTGCTTTGAATGAAATTCTATGGACGTCGAGGATGTGGTAGATAAATTTCATCTAGTTCCACTTATGTAATAATCATGTCTAAACACATGTTTTATGTGTCTCCATGGGCACCATCATTTTTCTTTCGCACATATCATCTCTTTACTCACTTACTCTTCTCCCTCTCTCTCACTTCTTTATTTTCTTAGTGTTTACATTTATAATTAACTCATATGCATACAAATATGCATTTGAGATGTTTTTTAAGGGATAGAAAATGCACATTTGAAAGTGGGTTCCTAAAAAAGGATCTGAAACAAAATAATTTCATCTCGAATAAATAACAAGTAGTGAAATTTCTCTCACGGAAGTTACATAATCAACTATTCTTAAAAGCAAACATTTTCTCATGCACAAACAATGCGACTTGTTTTTTTTCCATGTTTTTGTCATGTTTCTCTTCTTTTTGTCTTTTTTTTATGGTAAATTGAAACTATCAAAAAGTTTGATGGATCGATCATTCGTATTGAATATGTTGTCAACTTTCTCTCTTCAATTTAAATGTGTCATGTCCTTTTTGTATATGTTCAATCTTTAGTGTTGGAGATTTTGTTGGAGGTATTATCTCATTACACAAATTATGTCATTATTCTTTCTTTACTTCCTCCCTTATTTATTAACTAATTATCGGTTTCAAATATTAAAGAAAGAAAAACCTAACAACAAAAAGTAGATGATGAAGGGAGAGATTGTTCTCAATCTCTGTCCTAATGGAAGATGATTGAGAAGTTTTGGAGGGTAACAATTGTAAGATTCATGGTGGCACCAAATTGAAACCGTAGATGAATAATGAATAAATTCCACCCTTCTAAGCCTAAATAAATAAACATGGATTCAAATACGAATACATCTTGATTTCCTCATATTTTTATCGATTTGTAGATTATAAAACATCATAAGTTCGTTTATACCTCTAAACCATATATTCTCACGTTCACCAAATCCGAAATTTATATTTATATTAATTGAAATGGTAATTATTCATGATTTATAATTACGGTAATTTCATCATAACAATTGTTATTTCAATTGAATCGCGACATAAAATAATGATCTTTTTACATCTCTATTTACATATTTTCTAATCATCTTATTTTCTAAAATTAAATTCAATTCTCATCTATTTTTATTTCATTAAACGGCTAAAAAACTTTATAATCTCATCTAGTTGTTTATGGTGCATCCCTTTACCATGACAATAGTTTTTTTCCTCATCAGAAACTCAATTTTAAGATTTGGTTTACAATAATCATCATTTTAAAATGTTTGAAGCAGTTTTGGATATTCATTGTGAAACACCCTGGGTAAATTTAAACATGAATTTAAACGAGCAATAGATATCTATATATATAATATCACCCACAAATGTGGAAATTGTAAAGCATTTACAACAAATGATTTAGGATGATAAACATCAACCTACGAATCTAAGTTAATCTAAGTTTGGATTATGGATGGGTGTCTCTATCATCACCAAAAGAATATTACCTTCGAGTAACGCCTACTCTCAAAAGCTATTGATCTCAAAAATACCTAAGATGACAATTATTCACTCTGCTCAAGCCTTAGAAGCTCCACCACTAAGAGAAACCGATATACATGTAATTTGAGGAAAAGTGTTAGGCTTAATGCCTATTGAATTCAAACAATAGTAAAATGAGGCTATAAAGCATTAAAATCGAAAGCATAGTTTTAATAAGATCATATCACATGTTTCAAACCTCTTTTATCCTTCGAAGGACACAAATTTAATAAAATGTTGGGGAAGACCCGATTTACCATTGACAGTGGCGGAACTCAAAAATAAGTCACATCAGAATGTTATAGAGCTTCAATTAAAGTAACATTGGTCATCGAATTCAACCACCCACGATCTATTGTTCGAATCCCCCAATGAACTAAGAAATACTCATTCACTAGAAATATAGTGTCACGGGTCAGTTAATCAGTTTTTGGTTTTTATTTACAATTTGTTATCTAATAGTTATTTGTAAACTTGGGATAACTGTTTGATCTAACTAGGCGTTAAGTCTAACACTTCTTCTTATTGACATGTAGAGCATGTCATAGTGGTGTCAAACCCAAGAGCCAGTGATCTACAGATTGGAGTACCATTTAGAGGCACAAGTGAGATAGCATTGTTGAGAGCTCTTATATTTTTGGAGATAACAAACTTGATGATTGTTGTAAACCGTGACTTAATCTAGTCCTAATAGGATTGGATAGACATCTAAATCTGATGTTGAAACTTTGTAATTGCTATCTTATAATGCAATATGTTGTGAAAGTACTTCTATTTTGGTACTTAAATGCCGGTTTTTACATATTTTTAAATCATTGGTATTTCCAACATTTAGAAGATTTATAAAAAACTGCAAAATAAAATATTATAAAAATAGAAAGATTTTCAATCAATTATTGATTTATACTTAATGTTCTTATAATTGTATTCTTGAAAATCTTCCCGTTCTGAACCCCTGACTTAAGCGATTGGCCTAGAGGTCCTTACTCTAATGTATCTTTAGCCAATTTTGTGCTAACAAAAAACAAAATTGTTCTATTTTGCAACATCTTGATTTTTTATTAAATGAATACAAAATAATCTTCTTATTTATGTGGTTTGTTTTTTAAAGTTGATGTAAAAACAACAAATTAGATAATTATTAATGAATAAAAATGATGTTATAAATAACATCTTTCAACAAAGCACAAGTATGTGCAACTAAAATTATTCTTTGAAAATATATAATTAATACTAAATTCGATAATACAAATAAAAGTGAAATGAACAAACTTTAGTTATATTTTATTGATAAGAGTTGAACTAAAATAAGGAAGTTAGAAATTGGTTATTTTTCATTAATTATGTAAATATTTAACAATAACTATATATAACTTCACAAAATGAAAGGAAAAAAAAAACAGTTGGGTTGACGAATCATATAAATCTCTTACACAATATGTTTGATATATATTAAAACATATGAATGTAAAAATCTTAAAAACCATATATTAAAAGGGCCAATAAAAATCACTTATAATTCAATTTTACAAAAATTATTGCATATGCTACAATCTTCTATTTGATTTTTATAAATTAACTAATAACCAAATTGTAATACACGGTTTTGAAAACGTATAAATATTCTTACGTGAATTGAACTGTAACAATTGTCAACTCTTTAGGTTATTTGTGTTTTTATATATTAAGTGGTGAAAAAGGGGAAATAAGTAAATTGGAGGACTTCATTTAAAAATTTTGGCATAAAAGGGCCGAAAAACCTAGGCGGCCTCTGGAATTACCTCAGTGTGTGTGTGCGGCGCAGTGGAAAGAGCATAGGATCGATTGAAGCTTCTCGAGAGTCTGAAATTTGGGAAATCAGTGCATCTAGTGTGATTATTCTTCAAGAGGTAAGCATTTAACCTAATAGCCTTGAAACTCTATCCTTGTCTTTTATAGATTTGGTTATGAAATAGTTTTGAGAAGATTGTGAAAGTTTATCGAGACTGGGTTGAGGGTCTGGGGAGTTAATGCTTGGGATTAGAGTCACGGTTTATTATTTGAAACCTTGTGTTTTTATTGTAACCAAATTAGGGAAGGCACTATTGGTTGTGATCGATTTCTGAACAACGTCAAGGGGGATGTCTGGGAAGGGTTGCGAACGCCCTAGTTTATGCGGACTAAGATGGCCCGATATCCCTTCGACCGGGGTGTCTGGTATGCTTGTCACCCGGAAGTCGTCGACCGGGGTCACCCGGAAGTCGTCGACCGGGGTCACCCGAGAAGACATCGACCGGGACCGCCTGGGACCGGAGGGGACTGTGGGGATGTAGTATGATCGAACCCACAACTCTCTGCATGCTTACTTTTAACCGAACCTTGAACTAGAAATCTTGTAGGGTTAGGAACGAGTAATATAATTTCTTTATTAAATTGGAATGTAGGAGTTCGTTCTATTTGGTACTAGTGTTCGCGTGTGCCGAATTCCAACCAACAGGTGAGTTCCCTTACTTTCGAAATATGTAGCTATCTTTGAACTGGAGATGGTTTCACTTTACATTGTCCACTAAATTTATCGTTAATATTTGATAAATCATATTCTTGGATATCACGGTAAGTGGTCGCTAAATGGAGCTTTGTTTCATTTTATTTTATTTCACATGTGCATGCGAAATGTATGTTGACATGACAATGTGAATGGGTGATTGGCCATGGCTACCTATAACCATCGGGGATAGTTGAACCGTGTGTTTGGAATTTGTTTCCCTATACACGGGAATGGCATCGACTAGGGGGCTGTATGGGCATCTACTGGGGGACCGAGGACGAGTAGTCCTGATTCGTGAGGATGGAATTCAGCGTGGATTTAGTCAGTTCTTGTGACTTACAGTTTGTGAGATTAATCTTGTTAAATTGTACATGTTTTCCGTTTACTATAAAAAGGAACGAGGTTGGGAATTCACTAGACCTTCTAGTCTAACCCTCGTTTCCACTTTTCTTAAAACCTATTTTCAGGTAACAGGGTTGCTTCTAGATCTTCTAAAGGGAAGGAGAAATGTTAGAATCTAATGTTGGAGAGGAGACCTTAGTAGCGGCATAGACAAAATTGTATTGTTAGTTTCTCGGTTGTAATAGAGATGATGTTTGGACTCTGTTAATTCTTCCTTTTACCAAATTTTGTAATGGGACCCGATTTTTGAATTTTACTCTGATGTAAATGGTTATGTTATATTTTTGGGTTGTTACATGAACCGCAATAACAAATAGCAACCAAAGATAGTTAAGGGGTTAAAATTGTCAATTAACCAAACTATCTAATTATAATTATAAAAGTAAAAAAAATCCATCATAAGAGTAAATTACATTTCATCGTGGTTGTATGTACACCGCCATTTCTGTCTTCTAGAACTCACCATCTCTCTAAACTATCTCTCAATCCGTTGAAGTGATCGAAGAAACAATTACATATTCGGAATTTACTCTTCAAGTACTTCTTAGAGTTATAAATTTCTTCTTAAGTTATTTAAGTTGGTAGGTTAGGGTAGTTGAAGTTGGTTGGTAAATTATGATGTGTTATTGCAAAGTTATAATCGAATACATGTTTAGGAATGTTTGTTTTGGTCAAAGTTGAAAAAAGGCAAAGTTTATAATCAAATTGATGATATTGTTGTTATACGGTAAATTGTATACCAAGTGTTCAGTTTAATGTCTAAGAGAATAAAGTTTTGTGATTATGTTTACCATAATAATAACCGTTGAGTTTTATGTTATGGGAGTAATAATAATTCGTGGTTTAAATAGGCAATCGAACGAGTTAAACTTCGTCGTAAGTCTCGGTTGATCGCGTGTTACATCTCAATTTCGTTAAGGTGTGGATTTCATTTCTTTTGAATCGTGGGCAACTATTTGTTATAGTTGACCCTTCCTAAAGGTGGTTCACCGACTTGTGATAGATCAATTTAACATAATCAACGAAATGTGTACATACACACACATACACATTGATTTTGGTTTGAATCTTATGTTTGAACATTTTCGTGTTTTGTTTTCTCATACTGAGGTTGATTTATGAATCATTTGTTGAACCTTTTAGCTTTTTATTAAAATATATCTCATATGAAATTGTTTACGAAACTTGTGAACTATATTGAATTTGATTTTTATGAACGCTATTCGGGTAAGTGGGATATATTTGGTTTTCGTTGTTTTTAGAACAACCCAATAAATAGGCAAATTATTTGGGATGCCTTCTAGGGCGGCTTTGTTGTCATGACATCCTGCAGCCAGAGTTAAGCACATTAGTGGCTTACGTGAACCCACTATGGGGACTAGGATGATTTTGTTGGCTCCAGGACGGATGGATCAATCCTAGAACTTTTACCCACAGAACATGTGACCGTGGTTAAATTCACGGGGGATTCGAGTGTGTGTGCCCGCACACTAACCCAATAGTTTGTGTGGTTTGGCCACCCCACGAACACAACATGAATTGACGGACTATATTGATATTACGTTTTGAAGTTAAAGTATGAAACATTCCTGAAATTATTGTCTTTGAATACTACTGAACATCTCTTTTGAACTTAATGAACTATGAATTTCATTTTCATGGATTTTCTTCGAACTGAATTTTTTGAAGTCTTCCGCTTTGTTATCGACATGTTTATTGTTATTTCCGAACTTATATTACAATCCATTCACTGAGCTTTGTGCTCAGCCATGTTTTTTTTTACACGTCAGGTTCGAAGTGACGCTTACAGGTACGAGACTTCAGATTGGGCGTGAAATTTTGGAGTTCTTAGACTCGCATTATCATATAAACGCTCTAAGTTTATTAACACTTTTTGAAGTGTAATATTTTGGACTATAATATATGTTTAGATTTATTAGTAGCTCTGATTTAGTTGTGTAATTGTATTAAGTTTCGATCGTGACATCACCCGTTCCGGACCACGGGGACGGGGGATGTTACACAAATGATAAACAAATTCAAATTAAATAGAGCATATTCATTAACCTAAACATGATATTCTTGTAAAATGAACAAATATGTTATTAAAACTAAAATAAGTTATGTTATTATAATAAAACTTTGAATTAAACAAATTATACCAAATGTTAACTCAAGATCTTAAGATTCTAGAGAGAGAAAGCTAGAGAGAGAAAGTGAATGTAGAGCCAAAAGAAGTATTGTATTCAAGATATGCAAAAGTAAACCGTTGTTTTAAAAACAACAAAGTCAAGGGTTTATATACCCTCAAAGTAAAATAAATACAAAG
Source organism: Arctium minus (assembly GCA_954870635.1). NCBI lineage: Eukaryota > Viridiplantae > Streptophyta > Magnoliopsida > Asterales > Asteraceae > Arctium > Arctium minus. The sequence continues at coordinate 38,104,355 of OX941095.1, forward strand.
GTTACAACTAAAATTGATCTAACAATCTCCCCCTTTGTAACCTTTGGCACCGAGCTCTAAAATCAAGAAAATCTTCTGATATCCACTTGAGCTTCAAGGCGACGTAAAGCATTTCGAAAGTTGATTCTGTCTTGAATTACATCAATTGCCTTCTCCAATCTCAGTAACTCTTTGTTTCCTTCCTTTTGTGGATAAAAATTGAATCTCTGCCTGTTTGCCACATTATGCTTTTAATAATTCAACTTCTGAATTAGATGCATCTTGATAAGCTTCAAAGTTTCATCAGAATACTTGCAGACTTCTTCAAATCTCATAAAACAATGACGACCCTTCAAGTTTCTGTACACCACACCATACGGTTCATCAACAACAGTATATAATAAGAAACTTTTAATGTTGTCGAGCTTCTGTTTTGGCTTGTGCAAGTTGACCGTAGGTTGATGATTTTCGACACCCAACTGAAAATCAAATAAGCTATAAAAGCGAATTGTTCTGATAATATGTCTTCTGACAGTGTTGAAGGCTCTATTCATATCATCTGATCGTTCATTGAGAGAGCTGAAGAAATTGAATAGAAACTCAATATCATCCACATGAACTTCATTAAAATCTGCTTCTGTGAAGGTATAGTCTTTGCAGTCTCTTCGTTGAACAGTGAAATTTGAAACCCAGATGTTGAATATGTTGAACATGGAAACACATTTAACTTGTACAATCCCCTTCTCAGAATATACTGTTTCTTTTCCTTGTCTCAAATACCTCATGGCCATCAAATAGTTCTGTTTAACAAGATCAGACTCTTTTTCAATGCCCAAGAAAAACTCAAAACTCAAAGCAGTCTTGTGTTTCACAAAAATACTTCTGTGAGTATCTTCAAGGTATACATTTCGAAACACCTGTCTCATATCTCTAGCCTCAAACCTTTGTCGTCTATGCTCCCTTGAAATAGGAATTCCTGAAGATCTAAGATTTTCTGGAATAAAATCAGGAGCCATATAATTAGGATCAACTGACTTATCAGATTTACTTGTTGGAGCACGAGGAATCTTGGTAGGTGGAATCACGACTGGAATAGACACATTAGAAACAATTGCTGGAGGCTCAGAGACAACTGATGTTGAAGATATAAAAGTTGTAGAGACAAACAGAGGATTTGAAACTGCTTCAGACTGAATCTGAGAAGAATCATCTTGTGGAGAATTCTGTTCATCTTGAAAAGGGAATCTAACTTCTTGAGATGAAAGATCTGCATACAATACATCAGCATCACTATCATCATCATCTTCTTCTTCTTCTTCTTTAACTTTCCAAAAGCTTTCAAACTTGGCATCAATTTCATTTTCAGAATCCACATTAATAATATTTTCGTAAGATGCTCTGAAATTCTCAAACGCTTCAGCCTCAGTCATATTCACAGATTTTGGAATAACAGAAGAAACTGGCTCAGAATCTGGATCAACATAAAGTACCAGCTGTAAATTGTTTTCTGTAGAAATGTCAGTCTCTGGAAGATTTACTTTGCTTAACATGTCTTCAAACATAGACTACATTTCTGTTTCTGCTTCTTTAGGCTTTTCTTTATCAGCAGAGCATGTTTCACTTGGAGCAGTTTCTGCTTTATTTTCTTTAGAAAGATCAGCTGCAGACTTATCCAAGCGTCTCTTTTTCTCCCCCTCATGATCAGGTTGAGAATCATCATGATCATGTGAACGCTTGTTAGATGGTCCAGCTTCAGCACGACACGAGACATTTGGAACCTGCAAGTGTTGAGCAATGGCAAAAACAGTGGATTGCAATTGACCCAAACCTAACTGTACCTCATCTCTAAATTTCTCAAAGTCTGATCGTAAAGCAGAGAGAGAATCTTCAGTTGTAGGTGGTCGAAATGATGGCTGAAAAGATCTGAGAAGAGACAAAAGATCGATCGACTGTTGATTTGCTGGAGCCATAGATGCAAGTCGAGCTCTTAAGTGCTCAGCTACTTCCTGAACAGAAAGATCATCAATACGAGGACCTGTAGGAGTAGAAGAAGAAGATGCACCCGCAAAAGTTGATGACATAGTAGCACATGAAGCCATTTGAGCAGAAGAAGATAGAAGACCCGATGACATAGTAGATGACGAAAAAATCGGTGCAGATAGTGAAGGTGCAGAACCCAGAGCTGCTGAATGAGAAAGATGAAGTTCTATGGGTTTGCCGGTCAACAACTGTGGAGGGATAATAGAAGGATCAATATTTGACAGATTTCCTTGCAGAAACGCCTCCATCCTGGCTAATTGAGTATCTCTTTCTGCATCCATAGAAGCCTTTGTTGTCCGTAGAAGATTATGAACAATATCTAGTTTTGAAGAAGAGTGCAAACCAGAAGAAGTGGACACCATAGCCAATGCTGAATCAGTGGTAGAAACAACAACAGTAGAAGATTCATGAGCAGCAGAAAATTTCTTCAGTGAAAGATCAAGCTCGTCTACAGCAAGATGGCCAACACTTGGATTTATTGGAACAGACTCATCATCAGAACCTTCTTGATTGGATTGAAAATCAACAAACTCTTGATTATCATCATCAGCATGTAATTCCTCAAGTTCATCTTCAATGACAAAGTGAATATCTGAACCTGATTCAGGGATTGCCTGAACCAAACGAGAACCAACAGGGAATGCCTGTTGTTGTTTCTGAATTTGCTCTGCAACTTCTTGAACTTCATCAACATGTTCCTCTGCAACCTGGTCTTGAACTTGTTGTTGTAATTGAGCAACTTGAACATCTGTATCAGCATTCTCTGACTGTGGAATTTCGTAATCATGATCTAGCATGTATTCGACCACATCTTCATTTGTCAAATCTGCATAATTGACAATAAGAATTGCTGGAATGGGCATCCATTGATCTTCATTCGTAAACGTATGCTTTTGAATCTGGAAGTATTTACACTGATAATCAGCAATGAGAGGCCACTGTGTGCGAGCAGGAAAATTCTCTGTGCTATCCATAATGCTCCGAACAAAGATCTTCAAAAATCGCAAAAACGGCACAAACTTTCTCCTATTGTTTGTCGCTTTAGCATATACAACTTCTGAAAGACCAGTCCAGATGGCCAAAGTATAATCGATATGAAGATCGTGAATAACACAGTAGAATAGCTTCAGAATCGGCATGCTTGTGCTATCTGTACCAGTAGCCTTTGAAGTTAAGCACCGATTGAATATAGAGAAGAAATCATACCAGAGAGGTGGAAGCTTAGCCTTGTGAAACTGAGTCACTTTCCTGAGTTCACCATTATAACCAAGTGCAATAATGCCATCAAGAACAGTTTGATCAGAAGGGAACGGATCATAAGCAACTTTGCCTGGTCTGGAATCAGGGACTGGAAATTGTAGAAGCACACGTAACCTTTTGAAAGTAATCCGAGATTCAAACTGATCTACATTTATCAGGAAATGTGGAGGATTTACTTTATCATTCTTTGTAATATAGTGCCAGGCTTGCTGCACATATACCTCAGGAACATCAACTGTTTTTGTCAACGCATAAGCAAGGGGATGTCCTCTTAAAATTTCTTTCACCACTCCACGTATATTCAGATGTCCAAAATCAACATAATGATTATTGCCCTTGTAAGGAAGGAAGTGAGAATGATGCAGAAAATTATCCGGAACTAGTCCTTGAGCAGATTGATCAGCTGTTGTTGAAGGCTGAGAAGGCATAGGACGAAGCCTAGAAATCTGTTCTTGATCATTAAGATGATCCAAGAGATCATTCTCATCTTGTTGTACTTGAACATCAGCCATTAAGTCTGAAAAGTAAGCATAGTTAAAAAGTTAGGACATAATCAATCTGAAAGAACCAAGTGAGGTTTTCGGTTGTAGAACAAACTGAAAAGGGTAAAATTCGGTTGAAACAAGAACCGAAAAGCAAGGTTCTCGGTTGCACCAAGAACCGAGAAGAGAGGTTCTCGGTTATAACATAGACCGAGAAATGAGCTTCTCGGGTATGGATTGAACCGAGAAGCAAAGATGACAAAAATATATAGTGAACCAAGGTTGAAGTACTCGGTTGAATGGAAGGAACCGAGAAAAGAAGTTTAGTTAGAGAACCGAGAGATGAAGTTCTCGGTTGGTGAGAGAACCGAGAGGTGAAGTTATCGGTTGATGAAAGAACCGAGAAGTGAAGTTCTCGGTTGATGAAAGAACCGAGAAGTGAAGTTCTCGGTTGATGAAAGAACCGAGAAGTGAAGTTCTCGGTTATGAAAGAACCGAGAAGTGAAGTTCTCGGTTGATGAAAGAACCGAGAAGTGAAGTTCTCGGTTATGAGTGAACCGAGAAGTGAAATACTCATTCCAGATTATAATCGAAAGAACTTCCTTTGCTCCCCCTACAAAAATGCATACATAAAACCTTTCAATCGAAGCATAAGAGTAGAAAAACATACCTGTAATGCGGAATTTGTTGAAAAACAAAAAATCGACTTAAAATCTAGAAGAACCAGTCGATTCAAATACTCCCCCTGAACTTCACCACCACCGAAATGATCAAGACGAATCGAAGATGAAGCAGCGAACCACGAAATACTCAAATGAAATCAAAATGAGTCGATGATAATCTGAACTTTGAAAAAAAATCTGGAACCCAAAGAAACCGAATGGAAGAGAAAAATGAAGAAGAAGATGAATAGTGACCTTGGGAAAAGTGAAATTTGAAAATCGTTTAAAGAACCGGGTTTTTCAAGAAAAAAAAAATTTAAAATATTGAGAAAAGAAAATCATTTCATATTACATCAACATTTTTAGAAAATAAAATTAAACAAGATTTTGTAATTACTGAGTATTTTAAGGAATAAAAAATAATTGACAAATAAAATTTTACCTAATAAAATTTTCATAAAATAAACCATCTAATGAAATCCTATGCATGCTTTTGGAACTATAGACATGTATTGTTGAATAAAGAGTGTATATAAGTTCGAAAACAAAGATTTTCATCCTTCTAATAGGTGGACAAACATGAGAAAAAATGACCAGTCTTAAGAAAAATGTATTTCACTATATAAGAGTAAAAACAGCTGTTACTCACATTAAAAAAAATAGAACTTTCATAGATTTAAAGGTTTATCACATCTTAGCAGTTTCACCAAATATCATGAGATGTTGTGCTCATTGGCATCTTTTTGTACAGTGTGCACATTGGCATCTTCAAATGAGTGTGCTCTTATAGCATCTTTTGCATTTGTGCACTTTGGCATCTTTTTAACCAGAGAACTTACTTACCCAGATCAGAAAGGCTATATCGATATTCCCTAAGCCCATTCATATCAGTAGAACATGACTTTCTAACTGGTTTTATAGCAGAATTTCTGATCGACCGCTCCCAAACCGTAGCCTTAGGGGGTCAGTTGTCAAGCAACCCGCGGATCTTACTCTTCCAAACCAGAAAGGTCACAGATATGAACTATCAAACTAAATGATTTCTGTATTATGAAATATGAAATATTTTATCATCTTAATCACTAGGATCAACTAACTAATTAGTTTAGCCTATATCTCCATAATCATCCATAAAATTTGTAAAATAGGATTTCAAAGCCTTGATGACTATTATATATTGACCTACATATCTTAAAACACATATCAAAATTTTCATGAAGTCGACCAATCGAGATCAGAAATTTTGAAATTTGAACAAATAACACTCATTTATAAACAATAAACTTGTAAATATTTCCTAGGCATGCACAAGCAATCAAAAGATAGAAAATTTATAAAAATTCTATTCTGTTAAACAATATTTGTTAATCATTTTGAATCTTTAAATTAAGCATTCCAATTTTCGTCAGAAGAAAATTAAAGCGTTTTTCATCCAATGCTTTAGTAAAGATATCAGCTAATTGATACTCAGTAGGTACAAAATAAAGTTCAATCGTACCTTCTTCGACGTGATGCTTTATAAAGTGATATCTCATATCAATATGCTTTGTTTTAGTGTGCTGAACCGGGTTTACAGAAATAGCAATGGCAGACTTGCTATCACAGTAGATGGGAATCTTGTTGTAATGTATCCCATAATCCCGCAGCTGTGTTTTCATCCATAACACTTGAGCACAGCAGCTTGCAGCGGCCACATATTCTGCTTCAGCAGTACTGATTGACACACAGTTCTGTTTCTTTGATGACCAGCTAATCAAACGATCACCCAAAAACTGGATATGCCCGGAAGTGCTTTTGCGATCAAGCTGATTTCCTCCGTAATCTGCATCTGAAAAAGCTGTTAATGAATAATCAGAAGATTTAGGATACCACAAACCTAGATATGGTGTTCCTTTGATGTAACGGAAGATCCGTTTTACAGCTAACAGATGAGATTCCTTTGGATTCGCCTGAAATCGTGCAAGTAAGCATGTTGAAAACATGATGTCCGGTCTACTGGCAGTTAAATACATTAGAGATCCTATCATGGCTCTGTAAGTCTTGATGTCAACAGTTTTTCCATCTGGGTCCAAGCCTATCTTTGCACCATGAGCCATTGGAGTTCCAATGCTTGTAGATTTATCCATATTGAACTTCTTCAGAATGTCAAAGACATATTTGGCTTGATTGATAAAAATCCCATCTGAAAGTTGCTGAACATTGAGTCCGAGAAAGAATTTAATCTCTCCCATCATACTCATCTGAAATCTAGAAGTCATGAGATCGGAAAACCAAGTACAAAGTGAAGGATTAGTAGCGCCGAAAATAATGTCATCAACATAAATTTGAACTAAGCAAATATCATAATCTTTTCTAAAAACAAACAGAGTAGTATCGATTAAACCTTTTGTGAAACCTGAGCTTAGCAGAAATGCAGACAATTCGTCATACCACGCTCTTGGAGCTTGTTTCAATCCATACAATGCTTTGTCGAGGATGTAAACATGATCTGGATGATCTTTGTCCATAAAGCCTTCCGGTTGAGAGACATAGACCTCTTCTTTTAGACGACCGTTAAGAAACGCTGTCTTTACATCCATCTGATAAACTTTAAAGTTCTGATAAGCAGCAAAAGCAAGAAACATTCGAATAGCTTTAAGACGTGCAACGGGAGCAAATGTCTCATCATAGTCTATCCCTTCTTGTTGACGATAGCCTTTTGCAACAAGTCTTGCTTTGTTTCTGACAACAATACCCTCTGAATCTTTCTTGTTTTTAAAGATCCACTTCGTTCCGATAATGCTCTTTTCTCGTGGTTTTGGAACAAGACGCCATACCTTTAATGCCTTGAACTGATTCAGTTCTTCTTGCATTGCAATGATCCAGTCTGGGTCGGCCAATGCTTCAGAAACTTTTGTAGGTTCAAGCTTGCTTAGAAAACAAGTGAACAAACATTCATTTGAAGAAGCAACTTTTGACCTAGTTGATACCGAAGAAGCAGGATCACCAATGATTTGATGAAGAGGATGCGCCTTTGTCCATTTTGTCGAATGAGGTAGAGGAATTATTTCATCTTGAACACTTTGAATATCATGAGATGAAATTATGAGAGGTTCTGAATCAGAAGAGATAATCTGTGTAGTATTAATTGTTGGAGGAGGGACTACTTCAACTGATTCAGATAAAGTAACATCTGGAAATGTTGTTTGAGAGTCATCAGAAATAGCTGGAGCATCTTCAGATTGAACTGGTGGAGAAAAATTCAGCTCTATAACAATGGATGGTTCCAGTTGATATGTAGTTTCAACTGCTGATGTAGGAAGTTCAGTCACAGGAACATCTGGAATTGCATCATCAGAATTTTGTGTAGCAGCGGAAGAACTAGAAGAAACAATGCCAGGTTCCTGTAATACAGCAGTAGAAACATTAGAAGAATTAGTTTTAGGTACATCATCATAAAAATTTTCAAATAATAAATCAAGATCATTAAGAATAATAGATGAAGTATTAGATGAAAAATCTTGATTATCAGAAATCTTCACTGGTTCTGATCTTGGTTGATCAGAAGCATTCTTAATAACACCGGGTTCTGATCCAGGCTGGTCAGAAGCCAAACCAGCAGCTTCATCAAATCTGACATTGACACTTTCGATGACTTTGCGCGAAGAAGTAAGATATACTCGATAAGAAACTGAAGAAATTGAATAACCAAGAAAAATTGCTTCATCAGCCTTTGGTGCAAACTTGTGGAGGTTATCTCGATCGTTCAGAACATAACATTTTGACCCAAACGCTTTGAAGTATTTGATATTGGGCTTGATTCCATTCATCAATTCGTATGGAGTCTTATTGAATCTGCGATGAAGAATTGAACGGTTCTGAGTATAACATGCAGTAGAGATAGCCTCGGCCCAAAGAGAGATAGGAAGTTCAGAGTAAGCAAGCATGGAACGAGCAGCTTCTACAAGCGTACGATTGCGGCGTTCAACAACTCCGTTCTGTTGTGGTGTACGAGCGGCAGAAAACTGTTGTTGGATGCCATGTTCATTATAAAAAGCTTGTAAAATGTTGTTCTTGAATTCTGTACCATTGTCTGATCGGACAATCTTGACTGGCTTTTGCTTGTTAGTCTGAGTAGTCTTGATGAGAGTGATGAGTATCTCCGGGGTTTCGTCTTTGGATTTCAGAAAACAAACCCAAGTGTATCTTGAATAATCATCAACAACGACCAATACATAGCGTTTCTTACCAATACTCTTTGTCTTCATTGGGCCACACAAGTCTACATGAAGGATTTCTAGAATATCCTTTGTGCAAAAATCAGGCTTTGGCTTGTGTGCAACTTTCTTCATTTTGCCTTTCTCACAATCTCGGCAAAGTTTGTCTGTTTGAAATCGAAGAGTCGGAAGACCACGAACTGAGTCGTTTTTAGCAAGACGATCAATGTACTTGAAATTGAGATGAGCTAGCCGTCTATGCCACAACCAGCTTTCTTGAACTGAAGCCTTTGAAAGAAGACAAGTCTTGGAAGGGAACTTGGCTGTTGAGAAGTCAATAGTGTAAAGATTTGACCGTCTTCTACCAATAAGAAGTTCCTTACCACTGTCATCTTTGACTGTAACTCTCTTTGATTTAAAATTGACTCCCAAATTCTTATCACAGAATTGCCCAATACTAAAGAGATTGAAGTCGAGACCTTCAACATAGCTAACTCTTTTAATCGTTATGTTGCCTTGTACAAGATCGCCATAGCCAAGAATAGGAGAAGTGTCTCTGTTTCCGAATCTCACACGACCTCCAGACTGTTCTTTAAAATTTGACAATAAAGATTTATTGCCAGTCATATGTTTTGAACATCCAGAGTCCATATACCAGAGATGACTAGGCTGCATTCATGTAGAAAAACTCACAAAGATTTAGGAACCCACTTCAGAATGGGTCCCTTTTTATTAGAACATTCCATGAGTTTGTTAAAGAAAAATGTACTTTTCACAAAAGATTTTGCATAGTGAAACAAAGAAGAGTTAGTACATTTAGATGAAATGTGTAAAGCAATAGAAGATAGATCACATGGAGAAGACAAACATGTGATATCCTGTTGAAGAATCAACATTTGCTCACGAGAATATTTTTGAACATTATTCAAACTAGCAAATGTGTTTTTATTACAAGTATCATCACGTTTATCTAATACATGTATATCATCTATTTTTCTATTCTTCACCCGCCATTCCATCTTGATTTCCTTTCTCAAAGGCCGATCTGAAAAGAAAGAATCAGAATCAGATTTATCAGACTTAACCTTATCTTTCTTCTTAGACTTTCTTGACCGTCTTCTTTTTCTTTTCTTTGAAAAATAAAAATCATTGAAAGTCAAAGAATCATCCATTTGATCAGACAACTTATATGATTTACCATCAGTAGCACAAGTCATAAAATTATCACAATGATAGGAGTTAGAATCTGGTTTTCGTTCCAAGGATGAACCGAAAACTGATGTTTTCGTTTCTAACTGAGACCGAGAAAGTCCAGTTTTCGTTTCTAGCTTGAACCGAGAACCAACACTTGATGAAAATCCCATTTTATTTTCAACTGAAACTTCAGAAAATCCAGAAACTTGTTTTTCAGAAATAACATTCTTTTTAAAACTAGATTTAAAAACAGTAAAAATGATATCTTTTTCCAAACTGTTTTGAATAAAATCATCATCTATCTTATCTTCCAACTCAACAATTTTAGATTCTAAAATCAAAGGAGGAACGTATTTCTTAGTATCATAAGATGTTTTAGAAACACTATCCTCATTTTTGTTTACAATATAAGAATCAAAATAGTCGTTTGGTAAAGTTGTTTTGTTAGATGAGTTTGTATTTAAAAATATCCCAAATTTCTTTTTCTTTTGAGGATCAGGAAAATATTTTGCATTTTCACGCGAATAAACAAATGGGAGTTCCATTCTAGTGTTTTCCGTTCTTCTCTTAGCCTCAATATCTAAGATTTGCTGTTCATTCATCCAATCTATTATAAATTGGGGAGCATAACGAGCAAGTCTCAAATATTCAAAGTGATATATAGTGGGGGATTTGTTAATGGCTATAAAACCAGTTAGAAAGTCATGTTCTACTGATATGAATGGGCTTAGGGAATATCGATATAGCCTTTCTGATCTTGGTAAGTAAGTTCTCTGGTTAAAAAGATGCCAAAGTGCACAAATGCAAAAGATGCTATAAGAGCACACTCATTTGAAGATGCCAATGTGCACACTGTACAAAAAGATGCCAATGAGCACAACATCTCATGATATTTGGTGAAACTGCTAAGATGTGATAAACCTTTAAATCTATGAAAGTTCTATTTTTTTTAATGTGAGTAACAGCTGTTTTTACTCTTATATAGTGAAATACATTTTTCTTAAGACTGGTCATTTTTTCTCATGTTTGTCCACCTATTAGAAGGATGAAAATCTTTGTTTTCGAACTTATATACACTCTTTATTCAACAATACATGTCTATAGTTCCAAAAGCATGCATAGGATTTCATTAGATGGTTTATTTTATGAAAATTTTATTAGGTAAAATTTTATTTGTCAATTATTTTTTATTCCTTAAAATACTCAGTAATTACAAAATCTTGTTTAATTTTATTTTCTAAAAATGTTGATGTAATATGAAATGATTTTCTTTTCTCAATATTTTAAATTTTTTTTTTCTTGAAAAACCCGGTTCTTTAAACGATTTTCAAATTTCACTTTTCCCAAGGTCACTATTCATCTTCTTCTTCATTTTTCTCTTCCATTCGGTTTCTTTGGGTTCCAGATTTTTTTCAAAGTTCAGATTATCATCGACTCATTTTGATTTCATTTGAGTATTTCGTGGTTCGCTGCTTCATCTTCGATTCGTCTTGATCATTTCGGTGGTGGTGAAGTTCAGGGGGAGTATTTGAATCGACTGGTTCTTCTAGATTTTAAGTCGATTTTTTGTTTTTCAACAAATTCCGCATTACAGGTATGTTTTTCTACTCTTATGCTTCGATTGAAAGGTTTTATGTATGCATTTTTGTAGGGGGAGCAAAGGAAGTTCTTTCGATTATAATCTGGAATGAGTATTTCACTTCTCGGTTCACTCATAACCGAGAACTTCACTTCTCGGTTCTTTCATCAACCGAGAACTTCACTTCTCGGTTCTTTCATAACCGAGAACTTCACTTCTCGGTTCTTTCATCAACCGAGAACTTCACTTCTCGGTTCTTTCATCAACCGATAACTTCACTTCTCGGTTCTCTCACCAACCGAGAACTTCATCTCTCGGTTCTCTAACTAAACTTCTTTTCTCGGTTCCTTCCATTCAACCGAGTACTTCAATCTTGGTTCACTATATATTTTTGTCATCTTTGCTTCTCGGTTCAATCCATACCCGAGAAGCTCATTTCTCGGTCTATGTTATAACCGAGAACCTCTCTTCTCGGTTCTTGGTGCAACCGAGAACCTTGCTTTTCGGTTCTTGTTTCAACCGAATTTTACCCTTTTCGGTTTGTTCTACAACCGAAAACCTCACTTGGTTCTTTCAGATTGATTATGTCCTAACTTTTTAACTATGCTTACTTTTCAGACTTAATGGCTGATGTTCAAGTACAACAAGATGAGAATGATCTCTTGGATCATCTTAATGATCAAGAACAGATTTCTAGGCTTCGTCCTATGCCTTCTCTCAGCCTTCAACAACAGCTGATCAATCTGCTCAAGGACTAGTTCCGGATAATTTTCTGCATCATTCTCACTTCCTTCCTTACAAGGGCAATAATCATTATGTTGATTTTGGACATCTGAATATACGTGGAGTGGTGAAAGAAATTTTAAGAGGACATCCCCTTGCTTATGCATTGACAAAAACAGTTGATGTTCCTGAGGTATATGTGCAGCAAGCCTGGCACTATATTACAAAGAATGATAAAGTAAATCCTCCACATTTCCTGATAAATGTAGATCAGTTTGAATCTCGGCTTACTTTCAGAAGGTTACGTGTGCTTCTACAATTTCCAGGCCCTGATTCCAGACCAGGCAAAGTTGCTTATGATCCGTTCCCTTCTGATCAAACTGTTCTTGATGGCATTATTGCACTTGGTTATAATGGTGAACTCAGGAAAGTGACTCAGTTTCACAAGGCTAAGCTTCCACCTCTCTGGTATGATTTCTTCTCTATATTTAATCGGTGCTTAACTTCAAAGGCTACTGGTACAGATAGCACAAGCATGTCGATTCTGAAGCTATTCTACTGTGTTATTCACGATCTTCATATCGATTATACTTTGGCCATCTGGACTGGTCTTTCAGAAGTTGTATATGCTAAAGCGACAAACAATAGGAGAAAGTTTGTGCCGTTTTTGCGATTTTTGAAGATCTTTGTTCGGAGCATTATGGATATCACAGAGAATTTTCCTGCTCGCACACAGTGGCCTCGCATTGCTGATTATCAGTGTAAATACTTCCAGATTCAAAAGCATACGTTTACGAATGAAGATCAATGGATGCCCATTCCAGCAATTCTTATTGTCAATTATGCAGATTTGACAAATGAAGCTGTGGTCGAATACATGCTAGATCATGATTATGAAATTCCACAGTCAGAGAATGCTGATACAGATGTTCAAGTTGCTCAATTACAACAACAAGTTCAAGACCAGGTTGCAGAGGAACATGTTGATGAAGTTCAAGAAGTTGCAGAGCAAATTCAGAAACAACAACAGTCATTCCCTGTTGGTTCTCGTTTGGTTCAGGCAATCCCTGAATCAGGTTCAGATATTCACTTTGTCATTGAAGATGAACTTGAGGAATTACATGCTGATGATGATAATCAAGAGTTTGTTGATTTTCAATCCAATCAAGAAGGTTCTGATGATGAGTCTGTTCCAATAAATCCAAGTGTTGGCCATCTTGCTGTAGACGAGCTTGATCTTTCACTGAAGAAATTTTCTGCTGCTCATGAATCTTCTACTGTTGTTGTTTCTACCACTGATTCAGCATTGGCTATGGTGTCCACTTCTTCTGGTTTGCACTCTTCTTCAAAACTAGATATTGTTCATAATCTTCTACGGACAACAAAGGCTTCTATGGATGCAGAAAGAGATACTCAATTAGCCAGGATGGAGGCGTTTCTGCAAGGAAATCTGTCAAATATTGATCCTTCTATTATCCCTCCACAGTTGTTGACCGGCAAACCCATAGAACTTCATCTTTCTCATTCAGCAGCTCTGGGTTCTGCACCTTCACTATCTGCACCGATTTTTTCGTCATCTACTATGTCATCGGGTCTTCTATCTTCTTCTGCTCAAATGGCTTCATGTGCTACTATGTCATCAACTTTTGCGGGTGCATCTTCTTCTTCTACTCCTACAGGTCCTCGTATTGATGATCTTTCTGTTCAGGAAGTAGCTGAGCACTTAAGAGCTCGACTTGCATCTATGGCTCCAGCAAATCAACAGTCGATCGATCTTTTGTCTCTTCTCAGATCTTTTCAGCCATCATTTCGACCACCTACAACTGAAGATTCTCTCTCTGCTTTACGATCAGACTTTGAGAAATTTAGAGATGAGGTACAGTTAGGTTTGGGTCAATTGCAATCCACTGTTTTTGCCATTGCTCAACACTTGCAGGTTCCAAATGTCTCGTGTCGTGCTGAAGCTGGACCATCTAACAAGCGTTCACATGATCATGATGATTCTCAACCTGATCATGAGGGGGAGAAAAAGAGACGCTTGGATAAGTCTGCAGCTGATCTTTCTAAAGAAAATAAAGCAGAAACTGCTCCAAGTGAAACATGCTCTGCTGATAAAGAAAAGCCTAAAGAAACAGAAACAGAAATGCAGTCTATGTTTGAAGACATGTTAAGCAAAGTAAATCTTCCAGAGACTGACATTTCTACAGAAAACAATTTACAGCTGGTTCTTTATGTTGATCCAGATTCTGAGCCAGTTTCTTCTGTTATTCCAAAATCTGTGAATATGACTGAGGCTGAAGCGTTTGAGAATTTCAGAGCATCTTACGAAAATATTATTGATGTGGATTCTGAAAATGAAATTGATGCCAAGTTTGAAAGCTTTTGGAAAGTTAAAGAAGAAGAAGAAGAAGATGATGATGATAGTGATGCTGATGTATTGTATGCAGATCTTTCATCTCAAGAAGTTAGATTCCCTTTTCAAGATGAACAGAATTCTCCACAAGATGATTCTTCTCAGATTCAGTCTGAAGCAGTTTCAAATCCTCTGTTTGTCTCTACAACTTTTATATCTTCAACATCAGTTGTCTCTGAGCCTCCAACAATTGTTTCTAATGTGTCTATTCCAGTCGTGATTCCACCTACCAAGAATCCTCGTGCTCCAACAAGTAAATCTGATAAGTCAGTTGATCCTAATTATATGGCTCCTGATTTTATTCCAGAAAATCTTAGATCTTCAGGAATTCCTATTTCAAGGGAGCATAGACGACAAAGGTTTGAGGCTAGAGATATGAGACAGGTGTTTCGAAATGTATACCTTGAAGATACTCACAGAAGTATTTTTGTGAAACACAAGACTGCTTTGAGTTTTGAGTTTTTCTTGGGCATTGAAAAAGAGTCTGATCTTGTTAAACAGAACTATTTGATGGCCATGAGGTATTTGAGACAAGGAAAAGAAACAGTATATTCTGAGAAGGGGATTGTACAAGTTAAATGTGTTTCCATGTTCAACATATTCAACATCTGGGTTTCAAATTTCACTGTTCAACGAAGAGACTGCAAAGACTATACCTTCACAGAAGCAGATTTTAATGAAGTTCATGTGGATGATATTGAGTTTCTATTCAATTTCTTCAGCTCTCTCAATGAACGATCAGATGATATGAATAGAGCCTTCAACACTGTCAGAAGACATATTATCAGAACAATTCACTTTTATAGCTTATTTGATTTTCAGTTGGGTGTCGAAAATCATCAACCTACGGTCAACTTGCACAAGCCAAAACAGAAGCTCGACAACATTAAAAGTTTCTTATTATATACTGTTGTTGATGAACCGTATGGTGTGGTGTACAGAAACTTGAAGGGTCGTCATTGTTTTATGAGATTTGAAGAAGTCTGCAAGTATTCTGATGGAACTTTGAAGCTTATCAAGATGCATCTAATTCAGAAGTTGAATTATGAAAAGCAGAATGTGGCAAACAGACAGAGATTCAATTTTTATCCACAAAAGGAAGGAAACAAAGAGTTACTGAGATTGGAGAAGGCAATTGATGTAATTCAAGACAGAATCAACTTTCGAAATTCTTTACGTCGCCTTGAAGCTCAAGTGGATATCAGAAGATTTTCTTGATTTTAGAGCTCGGTGCCAAAGGTTACAAAGGGGGAGATTGTTAGATCAATTTTAGTTGTAACCTTTGTATTTATTTTACTTTGAGGGTATATAAACCCTTGACTTTGTTGTTTTTAAAACAACGGTTTACTTTTGCATATCTTGAATACAATACTTCTTTTGGCTCTACATTCACTTAAGTCAAGGGTTTATATACCCTCAAAGTAAAATAAATACAAAGGTTACAACTAAAATTGATCTAACACCAAAAAATTGAGAAAATTAAAATATTTAATTTGACACCAATATTGACAAACTTTTTTGGTATTTTTACACGATCTTCAAATTTGCATGATTTGTTCAACCGACCCTTCTAAGTTCTATTTTATTATAAAATAAATTTCCTCTTTTTCTTTTTTATTCATAAATTGCAATTAACTTTCCATTTCTCAAAAAAAAAATATATATATATATATATTAGAATTTTACATCCCGCTAAATTGCATGGTACATAAACAATATATATGCATATATATATATATATATAGAGAGAGAGAGAGAGAGTCAGATTCATACGACAACACTAGTCAAAGAATAGAATATGAAACGATCGAATCACGTATAATTTTTACTAAAAATCACATGTGATTCACGTCGACACGCGACTTCATGTCCACGTCAATGTAATATAATATAAGATTTTGATGGTTCTCCTGTTCTTTTAAATAGGTACCGTTCTCATTTGTTCTTCTCTCTCTCTCTCCCTATATATATATATAGTCACAAAATAATTAAAATATAAACGATCTTGAAGCTTGGTGGTTTTATTACATGAGATTTTAATTGATATGATTTACACTTAGAGACCATTTACCGGGGTACACGATTACCAAGTCATATTACCTCATCGGATGAATTTGGCTAGGACACAATAAGAGAGAATGTGAGGACTGAAAGTCTTATCCGGTGAGGGTGACGACTCTTACTATGTTTAGCATTTACCGGGTAAATTGTTGCATACGATGTCGTTTTCACTAAAATCTTACCGAATAAGTAAGTGATAATATTGAATTTTACGGGTAAGCACTTACCGGTTAAAATCGATGCTATCACTTATCTTATCGGGTAAGATTTTAGTCCATTAAAATGGTACCGTAAGCAAAAATTTACCCGGTAAGCACTAACCGGGTAAAAGCCGTCACCCTCACTTACCGGGTAACTCTCGACTATTGTTGTCGCTCTTACCGAGTAATATTATTGGTCATTGATATATTCATCAGTTAATGTAATGTAACTTGGTAAGCTTCTTAAGCACTTACACGAATAAGTGTTTCGTAAACGGCCCCACAGTCTTTGCATATTTTTACATTTCAAATAAATGAAAGTTAGGAAACGGGGTTAGAATTCCTCTTCAAAACATATATTCTCGTGGCACCAAATTGAAACCGTAGATGAATAATAAATAAATCCCATCCTTCTAAGCCTAAATAAATAAACGTGGATTCAAATACGAATACATCTTGATTTCCTCATATTTTTATCGATATGTAGACTATAAAACATCACAAGTTCGTTTATACCTCTAAACCATACATTCTCATGTTCACCAAATCCGAAATTTAGATTTATATTAATAGAAATGGTAATTATTCATGATTTATAATTACGGTAATTTCATCATAACAATTGTTATTTCAATTGAATCGCGACACAAAATAATGATCTTTTTACATCTCTATGTACATATTTTCTAATCATCTCATTTTCTAAAATTAATTCAATTCTCATCTATTTTTATTTCATTAAACGGCTAAAAAACTTTATAATCTCATCTAGTTGCTTATGGTGCATCCCTTTACCATGACAATAGGTTTTTTCCTCATCAGAAACTCAATTTTAAGATTTGGTTTACAATAATCATCATTTTAAAATGTTTGAAACAATTTTGGATATTCATTGTGAAACACCCCTGGGTAAATTCAAACATGAATTTAAACGAGTAATAGATATCTATATAAATAATATCACCCACAAATGTGGAAACTGTAAAGCATTTACAAAAAATGATTTAGGATGGTAAACAACAACCTACGAATCTAAGCTAATCTAAGTTGTGATTATGGATGGGTGTCTCTATCATCACCAAATTAATATTATCTTCGAGTAACGCAAACTCTCAAAAGCTATCGGTCCCAAAAATACCTAAGATGACAATTAGTCACTCTGCTTAAGCCTTAGAAGTTCCACCGCTAAGAGAAACCGATATACATGTCATTTGAGAAAAAAGTGTTAGGCTTAATGACTATTGGATTCAAACAATATTAAATGAGGCTATAAAGCATTAAAACCGAAAGCACAGTTTTAATAAGATCATATCACATGTTTCAAACCTCTTTTATCCTTGGAAGGACACAAATTTAATAAAATGTTGGGGGAGACCCGATTTACCATTGACAGTGGCGGAACACAAAAATAAGTCACATCACAATGTTATAGAGCTTCTATTAAAGTAACATTGGTCATCGAATTCAACCACCCACGGTCTATTGTTCGAATCCCCCAATAATCTAAGAAATACTCATTCACTAGAAATATAGTGTCACGGGTCACACGATCATCGAGTTCAATGACCCACGGTCTATAGTTCGAGTCCCCCTGGTGATATAGCTCTCGTGTCTAGCCAAGGTGCGGGGATAACTATCCCATTTCATTAATAAGGCTAATTCTTATGCCTATGGATCCATTAAATTATATTCCAATATTTTGACACTCCAAGATGTACCAAAATACACTCAACATAAATAAAGACTTGTCCATATAATCCATCAAATGAACAAACTCATATTTTGTTAACATAAATTTGGCCATCATCCGTAAATTACCAAAAGCTCAACCAAATAGAAGAAATTATCGTTTATGTATGAAAAAACCAATTTCCGTAACATATCATCGTAATACCCAAAAATCATTAAAAACTAGTTTTCACCTAGTTTTCCCAAAATTGATCAAATCAAGACTAATATGATAAAAACCTTGAGGAAACAATGAAATAGCTTTATAACATGTATATGGTGTAGATGATTTGGAGAATGAACTCATAATACTAGGTTTTGGCAAGATCTAGAAACCACCAAACCCTAGCAAGGAGAATGATACAAGAGTTTTCCCAATACATGAGTTTATTCTTCTTAAATGCTAGCAAACCCTAGATAAAGGGCTATGGAGGATTTTGGTTTTCTTCAACTTGGATTAAATGAGGAGTGAGGAATGGTAGGTGAAAATCTCTCTAAATGCATAGAGAAATCAAGCCTTGATCTGATTTGTAAATTAAATGATCTCAAAATTGGTTTTCCTTCTTTAGAAAGTTCGGTCAAACCACTTTAATGAGACCAACACACACATGCTTTTCACTGAATGCCATTACTTTTAGTTCTACGTCGATGGTAGGGTTCATTCTTCATTTCCTCTAAACTCTACCCCTTAATCATACAAAAGCATTCATTTATATGCAATAAAATTAATCATAACATAAAAATTTTCGAAGACGTCTGTTGAGAGTTTGTCAATTCAACACTTCAAAATATGCTAATACAAAACTATACATAACGATCAATAATGAGGGGCAACAGCAAACCTAAGCCATAAGGTGTAAATGCATCGACAATGTCATTAATACTCAAAGTCATTACTTTTAGTTCTACGTCGATGGTAGGGTTCATTCTTCATTTCCTCTAAACTCTACGCCTTAATCATACAAAAGCATTCATTCATATGCAATAAAATTAATCATAACATAAAAATTTCCGAAGAAGTCTGTTGAGAGTTTGTCAATTCAACACATCAAAAAATGCTAATACAAAACTATACATAACGATCAATAATGAGGGGTAGCAGCAAACCTAAGCCATAAGTTGTAAATGCATCGACAATGTCATTAATACCCAAAGCCTAATAAAATCCAAGATCTGCAATTTATTTGAAGATCTTGACCGAAAATTCTTGATTTGGCTACACCAATTAAACAACTTCTTAAAGCGTTAATTCCTTACAGAACACTAGACATAAGATCTCAAAATAATTGATCATATAAAAGTTACAAAATCAAATTGACCATGAAAACACTGTGTAATTTTGGATTTTGAGACAAGATCTACGAGGAGAATGATGTTCAACAATCACTCGATCATCAAGTCTGAAGGAAACCACCCAAAATGAGTAAAATTGTAATAGATACATGATGACACAGTGTGGAAACATACAACAGTTTTTATAACTAAATAAATGAGAAAATAGTTAAATATTCTTTATGTTAATTCTTGTGAATTTATCCTCGAACCTAATAGTCGATTTTTACACCAAGCATAATGATGATTGGTATGATACCAAATGGAATGAATGTTACTTACAAATGAAACAAGTTAGTGACTTTCTATTAAGTTATATCTTGTTACCTAATAAATATGTGCCAAGTAAGAAATTTGTAGTTTAAATGACAAGGAAACTTTGAAAGGCAAAAGAGTGAAAAGTACATAATGCTAATTATATAAAAGTTCCATCGTTACAATTCACGGTAGATGAGAAAAAGTGCTAATGTACAAAACGGGGTCAAAATATTACGAGCATTGAAGTGGTTGTCTCTCTAGTTATTAACACGAAGGAATGTGCTTGCATCGTTATAAAACTGGTGAACAAAGTCAAGTTGCATGTGAATTGTAATAATGCCCAATGAAGTACGTCCCAACCTAAAACCTTCAAAAAACGTAATAAACAACTAAACAATAAATGTACATCCAAACGAGGAGTCGAACGAAACCTAAACAACTATGACAATATTTACTAGTAAAACTGGAACACTAATAAAATCCTATATAGGATTCCAATGTTAAGAAACTAGATAAAATCCATTGGACACACGTATGTAAAACTAAAATTGTTCTTTAAACGTATATAATAAATACTAAAGCGGACAATACAACTAACTAATGTGAAAGTGAATCAACTTTAGAAATAATTTGTTGATGAGTTACATTAAAAAAAAGGAGTTAAAAATCATTCATGACATATCCAAATGTTTAGAAATGTTCTTTTTTTTTTTGATTAATTATATTCTCATATTAATAATAAATACTTTAAAAAATAGGGAAAAATAAAAAGAAATTCGATTGATGAGTAAATATAAATCTCTTACCCGATATGTTTGATATATTAACATAACATTGTATTAAACAAATAATACTAAAGAATTGGTAATTTTAAAATATTTAATTCAATACTAATAGCAATATCACCTTTTGGTTTTTTAATGTGATCTTCACACTTAAAATATTTGTTAACCACTACTTCTAATTTGTATTTTATTAAAAAATATATTTCATTTTTTTCTTTTTATTTTAAATTACATTAATTTTTCATTTCTCAATATATATTAAGTTTTACGTCGTGCTACATTGAATTGGTATAGGACCAATATATATATACACATCAAATAGCTAAAATAAAAATATAGCATTAATTAGAGAGAGAGAGAGCATTGTTGGAATATATATATATATAATATTTATATAATATAAAAAATACAATATATAGTATATATATATGTGGAAATTAATTAAAGTATAATATATAAAGTAAAAAACTATTAATATATATATATATATATATATATATATATATATATATATATATGGAAATTTGATTAAAGTAAAAAATTTAGCATTAAATTGATACTAATAACTTTAATGGTTTATAGTTGTATATAAGGACTTACTAGCAAAAAGTTTAATAACCCTTTATACTATTTCCTCACCATTTAACTCTATATATCAAAAGTTGTTAAGATAGTTTTACGGGGGAAAATGAATTTCTATCTCAAAGGATGGAAACAATTTGCTACAACTTTCTCATGTTCATGGCATTTCGTCAAACAAGAATATTTACAACATTAAATATGTTGTGTTGACGAAATGCCATGAACATTGAGGATGTGGTAGATAAATTTCATGTTGCTCCATTTATGTAGTCTAAACGTAGGTTGTTTGTGTATCCATCAACACCATTCTTTGTTCTTTTCAATATATCATCTCTTTACTCTCTTACTCTTCTCCGTCTCACTCACTCTATTTATTTTTTAGTGTTTACATTTTTCAATTCCTCGTGTACATACAAATATGCATTTGAGATGTTTTTTTAGGGACAATAAAATGCTCATTTTGATGTAGCTTCCTTAAAAAGGAACCGAAATAAATTAATTTCATCTTGTACAAGTAGCAAAGAAAAAGTAGAGTAAATTTGAAAAATCACTCGTACTTATTGAATATGTTGTCGCTTTCTCTCCTCAATTTGAATACAATATCTTTTGTGCTCTTTGTATATGTTCTATCCAATACATCTTGAATTCCTCGTGTTTTATCAATATGTTGACTTTAAATCGTCATAAGGCGGTTTATACCTCTAAACGTTATATTCTCATGTTCACCGAATCCGAAATTTAGATCTATACTAATGTAAATGGTAATTACTCACGATTTCTAATTATGGTAATTTCATCATACCAATTGTTATTTTGATAAAACTGTGACATAAACTAATGATCATATTACAACTTTATTTACATATTTCCTAATCATCTTATTTTCTTATATTCAATGACAAATCTCATCTATTTTTATTTGATAGTCGAATAATATATATCCCCATTGCAAGTATTATTACACTTTAAACTTAAACCGACTAAAAGTTTTATAATTATTTTGTTTCGTCTAAAACTTTGTATTTTTCTACGATTTCGTCAATTTTTTCGTCATAATAGTATTCTTATATTGAACACCACGAACACATTAATGTTTTGATCATATTTCGTCCCAAAGAACTTATGTAAGCTTCTCGTCAAAAATGTAATATTTCATCCTCTAGGCACTTACACTACGACTTGTTCTTTTCTTTATTTCATCTTATTTATTTTTATTTTGTCTCTTTTTATTATTTGATAATTTGAATATATAGCAATTTGTAAGTATTACTATATCAATTCAAATCCAATAGGTCTTGTCCTTTTGGCATATGTTCAAGCTTTCTTTCGGAGATTTTGTTTTAGGCGCTATCTCGGTCTTTTTTCTTTATAGTTAATCAGTTTTTGTTTTTTATTTACAATTTGTTATCTAATAGTTATTTGTAAACTTGGGATAACTGTTTGATCTAACTAGGCGTTAAGTCTAACACTTCTTCTTATTGACATGTAGAGCATGTCATAGTGGTGTCAAACCCAAGAGCCAGTGATCTACAAATTGGAGTACCATTTAGAGGCACAAGTGAGATAGCATTGTTGAGAGCTCTTATATTTTTGGAGATAACTGTGAGTCCGTGATCGTTACCAGATAATCAAACAACAAAGATATAATGATTACCAACTTCGATATATAAAACTATGATTACAATGGTTGATGTTCTTGATAAGCTTTCTCTCTGTTTTCTCTCTGGATCTCAATATCGGTCGATTTGTTCTGTGTGTTGTGTGTGTTCTATGTACTGACCGATATTATGAGTTTAGCTTCCTACACACATTACCACCAACTTACAATCCCACATGCAAGTTTATAATATTAAACTAATAATAATAATATCTAAATAATATCCTAAATATAATATCTAAACTAATATCTAGATATTTAGGATAACAATAAAATACTAAAAACGACTTTGACATTTATTACAAACTAACATTAGATTTTATATCGAGAGCGACTTTTCAGCGGTAGCTTCAAATTGGATCTTCAGATTGGATGATTTTGAATCCAATGAGACTGTGCTCTAACAATCTCCCCCTTTGGATCAAGATCATTACTAAAAAGATTTTAGCAATTCAGTCTTCTTTTTCAGCTCAGAAGATGTAATCTCTTTCTTTACCTCAGAATGCTTTAGCAAAGTATCTTCAAAGAAAATCTATCTGAAATCAGCATGTCTTCAGAATACTTTGATCTCGCATTTTTTGATTAGCTTTTCTCTTCTCCAATGTCTTGTAATGTAATGGACTGAACATTTATTCAAGCTTTAGATTATCTCCCTTTAGATTATCTCCAATGTCTTGTAATGTAATTTTTTGATTAGCTTTTCTCAACAAGAATTATGAATACTCAGAAACAATATCAAAGAAGTTGCGGAATAACACTTTGATATTCAATGTAACAGTAAACAAACAGTGTATATGATTAACAACTTGTAAACTTGTATTGAATGATTAAAATCACAAGATTACACACTCAACCTCAATCTTGAAGAACAGACTTTTTCAAGACGAATTCTACTTCTCTAGAATTAGGAACTATGCCTTGAGGTTGATTTTTTTCTCTAGAACTAAAACTTAGAATGAAATTATAAAACTATTCTATACATTCTATACATATACTAAAGATAAAAGATAATTACAATCAATAAAATATCTTCAGAATATCTTCTATCATTATCTCTAAGCTTTCCATAATCTTCAGTTTATCCAGCTGTCATTCTCTCCATACGGATCTCCATCTCATAAGCAGTACTAATCATAAGCAGCATTAATACTCTGAGCAGTAGTAACTGTTGGGAACTGAAGAATAACTCAAGTGTTTAATGCTGCTAGTTCAGAGTTACTACTGCCTAGAAGAATTCAAAGTTAATACTGCTGAGTATTACTACTGCTAGTTGAATTAATACTGCTAGTCAAAGTTAGTGCTGCTTGAACAAAGTTAGTACTGCTTAGCTAGTTAGTACTGCTAGTGGTTAGTGTTGCTTAGTAGTTAATGCTGCCAAGACTTAATGCTGCTTATAAGATATTTTGAAGATAATGATGAAGAGATTGTGGGAAAAGATAAACAAGGATATTCTGAAGATAAACATGGAAGATATACTGAAGATATTTTATTTATTTGTAATTATCTTTTTGTTCAGTATATGTATAGTTTTGATAGAATAGCTTAGATTGACAGATTGATAGATTGAAAGATTTTAATTCTAAGTTTTTGTTCTAGAGAGAATCAACCTCAAGGCATAGTTCCTAATTCTAGAGAAGTAGAATTCGTCTTGAAAGAGTTTGTTCTTCAAGATTGAGGTTGAGTGTGTAATCTTGTGATTTTAATACAAGTTTGCAAAGTGTTTATTATATACTGTTTGTTTACTGTTTCATTGAATATCAAAGTGTTATTCCGCAACTTCTTTGATATTGTTTCTGAGTATTCATAATTCTTGTTGAGAATTCGATCCTGACAAGTGGTATCAGAGCCTGTTCTCTCAGAAACATCTTTTCACTCATCATGGAAAACTTTGCAGAATCAAACAGTACTCTAGTCTCAAAGGTTCCAATGCTCAGACCCAATGAATTCGATATGTGGAAGATCAGAATCAAGCAGTACATACTCCTCACTGACTATTCTATGTGGGACATTATTGAGAATGGCCCTTCTGAAGCAGGAAAGATTGGTGCAGATGGAAAGAGAACTCCACCAAAAACTGATGCTGATAGAAAGGCTAGACAGACAGAGATGAAAGCCTTGAGCACTTTGCTCTTGGCTATCCCCAATGAATACCAACATCAGTTCTGCAACTGCACTGATGCTGAAATGCTCTGGAATGCTCTAGAGAAGAGATTCTCAGGTACCAAAAGTACCAAGAGAAATCAGAAAGCCATTCTGAAGCAGCAATATGAGAATTTTATGTCAACCAAGAATGAGTCCATGACTCAAACTTTTGACAGATTCAACAAGCTTATTGGTGAACTTGCTACAGTGGGAGTACAAATTGATCAAGATGATCTGAACAGAAAGTTTCTAAGGTCCCTGAGTGATGAATGGACCATGTATATTGTGTCTTTCAGACAGAATGATCAACTGGAAGAAAAGGAACTTGATGATCTGTATAATGATCTGAGAGTTTTTGAATCAGAGGTAGAGGCTAAGAAAAGGCCTTCTGGGTATGTTCACAATGCTGCACTTCTTTCAGCATCAACTGATTCTACCTCCATCCCTGAATCAGTTAGTACTGCTAATGCAACACCTCAAGATAAAGGCACTGAAGCTGTTTTTGAAGCCTTTCTAGAAAGTCATGGAAACTCTTCTCTCATTAATGATGACTTGGAACAACTCCATCCAGATGATCTTGAAGAGATGGACATTAAATGGCAGATAGCCATGCTCTCTATGAGAGTTAAGAAGTTCATCAAAAGAACTGGAAGGAACAACTTCTCACAAAGAAGAGAAGATGGAGCAGGTTTTGACAAGACAAAGGTGGAATGCTATAAATGCCATCAGAAAGGACACTTTGCTAGAGAATGCAGAAGTGGAATGTCCCAGAACAATATCCACCAACAAGCTCAATCTGGAAGCTTAAATAGTAACATAAACTCTGCACAAGCCCTTGTTTCTCAACAAGGCATGGGGTTTGATTGGAGTGATCAAGCTGAAGAGGCCATTCAGAACCAAGCTCTAATGGCAGAGGTGTCTGATATCCCAACAGAGGTAACTTCAAATCTTTGTTCTCAAAATTGCATTAACACTGTTAAGAGGTATAGGGATCACAATCAGAACATGAGTGATAACCATAAGAGATTGGAAAAGGACATAAAAGATTATGTCAGGATAGTTGAGAGATTTGAAGAGCATATTAAGGGTTTTCAAGCCAATGAGCTTCAACACTCTTATGACACAAACTACTAGAAGTGGGAGAAAGACCAGTATGAATTTAAGCTTAAACAGAAAGAAGAGGAGAATGAGAAGATAAAAAGAGAGTTTGAGAAAGCCAAGCTGGATATTGAGAAATTTTCCAATGCTTCTAAAGCAATGGACTCTTTGCTCCAGACTCAAATCCATGACAAACTTAGAAGAGGAATAGGGTACAATACCACACCACCACCCTATAACAACAACTACATCCCTCCTAGTTCAGATTTGTTAGAAACAAAGGATAGGAAGGATCTACCTAAGGGAGCCACTGAGATAGATCCCTTAGATGAAGTAGTTGTTAAGGATAAAACTGAAAAAGAAGGTGTCAAGGATAAAGACAACACTGTGAGTGATGAGATTCCTATAGAAAACCACATAATCACCAATGAGGGATCTGGAAAGCATTGGATCAAATCCAATGAGATAGAGAAGACTGAGGAAAAGAACAAGAAGGTTCACTATAAGCAGACCACTGTAGTGAACCCTATCCCTTGCAAACAATGTGCATGCAATAAATTTAAGCCCCAAAAACATGATAAACCAAGGGGAAATCAAAGAAACTGGAACAACCAATGGGCACAAAAACAAGGCATTGATCTAAGTAAAATCAATAGACCAAAGCCTTGTTTCATATGTGGAAAGTTAAACCATTTGGCTAAGTACTGTTACTTTAATCCTATTAATCAACAGATGAACTTTCAAAGATTTGTGCAAAAACCTGTTGGTTATAGGAAGGCTGGAAAGAAACATGTGGTGAAGAAACCTATTGAAAACAAAGGCCCCATGAAGAAAAAGGTTTTGAATGAAAATATTAAAATATGGGTGCCTAAAAGCACTAAAACTGTTAGTGCTGCTGACAGAGATAGTGCTGCTAGAAGCATTACTGCTGCTACCAGTGTTAGTACTGCTGAAAATTTTAATGCTGCTAATACTGTTAGTACCTCCTCAAAGATGAATACTGCTAACACAGTTACTGCTGCTAAAACAGTTACTACTTCTAATAAGGTTAGTACTGCTAAGCATGCAAGTGCTGCTAATGCAGTTAGTACTTCTAAAACCAGTACTACTTCTAGCAAATGTGTTTCCAAGCCTATTATTGTGACAAAGTACTCCAGAAATGAGGAATCAAAGTTTAAAAATCTTGTCAAGAAAGAATGCAAGTATTTTGATGAGAAAGGGGTACCCAAGACCACTTTGGCTTGGGTTCCTACTTCAAACTAACTGATTTATCTTATTTGCAGGGCAACCAACAGCTCAAGGGAAAGAGCATTTGGCATGTTGATAGTGGTTGCTCTAGGCACATGACAGGCAACATGTCATGCCTTCAGGATTTCAAGCATATCAATGGAGGACATGTTGCTTTTGGAAATGATCTTACTGGAGGTAAAATAAGTGGCAAAGGTAATGTCACAAAAGGTAAGATGACATTTGAGGATGTCTACTATGTTGATCAATTGAAGTACAACCTGTTAAGTGTATCACAGGTTTGTGACAAACAACATAGTATATTATTTACTAACACAGAATGTATGATCCTTGCTCCAGAGTTCAAGGTAGTTGATGAAAGCATGATACTACTTAGAACTCCAAGAAAGGACAATGTTTATTGTCTTGATATGGACAATGTTGATAGTGATTCATCCCTGAACTGTCTTGTTTCAAAAGCTTCTGTGGATGAATCCTCTCTTTGGGACAGAAGGATGTGTCACATGAATTTCAAGACTATGAACAAACTTGTTAAAAACAACCTTGTAAGAGGTTTACCTTCAAAAGTCTTTTCATGTGATGATCATTGTGTTGCTTGTCTTAAAGGCAAACAGCATAAAACTTCTCATAAGACCAAAGAGTTAAATTCTATTTCTTCTTGTCTCCAGTTATTGCATATGGATCTGTTTGGTCCTACAAATGTTATGAGTATAGGCAAGAAATCTTAGTGCTTGGTTATTGTTGATGATTACTCCAGATTTACTTGGGTATATTTTCTAAGGACTAAGGATGAGACAAGTGGACTGATCAAATCCTTTATCCTAAGAATTGAAAACCAAACTAATCAAAAAGTAAAAGTCATTAGATCAGATAATGGGACTGAATTTAAAAATCTTGATCTAAACACCTTTTGTGAAGAGAAAGGCATTGAGAGACAATATAGTGCTCCTAGGACTCCTCAACAGAATGGAGTTGCTGAAAGAAGAAATAGGACACTAATAGAGGCTGCTAGATCTCTGTTGGCTGATTCAAAATTGCCAATTACCTTCTGGGCTGAAGCAGTTAATACTGCTTGTTATGTCCAAAACAGAGTTCTAGTAGTCAAGCCAAAGAACAAGACCCTATATGAGCTTTTAAATAAAAGAAAACCATTTATTGGATTTTTCAAACCTTTTGGGTGTCCTTGTACTATTCTCAATACCAAATCTCACTTAGGTAAGTTTGATAACAAAGCAGATGATGGATTTCTTGTTGGTTACTCATCTCAGAGTAAGGCTTACAGAGTCTTTAACTCTTCTTCTAGAATAATTGAAGAAAGTGACAATGTCAAATGCAATGAGAACACACCAAATCCAATTGGGTCTGGTCCTCAGTGGCTATTTGACATTGATTCACTAACTAACTCTTTTGGTGTCAGTAGTGATGATTATGCAGGATTAGGGAGTGGAGGATCAGGAACTACACAAGCTCAAGAAAGTTTATCTCAATCTGTGATCTTTCCCATACCCACAGTGGATCCTGTTGAAGACTGTGAACAGGAATCATCTACTGAACCAAGTCAGAGTGAAGAAGAAAGTAGAGATGAGGAGATTCAAGACAATAAGGAATCAGAAGTAGCTGCTGAAAACACCTCAGTTGAGTTGAATGACTTAAATCTAGAGGTGGTACTTAATGAAGAACCTAATCATCACACCAGAATTCAAAAGAATCATCCTCCACAACTGGTAATAGGAGATATATCCTCTCCTATGATGACTAGAAATCAAAGCAGGCTGCAAGAATTGCAAGATCAACAGCATACAGTGCTTTCTTGTTTTTTATCCCAGCTTGAGCCTAAGAAGGCACATGATGCTATGAAAGAATCCAGTTGGATAGAAGCAATGCAAGAAGAACTACTGCAATTCAAGCTGCAAGATGTTTGGGATCTGGTAGACCTTCCTAAAGGCCAAAGAGCAATAGGAACAAAATGGGTCTTCAGGAACAAGAGAGATGAAAGAGGAATTGTGATAAGGAATAAAGCAAGGCTGGTGGCTCAAGGGTACACACAAGAAGAAGGAATAGACTATGATGAAGTATTTGCACCTGTGGCCAGGATAGAAGCAATTAGATTATTCCTGGCTTATGCTTCTTATATGAAATTCAAAGTCTATCAAATGGATGTGAAAAGTGCATTTCTTTATGGCTCAATTGAAGAAGAAGTATATGTCTGTCAACCACCAGGGTTTGAAAACCCAAGCTATCCAGACAGGGTATACAAATTGAAGAAAGCACTTTATGGACTGCATCAAGCTCCAAGAGCATGGTATGACACTCTGTCATCCTATCTCTTGGAAAATGGCTTTGAAAGAGGAGTCATTGATAAGACTTTATTCATCAAGAGAAAGAAGAAAGATATCTTGCTGGTCTAAATCTATGTTGATGATATCATCTTTGGATCTACAAGAGACAACATGTGCAAGGAGTTTGAGAATCTAATGCATCAAAGGTTCAAAATGAGTTCCATGGGGGAACTTACTTTTTTCCTTGGACTCCAAGTTCAACAGAAGTCAGATGGAATCTTTATTTGCCAGTCTAAGTATGTGCAGGATATGTTAATCAAGTTTGGTTTCTCAGATTCAAAACCTGCCAGCACACCTATGGAGACACACAAGCAGATAACAGCAGATCTTGAGGGGGAGGATATGGATGTTCATCACTATAGATCCATGATTGGCTCACTCATGTATCTTACAGCATCTAGACCAGATATAATGTTTCCAGTCTGTGTATGTGCTAGATTCCAAGTTAGGCCAAAGCAATCTCACTATCAAGCTGTTAAGAGGATATTCAGATATCTCAAAGGGCAACCTAGATTGGGACTTTGGTATCCTCATGACTCATCCTTTGACCTACTTGCATACTCAGATAGTGATCTAGGTGGAGCAAACTTGGACAGAAAATCTACTTCTGGAGGATGTCAGTTTTTGGGTGCAAGACTAGTTTCTTGGCAGTGCAAGAAACAAACCACAGTGTCCACATATACAACAGAGGCAGAGTACATAGCAGCTGCAAGTTGCTGTTCTCAAGTCTTATGGATTCAAAATCAAATGTTGGACTATGGGGTAACCTTTCTACACACTCCAATTTTTATTGATAACAGCAGTGCTATTAGCATTGTGGATAATCCTGTCAAGCACTCAAAGACAAAGCACATTGAGATCAGGTATCACTTCATAAGAGACTGTAATGAAAAGAAACTTATTCAAGTTGTAAAGGTTCATACTGACAACCAGTTTGCTGATCTATTCACCAAAGCCTTTGATGTGGGTAGATTCACTTTCTTGGTAACAAGTGTGGGAATGATCAACTCTGAATAAACTCCTTATCAAAAAGTGGTTCAATACCTGTACATTATGTATTCTTGGTGGTCCTAATCTTTCTTTTCAGGGAATTCATAGCAGTCCTCGGGTCATCTTAAGTTGAAAAGAGTAAGTATTTTTAATACTGCCAGTGGATTGTTAATACTGCCAGTGCATTGTTAATACTGCCAGTGCATTGTTAATACTGCTTTCAGTTAATACTGCTCTCAGTTAATACTGCTCTCAGTTAATACTGCTCTCAGTTAATACTGCTCTCAGTTAATACTGCTCTAGGTTAATACTGCTTTTGTCCCGAATACTATAAATACCCTTTGCCCGCCTAAACGTTCATAACGACTCTTTGCATACTGTTCACTTGCGCTCTAAACCCTTTCTCTCTCAAAGTTTTCAAGCAAGAACCTTCAAGATCAATGGCATCCATGGCGTTCATAGACGAGCACAATGAAATAGCGATGCTTCAAAAGCCAAAACAAGCTGAAGGTTTTCACCAGATAGTCGACTTTCTGAAGTCAAGCCATATTGCCCATGCTCTCACTCTATCTCCTACCATCTTCATAGAGCATCAGCGGCAATTCTGGGCAAATGCCACCATTGTTACTGAAAATGGTGTGCAAATGATCAAAACAAGGGTGTGCGACAAACCCTTGACAGTTACTGAAGAGGTACTTCGCATCAGTCTACGTCTAGACGATGCCTCAGGTATAACTTCTATCTCTAATGATGAACTGTTTTCTACTCTTACAAGAATGGGATATGGAGGCCCATTGGGTGTGTTCAAGTTCTCAAAAGCCAAATTTTCACCCCAATGGCGTTTCTTTGTCCATATCCTTATGCACTGTATATCTAAAAAGACTACTGGATGGAGTGAGTTCAGTAGCACCATTGCTTATGCTTTGGTATGCTTAGCCACTGCCAGAAAGTATAATTTTTCACAAATGATTTTTAATGATCTTGTCTCAAACCTGGGAAGTAAAAAGAGCTTTTATATGTACCCCAGGTTTGTCCAAGAAGTTATTAACCATGAATTGACGGATATACCTCATTTTGATCGTATATGTACCAAAAATTCCCAAAGGTAAGGTCTTTTCAAACATGAAAAGATCCCCTTTGGACTCGGAAGGAGTTGACACCCCATTGTTCTCTACAATGATGGTGGTGTCCCAAACCGATGAAGGTATGGCAGCAAGGTCAAGGCCCCCATTAGACCAACCCACTGCTAGCCAATCCCAACCTTCCCACTCTAAATCAATTCCCCAGTCTCTTCTTGATAAACCAACTTCACCAATCACCCATACTTACAAAAGGAAATAGGTAAAGAAGGCTCCTTCCCTGCTTGTACCATCAACCTCTAAGCCTTTAAGCCCTCTAAGGGAGGATTCTTCCTTAGCGAATATCTACAGGGAAACCACAAGGGTGTCTCCCAACCCACAGGAGGTGCTCTCTGAGGAGGAGGTTGAGCATATGGGTGCTAAGGCTGCCACTACTCCTGCTAGCACAGAGGAGGACAATGGTAACATAACTAAGACCTCCCCCATGGCAATTTTGAATGAGCAATCATTCAAAGGTCCCAGGTTCCAAGAACCCAAGGGGGTGGACAGTGCTTCTGCTAGGCAGAAGGCTTCCACTACAAAAAGATCCTATGATCCTTCAATAGGGGGTAACACTCCTGGAGAAGGTGAGGACAGATATAACTACTATGAATTAATGGAAACAATGGGCAACATCAACCAAGATGTTCTCAAACAAGGAAAAGAAATTGAAGAGATGAAGCTGGTAATCCTGTCACAACAAGTACAGATTGCTAAGTTGAAGAAGATGGTGACCAGGCTTGTGCAGAAGAAGAGGAGAAAGCAATTTGAACTAAGAAGAAGGAAATCTGGGAATGATGCTCCCAAAAAGGGGGAGATCAACATGGAAGAAGCTACAGAAGAGGGGGAGCTTGATGGGAAGAAATATGGTGGTGAGGGGGAGAGATTTGATGTTAAGGGGGAGCAGGAAGCAGAAACAGAAAGAGAATCAGTGCAAATAGAAACACAAGAAGCAGCAGTAACAACAGAGCAAGCAGTAGAAACCATTAATACTGCTAGTTCAAGTAAAGCAGCAGAAATGGTTAATACTGTTGAATTTAAACAAGCAACAAAAATAGTGAAAGAAGTATTAACAGATCTTGAGATTGCAGAAACCTTACTTAAAGCCAAACATGATACTCCCAAGGTCACTTCAAAGACCAAAGGAGTAGTCATCAAAGAACAAGGTGAAGTGATCAAGAAAGATAACAGTAAGAAGGCAATGAACAAAGACAAAGGAAAAGCAAAGATGGTGGAATCTGATCAACCAGTCAAAAAGCAAAGGTTGGTTGAATCAGATGAAGTCTTGGCCAGGAAGATGCAGGCTGACATTGAAAAGGAAGAAAGAGTTCAAGTTGAAAAGGACAGAGAGATGGCAAAGGCTCTAGCTGCTGAACTGAATGAAGCCTATCAACAAAGCCTTGCAACTGAAATTGCACAGAAGAAAGCTGCAATTCTGAAGAAATCAATGGTGGTAAAAACAGTTGCAAAGAAGAGAAAACCCTCAAAGACATTCCTAGGTACCCAAGAGAGAAACAAGATGATTATATTTCTCAAAGGTGCTGTAGGAGTCAGAAAGGAGATGTTCTCAAAGATGTCTTTTGAGAAGATTAAAGAGCTGTATGATTCAGAGATGTTAAAGCTTCAGGGGAATGAAACTGCAAGGGTGGAGATGGAGAAGAGGATGAAAGAAAGTAATGACTTTCTGATACAAAAACCCTTTCCAGATGAGCAGGAAACACCACCAAAGAAAGAAGCCACTCTAGGTGAAAGTCTAAGGACTTTAAAGAGAACCAAGATGATGGCAAGGAGAAAGTTAACCAAGAAGTCTAGAATAATGGAAGGAGAGGCTGAGAAGGTTGCTGAAGAAGAAGGGGCACCTGAGTCATCTGAAAAGAAAGAATCTTCAAGTACTGATGATTTAAAGATGTACATGGTAGTGATGGACAAAGTTCCTGAACCAATTTCAGCAGAACCTGTTGGTATAAAGCCTCCTGAAGTTATTCACTGGGATACATTGACAGTGGATGGAAAGGAGTATATCAGACTCAAGAGGAAGGATGATAAGTATGAGGTATTCAACACTTGGGTCAAGATTGTCAGAACATGCTCTAGATCAGATCTTGAAGAAATGTTTGAGATAGGAATGAAGTTGTATGCAGATATACTAAAGGCTCCAGGGATTTCAATTACAAAACTGGTGATGGAGTATCTGTGTATGATGTTCAAGCCTGATGAAGTAAAGCATGTGATCAAGAATGTGTTCAAATCAGTCAACAAGTGGACTCTATATGAAATTAGTGGAGTATATGCAGTGACTTTGGATTTAAATCACACTGAATATTTTCTAGTGGATAGAGTATACAACCATAGCAGATTAAAGCTTCATGCCATGCTGAAGAAGAAGCTAGGATGTGTTCCAGATTCAGATATGGCTAAATATTTGATCCAAAGAACAATTAATCAGAGTTTGGGGTTGGATGCAAACACTGGAATTTAGGCCATGATAGAGTTTTGGGAGCATCTTGAAGAAAATCTAAAGAACTTGACTTCTCTTCCTAAAAGTCAAGTTAGGGGGAGATTGTTGGGAACTGAAGAATAACTCAAGTGTTTAATGCTGCTAGTTCAGAGTTACTACTGCCTAGAAGAATTCAAAGTTAATACTGCTGAGTATTACTACTGCTAGTTGAATTAATACTGCTAGTCAAAGTTAGTGCTGCTTGAACAAAGTTAGTACTGCTTAGCTAGTTAGTACTGCTAGTGGTTAGTGCTGCTTAGTAGTTAATGCTGCCAAGACTTAATGCTGCTTATAAGATATTTTGAAGATAATGATGAAGAGATCGTGGGAAAAGATAAACAAGGATATTCTGAAGATAAACATGGAAGATATACTGAAGATATTTTATTTATTTGTAATTATCTTTTTGTTCAGTATATGTATAGTTTTGATAGAATAGCTTAGATTGACAGATTGATAGATTGAAAGATTTTAATTCTAAGTTTTTGTTCTAGAGAGAATCAACCTCAAGGCATAGTTCCTAATTCTAGAGAAGTAGAATTCGTCTTGAAAGAGTTTGTTCTTCAAGATTGAGGTTGAGTGTGTAATCTTGTGATTTTAATACAAGTTTGCAAAGTGTTTATTATATACTGTTTGTTTACTGTTCCATTGAATATCAAAGTGTTATTCCGCAACTTCTTTGATATTGTTTCTGAGTATTCATAATTCTTGTTGAGAATTCGATCCTGACAGTAACTCCAGCAGTATTAATTTTGAAGAGCAGCATTAACTTTGTTCCAGCAGCATTAACTACAACTGGCAGCATTAACCACAGAAGTAGTAACCATGATGAACTAGCAGCATTAACCATACTTGGTAAATTCTTCAGTTCCCAACAATCTCCCCCTAACTTGACTTTTAGAAAGAGAAGTCAAGTTCTTCAGATCTGATCTTCAAGATGCTTTCAACACTTCAGGTTCAATTGCCCAAATTTGGATCTAGGCCCAAACTTTGATTTACAGTTCTTCTCACCATAATCTTGGCCATTTCTGAGTCCTTTGTGCATACTAGCTTGGCTTTTAGCATTCCTACTAGCTTCTCCTTGCTATGCTCATAGATTTTGTCCACCACGTAGTATTCATGATAACAGTTGTCAATAGTAATCATGTATACTCCACAGTCTTCAAATAATATCCATTTATCAATCTTCTTGAATAAAAACTCATGATTATGATCTTTAATCCTATATGCCACTCTATCTGGATCAAACATCATACACAAGTATTCCATTGTTACCTTGAGAAGATTTTCTTCATTACCTTTCAACACAGGCTCATAGAGTTTCATCCCCACTTTGTACATTTCCTCTATATCTGCTCTTGAACAGCTTCTGATAACTCTCCCCCATGTTGAATATGCTTCAAATGTACCACCTACTCTTTTGATTCTGAATAAATTCTTTCCACTATCTCTTAGAATGTCCCAGAAGATGATCTCTGGAGCTTTCATGGAGATTGGAACAGCCTTCATAGGTTCTACTATGGTCATGTACAGATCCATACTCTCATCAGTTTGCTTATTAGACTGCTCTGGATTTTGCACTGATTCTGCTAAAGGTACACCTGAAGGTTCTGCTGCAGTTTCTTCCATTCTAAGCCTTTTAGGCTGCTTTTTGGAAGCAATTGTCTTCACCCTCTTTCCAGATTTGGCTTCTACACTAACACTCTCAGGTTCTTCCTTCATCTCTTCAGCTTTGTCTTTTGAGGGTGTGGTCTCCTCAGGGAATGGTTTTTGAATGTTAAGGTCATGCCTTTCCTTCATTCTTCTCTCAGCCTCTTCCCTTTGGGCTAAATCCCCTTGAAGCTTAGCCATCTCTTTCTGGTACAACTCCTCAACCTGAGTGTATGCCATGTTGGTGAACATCTCCCCCTTGACACCAATTGCACCTTTCAGGAAATTTATCATTTTTCTTCTTTCCTGATTGGCCAAAAATGTCTTGGAGGGTTGTCTTTTCTGTTTCTGTTTTTGAATTGGCATTTTTTTGACTTGAAGTTTCTTGGCCTGAGCTGCTTCTTTTATGCTTTTCTCATATTCTGCATTTAACTTTCTAGCCATGAGCTTTGCAAGTTCTCTATCTGTTTCTGTTTGAATCTGCTCCTCCTTTTCCATTTGATCTTGAAGCTGCTTTGCTATTGCCTCATCCATTTCAATCTGAGTCTTCTTCTTTGCAGGCAGTTCAGCTTCAACCATCTTTTCCTTCCCTTTTTTCCTTTGTCTCCTTTAAAGTTGCTTTTTCTTTTCCCTTCTGTGAAATTCCTCCTTCATTGATGACTACTCCCTTGGCCTTTTGAGTAGCCTTAGGAGTATCATTCTTGGCTTTAATCAAGGTTTCTGCTATCTCTATTTCTTCTATAGAGAGCCCTGTTTCTGCTGCTTCTGTTTCTGCTGCTACTTTTTCCTCAGCAGCATTAACTGTTTCTGCTTCTATTCCTTCCTCTTTCTCCCCCTCAACTTCAACCCCCTCAGCATCTTTTTCAGAAGACCTTTCTTTCTCTTTTTCAGTCTCTTTCTCCCCCTTGTTGGAAGCATCTTTATCAGTTGGCCTCTTCCTCAACACATACTGTTTTCTCCTCTTCTTCTGCACAAGCCTTGTCACCATTTTCTTTAACTTGGAAATCTGTGCTTGTTGTGACAAGATCACCAGCTTCATCTCTTCTATGGCTTTTCCTTGTTGAATTACATCTAGGTTGATGTTTCCCATAGCATCCATCAATTCCTGGTAGTTATATCTGTCCTCACCTTCTCCAGAAGTGTTACCCTCTTTTGAAGGATCATGGGATCTTTTTGTAGTGGAAGCCTTCTGCCTAGCAGAAGCACTATCCACCCCCGTGGTTTCTTGGCACCTGGGACCTTTGAATGATTGCTCATTCAAAGTTGCCATGGGGGAGGTCTTATTTATGTTACCACTGTCCTCCTCTGTGCTAGCAGAAGTAGTAGCAGCCTCAGCACCCATATACTCAACCCTCTCCTCAATGAGCACCTCCTTGGGGTTGGGAGACACCCCTGTGGTTTCCCTGTAGATATTATCTAAAGGAGAATCCTCCCTTAGAGGGCTTAAAGGCTTAGCGGGTGAAGGTACAAGAAGGGAAGGAGCCTTCTTTACCTTTTTCCTTGAATAAGTTTGGGTTATGGGAGAAGTTGGTTTATCAAGAAGAGATTGGGGAATTGATTTAGAGTGGGAAGGTTGGGATTGGCTAGCAGTGGGATGGTCTAATGGGGGCCTTGACCCTGCTGCCATACCTTCATCAGTGTGGGACACCACCATCATTGTAGAGAACAATGGGGTGTCAACTCCTTCCGAGTCCCTAGCAGATCTTCTCATATTTGAGAAAACCTTGCCTTTAGGGGGTTTAGGTACATATACCCCATCAAAGTGAGGTATGCCCGACAATTCAGTAGTTATAACTGTCTGAACAAATCTGGGATACATGAAGAAACTCTTCTTGTTGTCCAGATTTGAGACAAGATCATTGAAGATCATTTGAGAAAAATTATATTTTCTAGCAGTGGATAAACACACCAAAGCATATGCAATGGGACTGCTAAATTGGCTCCAGCCAGTTGTTTTCTTTGAAATACAGTGCATCAAGGTATGAACAAAGAACTTCCATTGGGGTGAAAATTTAGCTTTGAAAAACTTAAAAATCCCCATTTGGCCTTCATACCCCATTCTTGAAAGATTTGAGAAAAGTTCCTCATTAGGAATAGAGGTTATACCTGCAGCATCATCTAGACGTAGACAGATGCGTAGTACCTCTTCAGTAATGGTTAGGGTTTTTTCACACACCCTTGTCTTGATCATTTGCACACCATTTTCAGTAACAATGGTGGCATTAGCCCAAAATTGCCTTTGATGCTCTATGTAGATAGTTGGTGATACAGTGAGAGCATGGGCAATGTGGCTGGACTTCAGAAAGTCGACTATCTGGTGAAACCTTCAGCTTGTTTCGGCTTTTGGAGCATCGCGATTTCATTGTGCTCGTCAATGAAAGCCATGGATGCCATTGAACGTGAGTGTTCTTGCCTGAAAACTTGGTACTTGAGAGAAAAAGTGATTAGAGAGACAGTGAACAGTATACAAAGAGTCGTTATGAACTTTTAGGCGGGCAAAGGGTATTTATAGTATTCGGGACATAAGCAGTATTAACCTAGAGCAGTATTAACTACTAGCAGTATTAACTAACTAGCAGTATTAACTGAGAGCAGTATTAACCACTAGCAGTATTAACTAACAAGCAGTATTAACTGAGAGCAGTATTAACCACTAGCAGTATTAACTAACTAGCAGTATTAACTGAGAGCAGTATTAACTGAGAGCAGTATTAACTGAACACTGGCAGTAGTAAAATTGTACTGGCAGTACTAATACTTACACTTTTAAGCTTTGTGAAGGACTGAGTACTGCTATACTTTTCCTGAAAAAGAAGATTAGGACCACCAAGAATAAACAATATACAGGTATTGAACCACTTTTTAAGTAGGAGCTTATTCAGAGTTGATCATTCCCACACTTGTTACCAAGAAAGTGAATCTACCCACATCAAATGCTTTGGTGAATAGATCAGCAAACTGGTTATCAGTATGAACTTTTACAACTTGAATAAGTTTCTTTTCATTGCAATCTCTTATGAAGTGATACCTGATCTCAATGTGCTTTTTCTTTGAGTGCTTGACAGGATTATTAACAATGCTAATAGCACTGCTATTATCAATAAAAATTGGAGTGTGTAGAAAGATTACCCCATAGTCCAGCATTTGATTCTGGATCCATAAGACTTGAGAATAGCAACTTGCAGCTGCTATGTACTCTGCCTCTGTTGTAGATGTGGATACTGTGGTTTGTTTCTTGCACTGCCATGACACTAGTCTTGCACCCAAAAACTGGCATCCTCTAGAAGTAGATTTTCTGTCCAAGTTTGCTCCACCTAGATCACTCTCTGAGTATGTAAGTAGGTCAAATGATGAGTCATGAGGATACCAAAGTCCCAATCTGGGTTGCCCTTTGAGATATCTGAATATCCTCTTAACAGCTTGATAGTGTGATTGCTTTGGCCTAACTTGGAATCTTGCACATACACAGACTGGAAACATTATGTCTGGCCTAGAGGCTGTAAGATACATGAGAGAGCCAATCATGGATCTATAATGATGAACATCCATATCCTCCCCCTCAAGATCTGCTGTTATTTGCTTGTGTGTCTCCATGGGTGTGCTGGCAGGTTTTGAATCTGAGAAACCAAACTTGGTTAGAATGTCCTGCACATACTTGGACTGACAGATAAAGATTCCATCTGACTTCTGTTGAACTTGGAGTCCAAGGAAGAAAGTAAGTCCCCCCATGGAACTCATTTTGAACCTTTGATGCATTAGTTCCTCAAACTCCTTGCACATGATGTCTCTTGTGGA
The DNA here is from genome assembly GCA_954870635.1 of Arctium minus. NCBI lineage: Eukaryota > Viridiplantae > Streptophyta > Magnoliopsida > Asterales > Asteraceae > Arctium > Arctium minus. The sequence goes on from OX941095.1 coordinate 38,144,363, forward strand.
TCCAAAGATAATATCATCCACATAGATTTGGACCAGCAAGATATCCTTCTTCTTTCTATTGATGAACAGAGTCTTGTCAATGACTCCTCTTTCAAAGCCATTTTCCAAGAGATAGGATGACAGAGTGTCATACCATGCTCTTGGTGCTTGATGCAGTCCATAAAGTGCTTTCTTCAATTTGTAGACTCTGTCTGGATAGCTTGGATTTTCAAACCCTGGTGGTTGACAGACATAAACTTCTTCTTCAATTGAGCCATATAGAAATGCACTTTTTACATCCATTTGATAGACTTTGAATTTTATATAAGAAGCATAGGCTAGGAACAATCTAATTGCTTCTATCCTTGCCACTGGTGCAAATACTTCTTCATAATCTATTCCTTCTTCTTGTGTATACCCTTGAGCCACTAACCTTGCTTTATTCCTTATTACTATTCCTCTCTCATCTCTCTTATTTCTGAAGACCCATTTAGTGCCTATTGCTCTTTGACCTTTAGGAAGGTCTACCAGATCCCAAACATCTTGCAGCTTAAATTGCAGTAGCTCTTTTTGCATGGCTTCTATCCAACTGGACTCTTTCATAGCATCATGAGCCTTCTTAGGCTCAAGCTGGGATAAAAAACAAGAAAGCACTGTATGTTGTTGGTCTTGCATCTCTTGCAGTCTGCTTTGATTTCTAGTCATCATAGGAGAAGAGATATCTCCTATTACCAACTGAGGAGGATGATTCTTTTGAGTTATGGTGTGATGACTAGACTCTTCATTGAGTCCAATCTCTAAATTTGAGTCATTCAACTCAACTGAGGTAATTTCAGCAGCTACTTCAGATTCTTTATTTTCTTCACTCTCCTCAGCTCTTCTTTCTTCTTCACTCTGATTTGGTTTAGCAGATGGCTCCTTTTCACAGACTTCAACAGGATCCACTATAGGTATACTATCTTGAACTTGTGTAGTCTCTGATCCTCCACTCCCTGAACCTGCATAATCATCACTTTTCCACTTATTTTACCACCTGTAAGATTATCTCCAAATGCAACATGTCCTCCATTGATATGCTTGAAATCCTGAAGGCATGACATGTTACCTGTCATGTGCCTAGAGCAACCACTATCAACATGCCATATGCTCTTCCCCTTGAGTTGTTGGTTGCCCTGCACATAAGATAAATCAGTTAGTATGAAATAGGAACCCAAGACAAAGTGGTCTTGGGTACCCCTTTCTCATCAAAATATTTACATTCTTTCTTGACAAGATTTTTAAACTTTGACTCCTCATTTCTGGAGTACTTTGTCACAATGATTGGTTTGGAAACACATTTGCTAGACGTAGTACTGGTTTTAGAAGTACTAACTGCATTAGCAGCACTTGCATGCTTAGCAGTACTAACCTTGTTAGAAGTAGTAACTGTGTTAGCAACAGTAACTGTGTTAGCAGTATTAACCTTTGAAGAGGTACTAACAGTATTAGCAGCATTAATATTTTCAGCAGTACTAACACTGGTAGCAGCAGTAATGCTTCTAGCAGCACTATCCCTGTCAGCAGTACTAACAGTTTTAGTGCTTCTTGGCACCCACATTTTAATACTTTCTTTTAAAACCCTTTTCTTCATGGTGCCTTTGGTTTCAACAGATTTCTTAACCACATGTTTCTTTCCAGCCTTCCTATAACCAACAGGTTTTTGCACAAATCCTTGAAAGTTCATCTGTTGGTTAATAGGGTTAAAGAAACAGTTCTTAGCCAAATGGTTTAACTTACCACATATGAAACAAGGTTTTGGTCTGATTATTTTATTCAGATCAACTCCTTGTTTCTGAGCCCATTGATTATTCCAGTTTCTTTGGTTATCTCTTTTTATACCAGAATTTAGGCTCTCAGATTTGTTGCAAGCACACTGTTTACAAGGTCCAGGATTCACAACAGTGGTTTGTTTGTAATGGACCTTGTTATCCTTTCCTTTGGTCTTCTCTATCTTCTTAGACTTGACCCAGATCCTTCCACCTCCCTCATTGGTAACAATGTTGTTTTCTAAGGGTATCTCTTTATTCACAGCATTGTTCCTATTCTTACTGACTTCTTTCTCAGTCATATCCTTAACAACTACCTCATCCAAAGGATCTATCTTAAAGGCTTCCTCAGACAAGTCCTTTTTCTCCTTGGTCTCTAACAAGTCTGAAGTAGGAGAGATATAGTTGTTGTTGTAAGGAGGGGGTGTGTTATTGTATCCAATAACCTTAGATAGTTCTTCTTTCAGCCTATCATTCTCTTCTATGGACTTAGACAGTTTGGCCTCTAACTCATTCTTTTCCCACTTCCAATAGTTTGTGTCATAAGAATGTTGAAGCTCATTGGCTTGAAAGCCTTTGATTTGTTCTTCAAACCTCTCAACTATCAACACATAATCTCTTCTGTCCTTTTCTAATCTTTTGAGGTCATCACACATGTTTTGGTTGTGATCCCTGTACCTTTTGACAGTGTCTTTGCAAGATTGAGTACAAAGATTAGAAATTACCTCTGAGGGGAGATCAGACACCTCTGCCATAAGAGCTTGATTCTGAATGGCTTCCTCAGCTTGGTCACTCCAGTCAAACCCCATTCCTTGTTGAGAAACAAGGCCTTGAGCAGGGTTCTTGTTTTGATTGTAGCCTCCATTCTGAGCTTGTTGGTGGTTGTTATTTGGCACACCACTTCTGCACTCTCTAGCAAAGTGTCCCTTCATGTGGCACTTATAACATTCCACTTTTGTCTTGTCAAACCCAGCTCCATCTTCTCTTCTTTGAGAGAAGTTGTTCCTCCCTGTTCTTTTAATAAACTTCTTCACCCTCATAGATAACATGGCCATCTGCCATTTAATGTCCATCTCCTCCAGGTCATCAGGGTGAAGTTGTTCCAGATCATCATTAATCAATACATTGTTGCTATGACTGGACAAAAAGGCTTCAAAGACAGTTTCAGTGCCTTTTTCTGAATTCACTCCACTGGCAATACTAACTGCTTCAGGGTTGGCAGTAGTATCCGTAGATGCTGATAGAAGTGCAGCATTGTGGATATACCCAGTGGGCTTCTTCTTGGTTTCTACCTCAGTTTCAAAAAATCTTAGATCATTATATAGATCATCAAGTTCCTTCTCTTCCAGATTGTCACTCTGTCTATATGAGACAGTGTACATAGTCCATTCATCCCTAAGAGATCTGAGGAACTTCCTGTTGATATCATCTTGCTCCATCTTCACCCCTACAGTAGCCAGTTCACCAATGAGCTTGTTGAACCTATCAAAAGTTTGAGTCATAGACTCATTATTTGAAGAAGTGAAGTTCTCATACTGCTGTTTTAGAACATCTCTTTGATTTCTTTTGATGCTTTTAGTGCCAGCAAATCTTTTCTCTAGAGCATTCCAGAGAATCTGAGCATCAGTGCAGTTGCAAAATTGATGCTGATATTCATTGGGGATTGCCAAGAGCATAGTGCTCAAGGCCTTCATCTCTATCTGTCTGATCTTCCTCTCACCATCTGTCTTTGGTGGAGGTCTTTTCCCATCTGGTCCAATCCTTCCTGCTTCAGATGGACCATTCTCAATGATATCCCACATTGAGTAGTCAGTGAGAAGAATGTATTGTCTGATTCTAATCTTCCACATGTCAAACTCACTGGGTTTGAGCATTGGGACCTTAGAGACCAGAGTACTGTGTGATTCTGCATAGTTTTCCATAATGAAAGAATAGTTGTTTCTGAGAGAGCAGGCTCTGATACCACTTGTCAGGATCGAATTCTCAACAAGAATTATGAATACTCAGAAACAATATCAAAGAAGTTGCGGAATAACACTTTGATATTCAATGTAACAGTAAACAAACAGTGTATATGATTAACAACTTGTAAACTTGTATTGAATGATTAAAATCACAAGATTACACACTCAACCTCAATCTTGAAGAACAGACTCTTTCAAGACGAATTCTACTTCTCTAGAATTAGGAACTATGCCTTGAGGTTGATTTTTTTCTCTAGAACTAAAACTTAGAATGAAATTATAAAACTATTCTATACATTCTATACATATACTAAAGATAAAAGATAATTACAATCAATAAAATATCTTCAGAATATCTTCTATCATTATCTCTAAGCTTTCCATAATCTTCAGTTTATCCAGCTGTCATTCTCTCCATACGGATCTCCATCTCATAAGCAGTACTAATCATAAGCAGCATTAATACTCTGAGCAGTAGTAACTCCAGCAGTTTTAATTTTGAAGAGCAACATTAACTTTGTTCCAGCAGCATTAACTACAACTGGCAGCATTAACCACAGAAGTAGTAACCATGATGAACTAGCAACATTAACCATACTTGGTAAATTCTTCAGTTCCCAACACATTTGAATTGTAATTTCTTGTTGAATCGGGGCGTTTGATTCAATAGGAACATCTGAACTGGTTGGATGAGTTGTTGTTGAGTCTTCCATCCTGTCAACCATAACAGATTTCTTTACATTTGATCCAAGAAATTCATCATAAAACAATTCAAATAATAAGTCTAAATCAGATAAATGGTTAGTTGAAGTTGAAGCTTCATCTGATTTATTCTCTTGAGACGCAGGTTCTGGACTGAGTTGCCCAGAAGCTAGTACTCCGGTTATAACGGGTTCTGAACGTTGTTGTTTGGAAGCCGTTTCTTCATCAAAGGTGACATTGATGCTTTCAATCACCGTCTTTGACTTCTTCAGATAGACACGATATGCAGTTGATGTCGAGGAATAACCAATAAAGATTCCTTCGTCCGCCTTAGCACTGAACTTATTGAGATTCTCCCTATCGTTTAGCACGAAACACTTACATCCAAATATATGGAAATATTTGATTGTCGGTGTTCGGTTGTTGATTAACGCATAAGGAGTCTTCTTGAACCTTCGATGTACCATGGATCGATTCTGTGTGTAGCACGCGGTCGAAACAGCTTCTGCCCACAAAAATTGAGGTAAGTCCGAATGACTTAGCATAGTACGAGCAGCCTCGACTAGCGTTCGATTTCTTCTTTCAACCACTCCATTTTGTTGAGGTGTTCGAGCAGCAGAGTATTGATGTGAAATCCCGACAGATTCGAGATATTCTTCAACTTTGTTGTTCTTGAACTCTATGCCGTTGTCTGTTCTTAGAAACTTGACCGGTTTCTGCAGATTCACCTGGGTCGTCTTTAGGAATGTAATGAGAACATCAGGTGTCTCATCCTTGAACGTAGAAACTTGACCCATGTGTATCGCGAGTAATCGTCCACGATCACGAGTATGTACTTCTTTCCGCCTAGACTTTGAGTTCGCATCGGACCGCACAAGTCCCTATGCAATAACTCTAACGGAGCATTGGTACTTGGTTCAGGCTTCGGTTTATGAGGTGCCCTCTTCATCTTGCCCTTTTCACAGGCTGCACATAGATGTTCTCTTTCGTATTTGAGCTCTGGAAGTCTTTTGACGAGCTTTCCACTGACCAGATTGTTGATGTACCGAAAGTTGAGGTGAGAAAGACGTCGATGCCATAACCAACTTTGTTGCATCGAAGCTTTATATAGTAGACACACTTGCTTGTCAGCCTAGACATTTGACAGATTGATTGTGTAGAGGTCTGATTCTCGAGTACCGACCAAGAGTTATTTGCCTTCTTCATTGTGAACTGAACATCTCTTGGCTTTGAAGTTGACCTCTAACTCTTTGTCACAGAACTGTCCTATATTGAACAAGTTGTGTCGTAAGCCTTCAACATAGCTCACCTTCTTGATAGTGACATTGTTCTGTTGTACATCACCGTATCCCATGATTGGAGAAAACTGGTCGTTGCCAAATCTTACTGTTCCACAAAATTTGTCTTTGAAATTGGACAGTATCTCTTTTTGCCCTGTCATGTGCTTGGAACATCCGCTGTCCAAGAACCATGTATGACTAGTCTGCATAAGAGAAATTGCAAATTTAGATATTTATATGACAACTTTGAAATTTTCACTTTGATTATCGAAGTGCGGGTCTTGAACTGATTTGTTCAAAAGCCTATTTTGACTTTGATGTTCGGGTTTTGAACTGCATTATCCAAAAACCTATTTTGACATTGAAGAACGAGTCCTGATCTGTACATAATCAGAAGTCGCTTCTCTTTAAGCTTTGTGTGCCTGCAACACAGATTTAGCCTTAGGTACCCACTGGAATTTGGGTCCTTCTGTGTTAGCACAAGATTTTGGTAACCATTTCAAATTGGTTCCTCTTTTCTTTTGAAATGTATGAGAAGAATTAATATGAGATGAATTCACATGGTAATTTCCAAACCAATCTCCAGAATCTTGACAAGTGATAGAAACATGTTTATCATAGATAGAGGACTTTCCAGCAGATAAAGATAACTTAAATAATTGCTTCATTGAATATTGTTTACGAGAAACAACAAGTTTTGAGTTCAAAAGAGCAATATCAGCAATTAGGACATCTTTAATAAGCGAAGTCTTATTACAAGTAACACTACTAAGCGATAAAACGGTCTTGTCAAGCTTCCGTTTGGGTTGCCATTGAGAATTTACTTCTGGCCTTTTCTTGCGCAGATCTGAAACATGTGTAACTGGTGAGTTAGACTTCTGAGCAACAAATGAATGCACCTTCTTTGGCTTACCAGTAGTGATCGGTTTCTGTGAATGTTGAGATATTTTCTTACCTTTAGCATTTTTGGCTTTCACAGAGACTGACTTATCAACTTTCGTTGATTTTACACTGTTAACAGGCATAATGGTTTTTCCCAAAGATTTCACAACAAAAGATGAATGGTTTGAAAGTTTAGCATTAAAATGAAATTGTTCAAAACAACCATCCAAACCACCGTTAGAATTAAGAAAATCAAACCCTTCGTTTGATGAACCAAACATGTCATCAGATTTAGAAGCTTTTGTAAAAACAACATTTTTCATAACGGTTGAAAAAACTTTTTGTTGAATCTCAATCAAAAGTCTTTCATCTGATAAAGAGTTCTCGAGTTCAGAAATTTTACTTTCTAACACGAGAGAAGGGACATATATTTTACCTATAACAGGCTTTGCCTCCATCTCTTTTACAGAATAACTTTGAAAGTAGTCAGTTGAAAGAGATTTCTTTTCATTATTTGGATAGTCATAACTATTATTCAACTTCGCATAATAAAATGGAAGGTGAACTGTAGATGACTTTTTCTGTTTTTCAATTTCATTTGCTTCATCCTCCTTTGATAGTTTAGTATTAAAAACTTTAAGTGAAGAGATTTGGTGAGAAACTAGCATAGAGGTATAATCATAATGTGCAGGAACTTCTCTTATACCCTTTTTAAGGCAATGAGGTTTCACATAACCGATTCCCCAATTTTCTTTATTCTTTTTCGGTTTGTTAAGATGAATGGTTTGCTCACTTTGACCTAATGAGTACAACTTCTTTTCCAAAGCATCTAGTTTTGCAATTAAAGACTTGTTTTCTTTAGTACATGAAGAATGCATTTTAGTCAGCTTATATAAGTCAAGCTCACTATTTCTCAATTTTGACTTGAGTTCAGAATTCTCTTTTAGAATTATAGTCTGTTCTTTTGCGTTGGTGTCAACGTTTGTATGTAAAACCTCAATTAATACTTTCTTCTCAGCAATTTCATTGCTAAGTTTTTGTATCAATTGGTTTTTGTTAATAATAACACCATTTTCTCGCTTAAGATTAGATTCTAACTCTTCTTGTTTTAAACTCATGGTATGCATTTTATTCATGAAATCTTTATACGATAAATCACATACCTCCTCTTCTTCATTTTCTGAATCAGCTTCAGCATCTGATTCCATCTTGCCCATCAAGCACATATTGACGGCTTCATCTTTATCTTCATCTTCTTCTTCTTCATCTGAGTGATCAAGCCAGTATTCATCCTCAGCCATCAGTGCCTTGCCTGCCTCCTGTTGCTTTTCAAGAAGCATCTTGTTCTTGTAGTAATCGGAGTTTCTGACCTTTGATCTTCGGCAATCCTTGGCAAAGTGACCTGTTTTGCCACAGTTGTAGCACATCGGTGGACCTGGCTGACTTGATCCTTCATCCTTGTACTTTCTTTCTTCGGGTTTCTTCTCCTCTATCCTCTTTCCTTCAGACTGGTACCTTTTCTCTTCCGTTTTCTTCTCATCTAATCTCTTTCCTTCAAACTTTTTCCCTTCAAACCTACTACCTTCAACCCTTTCCTTATGAGCGTAGTTGTTGGGTCCAGAAGAGTACCTTTGACTGTTTGATGTTGGATTCCTGTAGAACTTTTTCTGAAACGCATTTGTCAGAAACAACATTGCTTTCTTCATTTGTTCATTTTCATCCATGTCAGAGTTTGCATAAGCTTCATCTTCTTCTGATTCATATACAATCGTCTTGTTCTTCTTCTTGACGACAAAAGTGACTGTATCTTCAACTGTCTTTCCTTTCTGTCTTTTCTCAGCTAGAATTTCATCCACCTCTTCTTCATTTTGACGGAGGGTTTCATACACCTCGTGAAGTGGAATCTCATTCAAATCTTTTATCTGCCGCATCTGTCTGGCAAAACTTTTCCATTCTGGTTGTAGAATACTCAGGAATTTGATATTCAGTTCGATTTGAGATTTGTTGACCTTGATCTTGCTCAATTCGTTTAGCAAGGTCACAAATCTATCATATGTTCCTTCTAGATTTTCTCCAGTTCTGCCTTTAAATTCTTCAAAACTGTGCAGGCAGTTAGAGATTTTAAGCTGATTCCCTATCTTTGAACCCAACATCATCTTCTCGAGTTGATCCCACATTTGTTTGCCGGAGGCCTTATAACTGTCAATCTTTATGTAGATTTCGTTCGGAATCCCTTGTGGAATGTATGACTTGGCCAATCTGTCTGCTTTTGCTCTTAACTTATTATCACCGGTTAGTTCTTCATAAGTCAGTGCATGTCTTACTTCTTCAGTTCCTTCTACTGGTTCCCTATATTTTGTTTCCATGGGGCCTTCTTCTAAGGACTGTTTAATGAAATCACCCAAATCCTGTCTTTCGATGAAGTTTAGGAACCTATCCTTCCACTGTTCATATTCACCTCTAAAGAGAACTGGTGGCTTGGTGTCAGTTCCTATTGCAAGAGCTTCTCTGGATGTCATCCTGTATTGAATAAGAGAAAACTTGACAGATATGATCGTTAATTCAAATAAAATTTGATCACACAAGAAATTTTGTCCCCCTAGGCAGACTTAGCACGGGGGTATGGGGGCAGCGCCCCTAGAGAAAAAATTTATGACAATTAAAGACCCTATTGCAGTTTCGAAAAATTTTCAAAAAAAAAATCTAACTATGGATTGGAGCAGAGAGGTTTGGGGGTCTAGTGGGAAGCGCACACTGAGGTATGCGGGTCTAATGGGAAGCGCACACTGAGGTATGCGGGTCTAATGGGAAGCGCACACTCAGGTATGCGGGTCTAGTGGGAAGCGTACACTGAGGTATGCGGGTCTAGTGAGAAGCGCACAATGAGGTGTGCGGGTGTAGTTAGGAGCGCACAATGAGGTGTGCGTTTCAAGTGCGAATCGCAAAGTTGAGATATGCGATTCACTTGGGACGCGCAAGGTGGACTTGTTCTTTTGAAGAGATGAACTCGAAGTCTTGAGGTGTGCGGGTCTGACTTGGAATCGAGAAGTTTGAGCTATGCGGGTCACTTTGGGAGCCGCAAAGTAAGGTATGCGTTTCCTTTGGGACACACACAGTAGAACTATGCGTTTGATGTGGGAGCCGCAAAGTTTGAAGATTGCGGGCTATTCTTCCTCTGTTGTGCGGGTGTTCGTCCTGAACTTCTGAAAATCGTCTAAAATTTGATCCTGAAACGATTTAGCAATACCAAACCCTACCAATATGTCTAGAAACACTTTTAGTATAGAATCTAAGCACTTGATCTCTCAAAAACACACTTTTTCGAGAATAATTTGATGGCACAGTACGTTCTTCACTCGACTGTTTACTCACAAAATCACAAAATTGGAACTCGATTTAAGTTTAAAAGTGAAATCAAAATGCAACAACTCGATCTAGCATGTAGTACGATCACAACCTGATCGATTCTAACACCTAAAACACTCAAAATCACAAACTCAAATTTTCTTGAAGAACACAGAGACGTTTTTCTATAAAACTTGTTTTGATCTTAATCAGGCTCTGATACCAACTGTCGGTCCAACAATACTTATCAAGTTTATAGAAACAACAACACAATATGATTACCAACCTGTATTGATTATAACAAACGAGTTACAAGGTTGATCGATTAAGCATGAAAAGTGTTCTCTATGTTTTCTCTCTTTTACACCTTCAAGTGTGTGTTTGTATGTGTGAATTATGATCTGATCTTTTTGAGAGATGTTAGAGATACACTTAATCTAACCAAGTGTGTTAGACACACTTCCTATAACTTGCAATATAAAACTATAAACCTACCTAATATCTAATCTAATAATATACATAACATCTAAGTTTAGATATTATGTAAACTAACTAAATACTAGAAACTAACCAAGTTAGCTTTATCTAACTATTACAATGTTATAACTTAGATATTAAATCTAAGTAAACTAATACAATTACATTGACATTTATTACAAACGACATAGACTTTAATATCGAGAGTCGACGTTTCGGCTTTAGCTTCAGATTGCGATCTTCAGTTTGGATGATCTTGAATCCAATGAGACTGTGGTCTAACACTTTCGGTTTGTTAAGATGAATGGTTTGTCACTTTGACCTAATGAGTATAACTTCTTTTCCAAAGCATCTAATTTTGCAATTAAAGTTTTTTTTCTTCGGTACACGAAGAATGCATTTTTGTAAGCTCTATTAAATCAAGCTCACTCTTTCTTAGTTTAGACTTGACTGCAGAATTATCTTTAAGAATTATAGTCTGTTCTTTCGCGCTGGTGTCATTGTTTCTATGTAAAACCTCAACCAATACATTCTTCTCAGTAATTTCATCGCTAAGTTTCTGTATTGATTGGTTTTTGTCTTTAGTGACACCCTTTTCCCGCTTAAGATTAGACTTTAACTCTTGGAGTTTTAACTTCATGATATGCATTTGAGTTAAGAAATCTGAATAAGATAAAGCACATACCTCATCTTTCTCATCTGAATCTGAATCTGCTTCAACTTCTGATTCCTGCTTTCCCATCAAGCACATGTTGACTGCTTCATCCTTCTCTTCATCTTTATCTTCCTCGTCTGGATGATCAAGCTAGTATTCATCTTCAGCTATCAATGCCTTACACGCCTCGTGTTGCTTTGCAAGAAGCATTTTGTTCTTGTAATAGTAGGAGTTTCTGACTTTGGGTCTTCGGCAGTCTCTGGCAAAGTGACCTGTTTTGCCACAGTTGTAGCACGTTAGAGGTTCTGACTGACTGGATCCTTCAGCTTGAAACCTCTTCTCTTCCAGTTTCCTATCCTCTATTCTCTTTCCTTCAGCATGATACCTTCTCTCTTCCGGCTTCTTCTCCTCTAATCTCTTCCCTTCAAACTTCTTCCTTCAAATCTATTTCCTTCAACCCTATTTCCTTCAACCCTTTCCTTGTGGACATAGTTGTTAGTACCAGAAGAATACCTCTGTCTGTTTGAACTTGGCTTCTTGTAGAACTTCTTCTGAAAATCCTTAGTCAGCATAAGCATTGCTTGCTTCAGTTGTTCACAGTCATCCGAGTCAGAGTTTGCATCAGCTTCAATTTCTTCTGATTCATACACAATCGTCTTGTTCTTCTTCTTTTTGACAACAAGAGCAACTGTGTCTTCAACTGTCTTCACTTCCTTGATCCTCTTCTCATCTAGAATTTCATCCACCTATTCTTCATTTTGTTTGAGGGTTTCATACACCTCATGAAGTGGAATCTCATTCAGATCCTTGATCTGCTTCATCTTCCTGGCAAATCTCTTCCACTCAGGCTCGAGAATGCTGAGGAATTTGACGTTCAGCTCTATTTGAGATATGTGGACCTTGTTCTTTCTTAGTTCATTTAGCAAGGTCACGAATCTATCATAAGTTCCTTCTAGAGACTCTCCACTTCTGCCTTTAAATTCTTCATAATTGTTTAGGCAGTTGGAAAGTTTGAGCTGGTTCCCAACCTTTGAACCCAACATCATCTTCTCTAGTTGATCCCACATCTCCTTGCCAGAGGCTTTATAGCTGTCAATCTTTACATAGATTTCGTTTGGAATTCCTTGAAGAATGTATGACTTTGATAATCTATCACCGTTTGTTCTATCTTTGTCTTTACCTCCGAGATCTTCATACATAAGTTCAACTCTTTGCTCATTAGTTCCCGTTGTAGGTTCCCTATATTTTGTTTCCATTAGTCCTTCTTCTAAGGATAGCCTGATGTAATGACCCAGATCTTGTCTTTCAATAAAGTTCAGGAACCGATCTTTCCACTGTTCGTATTCTCCTCTAAAGAGTACTGGTGGCTTGGTGTCAGTTCCGATTGCAAGGGCTTCTCTGGATGTCATTCTGAATAAAAAGATTCAAGTTTGGAATTGACGCGAACTTGGACTTTGCGCGAGAGGCAGGTCACGCGAATTGGAGGTTTGCACTTGAAGTAGGTCACGCAAGATGATATTTTCTTGAGTAGTGGGTGGCGCAAAGCAGGGTTTTCTTGAGATGAAGGTAGCGCAAAGTTGAGGTTTGCGCGAGACGTTAGTCGCGCAAAGTAGAAGTTGACCGGTAAGATGTTCCGACCGGAGAGTTGCTCGACCGGATAAATGTTTGACCGATAATATGTTGAACCGGTAAAATGTAACGACCGGTAATATTTTTGACCCATAAAATGTTCAAATGAAGACCGGGAAGTTGCTAGGTGAGGAGGTCGACCGGTACAATTGTTTATATATCGTATGGACCGGTATAGAAATGATAGTGAATAGTTGACCTGTATTTTGTTGCTCTTATGGACCGATATAAAATGATGATCGGTATGTTGTTAACAAAGGACCAGTATTAAACTTTGACTTCGACCGGTAATTGTTAAGATAAGTCGACCGATAGAGAGGTTTCAAATATGTAGGTCGACCGGTACTGGCTTATGGATGCTTGACCGGTACCTTGTAGAAGTGTGGGTCGACCGGGAGCTGTTGGACCGGGAAATGGAGTTCGACCGGTATTAAGATGTTTGGAACGGTAAGTGACCTACGAACGGTACCTTGTAGCTGTTGTTCGACCGATAGGATACTTTTCCTTCTTCGACCGGTATAATGTAGGCTTGGACCGGTACTTAGCTTCTTGACCGGTATAATGTAGTTTTGGAACAGTGTGGACCGATAAGCTGCTGAAAAATATACTCGACAGGTGTTTGGTATTGAGAGAGACCGGTATAGAGTAAGTTGACCGATATGATGCTTTGGACCGATAATAGAAGAGTCGACCGGTAAATTAAGATTGACCGATAGTTCAACAACCGATACCTTTTGTTCTCCGATTTACGACCCTGTAAATCTCAAATCGACCTAACTAGTGTTCGCATGTGCCGAATTCCAACCTACAGGTGAGTTCCCTTACTTTCGAAATATGTACCTATCTTTGAACTGGAGATGGTTTCACTTTACATTGTTCACTAAATTTATCGTTAATATTTGATAAATCATATTCTTGGATATCACGGTAAGTGGTCGCTATATGGAGCTTTGTTTCATTTTATTTTATTTCACATGTGTATGCGAAATGTATGTTGACATGACAATGTGAATGGGTGATTGGCCATGGCTACCTATAACCATCGGGGATAGTTGAACCGTGTGTTTGGAATTTGTTTCCCTACATACGGGAATGACATCGACTAGGGGGATGTATGGGCATCTACTAGGGGATCGAGGACGAGTAGTCCTGATTCGTGAGGATGGAATTCGACGTGGATTTAGTCAGTTCTTGTGACTTACAGTTTGTGAGATTAATCTTGTTAAATTGTACATGTTTTCCGTTTACTATAAAAAGGAACGAGGTTGGGAATTCACTAGACCTTCCGGTCTAACCCTCGTTTCCACTTTTCTTAAAACCCATTTTCAGGTAACAGGGTTGCTTCTAGATCTTCTAAAGGGAAGGAGAAATGTTAGAAGCTATTGTTGGAGAGGAGGCCTTAGTAGCGGCATAGACAAAATCGTATTGTTAGTTTCTCGGTTGTAATAGAGATGATGTTTGGATTCTGTTAATTCTTCCTTTTTCCAAATTTTGTAATGGGACCCGATTTTGGAAGTTTACTCTGATGTAAATGGTTATGTTATATTTTTTGGTTGTTACATGAACCGTAATAACAAATAACAACCAAAGATAGTTGAGGGGTTAAAATTGTCAATTAACCAAACTATCTAATTATAATTATAAAAGTAAAAAAAATCCATCATAAGAGTAAATTACATTTCATCGTCCCTGTATGTACACCGCCATTTCTCTCTTCTAGAACTCACCATCTCTCTAAACTATCTCTCAATCCGTTGAAGTAATCGAAGAAACAATTACATATTCGGAATTTACTATTCAAGTCCTTTTTAGAGTTATAAATTTTTTCTTAAGTTATTTAAGTTGGTAGGTTAGGGTAGTTGAAGTTGGTTGGTAAATTATGATGTGTTATTGCAAAATTATAATCGAATACATGTTTAGGAATGTTTGTTTTGGTCAAAGTTGAAAAAAGGCAAAGTTTATAATCAAATTGATGATATTGTTGTTATAGGTTAATTGTATACCAAGTGTTCGCTTTAATGTCTAAGAAAATAAAGTTTTGTGATTATGTTTACGATAATTACCGTTGAGTTTTATGTTATGGGAGTAATAATAATTCGTGGTTTAAATAGGCAATCGAACGAGTTAAACTTCGTCGTAAGTCTCGGTTGATCGCGTGTTACATCTCAATTTCGTTAAGGTGTGGATTTCATTTCTTTTGAATCGTGGGCAACTATTTGTTATAGTTGACCCTTCCTAAAGGTGGTTCACCGACTTGTGATAGATCAATTGAACATAATCAACGAAATGTGTACATACACACACATACACATTCATTTTGGTTTGAATCTTATGTTTGAACGTTTTCGTGTTTTGTTTTCTCATACTGAGGTTGAGTTATGAATCATTTGTTGAACCTTTTAGCTTTTTCTTAAAATATATCTCGTATGAAATTGTTTACGAAACTTGTGAACTATATTGAATTTGATTTTTATGAACGCTATTCGGGTAAGTGGCATATATTTGGTTTTCGTTGTTTTTAGAACAACCCAATAAATAGGCAAATTATTTGGGATGCCTTGTAGGGCGGCTTTGTTGTCATGACGTCCTGCAGCCAGAGTAAAGCACATTAGTGGCTTACGTGAACCCACTCTGGGGACTAGGACGACTTTGTTGGCTCCAGGGCGGATGGTTCGATCCTAGAACTTTTACCCACAGAAAATGTGACCGTGGTTAAATTCACGGGGGATTCGAGTGTGTGTTCCCGCACACTGACCCAATAGTTTGTGTGGTTTGGCCACCCCACGAACACAACATGAATTGTCGGACTTTATTGATATTATGTTTTGAAGTTATTGTCTTTGAATACTACTGAACATCTCTTTTGAACTTAATGAACTATGAATTTCATTTTCATGGATTTTCTTCGAACTGAATTTTGAAGTCTTTCGCTTTGTTATCGACAAGTTTATTGTTATTTCCGAACTTATATTACAATTCATTCACTGAGCTTTGTGCTCAGCCATGTTTTTTTTATACGTCAGGTTCGAAGTGACGCTTACAGGGACGAGACTTGAGATTGGGCGTGAAACTTTGGAGTTCTTAGACTCGCATTATCATATAAACGTTCTAAGTGTATTAACACTTTTTGAAGTGTAATATTTTGGACTATAATATATGTTTAGATTTATTAGTAGCTCTGATTTAGTTGTGTAATTGTATTAAGTTCCGTTCGTGACATCACCCGTTCCGAACCACGGGGACGGGGGATATGTTACACAAATGATAAACAAATTCAAATTAAATAGAGCATATTCATTAACCTAAACATGATATTCTTGTAAAATGAACAAATATGTTATTAAAACTAAAATAAGTTATGTTATTATAATAAAACTTTGAATTAAATAAATTATACCAAAAAATTAAGAATATTAAAATATTTAATTTGACACCAATATTGACAAACTTTTTTGGTATTTTTACACGATCTTCAAATTTGCATGATTTGTTCAACCGACTCTTCTAAGTTCTATTTTATTATAAAATAAATTTCCTCTTTTTCTTTTTTGTTCATAAATTGCAATTAACTTTCCATTTCTCAAAAAAAAAAAATATATATATATATATATTATAATTTTACATCCCGCTAAATTGCATGGTACATAAACAATATATATGCATATATATATATATATATAGAGAGAGAGAGAGTCAGATTCATACGACAACACTAATCAAAGAATAGAATATGAAACGATCGAATCACGTATAATTTTCACTAAAAATCACGTGATTCACGTCGGCAAGCGGCTTCAGGTCCACGTCAATGTAATATAATATAAGATTTTGATGGTTCTCCTGTTCTTTTAAATAGGTACCGTTCTCATTTGATCTTTTTTCTCTCTCTCCCTATATATATATATATATATATATATATATAGTCACCAAATAATTAAAATAAAAATCTACCATTAAATAGCGGAGGGAGAGCATTGTTGGGAATATGAGTTTAAAGATATTCATATATATTATATAACGTACCAACGCAATGCAACGGAGCCATAAATATAAACGATCTTGAAGCTTGGTGGTTTTGTTACATGAGATTTTAATTGATATGATTTACACTTAGAGACCATTTACCGGGGTACACGCTTACCAAGTCATATTACCTCATCGGATGAATTTGGCTAGGACACAATAAGAGAGAATGTGAGGACTGAAAGTCTTATCCGGTGCATGAGGGTGACGACTCTTACTATGTTTAGCACTTACCGGGTAAATTGTTGCATACGATGTCGTTTTCACTAAAATCATACCGAATAAGTAAGTGATAATATTGAATTTTACCTGTAAGCATTTACCGGTTAAAATCGATGCTATCACTTACCTTATCGGGTGAGATTTTAGTCCATTAAAACGGTAACGTAAGCAAAAATTTACCCGGTAAACACTAACCGGGTAAAAGCCGTCACCCTCACTTACCGGGTAACTCTCGACTATTGTTGTCGCTCTTACCGAGTAAGATTATTGGTCATTGACATATTCATCGGTTAATGTAATGTAACTTGGTAAGCTTCTTAAGCACTTACACGAATAAGCGTTTCGTAAACGGCCCCACAGTCTTTGCATATTTTTACATTTCAAATAAATGAAAGTTAGGAAACGGGGTTAGAATTCCTCTTCAAACCAACTCATCCCTTTCATGAGACAAGCCAATCACAATTATTTATGACTGTTCCATATCCAAATTAAAATGTATGGGTAATTCATACATACATGCTTTATAATGGATAAATCACTTTACATGCTTTGAAAGTAAATATGATGCCACTTTGACAATCTTGTACCCTACTGGAGATCTCATATAAGTCATTGAGGATAGTCATTGAAATCCAACACTCACTGTGTCAACAAATGCTACAGATGTTGCATTTAAAAATGCATCAAAATCACCATCATTATTGAAGGCCCCTGTTTTACGCTGCTTCTTCAATTTCTTATATGTTGTTGGGATCTC
This sequence comes from Arctium minus, assembly GCA_954870635.1. Classification (NCBI taxonomy): domain Eukaryota; kingdom Viridiplantae; phylum Streptophyta; class Magnoliopsida; order Asterales; family Asteraceae; genus Arctium; species Arctium minus. Next base: position 38,162,083 of record OX941095.1, read on the forward strand.
TACTTCCGCTTGCAATTTGTCTCTTCCTTGACAATAGATTGCAAGAGCTTTTCATCAAAATCGCCATCAAATTAGATTGCCTTTAAGCACCCTTTGAATAATTTGAGAGAAATGTATGTGCCACACTTAGAGACTCATTAGGAATATGGCAAAGTAAATGCAAAAAGACTAAAAGGATTAAAGATTTTATTGCTATCATTTCGCCCAAAAATAAAAATTGCATAGGAAACTACCAATCATATATCCTGAGCGCAACAACTAATGGTCAAAACTGAGGGCAAAACCTAGAATATAATTTTAATACTGCCACATACAAATAAAAAATTCACTTACATCCGGTGTTCCGTCATTCTGGTGCAGAGATCCCACTTAATGGTAATATTTCTATTGGTATCTAACATATCATACCGAAAAGATCATAACTATTACACCCGAGAGACAGAACAATAAGGAAAGGATGAAGGAAGTAATACTTTTAGTTCCAAACCTAATAATCAACGTCCATCTTTCCCATTTTTTGGTTGGGCTTTTGGTAAGAACTCAAATTCACTTATTAGCAAACACTCATCCCATTCCAAAATAACTGCTACACTTTTTCCATCAAATACTTCCCAAAAGCAATAATGATCCGGTTGAGTTACAAACTTGGTACTAAATTACTCTACAATATGTAATTTAACAACAAAGATGAAACACTATTACCTATGGCTTTACGAAATAATCTATTTAAAAGTTGGTTGACATTGCCCAAGGATTCACAAGATCAATGTAAATTTCTAGCTGAGCCTAAAACAAACACAAGGAAACTAATCAAAAACCAGGAACAAAACATCAATAGATCATTAACTTTGGCTAAAATTCTGCGATACAAGTTAGAAACCAATTTTCACAACTCATATATTGTTAACATCATTAAGCCATTCTCCTTGTCCAGAAATTAAAATTATAGGAGGGTGGACCAAATGAATATTCCATGAAGCAAATAAAGTGTTTGCATGGAGGCCATGGGGTTAGTTAATTAAGTAAAATTGATATTTAAAAATGAAGAAAATACATAAATGAAAATAAGAAGAAAGAAGTTTAATTCCTTGTCCTAAAACATGATTACATTCAAATGTCTATATAAGAACGCATACCTAACTACATTTGGGATAACATTGAAGGATGTACGATAATGTTGCCAAAAAAACGAAATTACTCCTTTCAAAATCTTTAACATCACGTTCTAATACAACATACCAAAAATATGTCATATACATCTATCTGGATAGGAAAACCCTTGAAGAAAATGCAAATCGAAGAGACAAATATTAAAAACAATTGAAGAAAAAATATGTTAAAGGGATGAATACGTCGTTCAAACTCATATCTTGTGGTGGATTGTGGCGATGAATACGTCGTTCAAATTCATATCTTGTGGTGGGTTTCAGAGATGAATACCATTTTTAGAATTGAATATTAATCAAATAGCATATAGGGTTGATGATGAATAAAATATGTTACATATTGCAAAAGGTTACAGATGGAGACGCAAGGTACGGAAATTGAAATTGGAGAATGGTTGAGTAGTTGGATCCTTCGATTTTGAGTATGCAGATGGATTAATTTTGAGTGACTAATATCAAGTAAACAACATATCGCTTTCACAAATATAATATATGATTGATGACAGAGTATTCTTCACAATGTTTACCGACCTTCCTACGATAGAATGGAAAAAATTCTACCTCAAATCTATGAATAATGATTACGAAGGTAGGTAGGTTCTATATCAATTGATTAAGAAGATTTTTGTATATTCAGAAATGTATCTCCTAAGATTATGAATCCTAACTTGTTTCCACTTTTGAACAAATTAACACAAACCCACCTCAATATTCCCCTGGAAATTTAGAAGTATCTCATGCATAACAAACAATTTTGGAACAGTTTTTGCACATATATTTAACTGATGTCCAATTTTACTTTTTTGCTAAATCAAAACATGAAATAATTTACACAATGGCATGGTATCACGGGTTTCTACTAGATAGCAACCCAGATATGAAGAGAACCAAGATAGCAACATGAAGCAAACAAAACCAACAAAAGGAATACACAACAACCAAGATAGCAGCATTAATCAAGCTTCCATCATACGTTCTACTTCAATGCGAACATTTGGTGCTAATAACAAAACATAATTATTTATATAACTACTCGGTATAATCATAAAAAACCACTTTGATATCATGAATGATACCTACTTCAATGAAGGTTACTCAATAACCAAAAACTAAAGCAAATTGATTCTTTGATCAAACCTAACAAATACGTACGTCAAAAGATGTTAAATGGTGATGAACCGATTGAGAGAAGAACCGATTCAGAATCTATAGTTGCTTTATTTGTATAATAAATAACAAAAATCCAAAGAAGCAACAACTTCAAAATCCAGACCGTGGCTATGAAAGAGTTGTGAAAGAGATGCAATTGAGGATGGAAAATTGATTCTTTGATCATCCAGACCATGAAATATTTGAATGGTCCGACAAAAACGTATATGAGAAGAAAAATCCTAAGAAGCAGTTGAATGGTCTAAAAACGTACCTCAAAAGATGTTGAATGGTGATGAACCGATTGAGATAAGAACCGATTTAGAATCTAAAATTACTATAACAAATAACGAAAAATCCAAAAAAGCAACAACTTCAAAAGCCAGACCGTGGGTCAATTAGAAATCCAGACCATGAAAGAAATGGAAACGTACCTGAGAAAAAAAAACCCTTGAGAGAAGCAAAACCCTATAACCCTTGAGAGAAAAACCGATTGAGAATAATGAGGTGTGAACCTGAGTATTAAAACTCGGGGATTAAGTGAAACAGAACCGGCCGACGATGGATATTTAACCCGTGCATTGAGGCAGCGTTGGAGGAGGACGAAGCGTCACGTGGGAAGAAGATAGACAGTGTTGTACATAAGGTTTAAAAGGTTGTAAAGTTGAAAATTAAGTAATGTGACTTTAAATGGTAGTACATTAAGCTTACGAAGTTGTTTTTAAGAGAGAGGTGGCCAAATGCAATATAAAGTAGTATAGATTATATATAATATAATACTTTATTTAATATATGGAAATTAATTAAAGCAAAAAAAACTAGCATTAAATTCATGCAACTAACTTTGATACTTTATAATTATATATATAAGGACTTACTAGCAAACAAATTTAGTAACTCTTCATCCCATTCCCTCGCCATTCAACCCTATATATCAAAAGTTCATAACATAATTTTACGGGGAAAAAGCGAATGTTTAAGTCAGAGGATAGAAACAATTTGCTACAACATGCTAGTGTTCATGGCATTTCGTAAGAAAATCTCAAACATTGAAGATGATTGCTTTGAATGAAATGCTATGAACATTGAGGATGTGATAGATAAATTTCATCTTGTTCCACTTATGTAATAATCATGTCTAAACACATGTTGTTTGTGTCTCCATGGGCACCATCATTTGTTCTTTCGTACATATCATCTCCTAACTCTCTTACTCTTCTCCCTTTCTCTAACTTCTTTATTTTTTTTAGTGTTTACATTTATAATTAACTTACATGCATACAAATATGAATTTGAGATGTTTTATTAGGGATAACAAATGCACATTTGAATGTGGGTTCCTAAATGAGGAATTGAAGCAAAATAATTTCATCTCGAAAAAACTAACATGTAGTGAAATTTCTCTCTCGGAACTTACATAATCAACTATTCTTAAAAGCAAACCTTTTTTCATGCACAAACAATGGGACTTGTTTTTTTCCATGTTTTCATCATGTTTCTCTTCTTTTTGTCTCTTTTTGCATGGTAAATTGAAATTATCAAAAAGTTTTACGGATCGCTCATTCGTATTGAATATGTTGTCAACTTTCTCTCGTCAATTTAAATGTGTTGTGTCATTTTTGTATATGTTCAATCTTTAGTTTTGGAGATTTTGTTGGAGGTAATATCTCATTGCCCAAATTATTTCATTATTATTCATTTACTTCCACTCTTATTTATTAAGTACTTATCGGTGTCAAAGATATTAAATAAACAGAAACTGACAGCGAAAAGTACATGATGAAGGGAGAGACTGTTCTCAATCGCAGTCCATTAATGGAAGATGATTGAGAACTTTTGGAGGGTAACAACTATAAGATTCATGGTGGCACCAAATTGCTACCGTAGACAAATAATAAATATTTTCCATCCTTCTAAGCCTAAATAAATAAACCTAGATTCAAATGCGAATACATCTTGATTTCCTCATATTTTAATCGATATGTAGACTAAAAAACATCATAAGGTTATTTATACCTCTAAACCATATATTCTCATGTTCACCAAATCCGAAATTTAGATTTATATTAATAGAAATGGTAATTATTCATGATTTATGACTACGGTAATTTCATCATAACATTTGTTATTTTGATTGAATCGTGAAACAAAATAATGATATTTTTACATTTTTATTTACGTATTTTCTAATCATCTTATTTTCTAAAATTCAATACACATCTCATCTATTTTTATTTCATTAAACGGCTAAAAGTTTTATAATTATTTTGTTCCGACTAAATCATTGTATTTTTCTATGATTTCGTCTATTTTTGGTTAAAATAATATAAATATATTACACGTCCTTAATACATTTTATTGATCATATTTCATCCTAAAGTGCTTATGTAAGCTACTTGTCTAAAATGTACTATTTTATCCTCAAGACATTTATAACACCCGTGTTCCGTTAACTAGTACAAGTTGTGTTAGGTGAACTTTGGGTAGAAATGTGCATAACATATTTGTACCATATGATTAACCGACTTGTACCTCAGACTAATTTGTGATAGAATACTGTAAAAGGGACCACACCCGTACAAAATAAAAGTAAACTTAAAATGTTAAATGAACTCCTATTAGGGCACAAAGTTGAGAAACTAGATTTGAGGGGCCAAAGTGAAAAAGTTGAAAATATAAATACCCCCAAATTATTAAAAGTCATTTAAAATCTAATATATATCTTCTTTCTCTCTGATTCCTCTCATCTCTTCAAGAACATCCATCGATGAAACAAAATAATTGGAGAAATCATCAAATTAGTTGAAGATAGGAATATTAAAACTCAAGAACTGAAAGGTATGTGTATAATTTATTTTATTCTAAGTTGAATCTTTTATTTAGTTCAATCTTTCAATCATTGAGTTTAAAATATGTTTTAGATTTGAAATTATGATAGGATTAAAGGATTCAAGTTTGTTTGAGAATTGAAATCATCATTGATTCATCAAGGTATGTTTAGCTATTGGTATGAATTGCAATATTTTTAGGTTTTAGCTTAAGTTAGGTCTCTAATGGTGAATTATAGATATGAAGTTAAAGAGTCTTGATTTTATGCTTAAAATATCATTTAGGATGATGATAATTATTGGTGTTATTTGCATATTGAATAGAATGAAACTAAATTGGTTGGTTGTGAAATTAGGTGATGTGTACAGGGTGAATCAAAACTTTCACCTTGTTTCAAAAATTCGTATAAATTCATTAGTTAGTCCAAATGAGATGTGCAATATATCATTGGAAACCTTGAAGAGTCTAGTACATCTTTATAGTTTACACTAAGAGCAAATTTTGAGTCTAAATGGCTCAAAACCGTGAGTTTCTAGAACTGGTCAACTTAATTTCGGGATCTGCATACTGTTTTTGTAAAATTCATATAAAATTGGTCATTGATACAAATAAGGTGATTTTTGTGTGATTAGGTTCCTAAGAGTTATTATTACAACTTTAATTTATACTAAAAGTTTCATTTGTCCTATAAGTATGTGTAAAATAAAAAAAAAACTTTAGAGAGACAAAAGCTAGTATGTGCAGGAACATGAATTGCAGTTGTTGCTTGTACCTTGTGCATATTTGGCTTATACCATATGATGAATCGTATACTAATCAACCTTAAAACTATCTAGAACTACTCTAGAGATAAAAATGAGTAGAAAAAGGGTCCAAGACTTTTACTCAAGCAAATATATTGATTAATATCGAAATAGTAATTGGTTCTTCTTTTATGTAAAGGTGACTTTGTGTGACTTGTATCAACACTACGGGCATCCGATTATGGTATTCCATCATATGTTTTTTTAGGTACGGATATCATAATTCTCTTGACATGGTTATAGCCATTTGCATAAGGCTTCCTAATCCGGATAAATTGGTTCCAAATTGCCTTCATCATGCTTGTTACCTACAATTGTGTATTGTTTTACTTTTTGAATTATCATTTCAATTTAGATTTGGAACATGGATCTTTTGACTTGTTAGATTGCATCAATTGTGATTTGTCTATAGACTCAACATTGGGGGACCGGTGTTGATATGATTCCATGGTAGCTAAAACAATCATGACGTCCTCACTATATATAGTACTTAAAAGAGGACTTGACTGGGTACGAGTCAAATATTGGGCGTATGGATTAATCCTAGGAATCGTTAGTAGAGAATATATTGTGGTCGTGGTTAAATCCACGTAGAGGATTGTTGTGTTTGTCTGCACCCCTTTCCTCATTCAATCCCAAACGGACTAATCATCCTTTTTGGGAACAAAGCATTCTTGTGATGGGTGTCGGTTTTTTGACCTTTAACATGCCTTTGGAGCATTCGTTTGACTTTGATTTCTTTCAGAAACATCTTAAATCTGGTATATCATATTAAATGTTAATTTTATATTGAACTTGATATCTCATGTATATTATTTAGATACTATTATCTGTTTACTGAGTATTAAGCTCAGCCGAGGTTTTCTTTGTCATCGGCAGGTAAATGACTTAGTAGAGCTTTTGGGATGGGAGTCGTGGAGACGACAGGAATGAGGATAAAGCATTATTATATGCTTTGTTAATCTTTTGATAATTAATTTAGATGATATATACATGTGTATTTTGAGATTGTATTTTTGGTACAAACTGTTATCTCCATTTGTGGTTGGTAATTATATTTTGGTAAACCATATTAATCTCTCTGTTTTAACCTTTGGCTGGACTAGGTTTTGTTTTAAATCTATTTGTAGCATCTTCCATCGTTAGCCACGCGGGACGGGGGTGTTACACACTGACACTATGACATGCTATTTTCCTTATTTCATCTTGTTGATTTTCATTTCGTCTCTCTTTCTTTTTTGATAAATTGAATAACTTGCAATGTTGAATGCCAGTACGCTGAAAATGTATTGAATATATAGGTTGTAAGCATTACTGCATCAATTTGAATCAAATAGAGTATTGTCCTTGTTGAACATGTTCAAGCTTTGTTTCGGATATTTTGTTTTAGGCACTATCTCAGTTTTGTTTATCCAAATTTAATCATTTGGTTTTCATTTCTTTTTCTTTCTATGTTTACTAGTCTACTTTCCTTTTATTTAATTATAGTAACCAAATAAAACAAACGATAAATTATTGAAAAACGAGTAAATGCCTTAACCCAGGAATACAATATAATGAATTGGCTTCAGCCTAGTGAAAGTATCTGATTAATTTCTTGTGTTCTAGAATTGAGTATCTTGATTTTCTCGTTATACATCACTTAAATTTTCAATAGTTGCTTATGTTGCATCCCTTTATCATGACAATAGTTTTTTTCCACATCAGAAACTCAATTTTAAGATTTGGTTTACTATAATCATCATTTTAAAATGTTTGATGCAGTTTTAGATATTCATTGTGAAACACCCCTGGGTAAATTTAAACATGAATTTAAACGAGCAATAGATATCTATATAAATAATATCACCCACAAATGTGGAAATTGTAAAGCATTGACAACAAATGATTTAGGATGATAAACAACAACCTACGAATCTAAGATAATCTAAGTTTGGATTATGGTTGGGTGTCTCTATCATCACCAAAAGAATATTATCTTCGAGTAACGTCTACTCGCAAAAGCTATCGATCCTAAAAATGCATAAGATGACAATTAGTCACTCTGCTCAAGCCTTAGAAGCTCTACCGCTAAGAGAAATTGATATACATGTTATTTGAGGAAAAGTATTAGGCTTAATGCCTATTGGATTCAAACAATAGTAAAATGAGGCTATAAAGCATTAAAATCGAAAGCATAGTTTTAATAAGATCATATCACATGTTTCAAACCTCTTTTATCCTTGGAAGGACACAAATTTAATAAAATGTTGGGGGAGACCCGATTTACCATTGACAGTTGCGGAACACAAAAATAAGTCACATCACAATGTTATAGAGCTTCTATTAAAGTAACATTAGTCATCGACATTAACCACCCACGGTCTGTAGTTCGAATACCCCAATGAACTAAGAAAATTCTCATTCACTAGAAATCTATTGTCACGGGTCACACGATCATTGAGTTGAATGATCCACGGTCTAGCCAAGGTGCGGAGATAACTATCCCATTCCACAAATAAGGTTAATTCTTATGCCTATGGATCCATCAAATTATATTCCAATATCTTGACACTCCAAGATGTACCAAAATACACTCAACATAAATAAAGACTTGTCCATATAATCCATCAAATAAACAAACTCATATTTTGTTACCATAAATTTGGCCATCATCCGTAAATTCCCAAAAGCTCAACCAAATAGAAGAAATTATCGTTTATGTATGTAAAAACCAATTTCCATAACATCTCATCGTAATACCCAAAAATCATCAAAAACTAGTTTTGACGTAGTTTTCCCAAAACTGATCAAATGAGGACTAATATGATAAAAACCTTGAGGAAACATTGAAATAGCATTTAAACTTGTATATGGTGTAGAAGAGTTGTAGAATGAACTCACAATACTAGGTTTTGGCTAAGACATAGAATCCACCAAACCCTATCAAGGAAAATGATACAAGAGTTTTCCCAATACTTGAGTTCCTTCTTCCTAAATGCTAGCAAATCCTTGATAAAGAGTTATGGAGGATCTTGGTTTGGATTAAATGAGGAGTGAGGAATGGTAGTTGAAAATCTCTCTAAATGAAGAGATAAATCGAGCCTTAATCTAATTTGTAAATTAAATGCTCTTAAAATCGGTACAATGAATTTATAATAGCAAACAGCTCGACCGCGATATTGTCAAGCGACAATGACACCTTTCACTATTACGGGCATAGTTCCCCGTGTTGTACCAAGAGTATCCTTTGGGAGGTAATTGTGACACGTGACAGTGTCCCTAGCAAGGTCGCCTGGCAATGTCGCCCGAGATGTATGAAAGGGTCTTGCCTTCTTGCGATTTTGCCACCAGCGACATTGACAGTCTCATAGTCGTCGGGCATAGTCGATCCACAACACCCGAAATGTTCCCAAAATACTTAAGGATCAAAAGATTAACATTCTAAATACGACACCCATAAATTATAAATTAAAATTGAAAACTATGAAACTTATCCTTTCCGAAAATTACTGGTGTTACACATTGCCTTCACAAACATGAGCACATTTGTTGAACAATTAGGCTTAACAATCTTTATCATCACAATTTTACATATTCATTGCCTTCGCAAACATAAAAGCTTAACTTGATTTTCCTTCTTTAGAAAGTTCGGTCAAACCACTTTAATGAGACCAACACACACATGCTTTTCATTGAATGCCATTACTTTTAGTTCTACATCAATGGTAGAGTTCTTTCTTCATTTCCTCTAAACTCTACGCCATATTAATACAAAAACATTCATTCTTATGCACTCAAATTAATCATAACATAAAAATTTCCGAAGACGTCTGTTGAGAGTTTGTCAATTCAACACTTCAAAAAACGCTAATACAAAACTAAACATAACGATCAATAATGAGGGGCAACAACAAACGTAAGTCGTAAGCTGTAACTGCATCGACAATGTCATTAATACTCAAAGCCTAATAAAAATCCAAGATCTGCAATTTACGTGAAGATCTTGACCGAAAATTCTTGATTTGGATACACCAATTAAACAACTTCTTACAGCGTTAATTCCTTACAGAACACTAGACATAAGATCTCAAAATAATTGATCATATAAAAGTGACAAAATCAAATTGACCATCAAAATACTTTGTGTAATTTTGGATTTTGAGGCATCATCTACGAGGAGAATGATGTTCAATAATCACTCGTTCATCAAATCTGAAGGAAACCACCCAAAACGAGTCAAATTGTATTAGATACATGATGACACACTGTGGAAACATACAACAATTTTGATAACTAAATAAACGAGAAAATAGTTAAATATTATTTATGTTCATTCTTGTGAATTTATCCTCAAACCTAATCAGATTTTAAAACCAAGCATAATGAAGATTGGTATGATACCAAATGGAATGAATGTTACCTACAAATGAAACAAGTTAATGACTTTCTAATAAGTTATACCTTGTTACATAATAAATGCGTGCCAAGTAAGAAATTTGTAGTTCAAATGACAAGAAAACTTTGAAAGGCAAAAGAGTGAAAACTACATAATACCAATTATATAAAAGTTCCATCATTACAATTCAGGATAGATGAGAAAAAGTGCTCAAGTACAAAACGGGGTCGAAATATTACGAGCATTGAAGTGGTAGTGTCTGTAGTTATTAACACGAAGGAATGTGCTTCCATCGTTATAAAACTGGTGAATAAAATCAAGTTGCATGTGAATTGTAATAATGTCGAATGAAGTACGTCGCAACCTAAAACCCTCAAAAATCGTAATAAACAACTAAAAAATAAATGTATATCCAAACGAGGAGTCGAACGAAACCTAAACAATTATGACAATATTTACTAATATAACTGAACCCTAATAAAATCCTATATAGGATTCCAATGTTAAGAAACTAGATAAAATCCATTGGACACACGTATGTAAAACTAAAATTGTTCTTTAAACATATATAATAAAGACTAAAGCGGACATTACAACCAACTAATGTGAATGTGAATCAACTTATACGAAGACTTGTTCTTTTCTTTATTTCATCTTATTTATTTTTATTTTGTCTCTTTTTATTATTTGATAATTTGAATAAATAACAACGTTTAATGCGAGAACCCTGAAAATGTATTGATATATATCAATTCAAACAAGAACCGATTCATTTTTTGAATAAATACGTACCTCAAAAGATGTTTAATGGTGATGAACCAATTGAGAGAAGAACCGATTCAGAACCTATAGTTGCTTTACTTGTATAATAAATAACAAAAATCCAAAGAACCAACAACTTCAAAAGCCAGACCATGGGTATGAAAGAGTTGTGAAAGAGATGCAATTGAGGATGGAAAATTGATTTTTTGATCATCAAGACCATGAAAGATGTTTAATGATGAAAGATGTTGAATGGTCCAACAAAAACGTATATGAGAAGAAAAATCCTAAGAAGCAGTTGAATGGTCTAACAAAAACATACCTCAAAAGATGTTGAGTGGTGATGAACCGATTGAGATAAGAACTGATTCAGAATCAACAATTGCTATAACAAATAATAAAAAATCCAAAGAAGCAACAACTTCAAAACCCAGACCGTGGGTCAATTAGAAATCCATACCGTGAAAGAAATGGAAACGCACCTGAGGAAAAACCCCCTTGAGAGAAGCAGAACCCTTGAGAGAAGAACCGATTGAGAATAATGAGATGTGAACCCGAGTAGCAGAAGTCGGCGATTGAGTGAAGCAGAGAACCGGTCGGCGATGGATATTTAACCCTTGCATTGAGGCGGCGTTGGAGGAGGACGAAGTGTCACCTGGGAAGAAGATAGATTGAATCGACACCTTGGTGGAAGAGATAAATCCTGAATCGACTTGGTGTTGTAATTATAGCCAAATGCATTAAAAGTGTTGTAGATTAGGTTAAAAATGTTGTAAAGTTGAAAATTAAGTAATGTGACTTTAAATGGTAGTACATTAAGCTTAGGAATTGTTTTTAAGAGAGAGGTGGCCAAATGCAATATAAAGTAGTATAGATTATATATAATATAATATTTAATATATGGAAAGTAAATAAAGCAAAAAAAAACTAGCATTAAATTGATGCAACTAACTTTGATATTTTATAATTATATATAAGGACTTACTAGCAAACAAGTTTAGTAACTCTTCATCCCATTCCCTCGCCATTCAACCCTATATATCAAAAGTTCGTAAGATAATTTTACGAGGAAAAAGTGAATGTTTAACTCAGAGGATAGAAAAAATTTGCTACATGCTAGTGCTCATGGCATTTCGTCAAATAAGAAAATCTCCAACATTGAAGATGATTGCTTTAAATGAAATGCTATGAACATTCAGGATGTGATAGATAAATTTCATCTTGTTCCACATATGTAATAATCATATCTAAACACATGTTGTTTGTGTCTCCATGGGCACCATCATTTGTTCTTTCGTACATATCATCTCCTAACTCTCTTACTCTTCTCCCTTTCTCTCACTTCTTTATTTTTTTTAATGTTTAAATTTATAATTAACTTACATGCATGCAAATATGTATTTGAGATGTTTTATAAGGGATAACAAATGCACATATGAATGTGGGTTCCTAAAAGAGGAACTGAAGCAAAATAATTTCATCTCAAAAAAATAACATGTAGTGAAATTTCTCTCTAGAAACTTACATAATCAACTATTCTTAAAAGCAAACCTTTTTTCATGCACAAACAATGGGACTTGTTTTTTTTCCACGTTTTCATCATGTTTCTCTTATTTTTGTCTTTTTTTGCATGGTAAATTGAAATTATCAAAAAGTTTTATGGATCGCTCATTCGTATTGAATATGTTTTCAACTTTCTCTCGTCAACTTAAATGTGCCGTGTCATTTTTGTATATGTTCAATCTTTAGTTTTGGATATTTTGTTGGAGGTATTATCTCATTGCCTCATTGCCCAAATTATCTCATTATTATTCATTTACTTCCAATCTTATTTATTAACTACTTATCGGTGTCAAGGATATTAAAGAAACAAAACCTGACAGCGAAAAGTAAAAGGAGAGATTGTTCTCAATCGCAATCCATTAATGGAAGATGATTGAGAAGTTTTGGAGGGTAACAACTATAAGATTCATGGTGGAACCAAATTGCAACCGTAGACGAATATTAAATATTTTCCATCCTTCTAAGCCTAAATAAATAAACCTAGATTCAAATACGAATACATCTTGATTTCCTCATATTTTTATCGATACGTAGACTATAAAACGTCATAAGGTCATTTATACCTCTAAACCATATATTCTGATCACCAAATCCGAAATTTAGATTTATATTAATGGAAATGGTAATTATTCATGATTTATGATTACGGTAATTTCATCATAACAATTGTTATTTTGATTGAATCGTGAAACAAAATAATGATATTTGTACCATATAATTAACCGACTTGTACCTCGGACTAATTTGTGATAGAATATTGTACAAGGGACCACACTCGTACAAAATAAAACTAATCTTAAAATGTTAAATGAACTCCTATTAGGGCACAAAGTTGAGAAACTAGACTTGAGGGGCCAAAGTGAAAAAGTTGAAAATATAAATACCCCCAAATTATTAAAAATCATTTAAACTCTAATATAAACTTAATAGAACTTTTGGGATGAGAGATGTGGAGACGACATGAATGAAGATAAAGCATTATGATATTCTTTGTTAAGCTTTTGATAATTAATGTAGATGATATATACATGTGTATTTTGGGAATGTATTTTGGTACAAACTCTTATCTCCATTTGTGGTTTGTAATTATATTTTGGTAAACCATATTAATCTCTCTGTTTTAACCTTCAGCTGGACTAGGTTTTGTTTTAGATCTATTTTAGGGGACTTGTCGGTAAATAAGGCCATAAAAGGGCTCAAAACCCTAGGATACCCATTATTGAATCAGTCTTGTGTGTGTGCGGCGACTCAAGGGAGAAAGAGAGGATCAATTGAAGCCGAGATTTGGAGAGCAGAAACCGAAATCGCGTGGGGATTCATCTTCTGGAGGTAAGTATCAAAATAGAATCCTTGTTTCTTTTTGTCGATTTATATTTGGAAGATTAAAACGATTCGGGATTTGGGATCGATACTGGGTTGGGATAAGGAGTCTAGGGTATTGATAAAAGACTCGATTCATCTATCTAAATCTGATTAGGCTATTAAACTAAATTAAGAGAATGTTTAGTTTGGGGTTGTGATTGATTTCTAGTATTCTTGAGGGGTCTGTGAAGGGTTTCGATACCCTAATTCCTGCGAATCGCTAAAGCTGATACACTACGACTGGGGTGGCCCGGTATCTTCTTGACCGGGGATACCCGGTGCCTTCTCGACCGGGGTCACCCGGTATGTAATGGACCGAGGTCACCCGGTATGTAATATACCGGGGTCACCCGGTTTGTAATCGACCGGGATCACCCGGTGTGGGTTCGACCAGGGTTACTCGGGGGTGGGTCGACCGGGGCCGCCTGGTGTCATTAGTCCAGTTCCTTTGATCGAATCAGTAAGTGATGAATTTCTTAGAAATAGCATAAGATAATGGTCATATTATTATGCAATGTAGGAATTCGTTTTGTGGGGGATAGTTGTTCGTGTTGACTGAAGTTCATCCGAACAGATGAGTTCCCTTATTTTAAAACCTATGAAAACTGGAAATGGATTTACTTAATGATACTTTCTATGTTTATCGTTTTTCGGTAATTATAACCTTGCACTGTGAATGGTTGGATTTGTCTCAATTATTATGCCTGCGTATTTCCTCATGTTTAATATAAGAAAATCGGAACTTGTTTTATGAATTGAGCGTGTGATTTATCTTCAATCATCGGGGATGGTTGAAACCGAGTGTCTGGAATTCGTTACCCCACACATCGGTCACGACATCAACGAGGGGGTCGTATGGGGATCTACTGGGGGCCCCAAGGATGAGTAGTCCTATATTTTGATGAAGGCTTTCGACGAGTAAATTGTCGTCTCTTGTGATATGAAGCGGGGAATCTAATATTGTAAATTTAATTGTACACTTATTGTTATAAATCGAGCGAGGTTGGGAATTCACTAGACCTCTCGGTCTAATCCTCGTTTCCATTTTTTTCTTAAAACCCATTTTTAGGTAACAAGGTTACATCGGGATCCTCTAAGGGGAAAGAGAAATGTTAGAGCTATCGAATTCAGAGAGCGGGCCTTATTAGCGGCATAGTTGGAACTTTATTTTAGTTTCTCAATTGTAATAGACTTAATGTTAGATGTCGTACAACTTTTCTTATGAAATTTTTGTATTGAGACCTATTGTTGAGTTTTTGATCTTATCTTATTCTTCTGTTGATTTTTGGGTTGTTACATTACCAATGAATACAATATATGAATTGGCTTCAGCCTAGTGAAAGTATCTGATTAATTTCTTGTGTTCTAGAACTGAGTATCTTGATTTTCTCGTTATAAATCACTAAAATTTTCAATAGTTGCTTATGTTGCATCCCTTTATCATGACAATTGTTTTTTTTCCTCATCAGAAACTCAATTTTAAGATTTGATTTACAATAATCATCATTTTAAAATGTTTGATGCAATTGTAGATATTCATTGTGAAACAACCCTGTTGGGAACTGAGAAATAACTCAAGTCTTTAATGCTGCTAGTTTAGGGTTAGAATTACTACTGCTAGAAGACTTCAAAGTTAATACTGCTGAGTATTACTACTGCTAGTAGAATTAATACTGCTAGTCAAAGTTAGTGCTGCTTGAACAAAGTTAGTACTGCTTAGCTAGTTAGTATTGCTAGTGGTTAGTACTGCTTAGTAGTTAATGCTGCCAAGACTTATTGCTGCTTATAAGGTAATGTGAAGATAATGATGAAGAGATCGTGATAAACAAAGATATTCTGAAGATATTCATGGAAGATATACTGAAGATATTTTATTTATTTGTAATTATCTTTTTGTTCAGTATATGTATAGATTTGACAGAATTGTTTAAAAAATAGTTTTTGACAGATTTAATTCAAAAGTTTTTAGTTCTAGAGAGAATTAACCTCAAGGCATAGTTCCTAATTCTAGAGAAGTAGGATTCGTCTTGAAAGAGCTTGTTCTTCAAGATTGAGGTTAAGTGTGTAATCTTGTGATTTTAATACAAGTTTGCAAGTTGTTAATCATATACTGTTTGTTTACTGTTCTATTGAATATCAAAGTGTTATTCCGCAACTTCTTTGATATTGTTTCTGAGTATTCATAATTCTTGTTGAGAATTCGATCCTGACAAGTGGTATCAGAGCCTGTTCTCTCAGAAACACCTATTCTTTCATCATGGAAAACATTGCAGAATCAAACAGTACTCTGGTTTCAAAGGTACCAATGCTCAGACCCAATGAATTCGATATGTGGAAGATCAGAATCAAGCAGTACATACTCCTCATTGACTATTCTATGTGGGATATCATAGAGAATGGTCCTTCTGAAGCAGGTAAGATTGGTGCAGATGGAAAGAGAACTCCACCAAAAACTGATGCAGAAAGAAAGGCTAGACAGACAGAGATGAAAGCCTTGAGCACTTTGCTCTTGGCCATCCCCAATGAATATCAACATCAGTTCTGCAACTGCACTGATGCAGAGATGCTCTGGAATGCTCTAGAGAAGAGATTCTCAGGTACCAAAAGTACCAAGAGAAATCAGAAAGCCATTCTGAAGCAACAATATGAGAACTTTATGTCAACCAAGAATGAGTCCATGACTCAAAATTTTGACAGGTTCAACAAGCTTATTGGTGAACTTGCTACAGTGGGAGTACAAATTGATCAAGATGATCTGAACAGAAAGTTTCTAAGGTCCCTGAGTGATGAATGGACCATGTATACTGTGGCTTTCAGACAGAATGATCAACTGGAAGAAAAGGAACTTGATGATCTATATAATGATCTAAGAGTTTTTGAATCTGAGGTAGAGGCTAAGAAGAGGCCTTCTGGGTATGTTCACAATGCTGCACTCCTTTCAGCATCAACTGATTCTACTTGCAACTCTGAATCAGTTAGTGCTGCTAATGTCATCAGAAGGGACACTTTGCTAGAGAATGCAGAAGTGGAATGCCTCAAAACAATAACCACCAACAAGCTCAATCTGGAAGCTTCAATAGTAACAGAAACTCTGCTCAAGCCCTTGTCTCTCAACAAGGCATGGGGTTTGATTGGAGTGATCAAGCTGAATAGGTCATCCAGAACCAAGCCCTAATGGCAGAGGTGTCTGATCTCCCAACAGAGGTAACATCCAATCTTTGTTCTCAAAATTGCATTAACACTGTTAAGAGGTATAGGGATCACAATCAGAACATGAGTGATAATCTTAAGAGATTGGAAAAGGACATAAAAGATTATGTCAGGATAGTTGAGAGATTTGAAGAACAGATTAAGGGTTTTCAAGCCAATGAGCTTCAACACTCTTATGACACAAACTACTGGAAATGGGAGAAGAATGACTTAGAACTTCAATTGACCAGATCCAAAGAAGAGAATGAGAAGATAAAGAGAGAGTTTGAGAAAGCCAAGCTGGATATTGAGAAATTTTCCAATGCTTCTAAAGCAATGGACTCTTTGCTCCAAACTCAAATCCATGACAAACTTAGAAGAGGAATAGGGTACAATACCACACCACCACCCTATAACAACAACTACATACCTCCTAGTTCAGATTTGTTAGAAACAAAGGATAGGAAGAACCTACCTAAGGGAGCCACTGAAATAGATCCCTTAGATGAAGTAGTTGTTAAGGATAAAACTAAGAAAGAAGGTGTCAAGGATAAAGACAACATTGTGTGTGGTAAGATTCCTATAGAAAATCACATAATCACAAATGAAGGATGTGGAAAGACTTGGGTCAAATCTAAGGACATAGAGAAGACTGAGGGAAAGTCTGAGAAGGTCCATTATAAGCAAACCACAGTTGTGAATCCTATCCCTTGCAAGCAGTGTGCATGTAGTACTTCTAAGCCCCAAAAGCATGATAAACCAAGGGGAAATCAAAGAAACTGGAACAACCAATGGGCACAAAAACAAGGCATTGATCTAAGTAAAATCAATAGACCAAAGCCTTGTTTCATATGTGGAAAGTTAAACCATTTGGCTAAGTACTGTTACTTTAACCCTATTAACCAACAGATGAACTTTCAAAGATTTGTGCAAAAACCTGTTGGTTATAGGAAGGCTGGAAAGAAACATGTGGTAAAGAAACCTGTTGAAAACAAAGGCCCCATGAAGAAAAAGGTTTTGATTGAAAGTAATAAAATGTGGGTGCCTAAAAGCACTAAAACTGTTAGTGCTGCTGACAGAGATAGTGCTGCTAGAAGCATTACTGCTGCTACCAGTGTTAGTACTGCTGAAAATTTTAATGCTACTAATACTGTTAATACTTTCTTAAAGATGAATACTGCTAACACAGTTACTGCTGCTAAAACAGTTACTACTTCTAATAAGGTTAGTACTGCTAAGCATGCAAGTGCAGCTAATGCAGTTAGTACTTCTAAAACTAGTACTACTTCTAGCAAATGTGTTTCCAAGCCTATTATTGTGACAAAGTACTCCAGAAGTGAGGAATCAAAGTTTAAAAATCTTGTCAAGAAAGAATGCAAATATTTTGATGAGAAAGGGATACCCAAGACCACTTTGGCTTGGGTTCCTAATTCAAACTAACTGATTTATCTAATGTGCAGGGAAACCAACAGCTCAAAGGAAAGAGCATTTGGCATGTTGATAGTGGTTGCTCTAGGCACATGACAGGCAACATGTCATGCCTTCAGGATTTCAAGCATATCAATGGAGGACATGTTGCTTTTGGAAATGATCTTACTGGTGGTAAAATAAGTGGCAAAGGTAATGTCACAAAAGGTAAGATGACATTTGAGGATGTCTACTATGTTGATCAATTGAAGTACAACCTGTTAAGTGTATCACAGGTTTGTGACAAACAACATAGCATATTATTTACAAACACAGAGTGTATGATCCTTGCTCCAGGGTTCAAAGTAGTTCATGAAAGCATGATACTACTTAGAACTCCAAGAAAGGACAATGTTTATTGTCTAGACATGGACAATGTTGATAGTGATTCATCCTTGAACTGTCTTGTTTCAAAAGCTTCTGTGGATGAATCCTCTCTATGGCACAGAAGGATGTGTCACATGAACTTCAAGACTATGAACAAACTTGTTAAAAACAACCTTGTAAGAGGTTTACCTTCAAAAGTCTTTTCATGTGATGATCATTGTGTTGCTTGTCTTAAAGGCAAACAGCACAAAACTTCTCATAAGACCAAAGAGTTAAATTCTATTTCTTCTTGTCTCCAATTACTGCATATGGATCTGTTTGGTCCTACAAATGTTATGAGTATAGGCAAGAAATCTTACTGCTTGGTTATTGTTGATGATTACTCCAGATTTACTTGGGTATATTTTCTAAGGACTAAAGATGAGACAAGTGGACTGATCAAATCCTTTATCCTAAGAATTGAAAACCAAACTAATCAAAAAGTAAAAGTCATTAGATCAGATAATGGGACTGAATTTAAAAATCTTGATCTAAACACCTTTTGTGAAGAGAAAGGCATTGAGAGACAATATAGTGCCCCTAGGACTCCTCAACAGAATGGAGTTGCTGAGAGAAGAAATAGGACACTAATAGAGGCTGCTAGATCTCTGTTGGCTGATTCAAAATTGCCAATTACCTTCTGGGCTGAAGCAGTTAATACTGCTTGTTATGTCCAAAACAGAGTTCTAGTAGTCAAGCCAAAGAACAAGACTCCATATGAGCTGTTAAATAAAAGAAAACCATTTATTGGATTTTTCAAACCTTTTGGGTGTCCTTGTACTATTCTCAATACCAAATCTCACTTAGGTAAGTTTGATAGCAAAGCAGATGATGGATTTCTTGTTGGTTACTCATCTCAGAGTAAGGCTTACAGAGTCTTTAACTCTTCTTCTAGAATAATTGAAGAAAGTGACAATGTCAAATGCAATGAAAACATACCAAATCCAATTGGGTCTGGTCCTCAGTGGCTATTTGACATTGATTCACTAACTAACTCTTTTGGTGTCAGTAGTGATGATTATGCAGGTTCAGGGAGTGGAGGATCAGGAACTACACAAGTTCAAGACAGCTTATCTCAATCTGTGATCTTTCCCATACCCACAGTGGATCCTGTTGAAGACTGTGAAAAGGAACCATCTACTGAATCCAGTCAGAGTGAAGAAGAAAGTAGAGATGAGGAGACTCAAGTCAATAAAGAATCAGAAGTAACTGCTGAAAACACCTCAGTTGAGTTGAATGACTCAAATCTAGAGGTGGGCTTAATGAAGAACCTAATCATCACACCAGAATTCAAAAGAATCATCCTCCACAATTGGTAATAGGAGATATATCCTCTCCTATGATGACTAGAAATCAAAGAAGGCTACAAGAATTGCAAGATCAACAGCATACAGTGCTTTCTTGCTTTTTATCCCAGCTTGAGCCTAAGAAGGCACATGATGCTATGAAAGAATCCAGTTGGATAGAAGCAATGCAAGAAGAGCTACTGCAATTCAAGCTGCAAGATGTTTGGGATCTAGTAGACCTTCCTAAAGGCCAAAGAGCAATAGGAACAAAATGGGCCTTCAAGAATAAGAGAGATGAAAGAGGTATTGTAATAAGGAATAAAGCAAGGTTGGTGGCTCAAGGGTATACACAAGAAGAGGGAATAGACTATGATGAAGTATTTGCACCTGTGGCCTGGATAGAAGCAATTAGATTATTCCTGGCTTATGCTTCTTATATGAAATTCAAAGTCTATCAAATGGATGTGAAAAGTGCATTTCTTTATGGCTCAATTGAAGAAGAAGTATATGTCTGTCAACCACCAGGGTTTGAAAACCCAAGCTATCCAGACAGGGTATACAAATTGAAGAAAGCACTTTATGGATTGCATCAAGCTCCAAGAGCATGGTATGACATTCTGTCATCCTATCTCTTGGAAAATGGTTTTGGAAGAGGAGTCATTGATAAGACTCTATTTATCAAAAGAAAGAAGAAAGATATCTTGCTGGTCCAAATCTATGTTGATGATATCATTTTTGGATCCACAAGAGACAACATGTGCAAGGAGTTTGAGGAACTAATGCATCAAAGGTTCAAAATGAGTTCCATGGGGGAACTTACCTTTTTCCTTGGACTCCAAGTTCAACAGAAGTCAGATGGAATCTTTATCTGTCAGTCCAAATATGTGCAGGACATTCTAACCAAGTTTGGTTTCTCAGATTCAAAACCTGCCAGCACACCTATGGAGACACACAAGCAGATAACAGCAGATCTTGAGGGGGAGGATATGGATGTCCATCATTATAGATCCATGATTGGCTCTCTCATGTATCTTACAGCCTCTAGGTCAGATATAATGTTTCCAGTCTGTGTATGTGCAAGATTCCAAGTTAGGCCAAAGCAATCTCACTATCAAGCTGTAAAGAGGATATTCAGATATCTCAAAGGGCAACCCAGATTGGGACTTTGGTATCCTCATGACTCATCCTTTGACCTACTTGCATACTCAGATAGTGATCTAGGTGGAGCAAACTTGGACAGAAAATCTACTTCTGGAGGATGTCAGTTTTTGGGTGCAAGACTAGTGTCTTGGCAGTGCAAGAAACAAACCACAGTGTCCACATCTACAACAGAGGCAGAGTACATAGCAGCTGCAAGTTGCTGTTCTCAAGTCTTATGGATTCAAAATCAAATGCTGGACTATGGGATAACCTTTCTACACACTCCAATTTTTATTGATAACAGCAGTGCTATTAGCATTGTGAATAATCCTGTCAAGCACTCAAAAACAAAGCACATTGAAATCAGGTATCACTTCATAAGAGACTATAATGAAAAGAAACTTATTCAAGTTGTAAAGGTTCATACTGACAACCAGTTTGCTGATCTATTCACCAAAGCTTTTGATGTGGGTAGATTCACTTTCTTGGTAACAAGTGTGGGAATGATCAACTCTGAATAAACTCCTTCTCAAAAAGTGATTCAATACCTGTATATTTTGTATTCTTGGTGGTCCTAATCTTTCTTTTCAGGGACTTCATAGCAGTCCTCAGTTCTTCATAAGTTGAAAAGAGTAAGTATTATTAATACTGCCAGTGTATTATTAATACTGCCAGTCTAGTAATTAATACTGCTTTCAGTTAATACTGCTAGTAGTTAATACTGTTAGTAGCTAATATTGCTTTCAGTTAATACTGCTAGTAGTTAATACTGCTAGTAGTTAATACTGCTAGTAATTAATACTGCTTTCAGTTAATACTGCTTTCAGTTAATACTGCTTTCAGTTAATACTGCTTTCAGTTAATACTGCTAGTAGTTAATACTGCTAGTAGTTAATACTGCTAGTAATTAATACTGCTTTCAGTTAATACTGCTAGTAGTTAATACTGCTAGTAATTAATACTGCTTTCAGTTAATACTGCTAGTAGTTAATACTGCTAGTAGTTAATATTGCTTTCAGTTAATACTGCTAGTAGTTAATACTGCTCTAGGTTAATACTGCTTATGTCCCGAATACTATAAATACTCTTTGCCCGCCTAAAAGCTCATAACGACTCTTTGCATACTGTTCACTTGCGCTCTAAACCCTTTCTCTCTCAAGTTCAAAGTTTTCAGGCAAGAATCTTCAAGGTCAATGGCATCCATGGCGTTCATAGACGAACACAATGAAATAGCGATGCTCCAAAAGCCAAAACAAGCTGAAGGTTTTCACCAGATAGTCGACTTTCTGAAGTCAAGCCATATTGCCCATGCTCTCACTCTATCTCCTACCATCTTCATAGAGCATCAGAGGCAATTCTGGGCAAATGCCACCATTGTTACTGAGAATGGTGCGCAAATGATCAAAACAAGGGTGTGTGACAAACCCTTGACAGTTACTGAAGAGGTACTTCGCATTAGTCTACGTCTAGACGATGCCTCCGGTATATCTTCTATCTCTAATGATGAACTGTTTTCTACTCTTACAAGAATGGGGTATGGAGGCCCATTGGGGGTGTTCAAGTTCTCAAAAGCCAAATTTTCACCCCAATGGCGTTTCTTTGTCCATATCCTCATGCACCGTATATCCAAAAAGACTACTGGATGGAGTGAGTTCAGTAGCACCATTGCTTATGCTTTGGTATGCTTAGCCACTGCCAGAAACTATAATTTTTCACAAATGATTTTTACTGATCTTGTCTCAAACCTGAGAAGCAAAAAGAGCTTTTATATGTACCCCAGGTTTGTCCAAGAAGTTATTAACCATGAATTGACGGATATACCTCATTTTGATGGGATATATGTACCCAAAATTCCCAAAGGTAAGGTCTTTTCAAACATGAAAAGATCCCCTCTAGACTCGGAAGGAGTTGACACCCCATTGTTCTCTACAATGATGGTGGTGTCCCAAACTGATGAAGGTATGGCAGCAGGGTCAAGGCCCCCATTAGACCAACCCACTGCTAGCCAATCCCAACCTTCCCACTCTAAATCAATTCCCCAGTCTCTTCTTGAAAAACCAACTTCACCAATCACCCATACTTACAAAAGGAAACAGGTAAAGAAGGCTCCTTCCCTTCTTGTACCAACAACCACTAAGCCTACTAGCCCTCTAAGGGAGAATTCTCCCTTAGAGAATATCCATAGGGAAACCACAGGGGTGTCTCCCAACCCCAAGGAGGTGCTCTCTGAGGAGGAGGTTGAGCATATGGGTACTGAGGCTGCCACTACTTCTGCTAGCACAGAGAAGGACAGTGGTAAAATAAATAAGACCTCCCCCATGGCAACTTTGAATGAGCAATCATTCACAGGTCCCTGGTGCCAAGAAACCAAGGGGGTGGACAGTGCTTCTGCTAGGCAGAACACTTCCACTACAAAAAGATCCAATGATCCTTTAAAAGAAGGTAACACTTCTGGAGAGGGTGAGGACAGATATTCTTACTATGAATTAATGGAAACAATGGGCAACATCAATCTAGATGTTCTCAAACAAGGGAAAGAAATTGAAGAAATGAAATTGGTAATCTTGTCCCAACAAGTGCAGATTACCAAACTCAAGAAATTGGTGATGAAGCTAGTACAGAAAAAGAAGAAGAGACAATTTGTGCTAAGGAGAAGGAAGTCTGAGAATGATGCTCCCAAAAAGGGGGAGATCAACATGAAATATGGTAGTGAGGGGGAGAAATTTGACGTTGAGGGGGAGCAGGAAGCAGAAACAGAAAGAGAATCAGTGCAAATAGAAACACAAGAAGCAGCAGTAACAACAGAGCAAGCAGTAGAAACCATTAATACTGCTAGTTCAAGTAAAGCAGCAGAAACAGTGAAAGAAGTATTAACAGATCTTGAGATTGCAGAAACCTTACTTAAAGCCAAGAATGATACTCCCAAGATCACTTCAAAGACCAAAGGAGTAATCATCAAAGAACAAAGTGAAGTGATCAAGAAAGATAACAGTAAGAAGGCAATGATCAAAGACAAAGGAAAAGCAAAGATGGTTGAATCTGATCAACCAGTCAAAAAGCAAAGGTTGGTTGAATCAGATGAAGCCTTAGCCAGGAAGATGCAGGATGATATTGAAAAGGAAGAAAGAGTTCAGGTTGAAAAGGACAGGGAGATGGCAAAGGCTCTAGCTGCTGAGCTAAATGAAGCCTATCAACAAAACCTGGCAACTGAAATTGCACAGAAGAAAGTTGAAATTCTGAAGAAATCAGTGGTAGTAAAAACAACTGCAAAGAAGAGAAAACCCTCAAAGACATTCCTAGGTACCCAAGAGAGAAACAAGATGATTATATTTCTCAAAGGTGCTGTAGGAGTTAGAAAGGAGATGTTCTCCAAGATGTCTTTTGAGAAGATTAAAGAGCTGTATGATTCAGAGATGTTAAAGCTTCAGGGGAATGAAACTGCAAGGGTGGAGATGGAGAAGAGGATGAAAGAAAGCAATGATTTTCTGATACAAAAGCCCTTCCCAGATGAACAGGAAACACCATCAAAGAAAGAAGCCACTCTGGGTGAAAGTCTAAGGACTTTAAAGAGAACCAAGATGATGGCAAGGAGAAAGTCAATCAAGAAGCCTAGAATAGCTGAAGGAGAGGCTGATAAGGTTGCTGAAGAAGAAGGAGAGCCTGAGTCATCTGAAAAGAAAGAATCTTCAAGTACTGATGATTTAAAGATGTACATGGTAGTGATGGACAAAGTTCCTGAACCAATTTCAGCAGAACCTGTTGGTATAAAGCCTCTTGAAGTTATTCACTGGGATACATTGACATTAGATGGAAAGGAGTACATTAGACTCAAGAGGAAGGATGATAAGTATGAGGTATTCAACACTTGGGTTAAGATTGTCAGAACATGCTCTAGGTCAGATCTTGAAGAAATGTTTGAGATAGGAATGAAGTTGTATGCAGATATACTGTAGGCTTCAGGGATTTCAATTACAAAACTGGTGATGGAGTATCTGTATATGATGTTCAAGCCTGATGAAGTAAAGCATGTGATCAAGAATGTGTTCAAATCAGTCAACAAGTGGACTCTATATGAAACTAGTGGAGTATATGCAGTGACTTTGGATTTAAATCACACTGAATACTTTCTAGTGGATAGAGTATATAACCATAGCAGATTAAAGCTTCATGCCATGCTGAAGAAGAAGCTAGGATGTGTTCCAGATTCAGAAATGGCTAAATATTTGATCCAAAGAACAATTAATCAGAGTTTGGGGTTGGATGCAAATACTGGAATTTAGGTCATGATAGAGTTTTGGGAGCATCTTGAAGAAAATATGAAAAACTTGACTTCTCTTCCTAAAAGTCAAGTTAGGGGGAGATTGTTGGGAACTGAGAAATAACTCAAGTCTTTAATGCTGCTAGTTCAGAATTACTACTGCTAGAAGACTTCAAAGTTAATACTGCTGATTATTACTACTGCTAGTAGAATTAATACTGCTAGTCAAAGTTAGTGCTGCTTGAACAAAGTTAGTACTGCTTAGCTAGTTAGTATTGCTAGTGGTTAGTACTGCTTAGTAGTTAATGCTGCCAAGACTTAATGCTGCTTATAAGGTAATGTGAAGATAATGATGAAGAGATCGTGATAAACAAAGATATTCTGAAGATATTCATGGAAGATATACTGAAGATATTTTATTTATTTGTAATTATCTTTTTGTTCAGTATATGTATAGATTTGACAGAATTGTTTAAAAAATAGTTTTTGACAGATTTAATTCAAAAGTTTTTAGTTCTAGAGAGAATTAACCTCAAGGCATAGTTCCTAATTCTAGAGAAGTAGGATTCGTCTTGAAAGAGCTTGTTCTTCAAGATTGAGGTTGAGTGTGTAATCTTGTGATTTTAATACAAGTTTGCAAGTTGTTAATCATATACTGTTTGTTTACTGTTCTATTGAATATCAAAGTGTTATTCCGCAACTTCTTTGATATTGTTTCTGAGTATTCATAATTCTTGTTGAGAATTCGATCCTGACAAACCCTTGGGTAAATTTAAACGAGTAATAGATATCTATATAAATAATATCACCCATAAATGTGGAATTGTAAAGCATTTACAATAAACGATTTAGGATGATAAGCAAAAACCTACTAATCTAAACTAATCTATGTTTAGAGTATAAACAGGTGTCGCTATCATCATCAAAAGAATAATATCTTTGAGCAACACCTACTCTGAAAAGCTATCGATCCCAAAAATGTCTAAGATGACAATTAGTCGCTCTACTTAAGCCTTAGAAGCCCAGCTAACAGAAACCGATATTCATGTCTTTTGAGGAAAAATGTTAGGCTTAATGCCTAATGAGTTCAAACAATAGTAAAATAAGGCTATAAAGAATTAAAATAAAAATAAACATAGTTTTAATAAGATCATATCATATGTTTTCAAACCTCTTTTATCCTTGGAAGGACACGAAATTTAATAAAATGTTGGGGGAGACTCGATTTACCATTGACAATGGCGGAACACAAAAATATGTCATGTCACAATGTTGTAGAGCTTCTATTAAAGTAACATTGGTCATCGACTTCAACCACCCACGGTCTGTAGTTCGAATCCCCCAATGAACTAAGAATTACTCATTCTCTATAAATAAAGTGTCACGGGTCACACGGTCATCGAGTTCAACAACCCACGGTTTATAGTTCAAGTCCCCGGTGATATAGCTCCATGTCTAGACAAGGTGCGTGATAACTATCCCATTCCATTAATAAGGTTGATTATTATGCCTATGGATCCATTACATTGTAGTCTAATATTTTGACACTCCAAGATGTACCAAAATACACTTAACATAAATAAACACATGTCCATATAATCCATCAAATGAACAAACTCATATTTTGTTACCAAAAATTTGGCCATCTTCCATAAATTCCCAAAAGCTCAACTAAATAGAAGAAATCATCGATTATGTTTGTAAAAACCATTTTCCATAACCATATCATCGTAAAGAATCATCAAAAACTAGTTTTGACCAAGTTTTACCAAAATTGATCAAATGAGGAGTAATCTGATAAAAACCTTGAAGAAGCATAGAAATAGCATTTAAACATGTATATGGTGTATAGGAGTTGTAGAATGAACTCACAATACTAGGTTTTGGCTAAAACCTAGAAACCATCAAACCCAACAAGGAGAATGATACAATAGTTTTCCCAATACTTGAGTTTCTTTTTCTTAAATGCTAGCAAATCCTAGATGAAGAGCTATAGAGGATATTGGTTTTCTTCAACTCGGATTAAATGAGGAGTAATGAATGTTAGGTGAAAATTTCTCTAAATGTAGAGAGAAATCGAGCCTTGATCGGATTTTTAAATTAAATGCTCTCAAAATCGGTACAATGAATTTATAACACCAAACAACCCGACTGTGACATTATGTAGATCCCAGTACAGTGCAATCAACAACAAATAATATCATAGATGAATAAGATTTAAGCCACAACTACTAGTCATATGATCAATATGAAATCAAAGGGTTACAGGTTTACAGAAATGATTTCTGATCAGAGAGAGTAAACCTATTGACTAGTAATCTGAAATATGAGACTTAAACTTGACAAATGAAACTGAAATAGCCTTTATATACTTAGGCTTTACAAGTAATTGGGCTTATGGGCTTTTAGGCCCAACAAGCTAATAAACTTTCAACTAAAAACATTTTACACCCTGAACTTCTATTTAACATTTAAATTCACCCTAACAATCTCCCCCTTTAAATAGAAGTTGAAAATCGCGCCAGTTTGGAACATATATCTTCCGAAACCCAAAGTTGATCTCGAAGTATCGTATCTGTGTTCTGTACTCCAGTCGCTCTTCAACTACACCCAGTGCTTCAAGAACAAGTGACTTGTATTTAGGATCCAAAGGCTGAACCCCTTTTTCATCTTGACTAAGTACACGCTTCAACTTGTCTTTCAGCAACATCAATGTACCATCACAGAATCTGGCAATCTGATCAAATCGGATAAAACGTAAAATACCTTTGTTTTTCACATAGGTCATGCCGAATTCTAGAATCTTTATCACTGTAAAAGCAGGCACATTCTGGGCATCAGACGGAATCTTCAAATCAGGCTTCAGCAGATTAATCTTTGGCTGGTTGCTTTCTAACCCAATCTGAAAGTCTTCCACTGAGGCAAGTTTCATCGCACACTTCATATATCTCTTGACTGTCTCGAGTGCATCAATGACTTCCCCGGGTCTGATGGTTCTGGTCATTAAGTCTTGAAGTATGAACAACAGATCTTGTGGTTCAAGACACAGAAAGTCAGCTTCAGAAAAACAATACCTCTGACCATCTTCTCTCATTACCATGACGTCTGAATACTTTACTTTCATGAAGAAGACAGATTAAATCTGGTCAATTGATGTAATCCTGAGCTTTGTCTTGGAATACTTGCCTTGAAACTTCTTATACACGAATACGAGCTCACGTTGCTTTCCTTGCTTTTTACTAACTGTAGACCATGAAGTACAACTTCATCATACTTCCGAACCTAGTGGGAAAAGATTTTCTTTTGACTTTCTTCAAGGAAAGGAACTTTGATTCTTACTCTTTCCCATTTGGATGGTGGAGCTGGCTGAGTACTTTCTGATTCCCTAACTGGTGAAGCTGGAGGAGATCTGTAACACCCCCATCCCGCGCAGCCTGAGACGGGAGGAGTACAATCCGATAACCGGATCAAAACTCTAAAATACCATAATTCAGAGTTGTACTAAGCTCCCCAAGATAACAATTAACTTAAAACAAAACTTAAACATAATTACAAATCCAAAATATTTTCATCTGAACTAATTCCAAAAGATTATACAAACCCGATATATAAAAGTTAATCTTAAGTCTTTTTTACTCCCAGGTCTATCTCGATCATTCAACCCATCCCTGCGGTAGAACCTAAACCTGCCGAGGAAACAGAAAACACCTCGGCTGAGCAAAATCGCTCAGTGGGCGGATAATGTGCATAATGGTTCGAACATAATTTAAGATCAAATAAAAGTTAATATAAAACAATCATTCTAAACATTAATAAAGAATATAGAAATCATTTGTTTATTTATTTTAAAAATCAACGAGTCACCCGTATTTCAATAATACGTTGTCTAATCGGATGATCAGTCCAATCAGACTTGGAATGTTAATGTCGCGCACAACACCACACATTCCCCGGTAACCAGTTCAATTCTGGTATTCGTCTCTATCCGATAATCGGTTCTATCCGGTAACCAGACATTTTCTGGTGTTCGGCTCTTGGATGCATCCTACGTCCCCTAATTAGCTTGGCCTTAGCCTTTACGAGAACGCCATGGTCATTAATAGCCACCACGAAGGCATCTCAACACCCGTGACCCAAGTGTTGAGTCTAATTCAAATTCAAGAAAACTCATGTTCTTAAAATCAATGTTTCAAATATCATAAAATCAAACTCTTTCACTAAAATGTTCGAATCATGGAACGTATTCAAAAGATTATAGCATAAACTCAACTTTGAAACAAAATAAATGTTTTCTATACAAATACCCGAAACCATAAGGTTCGGAGTCACATATATCAAGATGGATGGGATTTCCGGAATGTATCCGGTTACCCTCGATTCAAAGAAATAGGATATCCGTACCTTAGTTATCTCTTTCTTTACTTCCAATTACCTACAATCATTTAATAAAACACTCAACTAAGCTCAACACAATCATTAAGATCTTAGACAATATTTTCCAAAAATCCCAATTTTGACTTAAAAACAGAAATTGACAGCTTCTGTTTGCCATAAGTTTCGATATATTTATCCCATTTAGAAGCCAATATGGACACTATCATCTAAATGAAAGTTGTACCTTGATATCTTAGGATTCTATATCAACTGGATTTGTACAATTCGGAGCTACGAGCAGGATGATACAACTTTTACAAAAACAGTGCGCAGGTTTTTGTCACACTGTGAGCTGATTCATAAACTCAGTATTTTGACACATTTAGCCTCAAAATTAGGACTTGAACTCTTCATAACTGTTGTTAAGGACATTCTAAGGTTTCCAACGGTATATCGTACACCTCATTTGGACCAACGGTTAATTTTATACGAATTTTCTAGTAACAGGACAGCAACTCTAAAATTTCAAAAGTCTCACAAACATTTTATCAAACACTTGATGTGCAACCTAACTTTGAAGCTCAATTTCGTTTTTAATGATTTCATTCCTTAATCCATGATCTTATTAGAGTATTCTAACCACAATTTAACAATACCAAATACATACATCACCAATTATACATCTTATAAGTTCAAATTCACAATTTTCAACATAATTGAACTTCTTTTGAAGATTATTACCTCAAAATGCTTTAGCTTTGATATCTTCAACTTTTCCTTGATTATAATCAGCCCCTAAACACCAAATGCATACACTTTAACATATATTGAATCCACCAATACAAACATTAAAGGGAAATAGAGAGTTACCTTGAACAATATTACCTTAATCTTCCAAAACCAAGCTTAGTTTCTTCAATTTATTCACCAATTTTTGGTTTCTCACACTAAGCTCTCTCTCTCTCTCTCACTCTCTATACGGTTCTAGGTGAAGGAGGAAAAGAAAATGAGATGTCTGATTAATCTTGGGTATAAAAGATAAGAATATAGAGTATTTAACAATTAACCCTTCTAGTTTCATATCTATTACATTTTAAACCTTATAATTCTTTTCTTTAAATCTTTATCTCTACAAGCCTAGATACACTATACAGTTAAAGGTACAAGTCAAGAAAGCTTCGGTTAGAAACATATATCCGGATTAACGAAAATGGGGTTATTATATTTCTCCCCCCCTAGAAGAAATTTCGTCCCCGAAATTAAGTCAAGACTAGAGGACTTACAAGATTTATAGAAGTCCGAGTATTCATTTCGAAACCGTTCCTCCGGTTCCCATTGTGCTTCTCTAGGTTCTTGATGTTTCCACAATACCTTGACATACGGAATAGAACGCTTTCTTAATCGTTTCTCGGTTCGATCAATAATCGCTTCTGGCTCCTCTTTAAATGACAAATCTTTCTCTATTTGATCCAACGGGTAATCAATAACATGCAAGGGATGATAATTATACCCGCGGAGGAGAGATATATGGAAAACATCATGAATATGGCACATCTGTGGAGGTAAAGCCAATTTGTACGCAACTTTGCCTACTCGATCAAGTATTTCGAACAGTCCGATATAACGCGGGCTAAGTTTACCTTTGACTTCGAATCGTCGGTTGCCTCGTATAGGAGAGATCTTAAGGAAAATGTGATCTCCGACATTAAATTCAAGTGGTCGTCGGTGTTTATCGGCATAACTTTTCTAGCGAGATTGACCCTCACGCATATTTCGTTTAGCCACTTCAATCTTTTCGTTAACAATCTGTACAAGTTCGGGCCCTTCGATACGTTTCTCGCCAACTTCATCCCAACAGATCGGGGTACGACAGCGACGACCATATAAAGCCTCGAACGGAGCCATTCTGATAGACGATTGCCAACTGTTATTATACGTAAACTCTACCAGATTGGGAAATTCGTCCTAATTTCCTGACCACTCCAAAAGACAAGCTCGTAACATATCTTCGAGCGTTTGAATGGTTCGTTCGGACTGACCATCTGTCTGCGGATGATATGCGGTACTCATACGTAATCGAGTACCCCAAGCATTTTGTAATCCAGTCCAGAATCGAGATGTAAATCAAGGATCTCGATCAGAAACTATCGAACAGGAGTTCCATGAAGTCGAACAATATCCTTTTGAAAGAGTTCGACAAGCTTACTAATAGAGTACGAATCCTGTATGGGTAAGAAATGAGCCGATTTAGTTAACCGATCAACGACGACCCATATAGCGTTGTGGCGTCGGAATGTTTTCGGGAGCCCGATAACTAAATCCATAGTCATATGCTCCCATTTCCAGACCGGTATCGCCAAAGGTTGGAGTAAACCGCTGGGTCGTTGATGCTCTATTTTAATCTTTTGACATGTGAGGCACTTAGATACATATTCATCAACATCCTTTTTCAAACCGTTCCACCAGAAATGTTGCTTAAGGTCCCTATACATCTTTGTAGATCCAGGATGAATGGAGAATGGAGAACTGTGTGCCTCACGGAGAACCGAATCTCGAAGTTCAGACACTTTGGGAACACATAACCGATTTCGATACCAAATTACATCATGATTATCAATTTTTAATTCTGTTAATGACCCATATTCAACTTTCTGTCGGATCGCCTAAAGTTCCCCATCAGACTGTTGAGCTTCCTTAATCCTAGAGATCAGAGTTGACTCAATGGTGAGTGTAGCCAACTATCCGTCTCCACGATAAGTACAAAATTGAATTTCAAATCGCTCCAAATATTTTTCTATCTGAGGTGGAACGTTTAAACATGAAAGTGCACCCACATGTTTTCGGCTTAATGCATCAGCTACGACATTCGCTTTACCGGGATGGTACTGAATACGAACATCGTAATCTTTAAGCAATTCAAGCCAGCTCCTTTTCCGCATATTTAACTCTTTCTGAGTGAATATATACTTTAGACTTTTGTGATCCTTGAAGATGTCACATGTCTCGCCATAAAGATAATGCCGCCAAATCTTTAAAGCATAAATAATTGCGGCAAGCTCGAGATCATGGGTCGGGTAATTCACCTCGTACGATTTCAATTGACGCGAGGCATAAACGATCACCTTTCCGTGTTGCATCAGAACGCAACCCAAACCATGCCGTGATGCGTCACTATACACTTGAAAACCACCTGTACCAGACGGTAATGTTAAAATTGGTGCAATTACAAGTCAACGTTTAAGTTCCTCAAAGCTATGATTCTGAGCTTCGCCCCAAACAAACGTTACGTCTTTACGTAATAGTTGTGCGATTTTTGAGAAACTTTCTACAAACCGTCTGTAATAACCTGCCAACCCAAGAAAACCACGTACTTCAGAAACGGTGGTCGGTTTAGGCCATTTAGTGATAGCCTCAAGCTTGGCAGGGTCGAATTTCACCCCGTCGGCTGATATGATGTGACCCAGAAAGGCCACCTGTTCTAGCAAGAACTCACACTTTGAGAATTTAGCATACAATTTCTTTGTCTGAAGAATTTCTAAAACTGTACGCAGATGACTTGTGTGCTCCTCTTTTGATTTAGAGTAAATCAGGATATCGTCGATAAATACAATCACAAAATCATCCACATAATCCTTGAATACTCTATTCATGAGGTCCATAAAGACAGTTGGGGCATTAGTCAACCCGAACGGCATAA
Organism: Arctium minus; assembly: GCA_954870635.1. NCBI lineage: Eukaryota > Viridiplantae > Streptophyta > Magnoliopsida > Asterales > Asteraceae > Arctium > Arctium minus. Next base: position 38,195,872 of record OX941095.1, read on the forward strand.
CAATGAATTCGTAATGGCCATACTGGGTAGGAAATGCAGTCTTAGGTATATCTTGCTCCCGAATTCTAAGCTGATGATAACCAGACCTCAGATCAATTTTAGAGAAATATTTTGCCCCTTGAAGTTGATCGAAGAGATCGTCGATACGAGGCAAAGGGTACTTGTTACGCATCGTCACTTTATTTAACTCGCAGTAGTCGATGCATAACCGCATTGAGCCATCTTTCTTTTTCACAAAAAGTGTGGGTGCTCCCCAAGGTGATACATTGGGATGTATGTATCCCTTGTCTAACAAATCTTGTATTTGCTCATTTAGCTCCTTCACTTCATATGGAGCCATTCGATACGTCTGTTTCGATATTGGAGCAGCTCCAGGAATCAAGTCAATAGTAAACTCAACTTCCCTAGCGGGAGGAAGTCCAGAAATTTCATCCGGAAATACGTCTATAAATTCGTTCACCACAGGAATAGATTTAAGTTCAGGAAGTACCTCACCGGGGTCCTGTAGTGCTGCAAGAAACCCTTCAGATCCTTGCCATGCAAAAGATTTAGCCGAAAAGGACGATACAACTTTAGTTCCCGGTTTTGGCTCAGATCCTTGATATACGCTATCAAGTTGATTTAAATTTCCGAAGATAACTCTCTTTGTATCGCATTTAATGGTTGCCCGATGTTTGGATAACCAATCCATGCCGATGATGAGATCAAAGTATTTCATGGACATCGGAAGTAGATTCACCTCCCGGACACGGTCATTGATTATAAGAGGACAATTTACAAATTCGGAAACAATACAAACAGAACTACTCATAGGGGTAGTAATAATCAAAGGAAATTATGTCAGCTTTTCAAATGGTTTCAATCGATCCTCTAAAGTATCAGACACAATTGAATGAGTCGCGCCCGTATCAAATAGTACGTAAATAGGTAAACCACATAAAGTAAGAGTACCAGATACCATACCAACGGCGGACTAGTCTGCTGTTAGCGCGAACACCCGTCCACCAGCCATGGACTGCTTCCCTTTTTCATTGAGCTTTTCTTTCTGACCCTGTCTACAGTCTCGGGCCAAATGTCCTTTCTGTACACAATTATAGCATGCTCCATTCATTCATAAACACGGACCCGGTCGATGTGTGAGACCACAATCTTTGTATTTCTGAGGAAAATTTGCATGAGATTCTCTGTTAGACGCTCCCTGAGAAGATGTTGAGGATCGAAAGTTAGAAGATTTTCCCGAGCCTGAGTGACTCAAAGATCTAAAATCGGTACTGCCAGACTAAACATCACGACTGTGCTTTTTACCATAATCTGATTTCAAAGAATAACTCCCTTATCGGGCTCAATCAATATCCTTTGCAGAGTCTACCACTTCACTAACAAATGAGTATTTGTGATTCAAAAGTTTATGTTTATACTTATTATTCAGACTCCACTTGAATTTATCCACTTGATTACTTATGGTACCAGCAGTGGCACCAGCAGACCGAGTTTGTCATAGAAATCTGAACTGATAATCAACTATAGACTCATCTTCACGTTGTGATATAACATCATACTTGCGGATATATGCGTCTTTGTCTGCGGTAGTAAAATATTGCTGATAAAACAAACTTTTGAATTGTTCCCAAGACAGTGTTCCTGCTTCTGGGTTACTTTGGACCCAAACCTCCCACCAGTTATGAGCATCATCCTCCAATTTATAAGAAGCTAATGTTGCCCGGTATTGGTCTGGACAACCCAAAACTTAAATTTTTTTCTCTAAGTGTCTAATCCAACGCTCAGCATCAATTGGATTAATAGTAGAAGAAAAGACTCGCGGTTTCTGTTTATTGAACCGTTCAAGCCATACATGAATACCTCCTAAATCGACATTAGGGTGAGTTTATGTGACCGGAGTATTTACAGAGGAAATAACATGAGATTGGCGAAGTGCCTCTACAGTTTGAGCCACAATATTGGGTATCATACCCGCAACAACTTGTTGAAAAACTGTTGTCATATTAGGATCGGGCTGATTTGAAGGAGGAGGATGGGGATTTCTTTCATCATTTGACCTAATTTCATTTCTTCGGCGTTTAACCCTCCGTCTAGGTTGATTGCTAGGCAACATTGGAACTGATTCAACAAATAAACTTATTCAGAATAACGGATAAGGGTACAAACAGTTACAAAAAACGGCAGTAAGGATTTGCGATATTAATGAACAAGTATAGATATAAGGAAATAAAAACAAATAAAACCAAATTTTACCCGCCTAATTCTACCCAGCCTCACAGATCAAACTTAACATACTACAAGATTAATTCCTATTGCTCTAATACCACAAATTGTAACACCCCCGTCCCGCGCAGCCTGAGACGGGAGGAGTACAATCCGATAACCGGATCAAAACTCTAAAATACCATAATTCAGAGTTGTACTAAGCTCCCCAAGATAACAGTTAACTTAAAACAAAACTTAAACATAATTACAAACCCAAAATATTATCATCTGAACTAATTCCAAAAGATTATACAAACCCGATATATAAAAGTTAATCTTAAGTCTTTTTTACTCCCAGGCCTATCTCGATCATTTAACCCATCCCTGCGGTAGAACCTAAACCTGCCGAGGAAACAGAAAACACCTCGGCTGAGCAAAATCGCTCAGTGGACGGATAATGTGCAAATGGTTCGAACATAATTTAAGATCAAATAAAAGTTAATATAAAACAATCATTCTAAACATTAATAAAGAATATAGAAATCATTTGTTTATTTATTTTAAAAATCAACGAGTCACCCGTATTTCAATAATACGTTGTCTAATCGGATGATCAGTACAATCAGACTTGGAATGTTAATGTCGGGCACAACACTACACATTCCCCGGTAACCAGTTCAATTCTGGTATTCGTCTCTATCCGATAATCGGTTCTATCCGGTAACCAGACATTTTCTGGTGTTCGACTCTTGGATGCATCCTACGTCCCCTATTTAGCTTGGCCTTAGCCTTTACGAGAACTCCATGGTCATTAATAGACACCACGGAGGCATCTCAACAACCGTGACCCAAGTGTTGAGTCTAATTCAAATTCAATAAAACTCATGTTCTTAAAATCAATGTTTCAAATATCATAAAATCAAACTCTTTCACTAAAATGTTCGAATCATGAAACGTATTCAAAAGATTATAGCATAAACTCAACTTTGAAACAAAATAAATGTTTCCTATACAAATACTCGAAACCATAAGGTTCGGAGTCACATATATGAAGATGGATGGGATTTCCGGAATGTATCCGGTTACCCTCGATTCAAAGAAATAGGATATCCGTACCTTAGTTATCTCTTTCTTTACTTCCGATTACCTACAATCTTTTAATAAAACACTCAACTAAGCTCAACACAATCATTAAGATCTTAGACAATATTTTCCAAAAATCCCAATTTTGATTTAAAAACAGAAATTGACAGCTTCTGTTTGCCATAAGTTTCGATATATTTATCCCATTTATAAGCCAATATGGACAATATCATCTAAATGAAAGTTGTACCTTGATATCTTAGTATTCTATATCAACTGGATTTGTGCAATTTGGAGCTACGAGCAGGACGATACAGCTTTTACAAAAACAGTGCGCAGGTTTTTGTCACACTGTGAGCTGATTCATAAACTCAGTATTTTGACACATTTAGACTCAAAATTAGGACTTGATCTCTTCATAACAGTTGTTAAGGACATTCTAAGGTTTCCAACGGTATATCGTACACCTCATTGGGACCAACGGTTGATTTTATACGAATTTTCTAGTAACAGGACAACAACTCTAAAATTTCAAAAGTCTCACAAACATTTTATCAAACACTTGATGTGCAACCTATCTTTGAAGCTCAATTTCGTTTTTAATGATTTCATTCCTTAATACATGATCTTCTTAGAGTATTCTAACCACAATTTAACAATACCAAATACATGCATCACCAATTATACATCTTATAAGTTAAAATTCACAATTTTCAACATAATTGAACTTCTTTTGAAGATTATTACCTCAAAATGCTTTAGCTTTGATATCTTCAACTTTTCCTTGATTATAATCAGCCCCTAAACACCAAATTCATACACTTTAACATATATTGAATCCACCAAAACAAACACTAAAGGGAAATAGAGAGTTACCTTGAACAATATTACCTTAATCTTCCAAAACCAAGCTTAATTTCTTCAATTTCTTCACCAATTCTTGGTTTCTCACACTAAGCTCCCTCTCTCTCTATCTCACTCTCTATACGGTTCTAGGTGAAGGAGGAAAAGAAAATGAGATGTCTGATTAATCTTGGGTATAAAAGATAAGAATATAGAGTATTTAACAATTAACCCTTCTAGTTTCATATCTATTACATTTTAAACCTTATAATTCTTTTCTTTAAATCTTTATCTCTACAAGCCTATATACACTATAAATTTAAAGGTACAAGTCAAGAAATCTTCGGTTAGAAACATATATCCGGATTAACGAAAATGGGGTTATTATAAGATCCGACGGGAATATCTGTATCTGGAAAATCAGGGTGATCAACAGGATAAGTCAACAACGGTACCGCGACAGAAGTCTGATCGTCTGGATGAAGAATCTCATCTATTTCTGCTTGCATGACTACCAGAGCTCTTTCAGTGTTAGTATTTTCTTCTGTCGGGTCAGAAACTTCTTAAGGATCAAGAATTAACGTCCAGTCTTCAGGTACAATCGGTGATCCTTCATCAAATTCCGCAGCCTTTTCAACCATTGGATAATCGTACAACACTAAATCCAAAACTTGTTCCCGTGCCTGTCCCTGCCCTTCTTGTTGAGTACCAGAACCTGAACCCTGTTGCGTTCCCACCTGAATTGTTTCCACAGACTGTGTCTCCGTCTCTATTAGGCGTTGGCGCTTCTCCCCCTCATGGTGATCAGGATCATCCTGATCATCATGCCGGCGCTTGAGCGTTTCTGCCTGGCTGTGGCAGGTGTCCTCCACGTCTGATAGGCGTTCAGTCAATACAGCGACGGTTTGCTGCAAAGACTGAATCATGGCTTGTTGGAGCTGGAAGACTTCAGTAGATATAAAGGGATGGGGGGTGATGGGGTAGGTGTGGATGCTTGAGCACGTAAAAGCGATAGAAGATCGGCATCCTGGGAGGATTCTGTTTGAGATTGGGCAAGAAGTATGGATTTCAGGTCCTCGATTGACATATCGGTAGCTGGAATGAAGGATGGTTGTGTAGGAGGTAGTGGTTCAGGATCAGTAGTTGGACCTTTGCCTTTGATCATGCGCTTCAGTGCGTCTACCTCCTCCCTTAACTCGGATCGCATCATGGAGTGGACAGCCTTTAGGGCGTCGTCCATAAATTCGCTTGAGACAGACTCGTGTTGGGTAACTCCTGGGTCACTCAGACTTCCAGTTGTAGCTACGACTGTAGAAGTCGAGCCGCCTACGTTCACAACTGGCGTGATGATAGTTGTGGTAGGACTTCCACCCAATCCTCGTAAACTAACCGAAGCTGGAATTACTATAGGTGTTCCGGCTGGGCCACGAAGGCCTTCAGCAGTAGCCGAGAATGGGACCCATGTCCTAGGAATAGGAGAAATCATATCAAACGGCTCTAGACTTTGTGCACCCAAAGAAGTTGAGAACGGGGTCTGCTGTTCTCTTGTTTCAATACCGGAACTCTCCAAGTGAGAGACCGGTAGCTTTTGTGCTATATCCCCGTGTGAACTTGAAACCACCATCTCTTGAGAGATGGCGGAGTGGCTGGTTGGGGTGTGCAATTGTGCCGCTAGGTCCACGAAGTCTTGTTCAATACCCTGTCTCAACACATGAGACTGGGTAGCAGATGTGGCTACCTGTCTAGATGCAGCTTGGGGGTCGACAACCAGAGATGGTTGCGATGTGACTCGTGTATGCTCGGTTTCATATTTTCTCTTTCTTTCCCTCTCTAGGCTCACTTGACTATCATCTTCGTCTATAACTCCCTCCGCTCTCCTTATCTCTCCAGAAGAGGGCTCATCATCATCATCATCAGAGTCAAAAGACTCATCTGATATCGATGCTGCGGTGGCGGTCTCCTCAGAGTCGGTTTGTTCTGATGTTTCCTCAGATGCTGCGACAGAAGAGGACTGAACGTGAACGGTTTCAGTAGTTGTGGCCTCTCCAGCCATCTTAGAGACTGTCGTCGTCGGTGAAGGCGATCGTCGTGAAGTACTGGCTTGGCTCGGTCCAACGGCACTGCCCACTCCAGTTCCCCTCACTATATGTTCTCTCGTCACACCCTGTCCGGAAGCCCCAGCTATCCGGATGCTACCGCCTCTCGTACGTGGACGCGGACCCTCATGCCTCTCAGGTCTTGGTCCTTGGGGAGGTCCGGCCGGTTCTCGTCGGACCATAGGAGATGGAAGATTGTGTGTGTGCCTATATGCTATAACACTCAGTGCCATGGGACGGGCATATGCCAGCAACCCGAGGGGGATTTGTCGGGCGACAACACCTTCTGGATTAGGATGCGAGGGTATTTTGCGAGTCGGGTGATGCAGACAGGTTGGGTGTGTTGAACGGCAAGGTATCTCGGGATACAGATTCATGTAGCTTCGGATGATCAGCTGTAGAAACCTCATAAACGGAATGAAGTGCTGTCTTTTTGTCGCGTTGGATCGAACTTTCTGAACTAGGTCGTACCATAGGAAATCGGTGAAGTCTGCGTGGCGATGGAATGCCACAGAGTGGAATAGGCGGAGGATAGGGGTACTCGTCTGATCGATGCCTTTCGTTATCGCCGAAATGCACCGATTGAGGTATGTAAACAACGTGTACCATATAGTGGAGAGGTGCTTGCGGTTGAACTCAGATGGAAGACGTAGATCTGCGCCGTATCCTAGGGACAAGATGTCAGCGCATAGAGTGGCGTCCGATACGAGCGGGTCGAAGTTATTTCGCCCCTGAACTGAACCGGCGGTCGGCAGATGAAGAAATTTTCGGAAGAGATCACAAGTGAGGAGTACTGGTGTATGATCAATCCGACCCTCCAGTTGGAAACCACCGTCTGCATCACCCGACTCGCAAAATACCCTCGCATCCTAATCCAGAAGGTGTTGTCTCCCGAGGGGGATTTGTCGGGCGACAACACCTTCTGGATTAGGATGCGAGGGTATTTTGCGAGTCGGGTGATGCAGACAGGTTGGGTGTGTTGAACGGCAAGGTATCTCGGGATACAAATTCATGTAGCTTCGGATGATCAGCTGTAGAAACCTCATAAACGGAATGAAGTGCTGTCTTTTTGTCGCGTTGGATCGAACTTTCTGAACTAGGTCGTACCATAGGAAATCGGTGAAGTCTGCGTGGCGATGGAATGCCACAGAGTGGAATAGGCGGAGGATAGGGGTACTCGTCTGATCGATGCCTTTCGTTATCGCCGAAATGCACCGATTGAGGTATGTAAACAACGTGTACCATATAGTGGAGAGGTGCTTGCGGTTGAACTCAGATGGAAGACGTAGATCTGCGCCGTATCCTAGGGACAAGATGTCAGCGCATAGAGTGGCGTCCGATACGAGCGGGTCGAAGTTATTTCGCCCCTGAACTGAACCGGCGGTCGGCAGATGAAGAAATTTTCGGAAGAGATCACAAGTGAGGAGCACTGGTGTATGATCAATCCGACCCTCCAGTTGGAAACCACCGTCTGCATCACCCGACTCGCAAAATACCCTCGCATCCTAATCCAGAAGGTGTTGTCTCCCGAGGGGGATTTGTCGGGCGACAACACCTTCTGGATTAGGATGCGAGGGTATTTTGCGAGTCGGGTGATGCAGACAGGTTGGGTGTGTTGAACGGCAAGGTATCTCGGGATACAGATTCATGTAGCTTCGGATGATCAGCTGTAGAAACCTCATAAACGGAATGAAGTGCTGTCTTTTTGTCGCGTTGGATCGAACTTTCTGAACTAGGTCGTACCATAGGAAATCGGTGAAGTCTGCGTGGCGATGGAATGCCACAGAGTGGAATAGGCGGAGGATAGGGGTACTCGTCTGATCGATGCCTTTCGTTATCGCCGAAATGCACCGATTGAGGTATGTAAACAACGTGTACCATATAGTGGAGAGGTGCTTGCGGTTGAACTCAGATGGAAGACGTAGATCTGCGCCGTATCCTAGGGACAAGATGTCAGCGCATAGAGTGGCGTCCGATACGAGCGGGTCGAAGTTATTTCGCCCCTGAACTGAACCGGCGGTCGGCAGATGAAGAAATTTTCGGAAGAGATCACAAGTGAGGAGCACTGGTGTATGATCAATCCGACCCTCCAGTTGGAAACCACCGTCTGCATCACCCGACTCGCAAAATACCCTCGCATCCTAATCCAGAAGGTGTTGTCTCCCGAGGGGGATTTGTCGGGCGACAACACCTTCTGGATTAGGATGCGAGGGTATTTTGCGAGTCGGGTGATGCAGACAGGTTGGGTGTGTTGAACGGCAAGGTATCTCGGGATACAGATTCATGTAGCTTCGGATGATCAGCTGTAGAAACCTCATAAACGGAATGAAGTGCTGTCTTTTTGTCGCGTTGGATCGAACTTTCTGAACTAGGTCGTACCATAGGAAATCGGTGAAGTCTGCGTGGCGATGGAATGCCACAGAGTGGAATAGGCGGAGGATAGGGGTACTCGTCTGATCGATGCCTTTCGTTATCGCCGAAATGCACCGATTGAGGTATGTAAACAACGTGTACCATATAGTGGAGAGGTGCTTGCGGTTGAACTCAGATGGAAGACGTAGATCTGCGCCGTATCCTAGGGACAAGATGTCAGCGCATAGAGTGGCGTCCGATACGAGCGGGTCGAAGTTATTTCGCCCCTGAACTGAACCGGCGGTCGGCAGATGAAGAAATTTTCGGAAGAGATCACAAGTGAGGAGCACTGGTGTATGATCAATCCGACCCTCCAGTTGGAAACCACCGTCGGCCTCCAAGGCATGTAGAGAGTGCCAAAACTGTTGTAAGTATAGTAGAGGTACTTCCGCTGTCTCCGTGAGAGCATAGGAGATAGGATGCCACGGAGGATCTCGATGATGACCTGATATTGGATGGCAGGTTGGGTTACATTGAGATGGTAATTGTTGGGTGTGAGCTGAATGAACTGATCCTCGGGAATCAGCTCAGCATCGGCGATTGGGTCAATCGCAGGATTCGTGTTTTGCACCATATGACCTGTTAAGAGTAAACCGGTTAGAATTGAGGTACTTTGAAACCAAGATAGGTTCGGAGTTAGAAGATCAATGGTTTAAACCATAACCAAATCAAACTCCGAAGCATAGAGTAAATCGAACCCTAATCCGTGAACCAGGGTTAGTCACTCAAACATTTAAGATTCAGAAACCCAACTCTCACTTTCTCAAAGAAATCAACGCACAAAGATAGGTTTATGTAGATAAATTTACTCTTAAGCACATGCAGGAACTGATCAACCACCAACCAATACTATGCGTATCAAATGACCAAAAGGACCAAGAGGGTGTTTCGACCGGTAAAGGTCTTAGGCCGGTTAGGGTCTTCGACCGGGATAGAGATATTTGACCGCTATGACCAAAGGGCCGATATAAATCACTCTATCGGTGTAAAGGGTCGACCAGTATGGATTTGACCGATATAAAAAAAAGGACCGGAATAAAGTAAAGACCGATATTATAAGACTTATTCGACCGGAAAGGTCATTTGACCGATAGAGGTTATTTGACCGATAGAGGTTATTTGACCGAAATGGTCTTCGACCGGTAAAAACTTAGACCGAGAAAGGTATTCTACCGGTAAGGATTCGACCGAGAAGGTCATTTGACCGGAATGTCCTTCGACCGGAATGGCCATTCGACCGGTATTGCATTCAACCGGTATGGATTATTCGACCGGGTTGGCATTCGACTGGTATATACCTATTGGACCGATAAAATCTAGGTCGAAGAAAACAAAATCCCAAACGACCGAGGAAATCGAATCGACACATACTGATTAACATCAAACCCAAAATCGATTCAAACTAAAAACAATCGATCGAACAACCACTTCTAAACATAAAACGAAACCTAGAAGCGAGATCGAATCCAATGAAACCCATTTGCATAACGATACAGAGGCGAATAGACACCTGGGGCTCCGTTCGACCGGAGGACGAATCGACCGGAGTCGATTTACGGTCGATCGATTGGAATCGATATAGACACAGAGGAGAGAGAGAGAAGGATCGAGATCATACCTTGTTCGATCGAGATACGGGGACAATGAGGAATGCGAGTACGATCGAAAGATCGATAGCGAAAGAGTGCGACGAAATCGACTGGAATCGAGAGAGAAATGGGTGCAGGTCGAATGAGATGTAGGTCGAATGAAGGAAAAAGGAATGAAGACCGGGGTTTCAAATTCCCCGGTCGAGGTTGTTGGGTCACCCGGGATTGGTTTGGGCCGAGGAAAGGGTATGGGCATGGCGGAGGGAATTGGGCCGGTACAAAAATTGGGCCGGTCCAGTTTCTAAAAAAATAAATAAAAACTTAATATTTTTGTATTTTCTTTTATAAGAAATAAAAAAGTATTTTTGTATTTTTATATATAAAAAAACTTTAAGGCAAGAACAAAATAAACTTTATCCGAAACAAAATTTAAATAAAAAAAAATTCATAGAATAAATTAAACCTAAGAAAAAAATAAACCTACGGGGAAAAAAAACTAAAAAAAAACCTAAGGAAAAAGGAATTGCTCCCCCTCGAAGATGGAATCACTTACGAGAAAGTGCTCCCCCTCAACGATTACCGCGAGGAAATCGACACACAGGAAGAACTTACCTGCTCCCCCTCGAATGGAGGATGTGAGAGCCTTACCAAAAACATCAAACGATAGTGCTCCCCCTGAACACATGAACAACTTCTGAAACTACCACAACCGACAAACGCTCTCAGAGATCAACCGAAGGACTGCAAAATTAACACTAAAAACACCACGAAGAAAAGAAAAACACACGAAAAAAATAGAATCTTAACGAAATATAATTTGTTAATACAGAAGTTTGAAACTTACACAGAGCTGAACTAGTAAAAGTCAATCACCAAAGAGTGTGAGTATGAGCATCCATAGACAAGTCACAGTCATTCGTGATTGAATGAGACTCGAATAGGTCTGTGAAAGGGTCAAACTTTCAGATTTAGCATACCTAGCTTGGTAAACAGGTCGGCTAACTGATGCTCTGTATTAACAAAGTAGAGTTCGATGGTACCTCTTTCCACGTGGTCTTTTATGAAGTGATATCGCACATCAATGTGCTTCGTCTTCGTGTGCTGGACGGGATTGCTAGATATTGCAATGGCGCTCTTGGAGTCATAGTAGATGGGGATCTTTGAGTAGTTAAAGTCGTAGTCTTTCAGCTGGGTGCGCATCCAGATGACTTGCGAGCAGCAACTAGCGGCTGCTACATACTCCGCCTCGGCGGTGGAGGTGGACACGCAGTTTTGCTTCTTCGAAGCCCAGCTGACAAGCCGATCTCCCAGGAACTAGACATGTCCCGTTGTGCTTTTCCGGTCCAGCATGTTTCCAGCATGGTCAACATCCGAGTAGGCTGTCAATTCAAAACCTGTCTCTTTTGGGTACCACAGACCAAGATCAGCAATACCTTTTAAATATCGGAAAATATGTTTAACCACAACTAAGTGAGACTCTTTAGGTTTCGACTGAAATGTTGCATATAAAAATGTCGAGAACATAATGTTAGGCCGGCTAGCCGTCAAGTACATCAGAGAGCCTATCATACCACTATAAGTAGTAGCATCCACATCCTTTCCGTCAGGATCGGAGTGTAGCTTAATACTGGTAGACATGGGGGTTTTCATAGGTGATGTTGGTCCCGGAGGTGCTTAACAAGTTTGTAGAAGGGGGGGGGGGGTGAATACAAACCCAGAAATTTAAAGTTTAATAAATTGTTTATTGATAAATCAAACACAATTTACAAGTTTGTTGCGGAATAAGATTAAGATAGACTCAATCTAAATAAACTTAAGAAACACTAAGATGGTTGCACAAGAATTTCAGAGAATGGGGATTAAGGAATATAGAAAACAAAGATTTCTATTTGGAGTTCAAGGATTGAGCACACTCTCATATGGAGGGGTGAACTTCCTATTTATACCCTATGCATTAAATGCATGGCAGGGCACTTTACACGTGGCGTTCACTGATTGGCTTTGGAAGTCTGACTTTGGGAGACATGCTTTCGGCCGGATCATGAACAGTGTAGTTGACAAAGTTGTTGTACGAATTATGGCAGAGGCATGTCCGTTCTGACACATCGTACTGAGTTGTGCAAGGTAAGACAAAAGGAAACTTGAAGTATAAGCTTTGTGATCATTCAATCGCTGAATATCTCTTTCATCAGAGACATCAAGAGTTCAGCGATCGCTGAAGCTTTCCTCATGTTCCTTCGCGTATAAGTAGAGGTCTTTGCTTAACTGATATACGCATCAGGTCACTAGTAGACTTCTCTTTGTTCAGCAGCTTCGTCTTCGATTCAGCTATGAACATCAGTTGACGCGAGACTTGTCTTCAGGGATTACGTTACTGTTTACATTAGAACTATCAGCAATAACTGAACAGACTCAGTTTGATCACTGATAGTGAAACACTAATACATATTAAATGTTTATAAGAAAGACTATCAGCGATAACTGAACAGACTCAGTCTGATCGCTGATGGTGAAACACTAATACATATTAAACATAATTTTCACTAAGTACATAAAAAAATCTATCAGCTATCTAAATAGGATTTAGGAGGATTGATCAAATACTCAGGTATATCTTCTCCTTTTTGCTTTCTCTCTAAAGATTCTTTGCTAAATATCACTTTGATTTGCTCAACAGCAGGAGAGAGATCACACCATAAGCACATGAGATCCTTGAGAAGGACGAGGGGACAAATAGGGATTTCAGAGATTCTTTAAAATCTGAGCTGTTCCTCGTCATCTCAGAAGAAGATTCCAAAAGGTTCTTCAAATACTTGTCCCGCAACATATGGTCCACTAGGAGGCAGAGATAGATCCAGAACTGAAAGATCAGGAGGAGGACCGAACAGAGCTTCTCTTGAGAATTTGATGGAGGTTTCATTCCTGATCAGTGCGACATTTTCAGAGGAGGAGGAGACAGGATTTCTTCTGATCTGCTTTGGCTTAGAAAGAAGAGCAGACGACATCTTTAATATTACATCGACTCTGTTGATGAGAGCATCATTTATCCCTTCAACATAACCTCTGTAGATTGACTCTGATTTCTTCAGTGCGTCTTTGAACTCAAGCCATTCCATATAGCCAAGGCTTTCCATCTTTGAAACAAACATTGCCTTGCATCTTCCATCCTCTCTGGTAATCTCCATAGTGACAGAAACTTTGTCCTTCTTCTTTCTTCCAGAGATAGCGACTGAAACAATCTTCATTGGGTCAGAGCGATAGTCGAGTTTATGTTTGCACCAGTCGACTGAACTATCGCTGACCACTAGAGCTTTTGAGAGTTCCTCTTCAATCTCTTTCAAAAGAGCAGCCTGGACTTCAACTGGTTTCTTCTTCAGTTTCTTGTCTTTGACTTGAGAAGACTGAATTTTGAGAGCCAGAGTGGCATCTCTTTGACAGTCAGCGATCAGCTTCTCAGCCCTGACGGATTCTTCAATCTCAGCTTCAGTCAGGAACTCTAGATATGTTGATTGAGAGGGGATATTTAGTCGTTGACTCTCCAGATGAGAGATAATCTCTGTTCTTTTCTTCATCTCTTCCTCTAACCAATGAAGTGGTCTAGAGGGCCTCCGTGGGTGTTGCAGGGACTCATCTTCTTCATCATCTTCATCAATCTCTCTTACAGAGATTGGGATTATCAGGTCATCAGCTTCATCAGCTGGTATTATTTGGAGCTCTTTACCCTTAAGCAGGGGAGAGAAATGCCTGGTCAGAAAATGAAAAAGGTTAGTTTATTTTTATAGAAGAAGAGAGATAAAGGCTTAGAAAGAAACAAAGGTGGGATTCTTATAGAAGGATAAGGGAACGAGGGAAAGGCATACCTGAGAAGGATTCTCCTCAGATAGTGAAGTCTTCTTCAGGCTTCCCTCAGCTGTAGCACCTTTGCTTTGGGAAGGGGTTCCTGAAGAAGTTCCATGGCTCCCCCCTGCTTTGATAACTTCTTTCGAAGCTATCGCTGATGAAGTGACGGCTGAAGAACACCATAGCGATGGATCTTCTTCATCGTCATCATCATCATCTTGATGAGGTTCTTCCTCTTGATCTTCAAGATCAAGGGCTTCATCTTCATCGTTCTCTTCTTCTTCATCATCGATTAAATCTTCGAGAGAAGGAGGGGCTTTTTCAGCAGCTATCTTCCCCTCAACCTGAGAGGGAGTTTCCTTCTGTTGGACCTCAGCAGCGACTTCAAACTCCGTATTTTCTTCAGCTGCCTTCTCCCCCTCTTTGTCATTATCAGGGAGGGAGAGATCTTTGGAAGGAGATGAAGCTTTTGCAGCGGCCAACACCTGAACTTCAACCTCCAAACTGTCCAGACGGCCTTCAAACGCAGGAAGATCTGACGTAGCCTGATGAATGAACTCCACGGCAATGTTCAGTGAGGTACGATCATTCTCTGTGAATGAGGGAGTAGGAGTCGGAGCTGGTGCCTTCAGGTGAGTCAGGATTTGCTGAAGAAGAACTTCACAGGAATCAACCTTTGTAGCCAGGGCTGCAAACTGTTGCTGTGAGTCTTTCCTGACTTTGGCAATCGCTTCTTGGAGAGTAGCGATTTGAGAAACGTCAGCTTTGGAGGCGCATTGAGCTGTGAGCGTCTGCAGTGCTTCACCAGCGGTATGAACAACGCTGGTGGTGTTGTTGAGAGAGGCAGTAAGAGACTCCACCTTTGCGCTCAAACTGTTGACATTGGTGTCAACATTCGCCAAACTAGGACCTAAAATATAAGTTAGTTTTTGAGAAACAGGCTTATATGGTGAGTTGGGAGAAGTGTTTAAGGTTATAGGGGTACCTGAATTATCAAACATTTTGTAGAATTGTAAAGATTCCTCAAAAGATTGATGTTCAGGTCCTATGGTTCCAAACTGTGGTTGAATAGAGATAGATGGAGGGTTAGAGATCAAAGAAATAGAAGGACTAGAGATGGGGATAAAAGAAGTAGGGATAGGGGTAGTTACCTCAGTTTATTGTTGAACTGGAATCGTAGGTTGCGTCACTGTTGTTGTGACAGCGACCGAGATCGCTGGCACGGTTGAAGTGGGTATCGCTGAGGATGTGGAGGAGAGACCCACGAATGCATCCAAGGAAGTTTTTTGTTAAACATCCTTAGGTATTGAGCTAGAGGTAGCTTTCTCCTTGGTCACCTTGGCCTTCTTCGAAGGACCAAGGGAGCCAGTTGATGGTCGTTTGGAAGGGGTAGCGACAGGGATAGCAGAAGAAGGAACCTCCTGCGTGGCCGTTGAAGACGAAGAAGTGAGGAGAGAGAGTCGGGAGGGAAGTTCAGAGATACTTACCTCGTTGGGAAGCAGCTTGACCTCCAGGGAGCGTTGACCCACTTTAGGAAAAGAAGCATCAACATTGGTGGGGTAAGTAGCAGGGTATAGAAACTTCAGGTACGCACAAATGAAGCGTACATAGGGAATCTTTGGATCCTTCTCGGTCTTCTCTATCTTTGACCTTAGATCGTCAAAGATAGCTGTTGCGTAGTCGAAATTTCTTCCGGCGATCACCGAGTAAGTCATCTGGACCTGAATCTTGCTGGCCTGGTCCAGTAATCCACTCTTCCCACTCATACACTGAATAAAGTGAGAGAAGATGTAGTTAAGCTGAGAAGGCATGAGCGCCTTCTTCACCAGAGTCAGCTTCTTGTTTGGTATTGTCGTTCTTGGCTTAGGTTCCCAAGAGTATTCCATAGCATCCAGGAATTGGATTAGTTCAGCATCAGTGGGTAAGGCGTCGAATCCATTCCTGGGTTTGTCGGGAAATCGCAGAGCTTACCTCAGCCCTAAGGCTGTCATCATCCCTGTTCCAAGTTCAGTGCTGAAGGAGATAGTAGGAACTAATTCATCCTTTTTGTTGGTGAGAGAGGTTTCTTTAGCGGTAAACCAGAATTGTTGGAGAAGAGCTTTGGAAGGTGTGGGATCCACAGTGATAGCATAGGCAATGCAGGATTGCTTTAGAAATTTTGCGGCTTCCACCAGATGTGGGTATTTGACACCATCAAAGTCAAGGAGAGCAAGATGATTGTTTTTCGGAAGCTCAGAATCAACGATGGCGAACTTGACGTTCTTAGAGGCGACAAGTGCAGATTGAGACATTCTGAATATGAACAGATAGAAGAATAGAAGAAAAGTTTTAGTCTAAAAATAAAGAAGGTTTTCCCAGTTTCTATTTTAGGAAAGAAACATAGAAAAATCAACATATTTGAAGATTAAAAAGGTGTTCTTAATGTAAGATATAAGAACAAGAAGAAAAACCAAAGATTTTGAATGAAGATAATAAAAAAAAATGGCTTTGAATGAATAAAATCAAAAGAAAGATGATTTTATTAAAAAGAATCTTATAAACCCATAATGGAAGTCCATAAATGGAGTATTATATAAAAAGATTTAGAACAAGAATAAGAAGAAGATCAAGAATAACCTGTTGATCTTGAAGGAGATGATGCAAATGCTTGAGAATGCTAGAATTCTTTTGAGAAAGTTTTCTTGCCTTGAAAGTATTTCCAGAAAGCGTAAAATGATAAGAATGGAAAAACATTCTTTTTATACGTGAGAGAGAAGGAGAGAGAGTGTGAGAGGCGGGAAAACAAATGTTCATCATGACATGGACACGTCCCACGAAGTTCATTGGATGGAAGGGCAACGGACGAACGTGTCAGAGAAAAGGCATGTCGTGGATTGTCGGTTCAAATGACGTCATAGAAGAGAGAGAGAGAGACTGTTCATTTGTCCGTTTTGAAATTATCGCTGAAGAAAATTCAGCGATAGATTTTTCTTTTTGAAAGTATCCCTGATGAGAAAGTTAGGGATGAGTTTTCTTTTTAAGAAGGATCACTGACTAGAAATATCAGTGACAAATTTATTAAAAGCTTTTAATCATTTGAAGAAATTTCAGTGATTAAAGTTTATATTTTGAAAAACATCTTAACTGAATGAAGATTCAGTTGTAGGGATGGAGAGAAAATACCTGAGAGTCAGAATGTTTATCAGAGAATGATAAACGGGGAACTTATGATTACTGACACAATGCATGAACTCTAAAGAATTATTCTTCGAGATTCAGTATTCCAAGCTCACTGATGAGAAAGTTGAACCTTGTCTCATCAAGAGGTTTGGTGAATAAATCAGCAAGCTGATAGTCAGTAGGGATGAAATGAAGTTCAATATCACCGTTCATCACATGATCTCTGATAAAATGATATCTGATCTCTATGTGTTTCGTCTTTGAATGTAGCACTGGATTATTTGCTATAGCGATAGCACTAGTGCTGTCGCAATAGATTGGAATCTTTGATAGCTGAAGGTCATAGTCTAATAGTTGATTTCTCATCCATAAGATCTGAGAACAACAGCTTCCAGCGGCGACGTATTCAACTTCAATTGTGGAAGTGGACACTGAATTTTGCTTCTTGCTTGTCCAGCTTACCAGCTTTCCTCCTAGGAGTTGACATCCACCAGTGGTACTCTTTCTGTAAAGTTTACAACCTGCAAAATCACTATCAGAATAACCAGTTAGATCGAACCCTGAGTCTTTGGGATACCAAAGACCGAGGTTAGGAGTTCCTTTCAGATATCTGAAAATTCGCTTGACAGCGATCAGATGGGATTCCTTGGGTTCATATTGATAACGTGCACATAAACAAGTAGAATACATGATGTCAGGTCGGCTCGCTGTAAGATACAACAGGGAGCCTATCATTCCTCTATAGGCAGTGACATTAACAGGTTTTCCATATGGATCTTTGTTAAGAGTCAGGGGAGGTGCCATAGAAGTTTTCATCGCTGAAGTTTGTGTAAGATCAAACTTCTTCAGCATATCTTTAACATACTTACCTTGGCTGATAAAAGTACCTTTGTCAGATTGTTTAATCTGAAGACCAAGAAAATATGTCAGCTCACCCATCATACTCATTGTGTATTCTTTCATCATTCTTTCAGCGAAGCGAGTACACAAAGATGGGTTAGTAGAACCAAATATGATGTCATCGACATATATTTGTACAAGAATAAAATGACCTTTTATCTTTATGAAAAATAATGTATTATCAATTTTCCCACGTTCAAAATTTTCAGATATAAGAAAATATGAGAGAGTGTCATACCAAGCATGAGGGGCTTGTTTTAGACCATAGAGAGCCTTATCCAATTTATAAACATAATTTGGATACTTAGGGTCATAGAACATTGGAGGTTGTTCTACATAAACTTCTTCATTCATCTTTCCATTTAGAAACGCTGATTTTACATCCATTTGATAAACGATGAAGTCTTTATAGACTGCATAAGCTAAGAATAGTCGAATTGCTTCGAGCCTAGCCACAGGGGCAAAGGTTTCATCATAGTCTATGCCTTCCTCTTGTCTGTATCCCTGAGCAATAAGTCGAGCCTTGTTGCGGGTTACAACTCCATGTTCATCTAACTTGTTTCTAAACACCCATTTGGTGCCTATAACAGTTTTATCAGATGGTCTAGGAATGAGATTCCAAACTTTGTTACGAGTAAACTCAGTAAGCTCTTCTTGCATAGCGCTGACCCAGTTTGGATCTCTGAGGGCATCATCAGTCTTCTTTGGTTCTATTAAAGAGAGAAAGTTAACAAAGAGACAGATATTACCTGAACTTCGTCGTGTCTGAATACCTGCATCTGGATCACCAAGAATTTGATCTATTGGGTGATCTATGGTCCATCGCTGAGCAGGAGCATAATTGCTTAACTCAGATGTTGGATCAACAATTGAGATGTTTACTGATGAGGACGTTTGAGGTTCATCAGCAACTAACTATTGAGTAGTGGACAAACTATTGTTATCAGAGAGGTTTTCAGATGAAGGTAGATCTGATGGTAGCAGTGTGTTAAGAGGTTCAGCTGAAACCCATGAGTTGGATTCAGCGTTAGGATGTATGATGTTTGGATCATCATCAGCAGTAGATGGATCTGTGTGCTGATGGTTTGAAAAGAAGGGTTCTGTTTCTCTGTAATGAGAAAACATCCAAGCATTTAGCTCTTCATTGTCAGCGATTGGTTTAGAGTTCACTGAGCGAGTTTCATCAAAGGTGACATGAATTGTTTCTTCCACAGATTGTCTTCGCTTGTTGAAAACTTTGTAGGCTTTGGAGATGGAGGAATATCCTAGAAATATTCCATCATCAGCTTTTGGGTCGAACTTTCCAAGCTGATATTTGTTGTTTAAGATAAAGCACTGACAACCAAAGATATGAAGAAAGCTGATAGAGGGATTTCTTCCATGAAAGAGTTCATAAGCTGTCTTTCCAAATCGCTTTACTATCAGCGATCTGTTTTGAGTAAAACATGCAGTATTTACAACTTCAGCCCAAAATTGTGTAGGGAGATGAGAATCGCTGAGCATTGATCTAGCAGCTTCAATGATCGTTCTGTTTCTTCTTTCAGCGACTCCGTTTTGCTGAGGTGTTCTTACTGAAGAGAAATTATGAGAAATTCCCTTGTTCTCAAAGAAATTGTTCAGAGAACTGTTTTTAAATTCAGTTCCATGATCACTTCTTATTGAACGAACAGTAAGATTATTCAGCACTTCCATCTTTTTAACAAAAGATATTAGTTCATCTGGAGTATCACTCTTGTAGCGAAGAAAGATAACCCAGGTATAGCGAGAGAATTCATCTACAATGACAAGTGTATATTTCTTTCCAGCTATTGATTGGATATTGACAGGGCCAAACAGATCCATATGTAAGAGCTGAAGAGGACTTGTCACTGAGGAAACTTGTTTAGATTTTAAACTAGGTTTTGTTTGTTTTCCTTTTTCACATGCTGAGCAGAGAGATTCTTTAGCATATGAGTGCTGAGGAAGACCAGAAACCAGTTCCTTAGATGAGAGAGAATTCAGGGTTTTGAAGTTTAGATGAGAGAGCCTTTTGTGCCATAGCCAGTTGACATCAGAAAAGGCTTTAGAGAGAAAACATAAGTTTTCAGAGGTAGTAGAGTCCATATCTATTACATAGATATTTTCTCTGCGATAACCACTGAGAGCAAGTTTTCCTTTTTCATTCACCATTGAACATGCTTTCTTAGAAAAGCGAACTTCGTAGTCTTTGTCACATAGCTGACTGATGCTTAGAAGATTGTGCTTCAGTCCATCTACATAAGCGACTCTTCGAAAGGTAGTTGTTCCATTGCTGAGAACACCAAACCCTCGGGTATATCCTTTTCCATTTCCACCAAAGGTCATAGAGGGACCTTTCTCTTCCTTGTATTCAGTGAGCAGGTCTTTTTGTCCAGTCATATGACGAGAACATCCACTATCGAGATACCAGATGCCCTTTGATCCCTGCACACATAAGGAAGATTAAGCGTTGTTTCGTACCCACTTTTCAATGGGTCCTTTTGGGTTAATGGAGATGGAAGGTTCAGTAATCTTCACAGCAGATGAAGATTCAGCTTCAGTGGTAATCTTCACTTTGGTTAATTTCTTAACCTTAGTGGTATTCTTCACTTTGGTCGATTTTTCAGCTTTAGTGACCTTTTCAGCCTTAGAGGCATTCATCTTCACTTTAGCTGATTTATCAGCTTTAGTGGCAGTTGGACATTTGCTTGCAATATGGTCAATAAAACCACAGTGATAACATTTTCTATATTTGAAAATGGTTTTAGGACTAGAAGTAGAAGGTTTTGCAAGTTTAAGATGAGCAGGTCCAGCTCCAAGAATGCCTTCATCATGAGATCTGGGAGGAATTTTTATTTCTTCAGATCTCGTGGGTTTAAGGTCAATCTTTAGCTTTGGAGGACAGAGATCGAAGATTTCTATCACAGAGCTAGAGGATTGATTCACTGAAGATTTCTATCTTTAGCTTTGCTTTCTTGGTAGCCTTTTGAGGACTAAGAATAGATTTTTCTTTATCCGCAGACTTAGAGCCTTTGGATTTTTCCTCAGGGATAGAATTTGAAGAAGAAGGGTAAAACTGATCATAAGAAGTGTCAAAGATAGGAGTGACAAACGTTCCAAACTTAAGCATGGAACTTTCTTGTTTAGGCTCATCCTGTGGTGTCCAAAAGCCAAGACTAGTTTTATCACTTTCAGGAGTTAGAGCATTTATTATCTCAGAGATCTTTGTTGATGATTTGCACCATTTTTGAACATGAGCCTTTTCTGTTTTTAGAGCAGCGATGGCTTGTTCGCGTTCAATGCTGATGATTTCATTTAATGACTTGATCTTTTAACTTCTCTTATTCTAAAAGAGTTAGTTCTATGATCTTTTCATGACATTTGTCTAGCTCTTGAGTTAAATGAACATTTTTGTTCTCAGCTTGAGTTTTGTCGTTTAGAGCATTATAAAGATCAATCGTCAGCACATCAACAGCGCGACTTCTTTCAGCTTCAGGCAGAGAGGGATTAGTAGAGATAGATACCTGAGATGATATGTAGCTCATAGAAGGTTCAGATGGTTCTTCCGCTTCTTCTTTAATCTCATCCATGAGGCAGAGATTAGCGACTTCTTTTTCATCAGAACTTGATTCTTCTGATTCAGCCCAGTCATGTTCTTCAGCGATGAGACCTTTACCTTTTCGCTTGTAGCTTTTCAGCTTTTGATATTTGTTCTTCAGCTTTAGGTATTTTTCATCACTGGATCTTCTTGAGGTAGAAGGTTTGAAGACCTTTTTATACCTACACTCACTAGCAAAGTGTCCAATCTTTTCACAGTTATAGCAAGTGGCAGTAGCCTTATCAACAGGAGTTGATTTTGGCTTTTCAATGAGAGAGAGAGGCTTATTTCTTTGGAAATTGCTCTTTCTTGCAAATCTCTTAAAAGAGTTTGTCAAGATTGCTAAGGACTCATCGAACTTTGAAAGATCAGGGTCTGATAGATCCTCAGATTCAGAATCTAACTCAGTGATGGTGAGAGTAGATCGCTGGGATGGAATTATCTCTGAAGAAACTAAAGCAACAGGAGTGCTTTTGGAGTCTTTAGAATCTTTTACAAGATTCTTCTTTAAGAGATTCGATTGCTCATAGTTGAGCAATATTCCATAGAGAGTGCTGAGAGAAAGAGGATTTAAGTCTTTTGTCAGCTTAAGACATTGAATAACTGTCCCAACTTTCAGGAAGACATTTTAAGAATTTTGTTAGGACCTCAGAATTAGAATAGGTCCTACCAACGGTTCTTAGATCAATGATTAAGCAGTTAAACCGCTGATGAACGTCGGAGAGAGATTCAGTCTTACCAGCAATGAAACTTTCATACTGTCTTACCAAGTTAATCGTTCGAGTCTCTTGGATTTCAGTGGTGCCCTCATATTGAACACATATGGTTTTCCATATTTGTTTAGAAGTTTTCAGATGCATGATGGAATGGAAAACTTCATCAGGCAGAGCCATTGAGATAATGGTCTTTGCTCTTGCATCTATACCTACTTTCTTTTTGTCTTCATCACTCCACTGTATTATTTCCTTAACGACATAACGTTCAGGGACAGCTTCAGTGGTGGCAGTAGCGGGAACTGCAGCTATAATTCTAACAGGTTCATAGGGTCCATTTTCTATATACTCGGGTATAGTAGGATCAACACCTTCAAGAAATAGCATCATTCGATTTTTCCATAAAGAAAAGTTATCTCTGCTAAATCGAGGAGGTTTAGAGAGTGAACCATTATCATAGTAGTTAGTGTTTGTGTTAAGTGCCATTTAGAACAGCAAGGAAGAGAATAAAGCAAGATCTTGTTTATCATATTAAACAGTCTGCTCTGAAACCACTTGTTGGTCCCGGAGGTGCTTAACAAGTTTGTAGAAGGGGAGGGGGGTTGAATACAAACACAGAAATTTAAAGTTTAATAAATTGTTTATTGATAAATCAAACACAATTTACAAGTTTGTTGCGTAATAAGATTAAGACAGACTCAATCTAAATAAACTTAAGAAACACTAAGATGGTTGCACAAGAATTTCAGAGAATGGGGATTAAGGAATATAGAAAACAAAGGTTTCTATTTGGAGTTCAAGGATTGAGCACACCCTCAGATGGAGGGGTGAACTTCCTATTTATACCCTATGCATTAAATGCATGGCAGGGCACTTTACAAGTGGCGTTCACTGATTGGCTTTGGAAGTCTGACTTTGGGAGACATGCTTTCGGCCGGATCATGAACAGTGTATTTGACAGAGTTGTTATACGAATTGTGGCAGAGGCATGTCCGTTCTGACACATCATACTGAGTTGTGCAAGGGAAGACAAAAGGAAACTTGAAGTATAAGCTTTGTGATCATTCAATCGCTGAATATCTCTTTCGTCAGAGACATCAAGAGTTCAACGATCGCTGAAGCTTTCCTAATGTTCCTTCGCGTATAAGTAGAGGTCTTTGCTTCACTGATATCCGCATCAGGTCACTAGTAGACTTATCTTTGTTCAACAACTTCGTCTTCGATTCAGCTATGAACATCAGTTGACGCGAGTCTTGTCTTCAGGGATTACGTTACTGTTTACATTAGAACTATCAGCAATAACTGAACAGACTCAATTTGATCACTGATAGTGAAACACTAATACATATTAAATGTTTATAAGAAAGACTATCAGTGATAACTGAACAGACTCAGTCTGATCGCTGATGGTGAAACACTAATACATATTAAACGTAATTTTCACTAAGTACAGAAAAGGGTCGTTATCAAATCACTGAGAGAGTTTGGATCAACAGGTGAGGATTTTTCCATCTGGTATTTTCGAAGAATATCCGAGATGTACTTAGATTGATTAATGAAAATTCCTGTTGCTAATTGTTTTACTTGAAGACCTAGGAAAAAATTCATTTGTCCCATCATGCTCATTTGAAAATGTTTACTCATTAAAGCTGAAAAGTTCTGACAGTACTTGGGGTTTGTGGAGCCAAAGATTATATCATCAACATAAATCTGTACAAGAATGATATCTTTCTTTTCTCTTTTAATAAATAATGTAGTGTCAATCTTACCTTTAGAGAAACCAGATTTAACTAAGAAGGATGAAAGAGCATCATACCAGGGTCGTGGCGCTTGCTTAAGACCGTATAAGGCCTTGTCAAGAAAGTAAACGTGATTAGGTGATTCAGAACTCACGAAGCCTTCAGGTTGCGAGACATACACTTCCTCTTTGAGTACGCCGTTTAGGAATGCGGATTTCACATCCATTTGAAAGACGATGAAATTCTTGTGGGCGGCGTAGGCGAGGAACATGCGTATCGCTTCAATGCAGGCAACCGGTGCAAATATTTCCTCGTAATCTATTCCTTCTTGCTGGCGATATCCTTTAGCCACTAGACGCGCTTTGTTCCGGACAATGATTCCATTTTCGTCCTTCTTGTTCTTGAAAATCCATTTCATCCCAATCACCGTCTTGTTCTTTGGTCGGAGAACAAGGCGCCACACTTTGAGGCTCTCAAATTGGTTGAGTTCCTCTTGCATAGAGATCACCCAGTCTGGATCATTCAACGCTTCGGAGACAATGGAAGGTTCGATACGGCTGAGGAACGAAGAAAATAAGCAGTCATTCGCAGTAGTAGATCGAGTCTGAACAGGTGTCTTGGGATCACCGATGATCTGATGAAGGGGGTGAGCTCGAGTCCACTTGGTGGCGTGTAGAAGGGGTTGATATGTCTGTTGAGAAGTATCGGGGTCGACATAACCACCGGGGGGTAAGTCCTGAATGGCTTCGAGTGATGACGGCCTGTGAGATGGAAGCTCCTTAGTTGGAGTCGAATGAGCAGCAGAAGACGACTCAGCAGGAGATGCATTTAGATCAAGATACGGGATTGCCGGAATGGGAACTTCAGGAGTGCCTTCCACAAGTGTCGGTTCAGGAGGTCCTACTATTGCCGGTGCGACAGTAGGATCTTGGATAGGAGGAGGATCACTCGAGCTCGGGGATGCTGATTCATTGACAATAGATGATGGAGCACCAGGCGAGGATGGGCCACCTGAGTCGGTTGGACCAGTGACATGTGTTACTTCTGGTGCTTGAGCAGCATTCCTGTTACAAGACATAGTATTAGAGTTAATATTAAATAAGTCATCATAGAAGTACTCAAAAAGTAAATCCAAATCATAAAGATGTGCTCTTGACGTAGACGCATGATTTGGATCTACTGGAGATTGTGTAGCTCCTGAACGAAATTGTCCAGAAGCTAACACACTAGTTAAAGCGGGTTCTGAACTGAGGTGTTCAGAAGCCATATCAGTGGCCTGGTCAAAAGTCACGTTCACACTCTCAACAACGGTCTTCGTCCGTTTGTTGTAGACACGGTAAGCTTTGGCTTGCTGGGAATATCCGATGAACACTCCTTCGTCCGCTTTGGGGCTGAATTTGCCGAGATCATCCTTGTCATTCAGTACGAAGCATGTGTAGCCGAATGCATGGAAATAGTTGATGTTCGGGATGCGTTTGTTGATGATCTCGTACGGTGTCTTGTTGAACCGCTTGTTGATGATAGTGCGATTTTGAGTGTAGCAAGCGGTAGCAACTGCTTTTGCCCATAAAAATAGCGGTAGCTTGGTCTGAGATAACATTGTGCGAGCTGCTTCGACAAGAGTTCGGTTCCGGCGCTCTACTACCCCATTTTGCTGAGGAGTACGAGCAGCTGAGAAGGTATGCGTTATGCCCACTGAAGTCAAGTAACCGGAGAGTACTTGATTCTTGAACTCTGTACCGTTATCTGTCCTTATGGTCTGGACTGATAGGTTGAGACGGACTTGAATAGTCTCCAGGAGAGAGATGATCAATTCGGGAGTTTCATCCTTTGAACGGAGGAATCTGACCCACGTGTAACGAGAAAATTCGACAACCATCACCAGGACATACTTCTTGTGATTGATACTTTGAACGCGCATCGGTCCACATAAATCCATATGAATGAGTTCAAGGGACCGAGAAGTACTAGGAGTAACTTTAGGCTTGTGAGAATCCTTCTTCATCTTGCCCATTTCGCAGGCAGCACATAAATGATCTTTTTCGAACTTAAGATCAGGCATTCCCTTGACGTGTCCACCGAGCACCAACTTGTTGATAGTCTTGAAGTTCAGGTGCGAGAGTCGACGATGCCATAACCATCTTTGTTCGGCAGAAGCTTTAGACATCAAACAAACTTCCTTGTCTGCTTTCAGGGATGAGAGGTCTATCGTATAAAGATTTGTGCGACGCGTTCCAGCTAAAATTTCTTTAACATCTTCAGTTCGAACGCTGCATCGCTTGGCTTTGAAAGTGACCTCTAGATCCTTGTCGCAGAATTGACCGATGCTGAAGAGATTGTGACCAACTCCTTCGACGTAGGACACCTTCTTGATGGTGAGATTATCCTTGACGATATCTCCGTAACCCCTGATAGGAGAATAATGATCGTTCCCAAACCTTACATTTCTACAAAACTTCTCGGTGAAGTTTGTGAAGCTCCTTTCTTCCGGTCATGTGCTTGGAGCAGCCTGAATCGAGATACCACACATGACCGTCCTGCAAAACAAGTTAATTCTTTTAGGTACCCATTCGTAAATGGGTCCTTTGGGGTTAGATTTAACACCCGTTTTGGATACCCGTTTAGACTTGGGTCTGTTTCTATGACGGAGATTATCAAACTGAGAATGATAAGTAGCAACATGATATGAGCCAAACCAATCAGATGCATAACGACAATCAATAAAATCATTCGATCCACAAAAAGAGCAACAAAGACAATCATGAGACAGTTGAAGTAATTGAGGAATTGAATAAATTTTGAAAGGTAAAGTTCCATTACATTCAACTAAAGGTTTAGAATTAAAAACATCATGATTGTTATTGTTTTTCCTAGACTTTAAAACTGGATCAACTAATTCTGATGTCGTCGTGCTTTCCTTGGACTTCTTAGCTACCCAAGCATATTTAACTTCTTTGCTCCGACCAAAAGTATCTGAAATACCGTTAAACCCATAGTCAGAAGATTTGAAATTTGAGGATTGTTGCCTTTTAGAGCGACCGATCTTTTTCTTCTTTTGTGAACGCTTTTGGGATTTAGGCTTTGAAGAATTGTTCATAGAAGGTTGTTGTGGGGAAGATATGGAACATTCACCCTTATAATGTTTGACCGAAGGCTTACAAGAATTATTTAGAAAATCAACGTGACTTGGAAGTAAAGGATCAAAATCAAATTGGTTCAAATCACTATCTAGGCACACCTCAGAATTCAAGAATGCAGAAAATTCTTGTTCCTCTTCAGACAGGACCTTATCACTTGAGGAATTCTGGACATCGGAAGAATTTGTTTGAAGCGGATCATTGGCGGAAGCATTTTTAAAATCAGAACACTGATCCGATTCGAAAACTTGAGGCTATTTTCCTTTATTTGAAAGAATTGGTGACGAGTCACCCATAAAGGCTTTGGAGGAAGATGTGTCAGAGGCAGGATAAGAATTTTCAGACAGAAGTGTTTTCTCACTTTGAAGAATTGTAGGCTGAGCTTGAGGCTCGGCCTTGTAAAATTGCTCGTTCAGACGATCTGCTGCCAAAGCAGCTAGTTGTGAATTTAACTTCTTTATTTTTGTCTGAAAGTATTCTTTCTCCTTAACTGACACAGTTTCCTCTTTATTGGAATTGAGGCGCTCAATATGGGATAAAAGCTCTTGTTTTTCCTTTTGAAAACTGTCCCTTTCCTGTTCAAATGACGTTTCTAGCTGAATAATTTTCTTTTCTAAAATCAGAGGTGGAACATAAACTTTATTAAGGAAAGGTTCCTCCTCAGTTTTAACGATTTTAGCATCAAGTTCAGCTTGTGTATAGTTTCTAAAATAGTCATTTGATAGGAAACAAGGTTTTTCTTCGTTGTAAGAGGCATTGAAAGAATCATAGACAAAAGAAAGTTTCATTTTGGTAGAGTTCTCCCTTCTCAACTTATCCTCTTCCCAATCCTCATCCTCAATTGGTTTGGTCCAAAACATTTTGTACTCTGGATAGATTTTGTCTATTCCAAAGAATTCGGATCCATATAGGGTAGGAACTTCTGATAAGGCCTTTTTCAGATAAAATGGGTTATCGTAACCGGTACCCGTATTTTCATACTTGGGCTCTTTTGGTGCAATTAGATTTAGCGTTTGATGAGATTGACCAATTCTATAAAGCTTATTTTCAATTTCCTTTAACTGATTAGATAATCTTTGATTTTCATTTTTGTAAGCCACGTTTTGAGACACAACATCAATTTTCTCATTCTCGGACAAACGTAGCTCATAGGTAACATCATATATTTTGGTCTTTAGCTCTTGTGATTCTTTTGAACAAATCTCACACTCTTCTTTTAAATTAGAAATTATGCACAGATTGTGTCAGGATCTAATTCTCAACAAGAATAATGAACTCAGAAACAATATTAAAAGAGTTGCGGAATAACACTTTAATATTCAACAATCAATGTAACAGTGAATCAGAAATCACAACTTGTAAACTTTATTGAATGATTAAAGTTACAAGATTTCAAACAAAACCTCAATATTGATGAACAGGCTCACCAATACGAATTCTACTTCTCTAGAACTAGGGTTCTAAACCTTGAGGTTAATTCTCTCTATGAAAACAAAAATTCAGGATCATATTTCTGTCAAACTATTCTATACTATTTATACAAGACATATTACAAGATAATTATCAAAATATAATTGATCAGTCCATAATTATCTCCTTTACTTTAGCAAGTCTTCTATACAGCTGTCTTCCTTCCATTCTGAGTCTTCATCTCATAAGCAGCATTAACCTTCTTCAGCAGTATTAATCATCTTCAGCAGTATTAATGATGTTAGCAGTAGTAATCCCTTGGCAGTACTAACTACTAGCAGTACTAACCCTCCAAGCAGTACTAACTATTGAAATAGCAGCACTAACTTTTCAAACAGTATTAAATCTACTAGCAGTAGTAATCATGATGTACTAGCAGCATTAACCATACTTGAACAAATCTTCAGTTCCCAACAATCTCCCCCTAACTTGACTTTTAGGAAGAGAAGTCAAGTTCTTCAGATGTGGTTTTCAAGATGCTTTCAAAACTTCAGCCTAGTTTCCCAAATTTGGATCCAACCCAAGACTTTAATTGATTGTCCTTCTTATCACAATTCTGGCCATTTCAGGTCCTTTTGCACACACTAGCTTGGCTTTCAGCATTCCTTCTAGCTTCACCTTCTATGATCATATACTTTGTCCACTAGAAAATACTCATGATAACAGTTGTCTATTGTAATCATGTATACACCACAGTTTTCAAATATCATCCACTTATCAATCTTCTTAAACCCATACTCATGATGTAGATCCTTTATCCTGTACACCACTTTTTCTGGTTCAAAATCATACACAAGTATTCCATTGCAATCTTGAGTAGACTTTCTTCAGTTCCTTTCATCACAGACTCATATAGCTTGATTCCCACCTTGTGCATTTCTTCTAAATCAGCCCTTGAACAACTTCGGATCACTTTACCCCAAGTTGAGTAGACTTCAAACACATCACCAACTCTTTTGAGCCTGAAGTACTCCTTTCTGTTGTCCCTCAGAATATCCCAAAAGATTACTTTTGGTGCCTTTACAGAAATGGGAACAACCTGTACTGGTTCTATTACAGTCATAAACAAATCAACCTGCTCATTTGATTGCAGATTGGATGGTTCTGGATCCTGCTCTGGTTCTGATGAAGGTGGAATAGAAAATTCTGCCTCTTTTTCTGCTTCTTCAATCCTTGGCTTCTTGGATTGTTTCTTGGAGGCTATGGTCTTTATTCTTTTTGCAGATTTGGCTTCCACAACAACATTATCTTCTTTAGTGTCTTCAGCCTTCTCTTTTGTAGGAGTGGCTTCCTTAGGGAAGGGTTGTTGGATGTTGAGATCATGCCTCTCTTTCATCCTTTTTTCAGCTTCTTCCCTTTGAGAGGAGTCCCCTTGAAGCTTAGCCATTTCTTTCTTATATAGCTCCTCAACCTTTCTGTATGCCATGTTAGTGAACATTTCTCCTTTGACACCAATTGAGCCTTTCAGAAAGTTGATCATTTTTCTCCTTTCTTGATTGGCCAAAAAGGTCTTAGAAGGTTGTCTTTTCTGCTGCAGTTTTCATGCTCTGTTGATACTCTTCATTTAGCTTTTTAGCCATCTCCAGTGCAAGCTCTCTGTCTTTTTCAGATTGTAGTTGTTCTTCCTTTTCCATCTCAGCTTGAAGTTGTTTTGCCACTTCTTCATCTAACTCCAACTGATTCTTCTTTTTTGAATGTTGTTCAGGTTCAACCATCTTAGCCTTTCCCTTTGCATCCTTCAAACCTGTTTCACTGATTTCTTTTCTTTTCTTTTTAATACCTCATTCCTTAATGACCACTCCCTTGGCCTTTTTAGCAGACTTAGGAGTGTCATTCTTAGCTTTTACCAAAGTTTCTGCAATTTCTAACTCCTCAACAGATAACCCTGTTGCTGCTGCTTCATTTATCTCAGCAGCATTAACTGTTTCTGCTGCTTGAGCAAATTCTGTTTCTGTGTCTACTGCTTTTGATTCTGTTTCTACTGCTTTTGATTTTGTTTCTACTACTGCTTGAACCTTATCAGTTTCTGTTGCTTTCGATTCTGTTTCTACTGCTGCTTGAACCTTACCAGTTTCTGCTGCTTTCTCCTGCTCAAAATCAAATCCCATCTCAGATGTACTTTCCTTCTCTACTTCAACCTCTTGATTCTCCCCCTTTTTGAAAGCATATTTCCTTTTCTTCAGAACATATTGCTTTCTCTTCTTTTTCTGCACCAATCTCCTCACCATCTTCTTCAATTTGGTAATTTGTACTTGTTGAGACAGAATCACCATTTTCATCTCCTCTATGTTTGCTCCCTGTTTGATAACATCCAAATTAATGTTGCCCATTGTATCCATCAATTCTTGGTAGTTATATCTATCCTCACCTACTCCAGGAGTGTTACCCCCTTTTGAAGGATCATTGAAACAGTTAGTAGTGGAAGTCTTCTGCCTAGCAGAAGCACCCTCCACCCCCGTGGTTTCTTGGCACCTGGGACCTTTGAATGATTGCTCATTCAAAGTTGCCATGGGGGAGGTCTTATTGATGTTACCACTGTCCTCCTCTGTGCTAGCAGGAGTAGTGGCAGCCTGCTCACCCATATGCTCATGCATCTCCTCAGTGAGCACCTCCTTGGGGTTGGGAGACACCCCTGTGGTTTCCCTATAGATATTCTCTAATGGAGAATTCTCCATTAGAGGGATTAAAGGCTTTGTGGGTGAAGGTACAAGAAGAGAAGGAGCCTTCTTTACCTTTTTCCTTATGTAAGTATTGGTGATTGGTGAAGTTGGTTTTTGAAGAAGGGACTAAGGGATTGATATACTGATGGAAGGTTGGGATTGGCTTTCAGTGGGATGGTCTAGTGAGGGCCTTGACCCTGAAGCCATACCTTCTTGATTGTGGGACACCACCATCATTGTAGAGAACAATGGGGTGTCAACTCCTTCCGAGTCCATGGCAGATCTCTTCATATTTGAAAAGATCTTGCCCTTGGGGATTTTAGGTACATATACCTCATCAAATTGAGGCATATCCATCAATTCAGTGGTTATAACTGCCTGGACAAATCTTGGGTACATATAAAAACTCTTTTTGTTTCCCAAGTTTGACACAAGGTCATTGAAAATCATTTTTGAAAAATTATACTTTCTGGTAGTGGCCAAGCAGACCAAAGCATAGGCAATGGTACTACTGAACTCACTCCATCCAGTAGTCTTTCTAGAAATACAATGCATAAGGGTATGGACAAAGAAACGCCATTGGGGAGAAAATTTAGCTTTGGAGAACTTGAAAACACCCAATGGGCCTCCATACCCCATTCTAGTAAGAGAGGAAAACAGATCATCATTAGAGATAGATGTGATACCTGAGGCATCGTCTAGACGTAGACTGATGCGAATTACCTCTTCAGAAACTGTCAAGGGTTTGTCACACACCCTTGTCTTGATTACCTTAACACCATTTTCAGTAATAGCAGTGGCATTGGCCCAAAATTGCTTCTGGTGCTCAATGTAGATTGATGGTGACACTGTAAGAGCATGAGCGATATGGCTGGACTAGAGGAAATCGACTATTTGATGAAATCCAGCAGCCTGCTTAGGCTTTTGAAGCATTGCTATCTCGTTGTGTTCATCAATAAACGCCATTGAAGCCATCGAGCTTGAGTAAACTGGACTGAAATTCACTAGGTGCTTGAGAGAAAAAGGTTAGAGAGAAGATGAACAGTATTCAAAGAGTCTTTATGAGCTTTTAGGCGGGCAAAGAGGGTATTTATATGATTCGGGAAAGAAGCAGTATTAACTCAGAGCAGTATTAACTAACTAGCAGTATTAACTGAGAGCAGTATTAACCACTAGAAGTATTAACTAACTGGCAGTATTAACTGAAAGCAGTATTAACCACTAGCAGTATTAACTAACTAGTAGTAGTAACTTTGCCCTGGCAGCATTAAAACTGCACTAGCAGTAGTAACTATACTTACTCTTTTTGATGTTTGTGTTAGTCTGAGCAAGGCAATACACTTCCTGAGAAAGATGATTAGTAGCACCAAAAATAACCAAATAACAGGTATACAAGCACTTTTTAAACATGAGCTCATTCAGAGTTGATCATGCCCACACTTGTGACTAAGAGGGTGAATCTACCCACATCAAAGGCTTTGGTGAATAGATCAGCAAACTGGTTGTCAGTATGAACTTTAGCAACTTGAATTAACTTCTTTTCATTACAGTCTCTAATAAAGTGATACCTGATCTCAATGTTCTTTGTTTTGGAGTGCTTGACTGGATTGTTAACAATGCTGATAGCACTGCTATTGTCAATGAAGATTGGAGTGTGCAGAAAGGTTACCCCATAGTCCAACATTTGATTCTGAATCCATAGAACCTGAGAGCAGCAACTTGCAGCAGCAATGTACTCAACTTCTGTTGTGGATAAGGACACTGTGGTTTGCTTCTTATACTGCCAAGATACTAGTCTTGCACCCAAAAGCTGACATCCCCCTGAAGTAGACTTTCCATCCAAATTAGCACCTCCCAAGTCACTGTCTGAATATGAAATCCAGTAAAAATAAGATTCATAAGGATACCAAAGACCTAATCTAGGTTGTCCTCTTAAGTATCTGAAAATCCTCTTAACCGCTTGAAGATGTGACTGCTTTGGCTTGACTTGGAATCTGGCACAAACACACACTGAAAACATGATATCTGGTCTTGAGGTTGTGAGATACATGAGAGATCCAATCATTGATCTATAAAGATGGACATCAACATCCTCCCCCTCAAGATCAGCAGTGATCTTTTTGTGTGTTTCCATAGGTGTGCTTGCTGGCTTTGAGTCTGATAAACCATATTTGTCCAGGATGTCTTTCACATACTTTGATTGACTTATGAAGATCCCATCTTTCTGCTGTTTCACTTGAAGTCCAAGGAAGAAAGTAAGTTCACCCATTGAACTCATTTTAAAGCTCTTGTGCATCAACTCTTCAAAGTCTCTACACATCTGATCTTTTGTGGACCCAAAGATGATGTCATCCACATAGATTTGAACTAGTAGGATGTCCTTCTTTCTTCTTTGGATAAAAAGGGTCTTGTCAATTATTCCCCTTTCAAACCCATTTTCCAAGAGATAGGTAGACAGAGTATCATACCATGCTCTTGGGGATTGATGTAGACCATAAAGTGCTTTCTTAAGTTTGTATACTCTGTCAGGATATGATGGATTCTCAAATCCAGGGGGCTAACAGACATATACTTCTTCATCAATTGTTCCATAAAGAAAGGCACTCTTTACATCCATCTAATATACCATGAACTGCATAAATGAAGCATAGGCTAGAAACAACCTAATTGCCTCTACCCTTGCAAGTGGAACAAAGACTTCCTCATAGTCTATGCCTTCTTCCTGAGTGTACCCTTGTGCCACTAGCCTTGCTTTGTTTCTGATTACTATTCCTCTCTCATCCTTTTTATTTCTGAAAATCCACTTGGTGCCAATAGCTCTATGACCTTTTGGAAGGTCCACCAAGTCCCAAACATCTTGCATCTTAAACTGTAGCAACTCTTCTTGCATGGCTTCTATCCAACTTGAATCTTTCATTGCATCATAGGCCTTCTTAGGCTCAATCTGAGATAGAAAGAAAGAGAGTATTGTATGTTGCTGATCCTGCATCTCTTGAAGTCTGCTTTGATTCCTAGTTACCATAGGAGAAGAGATGTCTCCTATTACCAACTCTCGAGGACGATTCTTTTGAGTTCTTCTCTGGTGACTAGGTTCTTCATTAATTCCAACATCTAGATTGGAATCATTTAAGTCAGCTGAGGGGGTCTCAGCAGCTGCTTCTGGCTCTTCATGCTCTGAATTCTCATCATCTCTTCTTTCGTCTTCACTCTGAATTGGTTCAGTGACAGTTTCCTTTTCACAGATTTCAACAGGGTCCATTGTAGGTAATGGAAAGATCACAGTCTGAGGAATACTATTATGTACTTGTTTTTCCCCTGATCCTCTACTTCCTGAACCTGCATGATCATCACTACTGAAACCAAAAGAGTTAGTGAGTGAATCAATGTCAAACAACCACTGAGGACCAGAACCAATAGGATTTGGTGTGTTCTCATTGCATTTGACATTGTCACTTTCCTCAATTATTCTAGAAGAAGAATTAAATACTGTCAGGATCGAATTCTCAATAAGAATTAATTCTCAGAAACAATATCAAAGAAGTTTGCGGAATAACACTTTGATATTCAATTAAACAGTAAATCAATACAGAAAAATATGAATAACAAACTGTAAACTTGTATTTAAAGCTTTGAAGTTACAAGATTACTCACTCAACCTCAATATTGATGAACAGACTCACCAATACGAATTCTACTTCTCTAGAATTAGGATCTATGCCTTGAGGTTGATTTTCTCTCAAAAAGAATGAAAACTAAAAGTTATCTAACTATTCTAAACAATACAATATATATACTGAATACAAAGATAATTACAATAAATAAAATATCTTCAGTATATCTTCTATGTATATCTCTAATCTTCCATGTATATCCTTTCATACGAATCTTCATCATATAAGCAGTATTAATCTTCAGCAGCATTAACTTCCTTCTAGCAGCATTAACTACTAAGCAGTACTAACCACTAGCAGTACTAACTAGTTAAGCAGTACTAACTTTGTTTAAGCAGCACTAACTTTGACTAGCAGTATTAACTACTAGCAGTATTAACTGCTAGCAGTATTAACCACTAGCAGTATTAACCACTAGCAGTATTAACTGAAAGCAGTATTAACCACTAGCAGTATTAACTGAAAGCAGTATTAACCACTAGCAGTATTAACTGAAAGCAGTATTAACCACTAGCAGTATTAACTGAAAGCAGTATTAACCATACTTGATGAATTCTTTAGTTCCCAACAATCTCCCCCTAACTTGACTTTTAGGTAAAGAAGTCAAGTTCTTCAAATCTTCTTCAAGATGCTTTCAACACCTCAATTCATACTCCTAGATTAGGATCCAAACCCAAACTTTGATTAATGATTCTGCTAACCACAATCTTTGCCATTTCTGAATCTTTTGAACATGTAAGCTTTGCATTCAACATTGCTTGTAATTTGGCCTTGCTGTGATCATAGATTTTATCAACTAAGTAGTACTCATGATAAGCTCTGTCCACAGTGATGACATAGACTCCACACCTTTCAAATATCATCCAGTTTTCTATTCTTTGGAATTTATTCTGTAGATGCAAATCTCTGATCACATGTTGAACTTTGCTAGGGTCAAACATCATGCATAAGTACTCCATAGCTAATCTGATTAAGCTCATTCCTTCTCCTTTCAGTTCCTTTTCATATATCTCCAACCCAACTTTAAACATCTCTTCTAAATCTGATCTTGAACAACTTCTTATGAGTCTACCCCAAGTAGAGTACACTTCATATAGATCTCCCATTCTCTTAAGCCTGAAGTATTTCTTCCTTTGGTCTTCCAAAATATCCCAAAAGATAACTTCTGGAGCTTTCATAGAGATGGGATCAACTGAAACTGGTTCATCAGCTGTTGTAGTCATATAAAAATCAAGATTATATTGCTTATTGGATTGTTCTGGGTTCTTTACAGATTCAGTTGTAGAAGTAACTGAAGGTTCTGCTGTTTCTGCTGTTTCTTCAACTCTTGGCCTTTTGTTCTGCTTCTTGGAGGCAATTGACTTCACCCTCTTCACAGATGTAGCTTCTATACTAACACCTTCATGTTCTTCCTTCATCTCTTCAGTTTTATCTTTTGAAGGTGTGGTGTCCTCAGGGAATGGCTTTTGAATATTCAGGTCATGCCTTTCCTTCATTCTTCTCTCAGCCTCTTCCCTTTGGACTGAATCACCTTGAAGCTTAAGCATCTCTTTCTGATACAACTCCTTAACCTGAGTGTATGCCATGTTGGTGAATATCTCCCCCTTAACACCAATTGCACCTTTCAGGAAATTTATCATCTTTCTTCTTTCCTGATTGGCCAAAAATGTTTTGGAGGGTTGTCTCTTTTGCTTTTTGAATGGCATTCTTTGCTTAAAAACTTTCACAGAGCTTTTCTTGGCTTGATCTGCTTCTTTGATGTTTTTCTGATATTCTGCATTCAACTTTCTAGCCATGATCTTTGCAAGCTCTCTATCCTTCTCTGATTGAAGTTGTTCTTCTTTTTCCATTTCAGCCTGAAGTAGCTTTGCCATTTCTTCATCCAACTCAATCTGACTCTTTTTCTTGGCAGGCAGTTCAGCTTCAACCATTTTCTCCTTTCCTTTTCCTTTTGTCTCCTTTACCTTTTCTGTTGCCTTTTGTTGAACTTTTCCTTCATTGATGACTACTCCCTTGGCCTTTTGAGTAGCCTCAGGAGTGTCATTCTTTGCTTTGACTAGTGTTTCTACAATCTCCATTTCTTCAACAGAAAGCCCTGTTACTGCTGCTTCTGTTACTGCTGCTTCAGCAGTATTAACAGTTTCTGCTGCTTCAGTAAATTCTGATTCTTTTTCTGCCTCTTTCTCCCCCTTGTTGGAAGCATCTTTATTAGTTGACCTCTTCTTTAAACCAAACTGTTTTCTTTTCTTCTTCTGTACAAGCTTTGTCACCATCTTCTTTAATTTGGCAATCTGAACTTGTTGTGACAGGATTACCAGCTTCATCTCTTCAATTTCTTTCCCTTGTTTCAGAACATCTAGGTTGATGTTACCCATTGCCTCCATCAATTCATCATAGTTATATCTGTCCTCACCTTCTCCAGAAGTGTTACCCTCCTTTGAAGGATCATTGGATCTTTTATTTGTGGAAGTCTTCTGCCTTGCAGAGGCACTATCTACCCCTGTGGTTTCTTGGCACCAGAGACCTTCAAATGATTGCTCATTCAAAGTTGCCATGGGGGAGGTCTTATTGATGTTACCACTTTCCTCCTCTGTTCTAGCAGATGTAGTGGCAGCCTCATCACCCATATGCTCTACCTCCTCCTCAGAGAGCACCTCCTTTGGGTTGGGAGACACCCTTGTGGTTTCCCTTTGGATATTCTCTAGGGGAGAATTCTCCCTTAGAGGGCTTAAAGGCTGAGTGGGTAATGGTACAAGAAGGGGAGGAGCCTTCTTTACCTGTTTTCTCTTGTAAGTTTGGGTGATGGGAGAGGTTGGTTTTTCAAGAAGGGACTGGGGAATTGATTTTGAGAGGGAAGGTTGGGCTTGGCTAGCAGTGGGTTGGTCTAATGGGGGCCTTGACCCTGCTGCCATACCTTCATTGGTTTGGGACACCACCATCATTGTAGAGAACAATGGGGTGTCAACTCCTTCAGAGTCCCCAGCAGATCTTCTCATATTTGAGAAAACCTTGCCTTTGGGGGGTTTAGGTACATATACCCCAACAGGTTGAGGTATATCCGTCAATTGATTAGTAATAACTTCTTGAACAAACCTGGGATACATAAAGAAGCTCTTTTTGTTTCCCATGTTTGAGACAAGATCACTGAAAATCATTTTAGAAAAATTGTACTTTCTGGCAGTGGCCAAGCACACCAAAGCATAAGCAATAGTGCTGCTGAACTCACTCCATCCAGTAGTCTTTTTGGATATACAATGCATAAGAGTATGGACAAAGAAACGCCATTGGGGTGAGAATTTTGCTTTAGAAAATTTGAAAACACCCAATGGGCCTCCATACCCCATTCTTGTAAGATTTGAAAACAGTTCATCGTTTGGGATAGAAGTTATACCAGAGGCATCGTCTAGACGTAGACTGATGCGAATAACCTCTTCAGTAACTGTAAGTGATTGATCACAGATTCTTGTCTTGATCATTTGCACACCATTCTCCACAACAATGGTTGCATTAGCCCAGAACTGCCTTTGATGCTCAATGTATATTGTAGGGGATACAATAAGAGCATGAGCAATGTGGCTTGTCTTGAGGAAATCCACAATCTGATGAAATCCTGAAGCTTGCTTTGGCTTTTGTAGCATCGCAATCTCGTTGTGTTCGTCGATGAAAGTCATGGATGCCATTGATCTTAGTGAAAACTTGCCTGAAAACTTCGAACTTGAGAGAGAAAAGGTTTTGAGCGCAAGAGAACAGTATGCAAAGAGTCGTTATGAACTTTTAGGCGGGCAAAAAGTATTTATAGTATTCAGAATATAAGCAGTATTAACCTAGAGCAGTATTAACTACTAGCAGTATTAACTGCTAGCAGTATTAACCACTAGCAGTATTAACTGAAAGCAGTATTAACTGAAAGCAGTATTAACCACTAGCAGTATTAACTGAAAGCAGTATTAACCACTAGCAGTATTAACTGAAAGCAGTATTAACCACTAGCAGTATTAAATGAAATACTCCTTTTAAACTTGCTAAACACTGAGTACTGCTATGCATATCTTGAAAAAGAAGATTAGTAACACCAAGAATAAAAAATATACAGGTATAAAACCACTTTTTGAGAAGGGGATTATTCAGAGTTTATCATTCCCACACTTGTTACCAAGAAAGTGAATCTGCCCACATCAAAAGCTTTAGTGAATAGATCAGCAAACTGATTATCAGTGTGAACTTTGACAACTTGAATAAGTTTCTTTTCATTACAATCTCTTATAAAGTGATACCTGATTTCAATGTGCTTTGTTTTTGAGTGCTTGACTGGATTATTCACAATGCTAATAGCACTGCTGTTGTCAATAAAGATTGGAGTGTGTAGAAAGGTTACCCCATAATCCAACATTTGATTCTGAATCCATAAGACTTGAGAACAGCAACTTGCAACTGCTATGTACTCTGCCTCTGTTGTAGATGTGGATACTGTGGTTTGTTTCTTGCACTGCCATGAGACTAGTCTAGCACCCAAAAACTGACATCCTCCAGAAGTAGATTTTCTGTCCAAGTTTGCCCCACCTAGATCACTGTCTGAGTATGCTATTAGGTCAAAAGGTGAGTTATGAGGATACCAAAGTCCCAATCTGGGTTGCCCTTTGAGATATTTGAATATCCTCTTAACAGCTTGAAAGTGAGATTGCTTTGGCCTAACTTGAAATCTTGCACATACACAGACTGGAAACATTATATCTGGCCTTGATGCTGTGAGATACATGAGAGAGCCAATCATTGATCTATAATGATGCACATCCATATCCTCCCCCTCAAGATCTGCTGTGATCTGCTTGTGTGTTTCCATAGGTGTGCTGGCAGGTTTTGATTCTGAGAAACCAAACTTGGTTAGAATATCCTGCACATACTTGGATTGACATATGAAAATGCCATCTGACTTCTGTTGAACTTGGAGTCCAAGGAAGAAAGTAAGTTCCCCCATGGAACTCATTTTGAACCTTTGATGCATTAAATCCTCAAACTCCTTGCACATGTTGTTTCTTGTAGATCCAAAGATAATGTCATCAACATAGATTTGGACCAGCAAGATATCCTTCTTCTTTCTTTTGATAAATAGAGTCTTATCAATGACTCCTCTTTCAAAGTCATTTTCCAAGAGATAGGATGACAGAGTGTCATACCATGCTCTTGGAGCTTGATGTAGTCCATAAAGTGCTTTCTTTAATTTGTATACCCTGTCTGGATAACTTGGGTTTTCAAACCCTGGTGGTTGACAAACATATACTTCTTCTTCAATTGATCCATAGAGAAAAGCACTTTTTACATCCATTTGATAGACTTTGAAGTTCATGTAAGAAACATAGGCTAGGAATAGTCTGATTATTTCTATCCTTGCCACAGGTGCAAAAACTTCTTCATAATCTATACCCTCTTCTTGAGTATAGCCTTGAGCCACCAGCCTTGCTTTGTTCCTTATGACAATACCTCTTTCATCTCTCTTGTTTCTGAAAATCCACTTTGTGCCAATTGCTCTGTGACCTTTAGGAAGGTCTACTAGATCCCATACATCTTGTAGCTTGAACTGTAGCAGTTCTTCTTGCATTGCTTCTATCCAGCTAGATTCTTTCATAGCATCATGTGCCTTTTTAGGCTCAAGCTGGGATAGAAAACAAGTAAGGACTGTATGCTGTTGATCTTGCATTTCTTGAAGCCTGCTTTGATGTCTAGTCATCATAGAAGAAGAGATATCTCCTATTACCAGCTGTGGAGGATGATTCTTTTGAACTCTGGTGTTATGACTAGGTTCTTCATTCAGTCCAGCCTCTAGATTAGAGTCATGCAACTCAACTGAAGTGTTTTCAGATGCCACTTCTGATTCTTTATTTTCTTGAGTCTCCTCATCTCTAGTTTCTTCTTCACTCTGATGTGGTCCAGTAAATGATTCCTTTTCACAGTCTTCACCAGAATTCACTGTGGGTATGGGAAATATCACAGATTTAGATATGCTTTCTGAGACTTGTGTGATCCCTGATCCTCCACATCCTGTTCCTGTAGAATCATCACTACTGAAACCAAAAGAATTAGTTAGTGAATCAATGTCAAATAGCCACTGAGGTCCAGATCCAACAGGATTTGGTGTGCTCTCATTGCATTTGACATTGTCACTTTCTTCAATTATTCTAGAAGAAGAGTTAAATATTCTGTAGGCCTTACTCTGAGATGAATATCCAACAAGAAATCCATCATCTGCTTTGCTATCAAACTTACCTAAGTGAGATTTGGTATTGAGAATTGTACAAGGACACCCAAAAGGTTTGAAGAAACCAATAAAAGGTTTTCTTTTATTTAAAAGCTCATATGGGGTCTTGTTCTTTTGCTTGACCACTAGAACTCTGTTTTGGACATAACAAGCAGTATTAACTGCTTCAGCCCAGAAGGTAATTGGCAATTTTGAATCAGCCAACAGAGATCTAGCAGCCTCTATTAGTGTTCTATTCCTCCTTTCAGCAATACCATTCTGTTGAGGAGTCCTAGGAGCACTATATTGCCTCTCAATACCTTTTTCTTCACAAAAGGCGTTTAGATCATGATTTTTAAACTCAGTTCCATTATCAGATCTAATGACTTTTACTCTTTGATTAGTTTGGTTTTCAATTTTTAGAATAAAGGATTTGATAAGACCACTTGTTTCATCCTTAGTCCTTAGAAAATATACCCAAGTAAATCTGGAGTAATCATCAACAATAACCAAGCAGTAAGATTTCTTGCCTATACTCATAACATTTGTAGGACCAAACAGATCCATATGCAATAACTGGAGACAAGTAGAAACAGAATTTAACTCTTTGGTCTTATGAGAAGTTTTATGTTGTTTGCCTTTAAGACAAGCAACACAATGATCATCACATGAAAAGACTTTTGAAGGTAACCCTCTTACAAGGTTATTTTTAACAAGATTGTTCATAGTCTTGAAATTCATGTGACACATCCTTCTGTGCCATAGAGAAGATTCATCTACAGAAGCTTTTGAAACAAGACAATTTAGAGATGAATCACTATCAACATTGTCCATATCAAGACAGTAAACATTGTCCTTCCTTGGAGTTCTAAGTAGTATCATGCTTTCATCAACTACCTTGAACCCTGGAGCAAGAATCATACACTCAGTATTTGTAAATAATATACTATGTTGTTTGTCACAAACCTGTGATACACTTAACAGGTTGTACTTTAATTGATCAACATAGTAGACATCCTCAAATGTCATCTTACCTTTGGTGACATTACCTTTTCCACTTATCTTACCACCAGTAAGATTGTCTCCAAATGAAACATGTCCTCCATTGATATGCTTGAAATCCTGAAGGCATGACATGTTGCCTGTCATGTGCCTAGAGCAACCACTATCAACATGCCAAATGCTCTTTCCCTTGAGCTGTTGATTGCCCTGCACATTAGATAAATCAATTAGTATGATTTAGGAACCCAAGCCAAAGTGGTCTTGGGTACCCCTTTCTCATCAAAATATTTGCATTCTTTCTTGACAAGATTTTTGAACTTTAACTCCTCATTCTTGGAGTACTTTGTTACAATAATAGGCTTGGAACTATGTTTGCTAGAATCAGTACTAGTTTTAGAAGTACTAACTACCTTGGCAGCACTTGTATGCTTAGCAGCACTAACTTTGTTAGAAGTAGTAACTGTGTTAGCAGCAGTAACTGTGTAGGCAGTATTAACTTTTGAAGAGATATTAACAGTATTAGCAGCATTAATATTTTCAGCAGTACTAACACTGTTAGCAGTAGTAACTGTGTTAGCAGTACTAATATTGTTAGCAGTACTAATACTGTTAGTACTTCTAGGCACCCACATTTTGATACTTTCTTTTAAAATCTTTTTCTTTAAAGTGCCTTTACTTTCAACATATTTCTTTATCACATGTTTCTTTCCAGCCTTCCTATAACCCACAGATTTTTGCACAAATCTTTGAAAGTTCATCTGTTGGTTAATAGGGTTAAAGTAACAATACTTAGCCAAATGATTCAACTTGCCACATATAAAACAAGGTTTTGGTCTATTGATTTTGTTCAGATTAACTCCTTGTTTCTGAGCCCATTGATTATTCCAGTTTCTTTGATTTCCTCTTTTTAAACCAGAATTTAGGCTCTTGGCTTTATTGCAATCACACTGTTCACAAGATCCAGGATTCACAACTGTGGTTTGCTTATAGTGAACCTTCTTGTTCTTTCCCTCAGTCTTTTCTATCTCTTTGGACTTGATCCAGTGCTTTCCACATCCCTCATTAGTGATAATGTGATTTTCTTTAGGAATCTCACCACTCACAGTATTGTCCTTATCCTTGACAACTTCTTTCTCAGTTTTATCCTTAACAACCACTTCATCTAAGGGATCTATTTCAGTGGCTCCCTTAGGTAGATCCTTCCTATCCTTTGTTTCTAACAACTCTGAACTAGGAGGGATGTAGTTGTTGTTATAGGGTGGTGGTGTGGTATTATACCCTATGCCTCTTCTCAGTTTATCATGAATCTGAGTTTGTAACAAAGAATCCATTGCTTTGGAAGCATTAGAAAACTTTTCTACATCAAGTTTGACTTTAGCTAGCTCTCCTCTTAGCTTTTCACTTTCTTCTTTAGATCTGGTCAGTTGAAGCTCTAAGTCATTCTTCTCCCACTTCCAGTAATTTGTGTCATAAGAGTGTTGAAGCTCATTAGCTTGAAAACCCTTAATCTGTTCTTCAAATCTCTCAACAATCCTCACATAATCTTTTATGTCTTTTTCCAATCTCTTAAGGTCATCACTCATGTTCTGGTTGTGATCCCTATACCTTTTAACAGTGTTAATGCAATTTTGAGAGCAAAGATTGGAAGTTACCTCTGTAGGGAGACCTGACACCTCTGCCATTAGAGCTTGATTCTGAATAGCCTCTTCAGCTTGATCACTCCAGTCAAACCCCATACCTTGTTGAGAGACAAGGGCTTGTGCAGAGTTTCTGTTGAAGCTTCCAGATTGAGCTTGTTGGTGGTTGTTATTCTGAGACATTCCACTTCTGCATTCTCTAGCAAAGTGTCCCTTTTTATGGCATTTGTAACATTCCACCTTGGACTTGTCAAATCCTGCTCCATCTTCTCTTCTTTGGGAGAAGTTGTTCCTCCCAGTTCTTTTGATGAACTTTTTAACTCTCATGGAGAGCATGGCCATCTGCCATTTAATATCCATCTCTTCAAGATCATCTGGATTGAGTTGTTCCAAGTCATCATTAATGAGAGAAGAGTTTCCATGACTTCCCATAAAGGCCTCAAACACAGTTTCAGTGCCTTTCTCTTGGTTTGTTCCATTGGCAGTACTAACTGATTCAAGGTTGGAAGTAGAATCAGTGGATGCTGAAAGGAGTGCAGCATTGTGAACATACCCAGAAGGCCTCTTTTTAGCCTCTACCTCAGATTCAAAAACTCTTAGATCATTATAAAGATCATCAAGTTCCTTTTCTTCCAGTTGATCATTCTGTCTGAAAGACACTGTATACATGGTCCATTCATCACTCAAGAATCTTAGAAACTTTCTGTTCAGATCATCTTGATCAATTTGTACTC
The DNA here is from genome assembly GCA_954870635.1 of Arctium minus. Classification (NCBI taxonomy): domain Eukaryota; kingdom Viridiplantae; phylum Streptophyta; class Magnoliopsida; order Asterales; family Asteraceae; genus Arctium; species Arctium minus. Next base: position 38,240,589 of record OX941095.1, read on the forward strand.
CCACTGTAGCTAGTTCACCAATAAGTTTGTTGAACCTGTCAAAAGTTTGAGTCATAGACTCATTCTTGGTTGACATAAAGTTCTCATATTGTTGCTTCAGAATAGCTTTCTGATTTCTCTTGGTACTTTTGGTACCAGAGAATCTCTTCTCCAGAGCATTCCAGAGCATCTCTGCATCAGTGCAGTTACAGAACTGATGTTGATATTCATTGGGAATAGCCAAGAGCAAGGTGCTCAAGGCTTTCATCTCTGTCTGTCTTATCTTTCTTTCTGCATCAGTTTTTGGTGGAGTTCTCTTTCCATCTGTACCAATCTTTCCTGCTTCAGAAGGACCATTCTCTATGATGTCCCACATAGAATAGTCAGTGAGGAGTATGTACTGCTTGATTCTGATCTTCCACATATCGAATTCATTGGGTCTAAGCATTGGAACCTTTGAGACCAAAGTACTGCTTGATTCTGCAAGATTTTCCATGATGAATAGTTGTTTCTGAGAAATCAGGCTCTGATACCACTTGTCAGGATCGAATTCTCAATAAGAATTAATTCTCAGAAACAATATCAAAGAAGTTTGCGGAATAACACTTTGATATTCAATTAAACAGTAAATCAATACAGAAAAATATGAATAACAAACTGTAAACTTGTATTTAAAGCTTTGAAGTTACAAGATTACTCACTCAACCTCAATATTGATGAACAGACTCACCAATACGAATTCTACTTCTCTAGAATTAGGATCTATGCCTTGAGGTTGATTTTCTCTCAAAAAGAATGAAAACTAAAAGTTATCTAACTATTCTAAACAATACAATATATATACTGAATACAAAGATAATTACAATAAATAAAATATCTTCAGTATATCTTCTATGTATATCTCTAATCTTCCATGTATATCCTTTCATACGAATCTTCATCATATAAGCAGTATTAATCTTCAGCAGCATTAACTTCCTTCTAGCAGCATTAACTACTAAGCAGTACTAACCACTAGCAGTACTAACTAGTTAAGCAGTACTAACTTTGTTTAAGCAGCACTAACTTTGACTAGCAGTATTAACTACTAGCAGTATTAACTGCTAGCAGTATTAACCACTAGCAGTATTAACTGAAAGCAGTATTAACCACTAGCAGTATTAACTGAAAGCAGTATTAACCACTAGCAGTATTAACTGAAAGCAGTATTAACCACTAGCAGTATTAACTGAAAGCAGTATTAACCATACTTGATGAATTCTTTAGTTCCCAACAAATACTCTGTAGGCCTTACTCTGAGATGAGTAACCAACAAGAAAACCATCATCTGCCTTGCTATCAAACTTTCCTAAGTGAGTTTTGGTATTGAGAATGGTATAAGGACACCCAAAAGGTTTGAAAAATCCAATAAATGGTTTTCTTTTATTTAAAAGCTCATATGGTGTCTTGTTTTTAGGCTTGACTACTAGAACTCTGTTTTGGACATAACAAGCAGTATTAACTGCTTCAGCCCAGAAAGTAATTGGAAGTTTTGAATCAGCTAACAGAGATCTAGCAGCTTCAATCAGTGTCCTATTCCTTCTCTCAGCAACACCATTTTGTTGTGGAGTCCTAGGAGCACTGTATTGCCTCTCAATTCCTTTATCCTCACAAAAGGTGTTTAGGTCAAGATTTTTAAATTCAGTACCATTGTCTGACTTAATGACTTTTACTTTTTGATTTGTTTGGTTTTCAATTCTTAGAATAAAGGATTTGATCAGTCCACTTGTCTCATCCTTAGTCCTTAGAAAATATACCCAAGTAAATCTAGAGTAATCATCAACAATAACTATGCAGTATGATTTCTTACCTATACTCATAACATATGTAGGTCCAAACTGATCCATATGCAACAACTGAAGAGAAGAAGAAATTGTGTTCACTTCTTTGGACTTATGAGAAGTTTTGTGTTGTTTGCCTTTGAGACAAGCAACACAGTGATCATCACATGAAAAGACTTTTGAAGGCAAACCTCTTACAAGGTTGTTTTTGACAAGTTTATTCATTGTTTTAAAGTTCATGTGACACATCCTTCTATGCCAAAGTGATGATTCATCCAAAGATGCTTTTGAAACAAGACAGTTTAGGGATGAATCAATTGACACATTTTCCATATCCAAACAATAGACATTATCCTTTCTGGGAGTTCTTAGTAGTATCATCTTTTCATCAACTACCTTGAATCCAGGAGCAAGGATAATGCATTATGAATTAGTGAATAATATACTATGCTTTTTGTCACAAACCTGTGATACACTTAACAGGTTATACCTTAACTGCTCAACATAGAAAACATCTTCAAAGGTCATCTTACCTTTTGTTACATCTCCCTTACCACTGATCTTACCTCCATCTGGAGTATTACCAAAGGCAACATGTCCTCCATCAATTTTCTTGAAATTCTTGAGGCAAGCCATGTTCCCTGTCATGTGCCTAGAGCAACCACTATCAACATGCCAGATGCTCTTTCCTTTGAGGTGCTGGTTGCCCTGCATATAAGATAAATCAATTAGTATTGATTGGGAACCCAAGCCAAAGTGGTCTTGGGTCTCCCTTTCTCATGAAAGTATTTACATTCCTTTTTTATGAGATTTTTAAAATCAGAGCACTCTTTACTGGAGTACTTTGTCAAGATGATTGGTCTAGCAGCACAATCACTAGAAGCAGTACTAATTGTAGAAGTACTAACAGAGTTAGCAGCACTAACAGGTTTAGCAGTACTAACCTTGTTAGAAGTACTAACAGAGTTAGCAGTATTAACATTTGAAGAGGTACTAACAATGTTAGTTTTAGAAGTACTAATACTCTTAGCAGCACTAACATTGGTAGCAGCAATATTGCTTCTAGCAGCACTATCTTTGTCAGCAGCACTATTTGTGGTAGCAGTACTAACAGTTTTAGTGCTTTTAGGAACCCACATCTTGACATTCTCTTTTACAGTCTTCTTCTTCATGTGGCTTTTAGATTTAACAGGTTTCTTAGCCACATGGTTCCTTTCATCCTTCCTATAACCAAAGGGTTTGTGCATAGCTCTTTGAAAATTCATCCTTTGGTTAATAGGATTAAAGTAACAGTACTTGGCAAGATGATTCAATTTGCCACATATAAAACAAGGTTTTGGTCTGATGATTCTACTCAGATCAACTCCTTGTTTCTGAGCCCACTGATTATTCCAATTCCTTTGATTGCCCCTCCATTTATCATGTTTTAGAGGCTCAGACTTATTACATGCACACTGTTTGCAAGGAACAGGATTCACAACTGTAGTCTTCTTGTAATGGACCTTTTTAGACTTTCCCTCAGTCTTCTCTATGTCATTGGATTTGATCCAAGCCCTTCCACAATCCTCATTGGTGATAATGTTATTCTCTAAGGGAATCTCACCACTCATAGTATTGTCCTTACTCTTACTGGCCTCTTTCTCAGTCTTGTCCTCAACAACTACTTCATCTAAGGGATCTATCTTAGTGGCTCCCTCATTCAAGTCCTTTCTATCCTTGGTCTCTAGTAAGTCTGATGTAGGAGGGATGTAGTTGTTGTTGTATGGTGGTGGTGTGGTATTGTACCTAATTCCTCTTCTCATCTTGTCATGAAACTGGGTTTGTAGTAAAGAGTCCATTGCTTTAGAAGCATTGGAACACTTTTCCACATCTAGCTTAACTTTGGCTAGCTCTCCTCTCAACTTTTCATTCTCCTCTTTAGACTTTGTTAGTTGGATTTCTAGATCATTTTTCTCCCACTTCCAGTAATTTGTATCATATGTGTGTTGCAGTTCATTGGCTTGGAAACTTTTAATTTGTTCCTCAAACCTCTCAACAATTTTCACATAGTCTTTTATATCTTTTTCTAATCTCTTAAGGTCATCACTCATATTCTGGTTGTGATCCCTGTACCCTTTAACAATATCTATGCAATTTTGAGAACAGAGATTAGAAAGTACCTCAGTTGGAAGATCAGATACCTCTGCCATGAGAGCTTGATTTTGAATAGCCTCTTCTGCTTGATCACTCCAGTCAAACCCCATTCCTTGTTGAGAAACAAGAGCTTGAGCAGAGTTTCTGTTCTGGTTGAAGCTTCCAGTCTGATTTTGTTGGTGATTGTGAGACACTTCACTTCTGCATTCTCTAGCAAAGTGTCCCTTCAGATGACATTTATAGCACTCCACCTTTGACTTGTCAAAGCCTGCACCATCTTCTCTTCTTTGGGAGAAGTTGTTCCTCCCAGTCCTTTTGATGAACTTCTTCACCCTCATAGAAAGCATGGCCATCTGCCATTTAATATCCATCTCTTCAAGATCATCAGGATGAAGCTGTTCCAAGTCATCATTGATTAAAGAAGAGTTACCATGACTGGAAAGAAAGGCTTCAAAAACAGATTCATTGCCTTTTTCTTGATTTACTCCACTGGCAGCATTAACTGATTCAGGGTTAGCAGTAGAATCAATTGATGCTGATAGGAGTGCAGCATTATGAACATATCCAATAGGCTTCTTCTTTGCTTCCACCTCAGATTCAAACACTCTCAAATCATTGTACAGATCATCCAGTTCCTTTTCTTCCAATTGTTCATTATGTCTGAATGAAACAATATACATGGTCCATTCATCTCCAAGTGACCTTAAGAACTTTCTGTTTACATCATCTTGATCAATCTGTACTCCCATAGTAGCTAGTTCGCCAATCAGCTTGTTAAACCTGTCAAAAGTTTGAGTCATGGACTCATTCTTAGTTGACATAAAGTTTTCATACAGTTGCTTCAATATTGCCTTCTGATTTCTCTTGGTACTTTTGATACCAGAGAATCTCTTCTCTAAAGCATTCCAAAGCATCTATGCATCAATGCAATTGCAGAATTGGTGTTGATACTCATTGGGAATAGCCAAGAGCAGTGCGCTCAAGGCTTTCATCTCTGTCTGCCTTGTCTTCCTTTCTGCATCCGTCTTTGGTGGGATTCTTTTTCCATCTGCACCAATCTTTCCTTCATCAGATGGGCCATTCTCAATGATGTCCCACATGGAGTAATATGTGAGAAGAATGTATTATTTGATTCTGATCTTCCACATGTCAAACTCATTAGATCTGAGCATTGGAACCTTTGAGACAAGAGTACTGTTTGATTCAACTGTGTTTTCCATGATGAATGAAGGTTTCTAAGAATACTTGCTCTGATACCACTTGTCAGGATCTAATTCTCAACAAGAATAATGAACTCAGAAACAATATTAAAGGAGTTGCGGAATAACACTTTAATATTCAACAATCAATGTAACAGTGAATCAGAAATCACAACTTGTAAACTTTATTGAATGATTAAAGTTACAAGATTTCAAAAAAACCTCAATATTGATGAACAGGCTCACCAATACGAATTCTACTTCTCTAGAACTAGGGTTCTAAACCTTGAGGTTAATTCTCTCTATGAAAACAAAAATTCAGGATCATATTTCTGTCAAACTATTCTATACTATTTATACAAGACATATTACAAGATAATTATCAAAATATAATTGATCTTCAGTCCATAATTATCTCCTTTACTTTAGCAAGTCTTCTATACAGCTGTCTTCCTTCCATTCTGAGTCTTCATCTCATAAGCAGCATTAACCTTCTTCAGCAGTATTAATCATATTCAGCAGTATTAATGATGTTAGCAGTAGTAATCCCTTAGCAGTACTAACCCTCCAAGCAGTACTAACTATTGAAATAGCAACACTAACTTTTCAAGCAGTATTAAATCTACTAGCAGTAGTAATCATGATGTACAAGCAACATTAACCATACTTGAACAAATCTTCAGTTCCCAACAGATTGCTAGAAATCTCTAAGCTTTGATTTTCAATGCAGTCAGTCTGTGCAGACACTCGTTTTTCTAGAGATGAGATGAGTTGTTCTTTTTCTTTTATGAGAAGCTTGTAAGAGTCTAGTTTATGCATAGTGAGTTGCATCTGATCAAGTAAAGCTTCTTGGTAAGGAGCACATACCTGACATGGAGAATTACGATCTTCATCATCAGTGTCAGACGGTGATGAATGCTTGCCCATAAAACACAAGTGTGCTTCGGCATCCTCAGGTTCTTCATCAGACACTTGCAGCTAGTAGTCATCTTCAGCCATGAGAGCTTTACCTGCTTCATTTTCTTTGGCCAGTAGCATCTTGGCTCTGTAATAATCGGAGTTACGCACAACAGGTTTGCGACAATCCTTGGCAAAATGACCCAACCGACCACAGTTGTAGCATTTGATCAGCTCCTCCTTTGGCTTTTCCTCATGTCTCTTGTCAGACTTCTTTCCATCTTCAACACGTCTCTTACCTTCAGACTTCTCTTGATGATCACGGCGAGTAAAGAATCTTTGCTTGTTAGAGGACTTGTTAAAGAACTTCCTATTCTGGAAAGCTTGAGTCAGGTACACCATAGTTTCTTTCATCTTAGTGTATTCTGGATCCGAATCACTGTCAGGATCATCAGGTTCAGAATCACTTTGTACTGGCTTCTTTTCGGACGAACGGTTGACAGACTTACCTCTTTTCTCATATACGAGTGCTAACGGATCAACTACCGTCTTTTCCTCTGCTTTTTGATTCCACATTAGATCCATAACTTCCTGTTCATCCTGAAGTAGCATTTCGTAAAGTTCATGTAGATAAAGTTTCTCCACGGTCTGAGTATGACGAATATGAGAGACGAACGGATTCCATTCAAGTTGGAGGTTCTTCATAAACTTGATATTGTTCTCGGTATTCGTCTTCGTGATCTTGTTTTTATGGAGATCATTCAGAAGCATGTTGAACCTTTCATAGGTTTTTGTCAGTGTCTCGCCTTTTCTTGCTTTGAAGCCATCATATCTTGTGATGCAGTTTGTCACTTTCACCTGATTGTTGATGTGGATTCCCATCATCATTTTCTCAATCTGGTCCCACATTTTCTTTGTAGACTCCTTGTAACTATCGATGCAGGCATATATGTCGTTGGGAAGACTTTGTAGAAGATAGGACTTTGCTTGCTTTTCAGCCTCGTACAATTCCTTTTCTCGAGGGAGAAGCTCACTGACAGTTTTTCGAACACTACGTTCTAGTCGACCTTCAGCTGGGTTTCCAGGTATAACTTTCATTGGCCAATCTTGCGGCCCCTCTGTCAGACACTTGTATATGTCTTCATAGTTCGATTTCGCTTCAATGAAGTTCATGAAGCGATCGTGCCACTGAGGATATTCCCCCCGATAGAGCACCGGGGGCTTCTGATCCGAACCAATAGCTAACGCGTCTCTTGAATTCATCTTAAATCTTTTAACTTAAAAGCATTGTAACGATCGTGAGACAAGCAGGATGATCCAAACACAATAATAAAAAATAAGCAGAATAGGACAAGGACCCGGTCGAACAAGGGTCCGGTCGAGTTGGGAACCGGTCAAGCAAAAGACCGGTAAAGACAATGTACCGATCAAGTAAAGGACCGGTATTGACAAAGTACCGGTCAAGTAAAGGACCGGTATAGACACAATATCAAGTACCGGTCAAAGGACAGGTATCTGTCAAGGGTAAAAGGTAGGAAGATATCTTTCAAAGCCAAGGATCGGTAATGCAGGGTACCGATCGAAGCCAGGTGCCGGTCGAACAAAGGATCGGTAGTGACAAAGTCCCGGTCGAACACAATGACCGGTAAATATAACGTCCCGGTCGAAGGTTATATATCGGTCAAATAATCTATCGGTCTAATATCTATCGGTCAAATAACAGATTAGCAGATAGGATCGATAAAGTCAACAAAAGAAGACCGATAAAATCGAAGAATACCGAAGAACACGATGAATCTGGGATTCGATCAAGACCAAACCCAGAAAATCGATAAATCAAATATGCAGTTTTGAAGAACGATAAGCAGAGTTAATCAATTTTGCATATAAACCAAACAGATCGATACACAACCCAGACCAAAAACCAAAAATCGGATCGAAAGAGAAAAAGTAAACTTAGACCGATAATCTGATTTTTTCAAAAAAAATTCGATCGAAAAAAAAACTTTTGAAGTAGCAGAAATCTTCGATCGATAAAAAAAACTTTTTCAGAAAACTTCGAACGAACAACCCAGATCGATAAAAACTCAAAAACATATAAAAAATTAACGCAGATAGCAACAATTAACACGAATAATTGATTATAGGGTTTTAGATAAACCTTTTTCTGGATCAAACCTTTAGTCTCTTTGCTCTGATACCAATTGTAGATCCTAGTACAGTGCAATCAACAACAAATAATATCACAGATGAATAAGATTTAAGCCACAACTACTAGTCATATGATTAATATGAAATCAAAGGGTTACAGGTTTACAGAAAGGATTTCTGATAAGAGAGAGTAAACCTATTGACTGGTAATCTGAAATATGAGACTTAAACTTGACAAATGAAACTGAAATAGCCTTTATATACTTAGGCTTTACAAGTAATTGGGCTTATGGGCTTATGGGCTTTTAGGCCCAACAAGCTAATAAACTTTCAACTAATAACATTTTACACCCTGAACTTCTATTTAACATTTAAATTCACCCTAACACATTACTAGGCGACAGTGACACTTGTCACTATTGTGAGAATAGTCGCCCGCGTTGTACCAAGACTAGCCCTTGAGCGGCGATCGTGACACACGACAGTGACCCTAGCAAAGTCGCCCGAGATGTACCGAAGCGTCTTCCCTTGTTGCGATTTTGCCACCGGCGACAGTGACAGTCTCATAGTCGTCGAGCATAGTCGATCCCCAACACCCAAAATGTTCCTGACACACTTAAGGATCAAAATCATAACATTCTAAACACCACAGCCATAAATTAAAAATAAAATTGAACACGATGCAACTTATACTTTCCAAAAATTAGAGGTGTTAAACATTGCTGTAACAACCGTAAATTCTTTGAGTTATTTGTTTATTTTATAAACAAAAATACTTAATGTTGCAAATGAGGGAAGATGAGAAGTTGGAGGACCTATTTGGACAATATGACCATTTAAGGCCAAAACCCTAGGTTACTATTCATTTTGGAGAAGCGACCTGGTGTGTGTGCGGCGACTCAGGGAGAGAAGGAAAGAGCAGATCAAAACAGATTGGAAGAGAAACCGATTTCTAGAAGAGAAAGCTAAGTACGGTGCTATCTGGGAGAGATTCATCTTCACAAGGTTAGTAATCTAACCATTTGCTTTTCATTTTGAAGGTTTTAATCTGGGAAGGGAACCCCCTGTGCAAATCATACAGGGAAGAGATTAGGATTTATAATCTATTAGGGAAACTAAGAAAGGGTTTGGATTAACTATTGATAAGAGTTTGTGAGGGTAGAAATCGACTCTGATGGTGGAAGTTGGATCTTAAACAAGGAAGAAATCGAAAGGGGTTTTCGTACCCTTTTTATCGCCGCTGTTTCCTCGTGGGTGAGTCGCTCACGCCCGGTCCGGTCGACCGAGGTTGCTCCATATGGGACCGGGTTCGCCCGGTGTCTTGATGACCGGGGTCCCCTGGTGGTGTGTTGACCGGGGCGCCCGGGGTCTGTCAGCCGGGTCCGCCCGGGGTCTGACGACCGGGACCGCCTGGGGTCCTTCGACCGGGTGTTTCTTGAGACTCCAGTGTCGTGGTTCTAGGGGGGGTCTTAAGCCTTACAAAAATTATAATTTCTTGCTTTTTAATTGGAATGTAGGAGTCGATCTTTTCGTGACTAGTGTTTGTGTGTGTACCGATTTCGCCACCAACAAGTGAGTTCCCTTATCTTCAAAATTGTATATATCTTTGAACTGGAAATGGATTTATTCAACATTACACATTATGCTTAATGTTAATCCCTGATAAAACCATATGTTCGGTTATCGCGGTGAAAGGTTATTATATAAAGCTTTGTTTATTAACTTCCTTGTATGTTCGAGACGTATGTTGACGTGACATCATGAATGGATGATTGGCCATGGCTATCCATAACCATCGGGAATGGTTGAACCGTGTGTTCGGAATCTGTTTCCCTACACACGGTAACGACATCGACTAGGGGGCCGTATAGGGATCTACTGGGGTGCCCGAGGACGAGTAGACCTGATTCGTGAGGATGGGTTTTGGTGCGGATCCAGTCCTTTTCTGGTGACTCAAAGTTTGTGAGACTAACCTTGTTAAATTTGTATATGTTTTCTATTTACTGTAAGTTTGGATGGGGTTGGGAATTCATTAGACCTTCCGGTCTAATCCTCGCTTCCACTTTTCATAAAACCCATTTTCAGGTAACAGGGTTGCTGCTGGATCTTTTAAAGGGAAGAAGAACTGTTAGAAGCTAGAATGTTGGAGAGAGACCTTTGTAGAGGTATAGACAAAGGTTTATTGCAAATTTCTCGGTTGTAATAGAGATGATGTTGGGACTATGTTGGTCCTTTCTTCTGAATTACTGTATTGGGACCTGATTTGGGAGTTTACTTATATTTAAGTTGTTATGTTGGAATTTTGGGTTGTTACAATTTCCTTCGCAAACATGAGCACATTTGTTGAACAATTAGGCTTAACAATCTTTATCATCACAATTTTAAATATTCATTGCCTTCGCAAACATAAAGGCTTCACTTGATTTCCCTTCTTTAGAAAGTTCGGTCAAACCACTTTAATGAGACCAACACACACATGCTTTTCAATGAATGCCATTACTTTTAGTTCTACATCCATGGTAGAGTTCATTCTTCATTTCCTCTAAACTCTATGCCTTAATCATACAAAAGCATTCATTCAAGAACACATTTGTTGAGATGATATCTTGTAAATAAGAGTAAGAACCGATTGTTTTATTTCGTGCAAGCGGTTTCGTTCAGAACTTTTCTAGTCATATAAGGAAATTTTCTTTCCATATTACGGTTGTCGAGCCATCGATTTAATTGATCAAGGTGATGTTTTACCAAAAGATTCCGCGCAAACGATTCTCGAATCGTTGTGCATGATTTATAAGTTATGTGAGTGTTGAGTCAGGGGTGCTCAAGATGTTTCCAAGTGTTTTGTCTTTTTGGATGTTCAATTTGAGAAATGATTTTTAATTGTTTATCGAGTCGTCATGCATGAAGGCTATGAACTCATGGGGTCGTGAAAGTTATTGGAGAGGGACAAGGAACGGTTCAAGCGTGGGGAAAGTGTCGGTTAAGCTAATGCTAGACGATTTATGCCTTCGGTGTTCTTATTAAGGAAGAAATAGGGAATCTGGAAAATGTCGAAATGGACTTTGACACTGATGGTATTATGGGAGTTCGAAATCTTGCTTGTTAATTTGGCATGTTGTTGTCGACGAATGGTCGTTTGTGGGGAGAAATATTCGAAGTCGTCGAAGTGCCGACGTTAGTGATTAATAATATTTGAAATGTTAAAGGGTATTGAGCCTAGGCTTGTTGGAATGGTCCTGTAAGTTAGACCTCGCATCGTGTAGACCTTGAACCTCCTTCAGATAAGGATGGGGAAGTATAAAACTAAATGCAGTGTGTTGGGAAAGGAAAATGGCATTATAAATTCTTGTTTCCGGAGATACTGTGGAAGTATTATCATGTCTATTCTTTTTACGTTTGAAATTAGAAGTTTTTTAAATTGTGCCGAGATAAGGGCGTCTGCAGGAGTTGGATTTTACGAGTTTGTCTTGGTGATCTTGAACGAAGTCAGTCGTTCAGGGATGGTGTATAATTGTCGTGTATTGAATAACCTTGCGGGGGCATTGTAATAATGAAAGATTGTTTCGTGGAGTGTTTTCCCTGCAAGGTTCTAGCGTTTCGTAAATGAAGAAGTAATTAGTACAATCAAAGTGAATGCATGGTTCATGTCGGGAAGATTGTGTTGCGATTCATCTGGACTTATGGAGAGACGAAGCCGTGAGTTAGAATGAGTCTCATACGCATGCAAGTGAATATGAAGGCAAGCTTGATCAGGTATGCAAAATGATCATGAGAACCTGATCTACAATGTTATCAAGGTGGTGGTAACTGAGTGAACATGTGGTGCCATTATGGTCCGGGGGGGGGGGGACGTGTAAGTCATTGTTGTGTCAATTGTTTATTGTTATGATTGGGTGATGACGCATATGATGATATGGGGTGAAGGTAAGGGTAAATTTGGTTTACGAGTTTTAGAGAAGAGGTTCAAATGTGGCAAGAGTGTTGGATAAGTTGTTGCATCATTGTGTTCTTGGGTTCCAAAGGGAGATGATATGTGACGATCACCTACGAGAAGAACTCGTGCTCTTCTTGGGTGCGTTGAACTTTGGAGGAGCTTATATTAAGCCTATAAGAGTGTTCGTCGTTCGTTTGTGGTGCTTTGTTGTAAATTGGAAGTTGACTGGGAAACTTGGTACATTGGGTGTTGGGTATTGTTCATGAGCCATCTGAATGTCCAAAATGTGAATGGCGGTGGAGCAAATACTTTGAGAATTTGTTACCAGTAGTAGGAAAACGATTATGCAGGATTGCGTTAGATGAAAACGTTAGCGGGTTGCAAAAAGGGCGAGTAAGCTAAGACTAAGTAGCTCGTCTAGTGAAGCAGAAAAACGTGTAATACGTGTAAAAGTTGTTATTTGCAAGGACTGGAAAAAAAAGAGAGTAACTTCGTATGTTAGAGTTAAGGTGTTGGGAAATTAGTCCAAGAGATGGGCCTAAAAGCTTGCACTGTCTAGTAAGATTTCGTGTTAGTGGGTGTCGTATGTTTCGAAGGGGCAGAGTAAGGTAGTTGATCGAGATGCTCGAAGGAGAAGATAAGCGGACCTAAGTAAGTTGTAGTGCTATGAATGTTCCATTGTGTGCATTGTTGTGAAAATAAAGGAGTTCAGAAGGAAAGTTTTTGGCTTTAGCTCAGTTCGTCAGTGGGATAAACAGGTGATAGAATCGAGGATTGGTGTATAGTGATGAATATAAACCGGTGGATATTCGAAGAAATAAGCATGGATAAGATTCTGGTTGATGTATGCATTGTGCATTTAAATTGTTTTCTATCAACGAATTAGTGCTCGATGTTGTGTTATAGATCGATATGTTGTTAGTGTTGGGTGTTAACCATGCAGTGGGCTCTACTAAGAATGGTGGCAGTTAGTAACGAAATTCTTACTTGTAGCCTTGGTGTAGCCTTAGTGTAGCTTGGAGATGAAGTTGAAGGATGTCCCTGTGGCAAACGAGCGACTTTGGGAAGGTATCATTTTAGTACGGGAAAGGTTGAAGGTAGCTTGTGACTGTCAAAAGAATTATGTCGATGAGCGACGAAAGAACTTAGAGTTTTAACTTGGGAATAGCGTAATGCTTAAAATATCCTTGTGGACAGGAGTACTTCGTTTTGGAAAGGGAAAAGCTAAGTCGTGTTATAGTGGACCTTTGAATTTATTGATTAGTTGGGAAGGTGGCGTGCACGTTCGAATTAACCGATGAAGTGAGGGGCATTCGCAACACCTTTCACGTTTCAAATATGAGAAAGTGTCTTGCAGAAGTCGATATGGCGGTCGTTACAGGATGTGCGGTTGGACGAGAAATTGAACTTCAACGAGGAACCGGAAGCTATCATGGATCGAAAGGTTAAGCGCGTGAGGACAAAGGATATCAATTTAGCAAAGGTCCAATGGAAGTTCCCCAAGGGGCGAGAAGCCACGTGGGAACTAGAAACGGATGTGATAGCCAAATATCCGTACCTTTTCGGCAAAGAAATTCCAAGGACATAATTCTTTTAACGGGGAAAGTGTTGTAACAACCGTAAATTCTTTGAGTTATTTGTTTATTTTATAAACAAAAATACTTAATGGTGCAAATGAGGGAAGATGAGAAGTTGGAGGACCTATTTGGACAATATGACCATTTAAGGACAAAACCCTAGGTTACTATTCATTTGGGAGAAGCGACCTGGTGTGTGTGCGGCGACTCAGGGAGAGAAGGAAAGAGCAGATCAAAACAAATTGGAAGAGAAACCGATTTCTAGAAGAGAAAGCTAAGTACGGTGCTATCTGGGAGAGATTCATCTTCACAAGGTTAGTAATCTAACCATTTTCTTTTCATTTCGAAGGTTTTTAATCTGGGAAGGGAACCCCCTGTGAAAATCACACAGGGAAGAGATTAGGATTTATAATCTATTACGGAAACTAAGAAAGGGTTTGGATTAACTATTGATAAGAGTTTGTGAGGGTAGAAATCGACTCTGATGGTGGAAGTTGGATCTTAAACAAGGAAGAAATCGAAAGGGGTTTTCGTACCCTTTTAATCGCCGTTGTTTCCTCGTGGGTGAGTCGCTCACGCCCAGTCCGGTCGACCGAGGTTGCTCCATTTGGGACCGGGGTCGACCGGTGTCTTGATGACCGGGGTCCCCCGGAGGTGTGTTGACCGGGTCCGCCCGGGGTCTGACGACCGGGACCGCCTGGGGTTCTTCGACCGGGTGTTTCTTGAGACTCCAGTGTCGTGGTTCTAGGGTGGGTCTTAAGCCTTACAAAAATTATAATTTCTTGCTTTTTAATTGGAATGTAGGAGTCGATCTTTTCGTGACTAGTGTTTGTGTATGTACCGATTTCCCCACCAACAAGTGAGTTCCCTTATCTTCAAAATTGTATATATCTTTGAACTGGAAATGGATTTATTCAACATTACACATTATGCTTAATGTTAATCCCTGATAAAATCATATGTTCGGTTATCGCGGTGAAAGGTTATTATATAAAGCTTTGTTTATTAACTTCCTTGTATGTTCGAGACGTATGTTGACGTGACATCATGAATGGATGATTGGCCATGGCTATCCATAACCATCGGGGATGGTTGAACCGTGTGTTCGGAATCTGTTTCCCTACACACGGTAACGACATCGACTAGGGGGCCGTATGGGGATCTACTGGGGAGCCCGAGGACGAGTAGACCTGATTCGTGAGGATGGGTTTTGGTGCGGATCCAGTCCTTTTCTGGTGACTCAAAGTTTGTGAGACTAACCTTGTTAAATTTGTATATGTTTTCTATTTACTGTAAGTTTGGATGGGGTTGGGAATTCATTAGACCTTCCGGTCTAATCCTCGCTTCCACTTTTCATAAAACCCATTTTCAGGTAACAGGGTTGCTGCCGGATCTTTTAAAGGAAAGAAGAACTGTTAGAAGCTAGAATGTTGGAGAGCGACCTTTGTAGAGGTATAGACAAAGGTTTATTGTAAATTTCTCAGTTGTAATAGAGATGATGTTGGGACTATGTTGTTCCTTTCTTCTGAATTACTGTATTGGGACCCGATTTGGGAGTTTACTTATATTTAAGTTGTTATGTTGGAATTTTGGGTTGTTACAATTGCCTTCGCAAACATGAGCACATTTGTTGAACAATTAGGCTTAACAATCTTTATCATCACAATTTTAAATATTCATTGCCTTCGCAAACATAAAGGCTTCACTTGATTTCCCTTCTTTAGAAAGTTCGGTCAAACCACTTTAATGAGACCAACACACACATGCTTTTCAATGAATGCCATTACTTTTAGTTCTACATCCATGGTAGAGTTCATTCTTCATTTCCTCTAAACTCTATGCCTTAATCATACAAAAGCATTCATTCATATGCAATAAAATTAATCATAACATAAAAATTTCCGAAAACGTCTATTGAGAGTTTGTCAATTCAACAATTCAAAAAACGCTAATACAAAACTATACATAATGAAGGGCAGTAGTACACCTAAACAACAGTAAGATGCAACTGCATCGACAATGACATTAATACTCAAAGCCTAATAAAATCCAAGATCTGCAATTTACGTAAAGATCTTGACCGAAAATTCTTGATTTGGCTACACCAATTAAACAACTTCTTACACTACACATAAGATCTCACAATAATTGATCATATAAAAGTGACAAAATCAAATTGACCATCAAAACACTTTGTGTAATTTCGGATTTTGAGACAACAACAATTATATTATGAGGAGAATGACGTTCAATAATCACTCGATCATCAAGCATAAAAGAAACCACCCAAAATGAGTCAAATTGTTATAAATACATGATGACACAATGTGGAAACATACAATTTTTTTATAACTAAATAAACGAGAAAATAGTTAAATATTCTTTATGCTCATTCTTGTGAATTTATCCTCGAACCTAATAGTCGATTTTTAAACGAAGCATAATGAGGATTTGTACGATACCAAATGAAATGAATGTTACTTACAAATGAAACAAGTTAATGACTTTCTATTAGTTATATCTTGTTACCTAATAAATGTGTGCCAAGTAAGAAATTTGTAGTTCAAATAACAAGCAAACTTTGAAACGCAAAAGAGAGAAAACTACCTAATACCAATTATATAAAAGTTCCATCGTTAGAATTCAGGATAGATGAGAAAAAGTGCTCAAGTACAAAAAGGGGGTCGAAATATTACGAGCATTGAAGTGGCAGTCTCTCTAGTTATCAACACGAAGCAATGTGCTTGCATTGTTATAGAACTGGTGGACAAAATCAAGTTGTATGTGAATTGTACTAATGCACAATGAAGTACGTCCCAACCTAAAACCCTCAAAAATCGTAATAAACAACTGAACAATAAATGTATATCCAAACAAGGAGTCGAACAAAACTTAAACAATGATGACAATATTTACTAGTATAACTGAAATGCTAATAAAATCCAATATAGGATTCCAATGTTAAGAAAATAGATAAAATCCAATGGACACACATATGTAAAACTAAAATTGTTCTTGAAACATATATTATAGATAAAATCCAATGGACACACATATCCAAATGTTTACAAATGTTCTAATTTTTTTTGATTAATTATATTCTCATATTAATAATAAATATTTATACTTCAAAAAATAGGGAAAAATAAAAAGAAATTTGGTTGACGAGTCAATATAAATCTCTTACCCGATATGTTTGATATATATTATAAAGTAAGTTATATTATTATAACATAACATTGTATTAAAAAAATTATATCAAAGAATTGGGAATTTTTAAAATATTTAATTTAATACTAACATCAATATCACCTTTTGGTTTTTTAATGTGATATTCACACTAGAAATATTTGTTAACCACTACTTCTAATTTGTATTTTATTAAAAAATATATATTTCGTTTTTTCTTTTTATTGTTAAATTGCATTAATTTTTCATTTCTCGATATATATTAAATTTTACATCCTGCTACATTTAATTGGTATTGTTAGAACATATTTTATATTCTATTTAGATGTTTAGTAAAGTAATCAACTTAATTGTATTGGGCCTTGTATATGGGTTTGGGCTTGAATTTATACAAGGGCTTGTGGGTATATATAGGAATCATATATCCTTGTTTTAGGTTAACTTTTCATTTTTGTAAGCTTCTCAACCTTCACAATGTAGACATACGGCTGCTACTTTCTAGTAGTTGTAGTTTCATTTTCAGTATCAATAAACTACTGATTTCTATCCCTTTGATTCCTTGTTTATCCTTCTCATTCAATCCAATCATGATCTCAATTGGACCTATCAAGTGGTATCAGAGCCTAACAGAGAAATCAATCTTTGCCCGATCGAGATCTGATTGGTTTTTGAATAGAACAGTCGATAATTTTTTGATTTCTGGATTTGTTGTGAAATTGGTTGTTCCTTGATGTTAAATTGATTCAGTGGTTATAGTTTATCATTATTGAATCAATAACAAGTTTCAATTTCATTCTAGAAAGTCAGATTGGTCGATTTTTGAGTTCTTTTGTTCGAAAATATTCATTCACTAGAGTCGAAATTAGTCTTGGTGATCAACTACAAATGTGCTCAACAATTATTTTCGAACCTGCGTACAAAGAATTAGCTGAAAATTCGATGTATAGAGGTTGGATTTAAAGAAAGTCAGAAAATCGTTCCAGATCTAAAAGAATTCGCAAGATTCAGAAAGAATTCACAGATGTTAAATAATTCGCAGGTGTTAGAATTCGCAGAAAGAACATTTGGACACAACAAATTTTTAGAAGTATGGAATTCGCAAGTAGTTACGTGCGAATGTTAAAGGCTTCGCAGACTACTGTGCATTAGTTGTGTGCGAATTCTAAGGGATTCGCAGGCCACTTGATACGAAATATCAAGATTTCGCAGATATTCTTTATGCGAAAAGTCGTTTCCATATTTGAAAAATGTTCTATGTAAAGGTTTCGCAGATGAGTGAGTTGCGAAAGTTAAGGATTCGTAGGTATGTGTTATGCGAAAGGCAAGGATTCACAGATATGAGGCCTGCGAAAAGTGACGATTCGCAATGCAAGCCTCTGCGAATTGTCGTTTTCAGCTTAGTTTGTCTTGCGAATTGTGTTTCATTGTCAATAGGGATCTGCGAATTTTGATGGTTTGCGAAAAGTTTGATGATTTTTGAGAATTTTGACTGTTCTGAACCCTGTTTCATACAAGTTTGCCCTGTTCCCGAGCTTTATACGCGGAATGCATATGTGACATCACTCCTATTATATGTTGGTCACATATCATTAGCAACTGATCTATTCTTACACGAGTGCTCATGCTTGTCAAGATTTTCAGATTCTGGATTTGATAATTTGGTCTCTACTTGGATTGAGTTAGCTGTCTGAGCATCTGCAATCATCAATCTGGAGAGCTTCTTGAGTTGTTAGACCGTTGAGAGCACTTTATCATTCTTCTGACTTGATCACTCAGTAGTGTGAGCGAATGCAATAATTGTTCTGATGCTTGAGTTATGATTCATAATCCTGAATGCTTATAATCATCTAGCTGATTCGTGAAGAAAGGAGTTCTGGGTTTGATTATTCAATATTCTGGAAAGCAGTCAGAAAATGAGCATCTTCTATCAGTTGTTGAACATTGCTTGCCTTCTACCCTTGCCTTATAGTGTTGCTACGGGATGCTACTGCCCATAAACTTATCAGATGAAGTTCTTAAGCTGAATTCTTATTTCAACTCGTGGTTCAAAGACATATCAGATGTTATATACTGAAGATGCACTTGGATGTCATTCCATAATCCGCACATATCATTCTTGTGGGCATTAAGGAATGTGTTGGGTTTACAAGAGTCAAAAGTTTTCTTTATGTGCACTCAGTCGAGGTTATGGTCTACATCAGATCTGATATTTCAGTTGATACTTCAAGGATAAGAGTTATTTTCTAGGGGGAGCTACAGGAGCTTTGAAGTTTTTGCAACGCTAAGTTTTATAAAGAAATCAAGGGGGAGAAGAGTTGAAGCTGGAGCTGATCAGAGAATGATTACTTTACAAAACATAGGGGGAGAATGTTATAACATATTTTATGTTCTATTTAGAAGTTTAGTAATGTAATCAACTTAATTGTATTGGGCCTTGTATATGGTTTTGGGCTTAAATGTATACAAGGGCTTGGGGGTATATATAGGAATCATGTTGCCTTGTTTTAGGTTAACTTTTCATTTTTGTAATCTTCTCAATGTTCACAATGTAGACATACGGCTGCTACTTTCTAGTAGTTGTAGTTTCATTTTCAGTATCAATAAACTACTGATTTCTAACCCTTTGATTCCTTGTTTATCCTTCTAATTCAATCAAATCTTGATCTCAATTGGACCTATCAATGTAGACATACGACTGCTAATTGTTTTATAGAATTCTTTTATTGATGAAATTGTTTCAAAAATTTGTGTTTTTGTTTTGTAAAAAAGAAAAAGTTTCATCAAAATGAGAAAATGCATGAAACAATTTCATCAATAAAAGAATTATATAATAAAATTTCATCAAATTAAACAATTTAATGAACCAATTTCATTAACTTAACAAATGAAATCGACGGTTTCCACGGTTTTTAAAATAAAGTGATTTCCATTTGATCTCTCCCTTACATATATATATATATATATATAATATTTTATATAATATATAAATACAACATATAGTATATATACGGAAATTAATTAAAGTATAATATATACTATATGTTGTATTTATATATTATATAAAATATTATATATATATATGTGGAAAATTGATTAAAGCCAAAAATTTAGCATTAAATTGATTCTAATAACTTTAATGTTTTATAGTTGTATATAAGGACTTACTAGTAAAAAGTTTAATAATCCTTTATACTATTTCCTCACCATTCAACTCTATATATTAAAAGTTGGTAAGATAGTTTTACAGGGGATAAATGTAGTTCTAACTCCAAGGGCGGAAATAATTTGCTACAACATTATCGTGTTCATGCTATTTCGTCAAACAAGAATATCTACAACATTAAAGATGTTGCTTTGACGAAATGCCATGAACATTGAGGATGTGGTAAATAAATTTCATGTTGCTCCATTTATGTAGTCTTGTGTACCCATCGATACGATTCTTGTTCTTTCCTATATATCATCTCTTTACTCTCTTACTCTTCTCCCTCTCACTCACTCTATTTATTTTTAAATGTTTACATTTTTCAATTCCTCATGTACATACAAATATGCATTTGAGAGGTTTTTTTAAGGGACAACAAAAATGCACATGTTGATGTACTTTCTCTCTCTACTTTGTCTCACTACAATATGCAATACAATCTTCTCTAATGAGCTCTCCTACTAAAATATTACAAAGACAAGGTATTTATACCTAGAGACATTACAAGGAACACAAAACTACATTAACTAACAAGCTTTGGCAAATGTTGACTTTGACTTTCCACATTAAGTGACTTTGACTTTACAATCATGAAGGCTTTGACTTTAGCTTTTGACTTTCTATCTACATGATCTTGAAGACAACAATCTGTGCTCTAACATTCTCCCCCTTTGAATTCAAGACCATCTTCAAAAAGAAATTCTTCTTCAAAACAAATTCTCCCCCTTTGGATTCAGATTAAATTTCAGCATCAAAGAACAATATCTCCCTTTCGGATAAACTTGTACTTATCGTCAAATGAATTTCATCTTGAAAGCACGTTCTCCCTCTTTCAAAAACATTCTCCCCTTTTAGGGTAAAAACTGATCAGACAATTAACAATCTCCCCTATTGAGATGAAAATTGATAATCTTCTCTTGAATATTATTGATCTCCTCTTCTTGCGATCTTTAATATTCTCTCCCAACGACTTTGATAAACATCATCATCTCTAGTAAGGAAATTATTTTTGATTGTAGCTCACTTTTCTCTTTCCAATATAATCTTTAAAGAAAATTTCTTGAACTTTCTTGAAATCTTGAACTTTATTCACAATATCTTTGAAATTGAACTTTCAATTCTTGACAATTAAATCTCCAACACTTTTTTGTCATTTCTTGAATGTCTCCCCCTTTTTGATGATGTAGAGCTTAGAAATCATCAAAACGTTTTCAAGAAATGTCATAACATTCTGACCATGATCCTTCCATATGAGCCTCTGAACATCTGTTAATTCATAAAATATTCATCTGAATCTTTTCAAATTCAGATAAAATAGAGTGTAACACCTGAATCAACAAATGAATCAGTTAATAATGTCTGACAGTAACACGAAGTCGCTATGTGTAACAAATACACATTGGAAAGCAGCTTTTTGATGTTCACTCCCCCAGGTCTTCAATTCAATCATCGAGGAACACAATGTTAAACTATGAACGTTTATACAAAAAAACAAATTCTCTGTGTGTCCGTGCTTGTATACAAAAGAATTTAATCAGAATGATTGATTTATCATGCTCAAAATTGTGTAAACCATTGAGACAATCAACAGTAATACACAGACTCAATTGTGCATGATCGAAGTGCGAAGGTGGGGCAAATTTCCTTCTTTTTCAATATCCAGATTTTCCAAATGAAAACTAGATAGATTATGTGTTGCATCCCCAATAAAATATGAAACATCTTATTTTTGAGAAAAAAAAATAAGTAGCTGGTGGGGTTTTCATCAAGAGTTGGTATGGGCTAGTTTCCTGTTTCAATGATGTTCACCAAAAAATTATGAAACAATCATAAATGTGGTTGCCCGACTCAGAAAAGGTTGTTGCAGAGTTTGATATTCTTTTACTCTGATCTCACACCCTCTTTCTTTTTAACATTGAGCTCACTTCTAACCAAACCCTCTTTTCATTTTACCTCATCACACACCCACATTCATATAATGCCTCCTCGCCTCTCGATCACTTAACGATTAACCTCTTGGGTAAGGGTAAGAAACACTGGTTAACATGAATCCATAGAAGTTCTGTTAAGTTCTCACACATTGAACCCATGTTATCCTAAAAGTACAATGTTGCTCAACTGGTTTAACTTTGAAGTTAAAGTACAAAGATACATGTCAGATGTTTGTATGCTCAGATAGATAATCATGAAGATTTGAACATTTTAAACATTGAAGATATTTCAAAACAGGTATATTGAAATGAATAAAATGAATACAAGAAACTTGTTTGAAAATCTGACACCGTATGAAAAGATCAAACATGAATGATTTATCTTGAAAATCATAGGTCGTAAAAAAAATCGGATATAGTCTATACGAATCAAAATATAGACATTCTTGAAACAAACGTTTTAAATGAAATCATGCTCGAAAATTTATGAAGTTCAAACGGGGTATCTTACTATCGAAAAATTGGTTCAAATAAGAGACATGGTAAGAACTTGATCAATAAAATTAAGTACTACACCGGTGTGTGTAAATACTTAAAAATATATGGAAAATATAATACACAAGTATTTATCTTTGGAAACACATGGTCTGTTTAACAATTCAGCTCATGAAAAATGAAAACATTTAAAATCACACTTCTGTATTCATGAAATCTGTTTAAGAATCGAGAAGTGGCTTGAACGTTTAAGAATATAGTACAAAAATGATCTTTTGCCACGGTTTTGGAAATACAGGTCAGCCACGTTTAAGCTTTAAACCGTGGCCAAAAGTCATAAATAAAATTATAGTGTTGTTATAGCCACGGCTTAACTCAATAATTGTGACCATTAACAAACACATCCAAACATAATGTCACAGTTTTAATAAAATTGTGACTAAATGCTTCGATATGGTGACACCTTTTTTACTGTGACCAATAGTAGTCAATAACCATGGCCATATATAGACATATAGTCACGGATTTTTGTCTTAACCATGACTTTATGTTGTGACGGTTATAGTCCATGACTATAGATAGACATACGGCCACATGAAGCTAATTTTTTGTGGCTAAAAATAAAATACATATTGTCACGAAACCTTATTAAACGTGACCAAAAGACAAGGTGTTTATGGTCACTGTTTTTGTTAACTTGTGTCACCAAAAGGTAACAAATAGCTACGGTTTTACAAATTAAGCGTAACTATAGGTCATGAATTGGCAACGATTAGTATCAAACTTTTATAGCTAAAAGTATATAGTTAAGATCACGTTTAAAATAATTCGATGGCTAAAAGGTAACCAATAGTCATGTTTCTAACAATTCAGTTCATGTGACTAACAAATAATTTATCGTCACGGTTTTTATTGTTTTGTGTGATCAACTGTTAACCAATAGTCACGGTTCTCAAATTTAATTGTAACTATATATCATGAATTAGTCACGTTTTTTTATCATTTTTGTCGCCAAAAGTATGACCAACATATGTGTCCACAAGGTAACCGGTAGTCACGCTTCTAACAATGTAGTTCGTGTGGCTAATAAGTACTTTATGGCCAAAATTATTATTTTTGGGTGTGACCAAAAGTTAACTGATAGCCACGGTTTTAAAGCTTAAGTGTAACCATACGCCATGAACTGGCCATGTTTTTTTTTTTAATCTTTTTGTGCGACAAAAAAAGTAATGTTGGCTACGATTATAAAAATTAAGCATAAATATATGTCATGATTTGGCCACGATAAATATCAAATTTGCGTGGTAATAAGTATAGTTAAGGTCACGATTAAAATAAATTCATGTGGCTTTAAGGTAATCAATGGTCGTGAATTGTGTGGCTATAAATAGCTTATAGCCACAGATTTACTAAATATGTCTGTCCTAAATGTAACTAGTATTCACAATGCTACAAATTCATCGTAACTATATGCAGGGGCGAACCTACAATTACGGGAGGGGGGTCCCGTGCACCTGCTCACTTGATTGTCGTAAAGGAAAAAGATGTAGGCGTCTTGAAGGTGTGCACCCACTTGATTTTAAGGGTGTCCTGAAATATTTTAAATTTGAATTTATAACACAAATAAACAATTGGTGGGATGGTTTGTGGTGGTTAAGTTAAAGATTCCCTTAGCTAGAGGTCTGGGGTTCAATCCCAACACTCTGCATGGTTAAAATAAACTGGTCACAGTAAACATTTGCGTGGCTATAAGTAGTCTATAGTCATGGTTAAAATAAATACATGTGGTCATAAAATAATTAATGACCATTACAAAAACAAATTTTGTGTTGCCATAAGTAGCGTATGGCCATGGTTTTAACTATTTTTTGTAGGAAAAAGATAATAAATAGCCACAGTTTCAACTATTTTTTGTAGCAAAAAGATAACCAGTGGCTATGATTCTACAAAATAACCATAACTATATGTCATGAAATGGCCACAGTTAAGATTAATTAACGTGACTATACGTAATTCATTGCCACGGTCATACGAAAAACACTAAACTACCAATTTGTTTGATAACATTATGGTTACGGTTTTTATGTTATGGCTACGTTTTTTCATGTGATATATTGATACAATTTAAACGTGGCCATAAGGGTACCAAAAATCACGCAAGAATAGGCTACGTTTTGGCTGGAAAAAAACCCGTGGCGAAAGGCCTACGACCACAGTTTTTAACCATGGCCAAAGTGACTTTTTGTACTAGTATATCTTTCAAACACAATGAGGTTAAGAGTAGAATATTCCTTACGCTCATCTTCAATTTCATTAAGTCAACTAGAAAGTCATATTATATATGATCATGTACAAAGCTTTATTCACAAATATGCATTCCTTACTTTTCAATAAAGTTCCCCCTCAAATATGCATTCAGTCACAAGTCGTCAAAGTACAAAGCTTTATTCACAAACTTTATTGAAAAGTAAATGACATAAAAGCAGTAAAACTTTTAATGTATGAGTTCTGATTAGATGTAATCAGAAATCAATTATCGTACTCCCCCTGAAATTATGCATCATACGTCGGTGAAAAATATATGATAGAAATCTACAACTCCTCCTGAAATGTAGATCAACTTATCTTGCGAATGCATATTTTCAGTAAAAATATGTACTCCCCCTTGAAAGTTGAACTTCTCATTTAAGTATCGGAGTACAATCTCATATCAGCACAAGAATATCATCTATTTTATCGTTGAAGTACGAGTCCTAAACTGTTATGTTTAGAAGTCACACTCTTTGACATTGAAGAACGGGTTCTGAACTGTAGTATTCAGAAGCCTAGGTTCTTTTACTCCCCCTTAACTTGAGGTGGCTGCAACATAGTTGAATCTTTTGGTTTTCGTACCCACTGTATCTGGGTCCATATTTGTTAGTTGCAGTTCCATTAGGAGTAATATAATAAGAACTATTGTTGGGTCTAAAATGTGCTAAGTCCAGATAGTCCTGCTTAGTGTTGAAAATTAATACTGCTACTTGAAGACTTTAGTACTGCTAATTGAAGATTACTACCGCTAGTAGTTAGTACTGCTTGAAGAGTTAATACTGCAAGTTGAAGATACTACTACAAGCATGGTTAGTACTGCTATTGATTAAAAGATGCTGCTGAAGATTAATGCTGCTTATGATGATAAAGATGGATTGGTTTCTTAAAGCGAAAGACAAGGAGATTGAAGATAATTATGGACTGGATGCTGAAGATTAACTTTAATTTAATATTTATCTTGTAATCTGTTTTGTATATATAGTCTAGAAGTCTTTTGCTTATGATAGATAGATATACAGAGGATACGTTTTTGTTCTAGAGAGAATTAGCCTCAAGATTCTTAGAAATCCTTTTTTAGAGAAGTATTGAACGTCTGTTGAGCTTGTTCAACAAATTGAGGTTGTGGTTGTAATCATTAAGTTAATTCAATATAATTTGTGATTTGATCTCATATACTGTTTCATTGATTTAATATTAAAGTGTTTTTCCGCAACTTCTTTAACATAGTTTCTGAGTGTTTAAGTTTAAATTCTTGTTTAGAATTTCGATACTGACAAGTGGTATCAGAGCTAAGGAACTCAGAAAGCAATAATCATAATGGACGGATCACACAACAGTGTTCTTGTTTCAAACGTTCCCATACTCAAACCTAATGAGTTTGACATGTGGAAAATCAGGATCAGGCAATATATACTTCTTACAAACTACTCAATGTGGGACATCATTGAGAATGGTCCCTCAAATGAAGGAGAGATGGGAGCAGATGGAAAGAGACCTCAACCAAAGACTGATGGAGAAAGAAAGATGAGGCATACTGAGATGAAAGCCTTTAGCACTATGCTCTTGGCAATTCCTAATGAATACCAACATAAGTTTTGCAACTGTGCTGATGCCAGAATCTTGTGGAATGCTTTGGAGAAGAGGTTTTCAGGTACCAAAAGCACTAAGAGAAATCAGAAAGCAATTCTCAAGCAACAATATGAAAACTTTATGTCTACAAAGAATGAGTCTATGACTCAAACCTTTGATAGGTTCAACAAGTTGATTGGAGAATTGGCCACTGTTGGTGTCAAGATGGACCAGGATGATGTCAACGGAACGTTTCTAAGATCTCTTGGTGAGAATGGGTAATGTATACAGTATCATTCAGGCAGAATGATAATCTGGAGGATAAGGAACTAGATGATCTCTACAATGATTTCAGGGTGTTTGAAGCAGAAGTTGAATCTAAGAAGAAGCCATCTGAATACTCTCACAATGCTGCTCTCTTATCATCTACTACTGATTCTTCTGCAAATACATAATCAGTTAGTGCTGCTTATGGCTCAAAACAGGATGGAATTAATGATTCTATTTTAGAAGCCTTCCTTGCCAGTCATGCTAAATCTTCTCTTATCAATGATGATCTGAAGTAGATTAATGTTGATGATCTTGAAGAGATGGACATCAAATGGCAAATGGCAATGCTCACAATGAGAATCAAAAGATTCATTAAAAGAACAGGAAGAAACGACTTTGCCATGAGAAGAGAAGATGGCGCTAGATTTGATAAATCCAAAGTGGAATGCAACAAGTGTCATAAACTGGGGCACTTTGCAAGAGAATGCAGAGGGGGAATCTCTCAACAGCATGGGAGCAACAATCAACAATCAAAGTCCACCAACAACTGGAACCCATCTTAAGCACTTGTCTCACAAGATCGAATGGGATTTGATTGGAGTGATCAAGCTGATGATGCAATTCAGAATCAAGCATTGATGGCTGAGGTTTCAGAGTCTTCAAGCACTGCAATTCCCACAGAGGTAAAATATAAACTTTGCTCTAAAGCCTGTCTTGAAACTGTTAAGAAGTACAGGGATCACAATCAGAGCATGTGTGATGATCTTAAAAGACTGGAGAAACATAGGAGAGAATCTAATTTGATCATTGTGAATTTTGAAGAACAAATTAAGGCATATCAGGCCAATGAACTTCAGCATTCATATGATCAAAACTATTGGAAGCGGGAGAAGAAGGAATTAGAGATTAAGCTAGAGAAGGCTAGAGAAGAATGTGAGAAAGTCAGAAGTGAATTTGAGAAGGCCAAATTAGACATTGAGAAATTTTCCAATGCCTCTAAAGCAATGGACACTTTACTCAAATCTCAAGTTAATGACAAACTGAAGAGAGGTATAGGCTACAACAACACCCCTACACCTTACAATAACAACTACATTCCACCCACCTCAGACCTCTTAGTAAGATAAGAGAAGAATGACTTACCTGCAGGAGCCACAGAGGTAGATCCACTAGACACTGTAGTGGTTGAGGCAGAATCTGAAGAAGAGAACAATGAGAATAAGAAAGACCAGAAAGAAATTCCCTTAGAAAACCATATTCTTACAAATGAAAGGGGAGGTAAACCATTTGTAAAGAGTGAGAAAGTGGAAAATTCTAAGACTGGGGAAGAGACTGGTCAGAGTGAGAAAGCTGAGACCTCTAGAAAAGGGAAGGAAAAACTACAGGGAGATCATTATATGCAAACTACTGTTGTAAATCCCTGTACTTGTCAACAGAACAAGCCTCATCAACATGATAAAATAAGGGGAAATCAGAGAAACAGAAATAATCAGTGGGCTCAAAAACAAGGAATTGATCTTAGCAAAATCAACAGACCAAAGCCTTGTTTTATTTGTGACAAGTTGAATCATTTAGCCAAACACTGTTATTTCAATCCTATTAACCCAAGATTTACTTTTCAAAGACAACATCAAAATTCTGTTGGTTATAGGAAGCAATCAAGAAAATCAAGGAATCACATGGCTGCTAATATGAGAACAGTACCAATGAAAACTGGTACTGAAAAATCTCATATTCAGAATGAGTTTGCTAAAACAAAAGAAAATACTCCAAGAAAATTAAGGAGTAACTCAAAGAATAGAAAAGCAAGCGACTTTGTCAAAATTTGGGTCTCAAAAGAAACTAAATCTGTTAGTACTGCTACCTCCAATAGTACTGCTAACAGAAATAGTGTTGTTGATAGCAATACTACTGCTAACCAAGTTAGTACTGTTAATAAAGTTAGTACTGCTAACCAAGTTAGTACCACTAACCAAGTTAGTTCTGCTAATAAGGATAGTACTGCTAACAAAGTTAGTGTTGCTGACCAAGTTAATACTGCTAACAAGGATAGTACTGCTATCAGTGTTAATACTGACAAGCCTATAATTAAGACAAAGTATTCCAGCCATGAGATTCCTGACTCTGATCATCTCATCAAGACTAAGCTTAATGAATATGAGTATGTTGATGAGAAAGGGAAACCCAAGACCACTTTGGCTTGGGTTCCCTCAAGAAACTAACTTTTTATCTTATGTGCAGGGTAACCAACAGCTCATGGGGAAGAGCATTTGACATGTAGATAGTGGTTGCTCTAGGCACATGACAGGTAACATGTCTTGCCTTCAAAATTTCAAAATGTTTGATGGAGGACGTGTTGCTTTTGGTGACAATCTAGCTGGAGGTAAGATAAGTGGAAAAGGTATGGTTTCAAAAAGTAAAATGACTTTTGAAGATGTTTCCTATGTTGAGCAATTGAGATACAACCTGTTAAGTGTATCACAGGTTTGTGACAAGAAACATAGTATATTATTTACTGATACTGAATGTATTATCCTTGCTCCAGGATTCAAGGTAGTTGATGAAAATATGACACTACTTAGAACTCCTATAAAGGATAATGTTTATTGTTTGGACATAGAGAGTGTTTCATCTGATTCATCACTAAACTGTTTGTTTTCAAAAGCTTCTTTAGATGAATCATCTCTTTGGCACAGAAGGATGTGTCACATGAATTTTAAAACTATGAACAAACTT
Organism: Arctium minus; assembly: GCA_954870635.1. Taxonomy (NCBI): domain Eukaryota; kingdom Viridiplantae; phylum Streptophyta; class Magnoliopsida; order Asterales; family Asteraceae; genus Arctium; species Arctium minus. The sequence goes on from OX941095.1 coordinate 38,269,984, forward strand.
GTGAAAAACAACCTTGTAAGAGGTTTGCCTCAAAAAGTATTTTCATGTGATGATCATTGTGTTGCATGTCTTAAAGGCAAGCAACACAAAACTTCTCATAAGTCCAAAGAAATAAACACAATCTAATCACCTCTGCACTTATTGCATATGGATCTTTTTGGTCCTACAAATGTGATGAGTATTGGTAAGAAATCCTATTGCTTAGTCATTGTTGATGACTTCTCTAGATTCACTTGGGTATATTTTCTAAGGACTAAGGATGAGACAAGTGGACTGATCAAATCCTTTGTCCTTAGAATAGAAAACCAAACAAATCTAAGAGTTAAAGTCATCAGATCTGATAATGGAACTGAGTTTAAAAACAGTGACTTAAACAGCTTGTGTGAGACTAAAGGTATTTAGAGACAATACAGTGCTCCTAGAACTCCTCAACAGAATGGCGTTGCTGAGAGAAGAAATAGGACATTAATTGAGGCTGCTAGATCTCTGTTGGCAGATTCAAAACTACCCATTACTTTTTGGGCAGAAGCAGTTAATACTGCTTGTTATGTCCAAAACAGAGTTCTAGTAGTCAAATCCCAAGGAAAGACACCTTATGAACTTTTCAAAAAGAAGAAACCTTTTATTGGATTTTTCAAACCTTTTGGGTGTCCTTGCACAATTCTCAACACCAAATCTCACTTAGGCAAGTTTGAAAGAAAAGTTGAGGATGGATTTCTTGTTGGATATTCCTCTCAGAGTAAGGCATATAGAGTTTTCAATAGTTCTACCAGAATTATAGAGGAAAGTGACAATGTCAAATGCAATGAGAACACACCAAATCAGATTGGTACAGGTCCTGATTGGTTGTTTGACATTGACTCACTAACTAATTCTTTGAGTTTTAGTCATGTGCAAATTGCAGGAACAAGTTCAGAACAGGTACAAGCACAAAAACCAGAGTTTGTGCTGTTCCCAATACCTACAGTTGATCCTGCTGAATAATGCCAACAAGAAAAGAAAGATGATCCAGAAACAAAGGATTCTGAACCAGATCAGAATGTAGATGCTAAAGGTGATGAAGAGGATAAAGGTGATGAAGAGGATAAAGGTGATAAAGAGAACACTCATCCTTCAAGTCCAAGAAACTCAGGTCCTGAAAGGCTCATATTGACAGAAGATGACACTGATGATGAAAATTCTTCAGTGTTTGGGGGAAACACTCGTAAAAAGAATGACTCCAATCCTGATGCAAGTATTAATGAGGAGGCTGTCTATCATACAAGAACTCATAAGAATCATCCTCCTCAGTTGGTTATTGGTGATATCAATTCTCCCATGATCACAAGGAAACAAAGTAAGTTAGGAGGACTAAAAGACTTACAGTTAGGGTTGTTATCTTGTTTTCTATCCCAGATTGAACCCAAGAAGGCTTATGATGCAATGAAAGACCCAAGCTGGATAGAAGCAATGTAAGAGGAGTTGCTGCAGTTTGTGCTGCAAGATGTGTGGGATCTGGTTGACCTTCCACAAGGACACAGGGGAATTGGAACTAAATAGATCTTCAGGAATAAGAAAGAGGAGAGAGAGATAGTGATAAAGAATAAAGTCAGACTTGTGGCACAAGGGTACACACAAGAAGAGGGAATAGACTATGAAGAAGTGTTTGCATTAGTAGCCAGAATTGAGGCAATTGGGCTGTTTCTAGCCTATGCTTCTTTCATGAAGTTCAGAGTATATCATATGGATGTTAAGAGTGCATTTCTATATGGGACAATTGATGAAGAAGTGTATGTTTGTCAGCCTCCAGGGTTTGAGAATCCTACCTTTCCTGACAAAGTATACAAATTAAAGAAGGCACTCTATGGGATACATCAAGCACCAAGAGCATGGTATGATACTCTGTCTACCTATCTCATGGAAAATGGTTTTGAAAGAGGCATCATTGACAAGACTGTTCATCAAAAGGAAGAAGAAGGACATCCTGCTTGTATAAATCTATGTGGATGACATCATCTTTGGATCCACAAAAGATCTTATGTGCAAGGAGTTTGAGGAGATGATGCACAAAAGATTCAAGATGAGCTCTATGGGTGAACTCATATTCTTCCTTGGGCTACAGGTTAAACAGAATACAGATGGTATTTACATAAATCAATCCAAGTATGTGCAGGATATACTTACAAAGTTTGGATTTTCAGAAGCAAAGCCTGCAATCACACCTATGGAAACACACAAACAGATCACTGCAGATCTTGAGGGGGAGGATGTGGATGTTCATCATTATAGATCCATGATAGGCTCCCTCATGTATCTCACATCTTCAAGACCAGACATTATGTTTGTTGTATGTGTGTGTGCAAGATTTCAAGTGAGGCCTAAGCAGTCACACTTTCAAGCAGTCAAAAGGATATTCAGAAATCTCAAAGGACAACCTAGGTTGGGTCTTTGGTATCCTCATGACTCACCATTTGACCTACTTGCATATTCTGATAGTGATTTGGGTGGTGCAAACATGGATAGAAAGTCTACCTCAAGAGGATGTCAGTTTTTGGGTGCAAGACTAGTTTCATGGCAGTGTAAAAAGCAAACCACAATGTCCCCCTCTACAACAGAAGCAGAGTATATAGCTGCTGCAAGCTGTTGATCATAAGTTCTATGGATTCAGAATCAGATGTTGGACTATGGTATTACTTTTCTTCACACTCCTATAATCATTGATAACAACAGTGCTATAAACATTGTTAATAATTCAGTCAAGCACTCTAAAACCAAGCATATAGAAATCAGGTACCATTTTATTAGAGACTGCAATGAAAAAAGTTAATTCAGGTTTTGAAAGTACACACTCGTAATCAATTTGCTGATCTATTCACCAAAGCTTTTGATGTGGGTAGATTCACATTCTTAGTCACAAGTGTGGGCATGATAAACACTGAATAAGTCTATATCATTTTCTCCTCCAGTACCATTTCTGTATAGACTCTTGATGTTTCTTCTCTCATATTTTCATTGTGCATGGTGCTGCTGACCCTTTGTGTTTAAGTGTTTCAGATTGACAGGTCAAACTATGGTTAAGTCTAGTTAATACTGCTAGGTGGTTTATACTGCCAGTGCAATATTACTACTGCTTTCTTTATTTCTACTGCTTGTAAGTGTTAATACTGCTCGTATGTGTTAATACTGCTAGTAAGTGTTAATACCGTTGGCATGTGTTTCTACTGCTATGTGTTACTACTGCCAGAAAGTGTTAATACTGCTTGTAAGTGTTAATACCGCAGGTATGTGTTTCTACTGCTACTCGTTAATACTGCGGGTATGGGTTAATGCTGCTAGGGTACTTAGTACTGCTTTTAACCGAATCCCATACCCTATAAATACCCTCTTTGACCGACAAAAGCCAAACGTCCCTTTGAATTTCTATTGAGTGTTCATCCTCTCTTTCTCTCTAACATTCTTGCTTCCCAGTGCATAAACCCTAGCGTTGATTCAAACACAAGAACGATGGTAGGATTGGAATTTGTTGATGATCACAATGAGCTTGCAATGCTGCAAAAACCCAAACAAGCTAAGGGTTTTCATGAGATTGTGGATTTCCTAAAATCCTCACACATCGCCTATGCGTTAACTGTCAATCCCACCATCTATGTGGAACATCTGCGACAATTCTGGACGAATGCATCCATTCAGACAGTTGATGGAAACCAGGTCATCCAATTAAAAGTCTGTGATAAATCTATCACAATCACAGAAGGCTGCATTCGCACTCATCTACGTCTAGATGATGCATCTGGTATGTCTACTCTCCCTAAGGAAGACCTATTTCTCGAAATTGGTCGAATGGGGTATGAAGGTCCTACTGATGTTTATAAGTTCTTCAAGAGAAAATTTTCACCTTAGTGGCCATTTTTTGTTCAAACTCTGCAACATTGTATTTCTCACAAAACAACTGGATGGAGTGAGTTCAACAGTACCATAGCTTATGCTCTTGTCTTCTTAGCAACCTCTAGAAAGTTTAAGTTTTCACAAATGATTCTGAATGATTTGCTGTCAAACCTGGATACCAAAACCAAAACTAAAAGATTTTTTATGTATCCAAGGTTTGTACAAGAAGTACTTAACAAAAAATTGACGGATTTACCCTCTTTTCAAGAGGTGTATGTACCTAAACCTTCCAAAGGGAAGGTGTTTTCCAACATGAAAAGGCCTATTAAGGACTTTTCTGGAAAAGACACACCATTGTTCTCTACAATGATGGTAGTGTCTCATTCCCATGGTGAGGCATCAGGGTCACAACCCATATCTGACCAAACCACTGATGACCTACCCACACCATTAATTTAAATGATCCTCCTCTCACCCCTGTTGTGAAGCCAATTTCCCCCATCACTCAAACATATGTAAGGAAAAAGGTACAGAAGGTTCCTTCCCTTCTTGTATTTTCACCCCAAAAGCCTGCAAGCCCTCTGATGAAGCATTCTCCATTAGAGAATATCCAAAGGGAAACCACAGGGGTGTCTCCCAACCCCAAGAAGGTGCTCTCTAATGAGAAGGATGAGCATGTGGGCAGTAAGGCTCACACTACTGATTCTGCACAAGGTGTAGGTCAGGAAAGTGTGAACATAACTAAGACCTTCCCTACGGCAACTTTGGATATGAAATCATCTAAGGGTCCCAGGTGCCAAGAAACCAAGTGGGTAGTAAGTGCTTCGGCTAGGCAGAAGGCCTCTACTAAAAGATCCAAGGATCCTTCAAGGGTGGTAAACACACCCAAAGGAGGCGAGGACAAATATAACTAAGATGAATTGATGGAAACAATTGGCAATGTGAACTTAGATGTCATCAATCAGGGCTTGGGGATGGAGGAATTGAAAAAGGTGATCACTTCTCAACAAGTGCAGATTACCAAACTCAAGAAGATGGTACTCAGTTTGGTGCTGAAAAAGAAGAAAAAGCAATATGTCTTGAAGAGAAGAGGAAGTGCACATGATGCTTCCAAAAAGGGGGAGAGTTCAGAGGCTATGGAATTTCAAGTTGAGAGGGAGTTTGATGGTGAATCTGAAAAGAAGGGTGAGAAGGAAACTGGTAAGGCAACAGAAACTGAGAAAGCATCAAAAACTGAGAAAGAAGCAGAAACTGTTAAAGCAGCAGTAACTCAGTCAGCAGCAGAAACAATAGAAGCAGTAGTAACTACTAAGCCAGAAGTAGAAACTGCCACAACAGTAGAAACAGAAAAGGAAGCAACTGAAACTGACATGACAAGAGAAGAAATAGAGATAGCAGAAACTCTGGTTAAGGCAAAGAATGACACTCCCAAGGCTACTCAAAAGGCTAAGGGGGTGGTCATCAAAGAAGGAGGCACAGAGAAGAAAAGGAAAGAGATAAGCATGATAGAGGCAAAGAATAAAGGGAAAGAAAAGATGGTAGAGCCTGTGAAAGCATCTAAGAAGAAAAAGAAAATAGAACTGGATGAAGAATTGGCCAAGAAGATGCAAGAACAGCTTGAAAAGGAGAATGAGATTCAAACTGCCAAAGACAGAAAGCTTGCCTTAGATCTGGCAAAAAGGCTCAATGAAGAATATCAGAAAAGCTTGAAATTGGCTGCAAAGAAGGTTGCAATGAAAGCAACAAGACAAAGGAAGCCTTCAAAGACTTTTCTAGCTACTCAAGAAAGAAGAAAGATGATCAACTTCTTGAAAGGATCCATTGGAGTTCCTGAAGGGATGTTTACAGAAATGTCCTTCAGCAGAATAGAAGAATTATACAAAAAGGAGATGGCCAAGCTTCAAGGAGACTTCAGTCAGAGGGTTGAGTTTGAAAGAAAAATGAAAGAGAGACATGATCTGAACATTCAACAGCCTTTCCCTGACAGTGAAAAAGGCACTCCTACTAAAGAAAAGGTAGAAGTGAAGAAAGAAGAAACACTAACTCAGAAAATTGGAGCTGTAAAAAGAAAGAAGTCTATTGATACAAAGCCAAAGGCAAAAAGACAAAGAACTGAGGAAGGTGAAAAGGAGCAGAGTAGTGAAAGACTGGAAGCTAAACCTACTGCAAAGCATGAGCAGAGTCAAGAGCAAACAAGTCAACAATCTTCAGAACAGCCAAGACAATCTGATAAGAAGCTTGAGTTGTATATGACAGTGACAGATGAAGAACCAGTTAAAGCTGATCCTATCTCAGTGGAAGCTCCAGAGATCATCCATTGGGATACTTTGGTGGATAAAAGAACATAGTACATCAAAATCAAGAGAATGGGAGACAAGTATGAAGTTTATTCAACCTGGGGAAAGATCATCAGAAGTTGTTCCAGAACAAATTTGGAAGAGATGTACAAGGTAGGGTTGAACTTATATGGTGACTTACTGAAAGGAGTAGGGATGAGCATAACAAAGATGGCCATGGTGTTTTTATGCATGATGTTTGATCCAGATAGAGTGAAGTATCTTATCAAAGACATGCATCATGAAAATGGATTTAAAAGAATTGATCACTGGATGGTTTTGGAAAGATGTGGAGTCTATGTCTTAACCATAGATAAAAGCTATCATGAGTACTACTTGGTGGATAAGGTATATGACCACAGCAAAGCAAAGTTTCAAGGGATGTTGAAAGCTAAGCTGGTATGTGCTAAAGGTTCAGAAATGGCCAGAATTATGATCAAAAGAACAATCAATCAAAGCCTATGTTTGAATCCTGATCTAGGAATCTGAGCATTTATTTTGAAAGCATCATGAAGACCATATTTTGAAGAACTTAACTTCTTGTTTTCAAAAGTTAAGTTAGGGGGAGATTGTTGGGTCTAAAATGTGCTAAGTCCAGATAGTGCTGCTTAGTGTTGAAAATTAATGTTGCTACTTGAAGACTTTATTACTGCTACTTGAAGATTACTACTGCTAGTAGTTAGTACTGCTTGAAGAGTTAATATTGCAAGTTGAAGATATTACTGCAAGCATGGTTAGTACTGCTATTGATTAAAAGATACTGCTGAATATTAATGCTGCTTATGATGATAAAGATGGATTGGTTGCTTAAAGCGAAAGACAAGGAGATTGAAGATAATTATGGACTGGATGCTGAAGATCAACTTTAATTTAATATTTATCTTGTAATTTGTTTTGTATATATAGTCTAGAAGTCTTTTGCTTATGATAGATAGATATACAGAGAATATGTTTTTGTTCTAGAGAGAATTAGCCTTAAGATTCTTATAAATCCTTTCTTTAGAGAAGTATTGAACGTCTGTTGAGCTTGTTCAATAGATTGAGGTTGTGGTTGTAATCATTAAGTTAATTCAATATAACTTGTGATTTGATCACATATACTGTTTCATTGATTTACTTCAACTATACAAGTAATTAGCATAATCTTTACCAATAAAATCATTTGAGCTACAATAAGAACAGTTAATTTTGTTTTGAGCTAACCTGATCAATTGATTTATAGTATAAACAAGATCAGGTTTACCTTTATGCACAATGTTCTTCTTGGCATTGATTCTATGCCCAAATGATTTCTGGTCATTCTTCTCATTAGAAGTTTCTTTCACTATCCATACCAACTTTTCTTTACTATTTCTCCTTTGATATATACCTGTACCATCAACATTTCGATCATAGAAAATGTTAGTAGTACGAATCTGATCATATGAATTAACTGACCTTTTTGTTGAAACAACTTTATGATGTGAACTTGCAGCTGTCTTGAATGAACATTCATAGTCAACTTAATCATCTCTATGTGTTTGAAGAATTGAATCTGGAGTCCTTTGCTCAGTCGAAATCACCTTACAAACAATTTCTTCAAGTTATGTTATCTTGCAAGATAAACTATTCCTTTCCTTGATGAGCAAGTCAATCTTTTCTTGAAATTCAGATTTCGTGTTCTGCTCTTTCATGGCATGTGTTGCTAGTTCAGATAACGACTCTGTAAGCTTCTTTATTCCTTCTTCAAACACTTTCCTTTCTCCTTCAAAATCTTTCTCAACATTGTTTCTCTGATCAGATATTTCTTTGAAGAATCCAACAATTTTATGTTCAATCATCTTTTTCTCTTTTGCAAACTCTTCCCTTTCTAAAATGATCACTTTCTCAAAGTCCATCACTTGTTGAGAAAGTTTGGCACATTTAAGCTCAACAACTTTCTTTTCCTCAAAAGTCTTTCTTGAAAATTCAGATAAATTCTGAGCAAATCCTTTCTTTTCTTTCTCAAATTCATCTATGTCTTTATCAATCTTTTGTTCCAACTCTGAAATCTTCTTACTCAGCTCTGCACTAGCACTTTCAAAATCCTTTTCTATCTCCTCATTCTTCGTGACAGATTCTTCTTGCTGGATTTTGACAATTTGAGCATCCAAGTCTGAGATCTTTCTTTTCAACTCAGTATTCTCAGCTTCCAAACTCTGTACTTTCTCTTCATTGCTCTTACCATCTTTTAATTGTTGAGAATCAGAAATCTGCTTCAGAAGTTCCTCATTTATCTTCTTTAATGCATTGATTCTTCCCTTAGCAACCTCTTTTCATCATGATATTTCTTTGACCTCTTTGAATAATAATCAACAGATGAGGTGAGATTTTTATTCTCAGTTTAGAGTTTAAAAATCTGATCTTCTTCATCATCATCAAAATATCCCATCTTGATAATACTTGCACAAAACAAAATCGTTAACTAAAATCAGAAACTTTGATCACAATCAGAACTTTATCCCCCTCCGCAAACTTAGCACGGAGGCTCCTAGAGAAAAACTTTTGACATTGAAAAACCATATATCAGCTTGCAAAAATTTGTCTAAGTAAGCTTTTCGCATAACACATAAGCCTTAGGAATTCTCACGACCTAAGGAATTCGCACACTCTATAATTCGCAGAACTTCACAATTTGCACAAGCCTAGATGCGAATTCTAAGAATTCGCACACCATTATCTGCAAATTCTATAATTAGAATTCAAGGAAATTCAACTTTTCGCATCCACTTTTTGCACAACAGAAACATACGAATTATGTACTTAGAAACTATTTCAACCTCGAGCAATTCGTATCGATACGAATTCTGAACTTAGAAATTTTTCCTACTTTCTATGCAAATTCTTAAGAATTCGTATATAACCTCATGCGAATTCTAGGATTTCGTATGTGCCTATCTACGAATTCCTTACTTTTCGCACGTTGCCTTATACGAAATTTGTCCTTAGAAATATTTTCCCAACTTTTCGTATACCGAGCTATGCGAATTCTACACAATTCGCTCACTAGTCTTATTTGAATTATGTCCTTTACTTTTTCACCAACACATTTCTATGCGAATTCTTATCACTGTGCGAGTTCTTCCTCTGATCATGCAAGTTCTTCATTTTCCATGCGAGTTCTTCAGATCTTAGCCCAAAAACATCAAATTCAACCCAAAAGCGATCCAATACTTAATTAGGCCATGAAACTTTGTCAATTTGCTCTCGTTCACACCTAGAACTGATTACAAACAGTTAATTTCAACAAAATCAACAAAAAATACAAATCAACCAAGCATACAGTGCGTTAATATTTAAAACACAGACAGATACAAATTCAAGAAATTGACAATGAAATTATGTGAATTTGTGATTACAACTTGAAGGAAATGAGTTTTAAAACACTAAACGCATATAAATCTACAAGAATTATGATAAAAAAACAAAAAGAATCAAGAAATTCGATCTTGGAACAGTGTTCTGTGAGTTCTTGAAAAAATCGGCCAAAATTTCAGATTTTTGATCTTGATTTCTGATCTTCGTCTGCTCTGATACCAATTGTTATTCCCAGTTGGTGCAAGATTATCAATATTAACAATAGATTTCTCAATTAAATCACATATTCATTGAACTTGAAATTCCCAATACAATCACTTTCTCTCTCTACTTTCTCTCACTAATACAATATGCAATACAATCTTCTCTAATAAGCTCTCCTACTGAAATATTACAAAGACAAGGTATTTATACCTAGAGACATTACAAGGAACACACAACTACATTAACTAACAAGCTTTGGCAAATGTTGACTTTGACTTTCCACTTTAAGTGACTTTGACTTTGCAATCTTGAAGGCTTTCACTTGAGCTTTTGACTTTCTATCTAGATGATCTTGAAGACAACAATCTGTGCTCTAACAAATTTGACATCAACGCTCTCCACAACGATCTTAGAGATCTTCAAATATACTCTATATGACACAGATGTTTGAGAATAGCCAATGAAAATCCATTCTTCAACTTTAGGAATGAACTTGTTTAAGCTCTCCTTGTCATTCAACACGTAACACTTGCATCCAAAAATGTGAAAATGCTTAATGCTTGGTGTTCTATTGTTTATCAAAGCATAAGGTGTTTCACCGAAGTGACGATGGATAGATCTATTATGTGTATAACAAGGAGTATACACAACTTCAGACCACAAGAATAAGGGTAAGTCTGACTAGCTGAGCATCGTCCGTGCATCCTTAACTAATGTTCTATTTATTCTTTTCTGTAGATCCCAGTACAGTGCAATCACGAACAGTTATATCAATGAAGAACAATAATATAGCCACAACCTCTAGTCATATGATTAATATTCAATGAAAAGGTTTAGGTTTATAGAGAGAATATCTGATCAGTAAATGTAAACCTATTGACTAGAGGATTATGAATAATGAGACTTAACTGATAATGAAACAAATAACGCCTTTATATACTCAGGATTACAAGCTTAATGGGCTTTATGGGCTTTAGGCCCAACTAACTAAAACAACTTTAGAATAATTACATTTTTGCACCCTGAAGTTCTATTTAACATATAAAACACCCTAACAATCTCCCCCTTTAAGTAGAAGTTCGAAATCACGCCAGTTTGGAACATATGTCTTTCGAAACCCAAAACTGATCTCGAAATATCACATTTGTGTTATGTACTCCAGCCGATCAATGATAACACCCAGTGCTTGAAGAACAAGTTCCTTGTATTTCGGATCCAATAATTGAGCCCCTTTTTCATCTTGATCAACAACACGCTTCAACTTGTCTTTAAGCAGCATCAAAGTACCATCGCAGAATCTAGCAATCTGACTGAATCGGATAAAACGCATATTACCTTTTTGTTCACGTAAGTCATGCCGAATTCTGGAAACTTTAGAACTGTGAAGGCTGGTAAATTCTGGGCATCAGAAGGAATACTCAGATCAGGTTTAAGCAGATTGATCTTCGGTTGGTTGCTTTCTAACCCAATCTGAAAGTCTTCTACCGAGGCAAGCTTCATCGCACACTTCATGTATCTCGTGACAGTTTCGAGTGCATCTGTAACTTCCCCTGGTCTGATAGTTCTGGTCTTAAAGTCTCTAAACAGAAATAGCAGATCTTGTGGTTCAAGACGTGGAAAATCAGCTTCAAAAAAATTCCACTTCTCACCATCTTCTCGAGTAACCACAAATTATGAATACTTTACGCCCATGAAGAAGCAAGCATGAACCTGATCGACAGATGTAATTCGGAGCTTTGACTTTCTGTACCTGCCTTTGAAGTAGTTATACACAAATATTATCTCACGCTGCTTTTCTTTGCTTCTCATCGACTGTAGACCATGAAGCACGACTTCATCATATTCACGAATCCAATGGGCAAAGATCTTCTTTTGGCTTTCTTCCAGAAATGGAACTTTTATTCTGACTCTTTCCCACTTGGACGGCTTAGTTGGCGGAGTACTTTCTGTTGGTCCCGAAGGTGCTTAACAAGTTTGTAGAAGGGGGGGGTTGAATACAAACACATAAATTAAAGTTTAATAAATTGTTTATTGATAAATCAAAATACAATTTACAAGTTTGTTGCGGAATAAGATTAAGACAGACTCAATCTAAACAAACTTAAGAAACACTAAGATGGTTGCACAAGAAATTCAGAGAATGGGGGTTTTTTAGAGAGATAGAAAACAAGGGTTTCTATTTTGGAGTTCAAGGATTGAGCACCCTTTCAGATGAAGGGGTGAGCTTCCTATTTATACCCTATGCATTAAATGCATGGCAGGGTACTTTACACGTGGCATTCATAGATTGGCTTTGGTAGTCTCACTTTTGGAGACATGCTTTTGGCCGCTTTATGAACAGTGTAGTTGACAGAGTTGGTGTACGATTTGTGGCAGAGACGTGTCCGTTCTGACACATCGTACTGGTTGTGCAAGGTAAGACAAAAGAAAACTTGAGGCATAAGCTTTGTGATCGTTGATCGCTGAGTATCTCTTCTTCCAGAGATAAAGAAGTTCAGCTATCGCTGAAGCTTTTCCTCAGGCTTCTTCGCGTAAGTAGATGTCTGATCTTCGCTGATATCCGCATCAGGTCACTAGTAGACTTATCTATTGTTCAGTGGCTTCGTCTTCAATTCAGCTATGAACTATGTTGACGCGAGACTTGTCTTCAGGGATTACGTTAACTGTGTTACATAGGAAACGATCAGTGATGACTGAACAGACTCAGTTTGATCGCTGAAAGTGAAACACATACATATTAATGTTTACAGAAAGGTCATCAGCGATAACTGAACAGACTCAGTCTGATCGCTGATGATGAAACACTAATACATATAATAACGTAATTTTCACTAAGTATAAAAGAGGGTCGTTATCAAATCACTGAGAGAGTTTGGATCAACAATCTCCCCCTATTTGATAATGACAAAGTAACAAAAGAAAATTACTTTGATTCAAAATATAGGAATAAAAAGGACTCATAGAATGCATGTCCCAATTACTATTTTGAGGGATCTTTTACAGTACTGATAGGGTTAGTTACATCACTGCTATTTTCATTTAATTCAGGGATGGAATTACAAGATATGAAAAACATTACAAGTGAGTAACTAACTACTGTAAGTATAACTAACAGATTACAGAGAAGAAAACTAATCTATCAGCTATTAAAAGAAGATTTAGGAGGATTGATCATATACTCAGGTATTTCTTCTCCTTTCTGTCTTCGTTCCAAAGATTCTTGACTGATAATTTCTTTAATTTCTTCAGCAGCAAGGAAGAAGTCACACCATAAGCATAAGAGATCCTTGAGATGATTCAGAGGACAGATAGGAATCTCAGAGATTCTTTGAAATCTGAGTTCCTCATCATCATCTCTGAAGAATATTCCATAAGGATTGTTGATTACTTGACTAGCTTGGAAAGGACCACCAGGAGGCAGAGATAAGTCCAGAACTGAAAGATCAGGAGGAGGACCAAACAGTGCATCTCTTGAAAATTTGATAGAAGTTTCATTCCTGATGATGGCGACATCTTCAGAGGAGGAGGACCCAATTTTTCTCTTGAGTTTCAAAGATTTGGGAGGAAGAGGAGATGGCAGCTTTAGTACAGAAACGACTCTATTTATGAGGGCTTCAAGAAGTCCTTCAACGTAGCCTCTGTATGTAGATTTGGATTTCTTCAGCGCATCCCAGAACTCTAACCATTCCGTAAATCCGAAGCTCTCAAGTTTTGATACGTACATTGCTTTTTGGGTTCCATCCTCTCTGGTAATCTCCATGGTCACTGAGAGTTGATCTTTCTTCTTGCGACCAGAGATAGTCACGGCTGATATTGGAAGAAGATCAGAACGATAATCCATCTTTTGTTTGCACCATTCGATAGACTTATCGTTGATCTCTTGTTCTTTGAAGCGTTCCTCTTCAATTTCTTTCAGTAGTGCTCCTTGAACTTCCACAGGTTTGCTTTTCAGCTTTTTGTCCTTAACTTGAGAGGATTGAATCTTTAAAGCGAGTTGGGCATCTCGTTTGCATTCAGCGATCAGCTTCTCAGCTTTGGCAGATTCTTCTCTTTCAGCTTCAGTGAGGAAGTCGAGCTCTGTGGATGTTTGAAGAGGGATTTTCAGCCGTTGACTTTCTAGTTGAGCGATCATTTCAACTCTTTTCTTTACCACTTCCTCTGACCAATGAGATGGTCGAGAGGGCCTTCCTGGATGGACCAGGGAATCTTCTTCTTCTTCTTCATCAATCTCAGCGATAGAGATTGGGATTATTTCTTCAGCGATAGCAGCTGGAATTATTTGTAGTTCAGAACCCTTAAGCAGGGGTGAGAACTGTCTGGTTAGAAAAAGAAGGAAAGAAGGGATAAGTGTATTTTTAGAACGAGAGAGATAAAGGCTAGAAAGGAATAGGGGTTTGGAAAGAGTAGAAGAGTGGTACAATTGAAAGACATACCTGAGAAGGATGTTCCCCCTCAGATTGTGATCCAGTCCTCAAGCATTCTTCAGCGATCGGTTGCTTGTCTTTGCTTTGCGAAGGAACACTTGAAGATGTATCACCTCTCACCCCTGTTTTGACAACCTCTTGCGAAGTTGTCCCTGATACGACGTTCGGCTTAGAGAACCACATAGATTGGTCTTCATCGTCGTCGTCGTCATCGGAGGGCTGATCCTTTTCTTGATCATCAAGATCTAGATCATCTTCCTCTTCATCGTCTTCTTCCTCATCCTCTTCAAAGAGAATGGAGTGAATTGATGAGGATTCTTTTGCCTTCTCCCCTCAGATTGAGAGGGAGGTTCCTTTGGAGTCTTAGCTTCCCCAGCAGCAGCAATAGAAGTTTCTTCAGTTTTCTCCCCCACTTTGTCATTATCAGCGGTAGGGGATTGTTCAGCTGCTGGAGTAGCTGTTGAAGCTTTTAGCACTTGAACGTCAGCCTCCAGACGCTTAATCCGGTCTTCAACCGCAGGGATGTCACATGTGGCATCATGAATGAATTCCACAGCGATGTTGAGGTTGGTACGATCATCTTCAGTGAAGGAGGGAGGCAGCGCTGGAGCTGGTGCATTCACTTTCTGTAGAATTTGCTGAAGAAGGGACGTGCAGAGGTCAACCTTTGAAGAGAGACCCTGAACTTCAGCGGTAAGAGACTCAAATCGCCCTTGAAAGAGTCGAGAGGACTCTCTGAGTTGGACGACTTGTTCTTCAACAGCTGAAAGTTGAGAGTTCTCAGCTTTAGATGAGCAAGTGGCGGTCAACTTCTTCAGCTCCTCACCAGCCTGATTTACGGCACTGGTGGTTTCATTGATGGTGTTGGTGAGTGCGTCCACCTTTTCTCCTAGACTGTTGACATGCGTGTCAACAGACGCCAAGCTAGGACCTGAAAATAATGTTAGTTCAGATATGGGCTTATTTGGAGAGGGGGGAGAGAAGTGTTTAGGATTATAGGTGTACCTGACGTATCAAACATTTTGTAGAACTGCATAGATTCCTCAAAAGTTTGATGCTCAGGTACTATAGGGAAAGAAGAGGTGGCGGGTTCAGAGACGAAGTGAGGAGAGAAGGGAAGAGTTTTGGGGATAGAAGTAGGGATGGGGTTAATCTCAGTGAATGAGATAGTAGGTGGGGTTACTGATGATGTGACAGCGAGTGAGATCGCTGACACGGCAGTATGAGTGACTGCTGAAGTTGTGGAGGAAAGACCCACAAATGCATCTAAGGTAGCTTGTTGAGAAGCTCCCTCAGGTATAGTACTAGAGGGTGTACTTTCCTTAGTCTTTTTGGCCTTTTTGGAAGGACCAATCGGACTAGCTGATGGTCGTTTAGAAGTAGTGGTAGCGACAGGGATAGCAGACGAAGGAACCGTCTGCGTGGTCGCTGAAGATGAAGAAGAATGGAGAGAGAGACGAGAGCGAAGGAGAGAGATACTTACCTCGTCGGCGAGTGGCTTGACCTCCAGTGATCGTTGACCTACCCTGGCAAAGGTGCCATCATCTTTGGTGGGATAGGTGTTGGGATAGAGGAACTTGATATACGTACATATGAAACGTACGTATGAGATCTTGGGATCTCGTTCAGGCTTCTCTAATCTCGACCTCAGATCTTCAAAGATGGTTGTGGCGTAGTCAAAGTTTTGACCAGCGATAACCGAGTAGTCCATCTGCAGTTGTGTTTTGTTGGCTTGATCCAGCGAACCACTCTTCCCACTCATGCACTGAATTATGTGCGAGAAGATAAAGTTCAGTTGTGATGGCATCTGAGCTTTTAGGATCTTGGTGAGCTTCTTGTTGGGAATAGAAGATCTTGGTTTGTTTTCCCAACAATAGCCCATTGCGTCCAGGAATGATATCAGCTCATCATCAATGGGGAGTGCGTCGAACCCACTCTTTGGTTTGTTAGGGAATCTTAAAGATTTTCTGAGGCTAAGAGCGGTCATGCTCCCTGGCCCTAATTCCGTGCTGAACGAGATAGCAGGGACTCGTTCGCCTTTCCTGTTGGTAAGTTCAGTTGCATCAGCAGTGAACCAGAACTGCTGAAGTAGAGTCTTGGAGGGCTTAGGATCCACAGTGATCGCGTAAGCTATGCATGACTGCTTGAGGAATTCAGCAGCTTCCACCAGATGTGGGTATTTGTCAGCTTTGAAGTCGAGTCTGGCCAAATGATTACATTTAGTAATCTCAACTTCAGTGAGAGCGAATCGTACATGCTTGGAAGCAACGATTGAAGACTGTGTCATTTCTGTTATGGAAAGAGGCATAATAGAAGAAATGATTTAGATTAAAAATAATATGATTACCAGTTTCCATAGAAGAAGGGAAACTGGAAAACTATCAAGTTATTTTTAGGAGAAAAATAGTGTTCTGGGTAGAAAGAATGAAGAACACTTTAAAACCAAAAGGTTTTTATTTAAAAACATAAAATCAGAAAGAATGATCTTTAGTTTTTACAAAAAAAAACGTTTTATAAAATCCATAGAAAGCGAGTAGGATTTTAAAAAGAATAAAAAGCATACGAACAAAGCATATAAACATGAAATAAACCTGTGTATCTTGAAGAAAAAGAGTTGCAAATTCAATATTCTGGGTTTACTTGCTTGAGTGTTCTTGAGAGAATGCTTCTTGCTTTGAAAGTTTTGAAAGCGTAAACCGTATAAAGGAGAGAAGAATTCCTTTTATACGAAGAGAGAAGAGAGAGAATGAAGCGGGAAAAGAAAAAAATCATCATGACATTGACACGTTCCACGAAGTTGATTGGATAGAAGGGCAACGGACGAACGTGTCAGAAAAGGCATGTCGTGGATTGTCGGTTCAAATGACGTCATAGAAGAGAGAGACTGTACATTTGTCCGTTTTGAAATGATCACTGAAGAAAAGTCAACGATAGATTTTTCTTTTTAAAAGTATCCCTTTTAGAAAAGATAGGGATAGTTTTTCCTTTTAAAGGATCACTGACTAGAAATATCAGTGATTAATGTATTTTTCAAAAAGCTTTTAATCATTTGAAGAAATTTCGGTGATTAAAGTTTATATTAAAAAAAACATCTTTGAGGGAAAGGAGAAAACATACCTGAGAGTCAGAATGTTTATCAAAGAGAATGATGAGAGGGGAACTTTTGATTACTAACATAATACATGAACGCTGAAGAATTATTCTTCGAGGTTCAGCATTCCAAGCTCACTGATGAGAAAGTTGAACCTTGTCTCATCAAGAGGTTTGGTGAATATATCAGCAAGTTGAAAGTCAGTAGGGATAAAGTGAAGTTCAATATCACCATTCATCACATGATCTCTGATAAAGTGATATCTGATCTCTATGTGTTTTGTCTTTGAATGTAGCACTGGATTATTTGCTATAGCGATAGCACTAGTGCTGTCGCAATAGATAGGAATCTTTGACAGCTGAAGGTCATAATCTAATAGTTGATTTCTCATCCATAAGATTTGAGAACAACAGCTTCCAGCGGCTACGTATTCAGCTTCAGCTGTGGAAGTGGACACAGAATTTTGCTTCTTGCTTGTCCAGCTTACCAGCTTTCCTCCCAAGAGTTGACATCCACCAGTGGTACTTTTTCTGTCAAGTTTACAGCCTGCAAAATCACTATCAGAATAACCAGTTAGATCGAACCCTGAGTCTTTGGGATACCAAAGACCGAGGTTAGGAGTTCCTTTCAGATATCTGAAAATTCGCTTTACAGCGATCAGATCGGATTCCTTGGGTTCAGATTGATAGCGTGCACATAAACAAGTAGAGTACATAATGTCAGGTCGACTCGCTGTTAGATACAGCAGGGAGCCTATCATTCCTCTATAGGCAGTGACATTAACAGGTTTACCAGAAGGATCTTTGTTAAGTGTTAGGGGTGGTGCCATAGGAGTTTTCATCGCTGAAGTTTGTGTGAGATCAAACTTCTTCAGCATATCTGTAACATACTTACCTTGGCAGATAAAAGTACCTTTGTCAGATTGTTTAATCTGAAGACCAAGAAAATATGTCAGCTCACCCATCATACTCATTTTATATTCTTTCTTCATTCTTTCAGCAAAGCGAGTACAAAGAGATGGGTTAGTAGAACCAAATATTATGTCATCGACATATATTTGTACAAGAATTATATGACCTTTTATCTTCCTGAAAAATAACGTATTATCAATCTTGCCACGTTCAAAATTTTCAGAGATAAGAAAAGATGAGAGAGTGTCATACCAAGCACGAGGGGCTTGTTTTAGACCATAGAGAGCCTTATCCAATTTATAAACATAATTTGGATGCTTAGGGTCATAGAACCCTGGTGGTTGTTCTACATAAACTTCTTCATTCAGCTTTCCATTCAGAAAAGCTGATTTTACGTCCATTTGATAAACGATGAAGTCTTTATAGACTGCATAAGCTAAGAATAGTCGAATTGCTTCGAGCCTCGCCACAGGGGCAAAGGTTTCATCATAGTCTATGCCTTCCTCTTGTCTGTATCCCTGAGCAACAAGTCGAGCCTTGTTGCGGGTTACAGTTCCATGTTCATCTAACTTGTTTCTAAACACCCATTTGGTGCCTATTACAGTTTTATCAGATGGTCTAGGAACGAGATTCCAAACTTTGTTTCGAGAAAATTCAGTCAGCTCTTCTTGCATAGCGCTGACCCAGTTTGGATCTCTGAGGGCATCATCAGTCTTCTTTGGTTCTATTAAGGAGAGAAAGTTTACAAAGAGACAGATATTACCTGAGCTTCGTCGTGTCTGAATACTTGCATCTGGATCACCGAGAATTTGATCTATTGGGTGATCTCTTGTCCATCGCTGAGCAGGAGCATGATTGCTTAACTCAGAGGTTGGATCAACAATTGGAATGTTTACTGATGAGGATGTTTGAGGTTCATCAGCAATTAACTGTTGAGTAGGTTCACTAGAGAGGTTTCCAGATGAAGGCAGATTTGATGGTGGTAATGTGTTTAGAGGTTCAGCTGAAACCCATGAGGTGGATTCAGCGGTGGGAGGTATGATACTTGGTTCTTCATCAGCAATTGGAGTTTCAGTGTGCTGATGGTTTGAGAAAGGTTCAGTTTCTCTATAGTGAGAGATCATCCAAGTATTCAGTTCTTCATTGTCAGCGATTGGTTTAGAGTTCGCTGAGCGCGTTTCATCAAACGTGACATGAATGGTTTCTTCTACGGTTTGTCTTCTTTTGTTGAAAACTCTGTAGGCTTTGGAGATGGAGGAATATCCTAAAAATATTCCATCATCGGCTTTTGGGTCGAACTTTCCAAGTTGATCTTTGTTGTTTAAGATAAAGCACTGACAACCAAAGATATGAAGAAAGCTGATAGAAGGCTTCCTTCCAAGAAAGAGTTCATAAGCTGTCTTCCCAAATCGCTTTATTATCAGCGATCTGTTTTGAGTAAAACATGCAGTGTTTACAGCTTCTACCCAAAATTGAGTAGGGAGGTGAGAATCGCTGAGCATTGATCTAGCAACTTCTATGATCGTTCTGTTTCTTCTTTCAGCGACTCCATTTTGCTGAGGTGTTCTTACTGAGGAGAAGTTGTGAGAGATTCCCTTGTTCTCAAAGAAATTGTTCAGGGAACTATTTTTGAATTCAGTTCCATGATCACTTCTTATTGATCGAAAAGTAAGATTATTCAGCACTTCCATCTTTTTGACAAAAGATATTAGTTCTTCTGGAGTATCATTCTTACAGCGAAGAAAAATAACCCAGGTGTAGCGAGAATATTCATCTACAATGACAAGCGTATATTTCTTTCCAGCTATTGATTGGATATTGACAGGGCCAAATAGATCCATATGCAAGAGCTGAAGAGGACTTGTTACTGAGGAAACTTGTTTCGACTTGAAACTAGCTTTTGTTTGTTTTCCTTTTTCACATGCTGAGCAGAGAGATTCTTTAGCATATGAGTGCTGAGGAAGACCAGAAACCAGTTCCTTAGATGAGAGAGAATTCAGGGTTTTGAAGTTTAGATGAGAGAGCCTTTTATGCCATAGCCAGTTGACATCAGAAGAGGCCTTAGAGAGAAAACATAAGTTTTCAGTGATAGTAGAGTCCATATCTATTACATAGACATTTTCTCTTCTATAACCACTGAGAGCAAGTTTTCCTTTTTCATCTACCACTGAACATGCTTTCTTAGAAAAGCGAACTTCGTAGTCTTTGTCACATAGCTGACTGATGCTTAGAAGATTGTGCTTCAGTCCATCTACATAAGCGACTCTTCGAAAGGTAGTTGTCCCATTGCTGAGGACACCAAACCCACGGGTAAATCCTTTTCCATTTCCACCAAAGGTAACAGAGGGGCCTCTCTTCCTTGTATTCAGTGAGCAGGTTTCTTTGTCCAGTCATATGACGAGAACATCCGCTATCGAGATACCAGATGCCCTTTGATCCCTGCATACATAAGGAAGATTAAGCTTTGTTTGGTACCCACTTTTCAATGGGTCCTTCAGAGTTAGTGGATAAGGAAGATTCAACAGTCTTCACCGCTGATGAAGATTCAGCTTCAGTGGTAATCTTCACTTTGGTTAATTTCTTAACCTTAGTGGTATTTTTCACTTTGGTGACTTTATTTGCCTTAGAGGCATTTTTCTTCACTTTGGTTGTTTTATCAGCTTCGGTGGTATTTGGACACTTGCTCGCAATATGGTCAGTGAATCCACAGTGATAACATTTTCTATATCTGATGGTGGTTTTATAACCAAAAGGTTTTGAAAACTTAAGATGAGCAGGCCCAGCTCCAAGAATGCTTTTAGCACGAGATCTGGGAGGAATTTTTATTTCTTCAGATTTCACGGGCTTTAGATCAACCTTCAGCTTTGGAGGACAGATATCAAAGATTTCTGTCACTGAGCTAGAAGATTTATCCACTGAAGGTTTGGAGGGAACTTTCAGTTTGGTTTTCTTGGAAGCCTTCTGAGGGAGAATAGACTTTCCTTTATCTGCAGGCTTAGATCTTGCAGATATCTCCTCAGGGATGGGATTAGAAGAAGAACAGGGATAGAATTGATTATAAGAAGTGTCAAAGAAAGATGTGACAAAGTTCCAAACTTAAGCGAGGAACTTTCTTCTTTAGGATCATCCTGTGGTGTCCAAAAACCAAGACCAGTTTTATCACTTTCAGGAGTTTGAGCATTTATTATCTCAGAGATCTTTGTTGATGATTTGCACCATTTTTCAACATGAGCCTTTTCTGCTTTTAGAGCAGCGATGGCTTGTTCGCGTTCAATGCTGATGATTTCATTTATAATGACTTGATCTTTTAGCTTTTCTTCTAAAAGATTTAGTTCACTGATCTTTTCATGACATTTCTCTAGCTCTTGTGTTAAATAAACATTTTTATTTTCAGCTTGAGTTTTGTCGTTTAGAGCATTATAAAGGTCAATCGTCAGCACATCAACAGCGCGACTTCTCTCAGCTTCAGGCAGAGAGGGATTTGTTGAGATAGATACCTGAGATGATATGTAGCTCTTAGAAGGTTCAGATGGTTCTTCTACTTCTTCTTTAATCTCAGCCATGAGGCAAAGATTAGCGACTTCTTCTTCATCAGAAGATGATTCTTCTAATTCAGCCCAGTCATGTTCTTCAGCGATGAGACCTTTACCTTTTTGCTGATAGCTTTTCAGCTTTTGATATTTGTTCTTCAGCTTATGGTATTTGTCATCACTGGATCTTCTTGAGGTAGAAGGTTTGAAGACCTTTTTAGACCTGCACTCACTAGCAAAATGTCCAATTTTTTCGCAGTTATAGCAAGTGGCTGTAGCCTTATCAACCGGAGTTGATTTTGGCTTTTCAGTAAGAGAGAGAGGTTTACTTCTTCGGAAGTTACTCTTTCTTGCAAATCTCTTAAAAGAGTTTGTCAAGAGTGCTAAGGACTCATTAAACTCTGAAAGATCAGGGTCTGATAAATCCTCAGATTCAGAATCTAACTCAGTGATGGTGAGAGTAGATCGCTGGGATGGAATTATCTCTGATGAGACTAAAGCAACAGCAGTGCTTTTGGAGTCTTTAGAATCTTTTACAAGATTCTTCTTCAGGAGATTAGATTGCTCATAGTTGAGCAATATTCCATACAGAGTGCTTAGAGAGAGAGTATGTAAGTCTTTTGTCAGCTTAAGACATATTGAATAACTGTCCCAGCTTTCAGGAAGACTTTCCAAGAATTTTGTTAGGACCTCAGAATTAGAATAGGTCCTTCCAACAGTTCATAGGTCAATGATCAGGCAGTTAAACCGCTGATGAATGTCAGAAAGAGATTCATTCTTACCAGCGATAAAACTTTCATACTGTCTTACCAAGTTAATCTTTCGGGTCTCTTGGATTTCAGTGGTGCCCTCATATTGAACACATATGGTTTCCCACATTTCTTTAGAAGTTTTTAGATGCATGATGGAATGGAAAACTTCATCAGGCAGAGCCATTGATATAATGGTCTTTGCTTTTGCATCTATGCCTACCTTCTTTTTATCTTCATAACTCCACTGTCTTATTTCCTTAACGACATATCGTTCAGGGACAGCTTCAGTGGTGGCAGTAGCGGGAACCGCAGCTATAATTCTAACAGGTTCATAGGGTCCGTTTTCTATATATTCAGGTATAGTAGGATCCGTACCTTCAAGAAATAGCATCATTCGATTTTTACATAGAGAAAAGTTATCTCTGCTAAATCGAGGAGGTTTAGAAAGTGAACCATTATCATAGTAGTTTGTGTTTGTGTTTAGTGCCATTTTAGAATAGCAAGGAAGAGTATACAGCAAGATCTTGTTTATTAGATTAAACAAACTGCTCTGATACCACTTGTTGGTCCCGAAGGTGCTTAACAAGTTTGTAGAAGGGGGGGGGGTTGAATACAAACACAGAAATTAAAGTTTAATAAATTGTTTATTGATAAATCAAAATACAATTTACAAGTTTGTTGCGGAATAAAATTAAGACAGACTCAATCTAAACAAACTTAAGAAACACTAAGATGGTTGCACAAGAAATTCAGAGAATGGGGGTTTTTTAGAGAGATAGAAATCAAGGGTTTCTATTTTGGAGTTCAAGGATTGAGCACCCTTTCAGATGAAGGGGTGAGCTTCCTATTTATACCCTATGCATTAAATGCATGGCAGGGTACTTTACACGTGGCATTCATAGATTGGCTTTGGTAGTCTCACTTTGGGAGACATGCTTTTGGCCGCTTTATGAACAGTGTAGTTGACAGAGTTGGTGTACGATTTGTGGCAGAGACGTGTCCGTTCTGACACATCGTACTGGTTGTGCAAGGTAAGACAAAAGAAAACTTGAGGCATAAGCTTTGTGATCGTTGATCGCTGAGTATCTCTTCTTCCAGAGATAAAGAAGTTCAGCTATCGCTGAAGCTTTTCCTCAGGCTTCTTCGCGTAAGTAGATGTCTGATCTTCGCTGATATCCGCATCAGGTCACTAGTAGACTTATCTATTGTTCAGTGGCTTCGTCTTCGATTCAGCTATGAACTATGTTGACGCGAGACTTGTCTTCAGGGATTACGTTAACTGTGTTACATAGGAAACGATCAGTGATGACTGAACAGACTCAGTTTGATCGCTGAAAGTGAAACACATACATATTAATGTTTACAAAAAGGTCATCAGCGATAACTGAACAGACTCAGTCTGATCGCTGATGATGAAACACTAATACATATAATAACGTAATTTTCACTAAGTATAAAAGAGGGTCGTTCTCAAATCACTGAGAGAGTTTGGATCAACACTTTCTGTTCCCAGAACTGGTGATGCAGGAGGAGATCGAACAGGAATGTCTGGATGCGGAAGATCAGGGTGATCTGCAGCTGAGTAAGTCAAAAGCGGAACCTCAACAGAAGACTGTATGACTGGTTGATAATCTTCAAAATTGATAAGCTCATCAATCTCATCTTGAAGGACTACCAGTGCTCTTTCGGTGTTGGCCTGTTCTTCTGTCGGGTCTGAAAACGAATATGGATCGACGATCAAAGCCCAGTTTTCAGGATCTATCGGTGAACCTCCATCTTGTTCCTCAGGCTTTTCAACCATTGGAATATCGTATAGCACTAACTCCATGGACTGCTCTTGTGCCTGTCCTTGCCCTTCCGGTTGAGTACCAGAACCCGAAGCCCTTTCCGTTTCCACCTGAACTGTACCCACTGACTGTGTCTCTGGCTCAGATAATATTTGGCGCTTCTCCCCCTCATGGTGATCAGGATCATCCTGATCATCATGTCGACGCTTGAGCCTATCTGCCTGGCTTCGGCAGGTGTCTTCCACGGATGATAGTCGTTCAGTCGAGACAGCTACGGTTTGCTGCATAGACTGAAGTAAGGCTTGTTGTTGCTGGAAGGCTTCTGGAGATATAGTGGGTTGGGGTGGGTGGTGTAGGTGTAGATGCTTGAGTACGGAGTAAGAAAAGTAGATCAGCATCTTGGGTAGGTTCGGTTTGAGATTGGGCAAGTAATTTGGCAAGAAGGATGGACTTGAGGTCATCGATAGACATATCGGCAGCAGCAGTAGAGGGTTGGGGTGTAGGAGGTAGTGGTTCAGGCTCAGTCGCAGGATCTTTGCCTTTGATCAGACGTTTCAGCGCATATACCTCCTCCCTCATTTCAGCTCGCATGATGGTGCGGACAACCTTTAGGGCGCCGTCCATAAATTCCCTTGAGACGAACTCTGGGTGAGTAACACCTGGGTCACTTAGACTTCCAGTTGTGGTTACGACTGTAGAAGTCGAACCGCCTACGTTCACAGCTGGCGTTATGATAGCTGTGGTAGGACTTCCACCCAATCCTCGTAAACCAACTGAAGTTGGAATTACTATAGGTGTTCCGGTCGGGCCACTAAGGCCTCCAGCAGTAGCCGAGAAGGGTACCTGTGTCCTAGGAATGGGAGATATAACATCAAAGGGTTCTAGACTCTGTGCACCCAAAGAAGTCGAGGACGGGGGCAGTTGTCCTCTTGTTTCAATACCAGAACTCTCCAAGCGAGAGCCCGGTAGCGTATGTGTAAAATCCCCGTGAGAAACTGAAACCACCATCTGTTCAGAGACGGTGGAGTGGCTAGGGGGTGTACAGATGCGTCGCTAGGTCCACGACGGCTCCTTCAATACCCTGTCTCAACACATGAGACTGGGTAGCAGATGTGGCTACCTGGCTAGATGTAGGCTGGTGGAGGTCAACCGTACATGGTTGCGCCATCACTCGTGTACGCTCAATATTGAATTTACTCCTGCTTTCACTCTCTCTACTCACAATATCTTTTTCGACTATAACACCCTCCGCTCTCCTTGTCTCTCTAGGTGAGGGCTCATCATCGTCACCATCAGAGTCAGAAGACTCAGCACTTGATGTCGATGCTTCGGTGGCGGTTTCCGACTGAGTGCCGGATGTATCTGTTTCCTCCTCAGACTCGGTGGCAGAAGAGAACTTAACGTTAGCGGTTTCAGTAGCGGTATCCTCTTCCATCGTCGGAGACGTTGTCCGTGGCTATGTAGGTGATCGTCGAGAAGTACTGGCCTGGTTTAGTCGGACGACGCTGCCTACTCCAGTTCCCCTCACAATAGATACTCTCGGCACACCCTGTCCGGCAGCCCCAGCTGTCCGGACTCTACCGCCTCTCGTACGTGGACCCTCACGCCGCTCAGGTCTCCCTCCCTGGGGAGGTCCTTCCGGATTTGGTTGGACCATAGGAGCTTTTAGGTTGTGTGTGCGCCTATAATCTATCACACTCAGCGCCGTAGGACTAGCGTAGGCCAGTAACCCGTCTGGAATGAGTCTAGCGACTAGACCTTCTGGATCAGGACGAGTTAAGATTTTATGAGTCTGGTTTTACGGACTAGTTGGGTGCGATGATCGGCGCGCAATGGTAGGATAAAGAACCATGAAGCTGCGGATGATAAGCTAGAGAAATCGCAAGAACGGAATGAAGTTCTGTCTTTTTGTCGCATTTTCTCGTACTTTCTGAACGAGCTCGTACCAAAGGAAGTCGGCGTAGTCAACATGGTGGTGGAACGCCACAGCGTGGAATAGGCGTAGAATGTTGATACTCGATTGGTCGATGCCTTTCGTGATAGCCGAAAGGCACCGATTTAGGTACGTGAAGAGCGTGTACCAAATCGTTGTGAGATTCTTCCTATTGAACCCGGAAGGTAGACGTAGCATCGAGCCATAACCCAGGGACTGGATGTCGGACCAGAGAATGGCATCTGATATGATGGGGTCAAAGTTGTCTCTCCCCGGAAATGACGCCACGGTCGGCAAATGGAGAAACTGTCGAAATAGATCGCGGGTGAGCAGTACGGGCTTGTGGTCAATCTGACTCTCCAACTGGAAGCCATCGTCGGCCTCCAGAGGAGTTAGGGAATGCCAGAACTGCTGCAGGTATAGCAGTGGGACTTCAGCTGTCTCCGTGAGTGCATATGAGAGAGGATGCCCACGGAGGATCTCGATCATCACCTGATATTGGATTGCAGGTTGGGTGATGTCGAGATAGAAGTTTTGGGTAAGAGTGGAAGGAACTGATCCTCAGGAATCAGTTTGGCATCCGCTATGGGATCAATCGCCGGATTTGGGTTTTGCGCCATTGTGCATGTTAAGATAGAACAGTTAGTCCGTAGGTACATTGAAAAGAAGATCTCCTTGGAATTGGTTAGTCACCGTTTTAAACCAGAAACAATTCAAACTCCAAGTTATTGATGAAGACAGACCCTAATTCGTGAATCAGGGTCAATAACCATGATAAACGCAACCATATATGGTATCTGAAACTGAAATATCACAAATTTAACTCATATTCAGATATAGTGAACAAACAACCATGTATGACCTATAATAAACTTAGCTCCCCCAACAAACAAATTGTAAACAATAAGAACCAAACCGACCGGTATATCCCATGGACCGGTATCAGGCATTGACCGGGGTCAAGCCTTCGACCGGTGAGGAGGACGACCGGGGTCAGGATGACCGGGATAAGGAATGCCCGGTAAAGGATCGACCGGTAGGGTCATTTGACCGGTAGGGTCATTTGACCGGTAGGGTCAATCGACCGGTAAAGGCACCGACCGGTATAAGTAATCGACCGGTTGAGACCAACGACCGGTATTAATAAAGATCGATCGGTATCGATATTGACCGGGGTATACCGATCGACCGGTATTTAACCAATCGATTGGTGGTAATAGGAACGACCGGGGGTCACTTATTGTCTGGGGTTATCGACCGGTATATATATCGACTGGTGTCGTCCTCGGTCGACACCAAAACTTTAAACAGATCACAAATAAACTTCCAAAACTAATATCAGATTCAAACACAAACCTAGCACACACTGAGAATAATCTCAGCACAATTAATCCATATGCATCGAAATCGAAAGCCCTAATAATAATAAGCCTAGTTAAAACATAGGTTAAACATATGCGATGCAATAACCTCAATCGACTGGTGTCAATCGACCGGTGTCAAGCGACGACCGGTGTTGACACTCGACGGCCAAACCAATCGACAGGGGGTCGATGAGGGGAGACGGCGGACGACCGGATTCGATGAAGAACATCGATCGTAGTCGATGTACAGACGAGAGAGAGATACATCGAGTGAGATATGCTTACCGAATGTCGATCAAGATCGTGAGAGGGAGAGATCGGCGAGTGATTGAGAGATCGAGAGAGTGAAATCGAGAGAGATATAGAGCGAACCGAGAAAGATAGATAGACTGAGACAATGAGGGAGATGAAGAGGCCCCGGGGTAGTTTAAACCCCCGGTCGCACAATTGGGCTGGGAAAGGTACGGGCCGAGGTCGAGTTATGGGCCGGAGCCGATTAAACATTTTTAAAACCATTTTTTTTTCAACTATATTTTTCTTTTCTTTTTTGAAAATTTAAAGTAAATTAAACATAAAATATCTAAACTAAAAAAAATAACTAAGGAAAAAAAATAAAACTAAGATAGTAGAGAAAAAAATAAAAGACACCTAAGGACCGAGAAAAAAAAATAGATCCAGCTCCCCCTCAAAATAGGAACTACTTACGAGAAAAGGATTTTCGCTCCCCCTTGATGATAGCAGGGAGGAAACGAAAGACAAGATAAACTTACCTGCTCCCCCTCGAACGGAGGACTAGATAATCTTACCAATCATCTTGCGATAGAGCTCTGATACCAATTGTAGATCCCAGTATAGTGCAATCACGAAGAATTATATCAATGAAGAACAATAATATAGTCACAACCTCTAGTCATATGATTAATATTCAATGAAAAGGTTTAGGTTTATAGAGAGAATATCTGATCAGTAAATGTAAACCTATTGACTAGAGGATTATGAATAATGAGACTTAACTGATAATGAAACAAATAACGCCTTTATATACTCAGGCTTACAAGCTTAATGGGCTTTAGGCCCAACTAACTAAAACAACTTTAGAATAATTACATTTTTGCACCCTGAACTTCTATTTAACATATAAAACACCCTAACAATTTCAACTACCCAATTCTGTTCTAGCGTTCTGGCAACAGAAAATTGATGTGTTATCCCGACCGATTCGAGATAATCTTCGACAATTTTGTTCTTGAATTCTGTGCCATTATCTGTTCTAATCAGCTTCACTATCTTCTGCAAGTTTACTTAGACACTCTTGAGAAACGAGATAATGATTTTCAGAGTCTCATCATTTGATCTCAAAATTTTGACTCAAGTGTATCTGGAATATTCATCCACAATCACTAAAACATACTTCTTACCATTGAGGCTTTGTGTTCGCATCAAACAACATAGATCCATGTGAAAAAACTCTAAATGAGTACTTGTACTCGGTTCAGGCTTAGGCTTGTGTGAATCTCTCTTCATTTTACCTTTCTCGCATGCATCACATAGATGTTCTCTTTCATATTTATGTTCAGGTAATCCCTTGACCAAATTCCCAGTCACCAACTTATTAACATATATAAAGTTGAGGTGAGACATCCTTCTATGCCATAACCAGCTTTGTTGCACAGAGGCTTTAGATAGTAGACACACAACATTATCGGGCTTGACATTGGACAAGTTGATTGTGTAGAGGTTTTATTTTCTAGTGTCGACCAAGAGTTCTTTTCCATCTTCAGTTCTAACATAAAACCTCTTGGCTTTGAAATTCACTTTCTAAATGCTTGTCGCAAAACTGACCAATGCCGAACAGATTGTGTCCTAAACCTTCAACATAACTCACCTTCTTGATCGTTACTTTTTCTTGCACTACATCTCCATATCCAATTGCAAGAAACTTGTTTGAGAATCTGACAATATTTCGAAAGATCAAGTATGAATGATAATCATATAAAGCTTAACTCATGAATGAATTAGAATATGTCTATATGAACAAATATAGACAATTCAAGAAAGAATCGCTTAGTTTCGAATGAATGTAACGCTCAACAACATTGAAATTCAAACGGGGTGTATTACCATCAACAAATTGTTTCAATTTGAGAATCAAAGAAAAATACTAGACCGATGTGTGTAAATACTTGACAGTATATAGAAAAGATAATACACAAGTATTAATCTTTGCAAACACACGGTTAGTTAACAATAATGCTCATAAAATGAAACATTTAAAATCACACTTCTAAATTCATGAAATCGTTTTGAGAATAAGAAGTGGTTTGAACATTTAAAAACATGTTTTCATGTCTGAAGGTTCTTCTTCTTTCAAACATTCAAAGATTAAGGTTAAAGAATATCAAACCCCATCATTCACCAAGTCATGAGATATGATCATGTAAGCTCCCCCTTAAAATTTGCATGTAGTCAAAAAGTCGTCAAAGTAACAAAGTCTTATTGAAATGAAAAACTTTTATTGAATGTAAAAACATGAAAAGTAAAACATTGAAGTACAAGTTATAATCTGATTTGGTCAGAAGTCATCTAATCCCCCTGAAAATATGCATTACAAAATTTTGTCAGTAACAAATCATATGCAAAACTTTTACCCCCTCAAAAGTAGATCATCTAATCTTTGTCTCACTCCTCCTTAAATCATCAACAAACCTTCAGTGTAGATATCATTTAGACAAAAATAAAGATACGAAGAAAAAAAAATCAAATTGTACAAGGTAAAGATGTATTAGGTTTTGACATTAAGCATGCCTAATTTCGAAATGAGAAACATAAATATCTTTTCTTCTAAAGGCTTAGTGAATAAATCAGCAAGCTGATAATCCGTTTTTACAAAGGAAAGTTCAATTGTACCATTTTCGACATTATCTTTGATAAAGTGATATCGCATGTCAACGTGTTTTGTTTTTGTTTGTTGAACAGGATTAACAGATATCGCAATGGCACTCTTCGAATCACAATATATAGGGATTTTATTGAAATGGAATCCATAGTCTCAAAGTTGTATCCCCATCCACAATACTTGAGAGCAGCAGCTTGCAGCAGCAACATACTCTGCTTCAGCGGTTGATGTGGAATCACATAATTGTTTCTTGGGCGCCTAGCTAACGAGCTTGTCTCCCAGAAATTGTATGTGACCCGATGTGCTCTTCCTGTCTAGTATACAACGTGAATGATCTGCATTTGAATATGCTGTGAGCTCAAAACCAATATCTTTAGGATACCACAAACCAAGGTTTGCAGTCTCGTTCAGATATCTAAAGATACGCTTTAAAGCCGAGAGATGAGATTCTTTAGGCTTAGCTTGATATCTAGAACATAAACAAGTAGAGAACATAATATCCGCTCTACTAGTCGTTAAGTACATTAAAGAACCAATAATTCCTCAATAGGTTCTAAGATCAACAACTTTTCTAGAAAGATCAGCTCCGATCTTAGTTCCAGGTGCCATCGGGGTTGAAATAGGAGTACAATTTTCCATTTTAAATTTCTTCAAAATATCATAAATGTACTTCGATTGGTTTATAAAAATACCCATAGAAAATGGTCTAAATTGTAATCCGAGAAAGAAACTCATCTATCCCATCATACTCATTTGAAATCTGGACACCATTAGAACCGAAAAGTTCTTACAATACTTAGGGTTTGTTAAACCAAAAATTATGTCATCGAAATATATTTGAATAAGAATGATATCAGCTTTTTCCTTTTTGATACAGAGAGTGGTATCGATTTTACCTTTCGAGAAGCCTGACTTGACAAAAAACTTGGATAGAACATCGTACCAGGCTCGAGGAGCTTGCTTTAAACCATAGAGAGCCTTGTCAAGAATGTAGACATGATTCAGTTTTTAAGCATTGATAAACCCTTCTGGATGTGATACGTATACCTCCTCCTTCAATATGCCATTTAGAAAGGTAGTCTTTACGTCCATTTGATAGATAGTGAAGTTTTTGTGTGCAGCGTAGGCTAGAAACATCCTAATTGCCTCTATACGTGCAACTGGAGCGTATATCTCATCATAGTCAATTCCCTCAACTTGTTGGTATCCCTTTGATACAAGTCGAGATTTATTTCTTACCACGATACTGTCCTCATGTTTCTTGTTCTTGAATACCCATTTTGTTCCTATAATAGTTTTCCTTCTGGATGAGGCACGAGTCTCCAGACTTTAAGTGCTTCAAACTGGTTAAGTTCCTCTTGCATAACTGTTATCCAATATGGATCTTCTAGAGCTTCAAATACACGAGTAGGCTCTATTTTACTCATATAGGATTCAAACATGCACTCATTTTCAGTAGCAGGCCTAGTTTGCACCGGTTTTGATGGATCACCGATAATTTGATGTATCGGGTGCTCTTTGGTCCACTTGTTTATGTGAGGGAGTAGATTTGATATAGACTGATCATGTTGATCATCTAAACATCCAATATCTTCTTCGTGTTGGGGTTCAGTTGAAGTAAGTAGTGCAGAAGTCTCAGCTGGTTGAACACTCGATGTCTATTGACAATGCAATATAGTACATCCAGCTGATTGTGAAACTTCTGGTTCTTCACTATCTTGTGCAACTTTAACTGACTAAGTAGAAGTTTGAGATAGAGTTTCATTCTGAATCGGGGAATCTGATTTAGTTGATACATCTGATGTGATCGGTAGATGATTACTTGAATATTCAGATATGTCAATCACAACAGGTTTAGTTACTTTTGAACCTAGAAACTCATCATAGAAGTATTCAAACAATAAATCTAATTTTTTAATTGTGATGTGGAAGTAGATGCTTTATAAGAATTAGGATCTTTAGATACAAGTTCTGGACTGATTTGTCCAGAAATTAAAACTCCAGTAATAATGGGTTCTGAACTGATGTGCTCAGAAGCCATCTCCATAGCTTCATCAAATTTTGTTATTCCCAGTTTGTGCAAGATTATCAATATTAACAATAGATTTTTCAATAAAATCACATATTCATTGGACTTGAAATTCACAGTACAATCACTTTCTCTCTCTACTTTCTCTCACTACAATATGCAATACAATCTTCTCTAATAAGCTCTCCTACTGAAATATTATGAAGCCAAGGTATTTATACCTAGAGACATTACATGGAATACAGAACTACATTAACTAACAAGCTTTGGCAAATTTTGACTTTGACTTTCCACATTAAGTGACTTTGACTTTGCAATCTTGAAGGCTTTGACTTGAGCTTTTGACATTCTATCTAGATGATCTTGAAGACAACAATCTGTGCTCTAACATTCTCCCCCCTTTGGAGTCAAGATCATCTTCAAAAAGAAATTCTTCTTCAAAACAAATTCTCCCCCTTTGGATTCAGATTAAATTTCAGCATCAAAGAACAATCTCCCCCTTTCGGATAAACTTGTACTTATCGTCAAATGAATCTCATCTTGAAATCACGTTCTCCCCCTTTCAAAAACATTCTCCCCTTTTAGGATAAAAACTGATCTTCTCAGGCAATCAACAATCTCTCCTACTGAGATGAAAATTGATAATCTTCTCTAGAATATTATTGATCTCCTCTTCTTGTGATCTTTAATATTCTCCCCCAACGACTTTGATAAACATCATTATCTCTAGTAACAAAATTATTTTCGATTGTAGCTCACTTTTCTCTTTCCAATATAATATTTAAAGAAAATTTCTTGAACTTTCTTGAAATCTTGAACTTCATTCACAATAATGAACTTTCACATACTTTCATTTCTTGACAAGTAAATCTCCAACACTTCTTTGTCATTTCTTGAATGTCTCCCCCTTTTTGATGATGTAGAGCATAGAAATCATCAAAACTTTTTCAAGAAATGTCATAACATTCTGACCATGATCCTTCCATATGAGCCTCTGAATATCTGTTAATTCATAAAATATTCATCTGAATCTTTTCAAATTCAGATAAAATAGAGTGTAACACCTGAATCAACAAATGTATCAATTAATAATGCCTGACAGTAACACGAAGTCACTATGTGTAACAAATACACATTGGAAAGCAGCTTTTTGATGTTCACTCCCCCAGGTCTTCCATTCAATCATCGAGGAACACAATGTTAAACTATGAACGTTTATACAAAAAAACAAATTCTCTGTGTGTTCGTGCTTGTATACAAAAGAATTTAATCAGAATGATTGATTTATCAGGCTCAAAATTGTGTAAACCTTTGAGACAATCAACAGTAATACACAGACTCAATTGTGCATGATCGAAGTGCGAAGGTGGGGCAAATTTTCTTCTTTTTCAATATCCAGATTTTCCAAATGAAAACTAGATAGATTATGTGTTGTATCCCCAAGAAAATATGAAACATCTTCTTTTTGAGAAAAAAAAATAAGTAGCTGGTGGGGTTTTAATCAAGAGTTGGCATGGGCTAGTTGCTTGTTTCAATGATGTTCACCAAAAAATTGTGAAACAATCAGAAATATGGTTGCCCGGCTCAGAAAAAAGTTGGTGCAGAGTTTGATATTCTTTTACTCTGATCTCACACCCTCTTTTCTTTTTAACATTGAGTTCACTTCTAACCAAACCCTCTTTTCATTTTACCTCATCACACACCCATATTCATATAATGACTCCTCGCCCCTCGATGACTCAAGGATTAACCTCTTGGGTAGCAAACACTAGTTAACGTGAATCCATAGAAGTTCTGTTAAGTTCTCACACAATGAACCCATGTTATCCTAAAAGTACAATGTTGCTCAATTGGTTTAACTTTGCAGTTAAAGTACAAAAAAACATGTCAGATGTTTGTATGCTCAGAAAGATAATCATGAAGATTTGAGAATTTTAAACATTGAAGATATTTCAAAACAAGTATATTGAAATGAATAAAATGAATACAAGAAACTTCTTTGAAAATCTGACACTGTATGAAAAGATCAAACATGAATGATTTATCTTGAAAATCTTAGGTCATAAAAAATATCGGATATAGTCTATACGAATCAAAATATAGACATTCTTGAAAGAAACGTTTTGAATAAAATCATGCTCGAAAATCTATGAAGTTCAAACGGGGTGTCTTACTATCGAAAAATTGGTTCAAATATGAGACATGGTAAGAACTTGATCAATAAAAGTACTAAACCGGTGTGTGTGAATACTTGAAAATATATGGAAAAAGATAATACACAAGTATTTATCTTTGGAAACACATGGTATGTTTAACAATTCAGCTCATGAAAAATGAAAACATTTAAAATCACACTTCTGTATTCATGAAATCTGTTTAAGAATCGAGAAGTGGTTTGAACATTTAAGAATATGTTTTCTATGTTTGAAAGTTGTCCTTCTTTCAAACACAATGAGATTAAGAGTAGAATATTCCTTATGCTCATCTTCAATTTCATTAAGTCAGCTCGAAAGTCATATTAGATATGATCATGTAAGCTCCCCCTCAAATCTGCATTCAGTCACAAGTCATCAAAGTACAAAGCTTTATTCACAAACTTTATTGAAAAGTAAATGACATAAAAGCAGTAAAACTTTTAAAGTATGAGTTATGATCAGATGTAATCAGAAATCAATTACCGTACTCCCTCCTGAAATTATGCATCATACAATATGTCAGTGAAAAACATATGATAGAAATCTACAACTCCCCCTGAAATGTAGATCATCTTATCTTGCAAATGCATATTTTCAGTAAAAATATGTACTCCCCCTTGAAGGTTGAACTTCTCATTTAAGTATCGAAGTACAATCTCATATCAGCACGAGAATATCGTCTCTTTTATCGTTGAAGTACGAGTCCTAAATTGTTGTGTTTAGAAGTCACACTCTTTGACATTGAAGAACGGGTTCTGAACTGTAGTATTCAGAAGCCTAGGTTCTTTTACTCCCCCTTAACTTGAGGTGCCTGCAACACAGTTGAATCTTTTGGTTTTGGTACCCACTAGTATTTGGGTCCATGTTTGTTAGTTGCAGTTCTATGAGGAGTAATATAATAAGAACCATACAAGTAATTAGCATAATCTTTACCAATAAAATCATTTGAGCCACAATAAGAACAGTTAATTTGTTTTGAGCTAACTTGATCAATTGATTTACAGTATAAACAAGATTAGGTTTACCTTTATGCACAATGTTCTTCTTGGTTGATTCTATGCCCAAATGATTTCTGGTCATTCTTCTCATCAGAAGTTTCTTTCACTCTCCATACCAACTTTTCTTTACTATTTCTCCTTTGATATTTACCTGTACCATCAACATTTCGATCATAGAAAATGTTAGTAGTACGAATCTGATCATATGAATTAACTGACCTTTTTGTTGAAACAATTTTATGATGTGAACTTGTGTCAGGATCGAATTCTTAACAAGAATTAATACTCAGAAACTAATATCAAAGAAGTTGCGGAAAAACACTTTGATATTTAATAAAACAGTAATCAAACACAGTATATAATGATCAAACAGTAAACTTGTATTGAATACTTAAAGTTACAAGATTACACACTCAACCTCAATATTGATGAACAGGCTCACCAATACGAATTCTACTTCTCTAGAATTAGGATCTATGCCTTGAGGTTGATTTTTCTCTCTTGAAAAACGATTATCAAAAGTTCTTTTTTATCTATTCTAAACATTCTATACATATATTAATAAAAAGATAATTACAAAGAATAAACAAATCTTCAGTATATCTTCCATGTATATCTTCTAAGTATATCTTCAGTATATCCAGCTGTAGTATTCGTATCTCTTTAGCAGCACTAATAATGCTCAGCAGCATTAACTTCAAGTAGCAGCATTAACTACTGGCAGTATTAACTACTAGCAGTACTAACTAGCTAAGCAGTACTAACTTTGTTCAAGCAGTACTAACTTTAACTAGCAGTAGTAATTCTACTAGCAGTAGTAACACTTAGCAGTATTAATCTTCAACTTGTTCTGGCAGTATTAACTACACTTGTACTAGCAGTAGTAACTACACTTAGTAGAATCTTCAGTTCCCAACAATCTCCCCCTAACTTGACTTTTAGAAGAGAAGTCAAGTTCTTCAGATATTCTTCCAGATGCTCTTTTTAATGCTCCCAAAACTTCCAAGATCACGCTGCTAAGTCTGGATTCAGTCCCAAACTCTGATTGATTATCCTCTGAATGAGATACTTGGCCATTTCTGAATTTGGTGCACAACCCAACTTCTTCTTTAACATAGCATGGGCCTTTAGTCTGGTGTGATTATATACTCTATCCACTAGGAAGTATTCTGTGTGATTTCTATCCAAAGTCACTGCATATACTCCACTAGTTTCATATAGAGTCCAACTTGTGACTTCTTTAAACACACTCTTGATGACCTGTTTCACTTCTTCAGGTTTGAACATCATACATAGATACTCCATCACCAGTTTTGTAAGAGAAATTCCTGGAGTATTCAGATGGTCTGCATACAGCTTAATTCCTATGTCAAACATCTCTTCTATATCAGATCTAGAGCATGTTTTGACAATTTTGATCCAAGTATTGAATATTTCATACTTATCACCCTTCCTCTTTAGTCTGATGTAATCTTTTCCATCCATTTTCAGAACATCCCAGTGAATGATCTCTGGTGGCTTAACTCCAACAGGTTCTGCAGAAATTGGTTCAGGCACTTTGTCCATCACTACCATATATAAGCTTACATCATCTTTGATTGATGACCCTTGTTGACTTGATGACTCAGGTGCCCCTTCTTCTTCAGCAACATTTTGTTCTTCTTCTATTCTGGGCTTCTTATCTTTCTTTCTTTTGGCCATCATCTTGGTTCTTTTCAAAGTCTTTTGAACCTGTACTAGAGTAGCTTCCTTCTTCTTTTCTTCCTTTTCCCTTGCCATTTCTTTGATAGGAGTTCCCTCTTCACTTTCAGGGAATGGTTGATTCATGTCTATATCATGTCTCTCCTTTGCCTTCTTTTCAAACTCCACTCTATCCTTTTCATTGCTCTTCAGCTTCTCCATTTCTTTCTCATATAGATCCTTGATTTGATCAAAATTCATCTTCACAAACATTTCTTTCTTTACCCCAATTGCACTTTTCAAGAAAGTTATCATTTTGTTTCTTTCCTGAGTGGCAAGGTAAGTTTGTGAAGGTCTTCTCTTCTTTGCACTTGATCTGGCCATCATAGCCTTTCTCAAGGTTATTGCTCTTTGCTTGGCTTTCTCTGTTTCCAACCCTTTCTGGAATGCTTCATTTAACTCATTTGCTAGTGCTCTGGCCATTTCTCTGTCTTTTTCAACCTGTTCCTTTTCTGCTAGATCTAACTCTTCTTGCACTTTCTTTGCTAATGCTTCATCTGACTCAATCATCTTTTGCTTTTTAGATGGTTGATCAGATTCTATCATCTTTTCTTTCCCTTTTCTTTTTATATCTGCAGCCATGTCTTTCTTTTCTGATTTCTTGTCTCTCCCTTCATTTATGACCACTCCCTTTGCTTTGAGAGTGTCATTCTTAGCTTTGATTAGCACTTCAGCTACTTCAATTTCTGTTGGTGTTAACTCTGTTACTGCTGCTTGTGAGGTTTCAGCAGCATTAACAGTTTCTGCTTCCTTCTCCCCCTCAACTTCTACTCTTTCTTTATCAATCTCCCCTTCCCTTGATGCTTCTTCCATGTTGATCTCCCCCTTTTTGGGAGCATCAGTCTCTGGTTTCCTCCTTCTGAGCACAAATTGTTTCTTCTTCTTTTGCAAAATCAGTTTCCTTACCATTTGCTTCAACTTGAGGATTTGTTCTTGTTGTGACAGTACTATGAGTTTTAGCTCTTCTATGTCTTTGCCCTGTTTGAGTACATCCATGTTGATGTTGCCCATTGTCTCCATCAATTCATCATAGTTATATCTGTCCTCACCTTCTCCAGGAGTGTTACCCCCTATTGAAGGATCATTGGATCTTTTAGTAGTGGAAGTCTTCTGCCTAGCAGAAGCACTATCCACCCCTGTGGTTTCTTGGCACCAGGGACCTTCAAATGATTGCTCATTCAAAGTTGCCATGGGGGAGGTCTTATTGATGTTACCACTTTCCTCCTCTGTGTTAGCAGGAGTAGTGGCAGCCTCATCGCCCATATGCTCTACCTCCTCCTCAGAGAGCACCTCCTTTGGGTTGGGAGACACCCTTGTGGTTTCCCTTTGGATATTCTCTAGGGGAAAATTCTCCCTTAGAGGGCTTAAAGACTGTGTGGGTGATGGTACAAGAAGGGAAGGAGCCTTCTTTACCTGTTTTCTTTGATAAGTTTGGGTAATTGGAGAGGTTGGTTTTGTAAGAATGGACTGGGGAATTGTTTTTGAGTGAGAAGGTTGGGCTTGGCTAGCAGTGGGATGGTCTAATGAGGGCCTTGACCCTGCTGCCATACCTTCAGTGGTTTGGGACACCACCATCATTGTAGAGAACAATGGGGTGTCAACTCCTTCCGAGTCCCCAGCAGATCTTCTCATATTTGAGAAAACCTTGCCTTTGGGGGGTTTAGGTACATATACCCCAACAGGTTGAGGTATATCCGTCAATTCATGGTTGATAACTGCTTGAACAAACCTGGGATACATATAAAAGCTCTTTTTGTTTCCCATGTTTGAGACAAGATCATTGAAAATCATTTGTGAAAAATTGTACCTTCTGGTAGTGGCCAAACAGACCAAAGCATAAGCAATGGGACTGCTGAACTCACTCCATCCAGTGGTCTTTTTAGAAATGCAGTGCATCAAGGTATGAACAAGAAAACGCCATTGAGGTGAGAATTTAGCTTTTGAGAACTTAAAAACACCCAATGGGCCTCCATACCCCATTTTTGTCAGAGAAGAAAACAGTTCATCATTAGGGATAGAAGTTATACCCGAGGCATCGTCTAGACGTAGACTGATGCGAACTATCTCTTCAGTAACTGTCAATGGATTGCCACATACTGTCGTCTTGATCATTCGCACACCATTCTCAGTAACAATGGTGGCATGAGCCCAGAATTGCCTCTGATGCTCTATAAAGATAGTTGGAGACATAGTGATAGCATGGGCAATGTGGCTAGACTTCAGAAAGTCGACTATCTGATGAAAACCTTCAGCTTGTTTTGGCTTTTGGAGCATCGCGATTTCATTGTGCTCGTCAATGAACGCCATTGATGCCATTGACCTTGAAGATTCTTGCCTGAAAACTTTGAACTTTGAGAGAGAAAGGGTTTAGAGCGCAAGTGAACAGTATGCAAAGAGTCGTTATGAACTTTTAGGCGGGCAAAGAGTATTTATAGTATTCGGAATATAAGCAGTATTAACCTAGAGCAGTATTAACCATGAGCAGTATTAACTGAACTAGCAGTATTAACCGCGAGCAGTATTAACCACGAGCAGTATTAACTGAACTAGCAGTATTAACCGCGAGCAGTATTAACTGAACTAGCAGTATTAACCGCGAGCAGTATTAACCACGAGCAGTATTAACTGAACTAGCAGTATTAACCGCGAGCAGTATTAACCACGAGCAGTATTAACTGAACTAGCAGTATTAACCGCGAGCAGTATTAACCACGAGCAGTATTAACTATACTTACTCCTTTTAAACTTGCTAAATACTGAGTACTGCTATGCATATCCTGAAAAGAAGAATATTAACACCAAGAATAAAAATATACAGGTATAAAACCACTTTTTGAGAAGAAGATTATTCAGAGTTTATCATCCCCACACTTGTTACCAAGAAAGTGAATCTACCCACATCAAAAGCTTTAGTGAATAGATCAGCAAACTGATTATCAGTGTGAACTTTGACAACTTGAATAAGTTTCTTTTCATTACAATCTCTTATAAAGTGATACCTGATTTCAATGTGCTTTGTCTTTGAGTGCTTGACTGGATTATTTACAATGCTAATAGCACTGCTGTTGTCAATAAAGATTGGAGTGTGTAGAAAGGTTACCCCATAATCCAGCATTTGATTCTGAATCCATAAGACTTGAGAACAGCAACTTGCAGCTGCTATGTACTCTGCCTCTGTTGTAGATGTGGATACTGTGGTTTGTTTCTTGCACTGCCATGAGACTAGTCTAGCACCCAAGAACTGACATCCTCCAGAAGTAGATTTTCTGTCCAAGTTTGCCCCACCTAGATCACTGTCTGAGTATGCTATTAGGTCAAAAGGTGAGTTATGAGGATACCAAAGTCCCAATCTAGGGTGCCCTTTGAGATATCTGAATATCCTCTTAACAGCTTGAAAGTGAGATTGTTTTGGCCTAACTTGAAATCTTGCACATACACAGACTGGAAACATAATATCTGGCCTTGATGCTGTGAGATACATGAGAGAGCCAATCATGGATCTATAATAATGCACATCCATGTCCTCCCCCTCAAGATCTGCTGTGATCTGCTTGTGTGTTTCCATAGGTGTGCTGGCAGGTTTTGATTCTGAGAAACCAAACTTGGTTAGAATATCCTGCACATACTTGGATTGACATATGAAAATGCCATCTGACTTCTGTTGAACTTGGAGTCCAAGGAAGAAAGTAAGTTCCCCCATGGAACTCATTTTGAACCTTTGATGCATTAAATCCTCAAATTCCTTGCACATGTTGTTTCTTGTAGATCCAAAGATAATGTCATCAACATAGATTTGGACCAGCAAGATATCCTTCTTCTTTCTTTTGATAAAAAGAGTCTTATCTATGACTCCTCTTTCAAAGTCATTTTCCAAGAGATAGGATGACAGAGTGTCATACCATGCTCTTGGGGCTTGATGTAGTCCATAAAGTGCTTTCTTTAGTTTGTATACCCTGTCTGGATAGCTTGGGTTTTCAAACCCTGGTGGTTGGCAGACATATACTTCTTCTTCAATTGATCCATAGAGAAAAGCACTTTTTACATCCATTTGATGGACTTTGAAGTTCATGTAAGAAGCATAGGCTAGGAATAGTCTGATTGCTTCTATCCTAGCCACAGGTGCAAAAACTTCTTCATAATCTATACCCTCTTCTTGAGTATAGCCTTGAGCCACCAGCCTTGCTTTGTTCCTTATAACAATACCTCTTTCATCTCTCTTGTTTCTGAAGATCCATTTTGTGCCAATTGCTCTGTGACCTTTAGGAAGGTCTACTAGATCCCACACATCTTGTAGCTTGAACTGTAACAATTCTTCTTGCATTGCTTCTATCCAGCTAGATTCTTTCATAGCATCATGTGCCTTTTTAGGCTCAAGCTGGGATAGAAAACATGAGAGCATTGTATGCTGTTGATCTTGCATTTCCTGAAGCCTGCTTTGATGTCTAGTCATCATGGGAGAAGAGATATCTCCTATTACCAGCTGTGGAGGATGATTCTTTTGAACTCTGGTGTTATGACTAGGTTCTTCATTCAGTCCAGCCTCTAGATTAGAGTCATGCAACTCAACTGAAGTGGTTTCAGATGTCACTTCTGATTCTTGAGTCTCCTCATCCCTAGTGTCTTCTTCACTCTGACTTGGTTCAGTAAATGATTCCTTTTCACAGTCTTCATTTACTGTGGGTATGGGAAAAATCACAGATTTAGATATACTTTCCTGAACTTGTGTGATCTCTGATTCTCCACCATCTGTTCCTGTATACTCATTACTGAAACCAAAAGAGTTAGTTAGTGAATCAATGTCAAATAGCCATTGAGGTCCAGACCCAACAGGATTTGGTGTGTTCTCATTGCATTTGACATTGTCACTTTCTTCAATTATTCTAGAAGAAGAGTTAAAAACTCTGTAGGCCCTACTCTGAGATGAATATCCAACAAGAAATCCATCATCTGCTTTGCTATCAAACTTACCTAAGTGAGATTTGGTATTTAGAATTGTACAAGGACACCCAAAAGGTTTGAAGAAACCAATAAAAGGTTTTCTTTGATTTAAAAGCTCATATGGGGTCTTGTTCTTTTGCTTGACCACTAGAACTCTGTTTTGGACATAACAAGCAGTATTAACTGCTTCAGCCCAGAATGTAATTGGCAATTTTGAATCAGCCAACAGAGATCTAGCAGCCTCTATTAGTGTCCTATTTCTCCTTTCAGCAACACCATTCTGTTGAGGAGTCCTAGGAGCACTATATTGTCTCTCAATACCTTTTTCTTCACAAAAAGTGTTTAAATCATGATTTTTAAATTCAGTTCCATTATCTGATCTAATGACTTTTACTCTTTGATTAGTTTGGTTTTCAATTCTTAGAATAAAGGATTTGATAAGACCACTTGTTTCATCCTTAGTCCTTAGAAAATATACCCAAGTAAATCTGGAGTAATCATCAACAATAACCAAGCAGTAAGATTTCTTTCCTATACTCATAACATTTGTAGGACCAAACAGATCCATATGCAATAACTGGAGACAAGAAGAAACAGAATTTAACTCTTTGGTCTTATGAGAAGTTTTGTGTTGTTTGCCTTTAAGACAAGCAACACAATGATCATCACATGAAAAGACTTTTGAAGGTAAACCTCTTACAAGGTTATTTTTAACAAGATTGTTCATAGTCTTGAAATTCATGTGACACATCCTTCTGTGCCAAAGGGAGGATTCATCTATAGAAGCTTTTGAAACAAGACAATTTAAAGATGAATCACTATTGACATTGTCCAAATCAAGACAGTAAACATTGTCTTTTCTTGGAGTTCTAAGTAGTATCATGTTTTCATCAACTACTTTGAACCCTGGAGCAAGAATCATACACTCAGTGTTAGTAAATAATATACTATGTTGTTTGTCACAAACCTGTGATACACTTAACAGGTTGTACTTTAATTGATCAACATAGTAGACATCCTCAAATGTCATCTTACCTTTGGTGACATTACCTTTTCCACTTATCTTACCACCAGTAAGATTGTCTCCAAATGCAACATGTCCTCCATTGATTTGCTTGAAATCCTGAAGGCATGACATGTTGCCAGTCATGTGCCTAGAGCAACCACTATCAACATGCCATATGCTCTTTCCCTTGAGCTGTTGGTTGCCCTGCACATTAAATAAATCAATTAGTATGATTAGGGACCCAAGCCAAAGTGATCTTGGGTCTTCCTTTCTCATCAAAGTATTTACATTCCTTTTTAATGAGGTTTTTAAACTCAGAGCACTCTTTATTAGAGTACTTTGTCAATATGATTGGCTTAGCAGAATTAACACTAGAAGCAGTACTAACTTTAGAAGTACTAACAGAGTCAGCAGTACTAACAGGTGTAGCAGTACTAACAGGTTTAGCAGTACTAACCTTGTTAGCAGCATTAACATTGTTAGCAGTAGTATTACTTCTAGCAGCACTATCATTGTCAGCAGCACTATTTGTGATAGCAGTACTAACAGTTTTATTGCTTTTAGGAATCCACATATTGACACTTTCTTTAACAGAATACTTTTTCTTCATGTGGCTTTTAGTTTTAACAATTTTCTCAGCCACATGATTCTTTTCAATTTTCTTATAACCAAAGGGTTTTTGCATGGATCTTTGGAAATTCATTCTTTGGTTTATAGGATTGAAATAACAGAATTTTGCAAGATGATTCAATTTGCCACAGATAAAACAAGGTTTTGGTCTATTGATTTTACTCAGATCAACCCCTTGTTTATGTGCCCACTGATTATTCCAATTTCTCTGATTTCCCCTTCTTTTATCATGTTTTTGGGGCTCAGATTTATTGCAAGTACACTGTTTGCCAGGACCTGGATTCACAACTGTGGTCTGTTTATAATGGACCTTACCAAACTTTTCCTCTGTCTTCTCTATGTTCTTGGATTTGATCCAAGCCCTTCCACAATCCTCATTGGTGATAATGTTGTTTTCTATAGAAATCTCACCACTCACCTTGTTCTCCTTACTCTTGTCAACCTCTTTCTCAGTCTTATCCTCAACAATTACCTCATCTAAGGGATCTATTTCAGTGGCTCCCTCAGGCAAGTCCTTCCTATCTTTGGTGTCTAACAGGTCTGAAGTAGGAGGAATGTAA
The DNA here is from genome assembly GCA_954870635.1 of Arctium minus. Taxonomy (NCBI): domain Eukaryota; kingdom Viridiplantae; phylum Streptophyta; class Magnoliopsida; order Asterales; family Asteraceae; genus Arctium; species Arctium minus. The sequence continues at coordinate 38,314,508 of OX941095.1, forward strand.
TTGTTGTTATATGGTGGAGGTGTGGCATTATACCCAATTCCTCTTCTCAACTTATCATGAATCTGATTTTGCAGTAAGGAGTCCATTGCTTTAGAAGCATTGGAAAACTTTTCTACATCAAGCTTAACCTTGGTTAACTCCTCTTTCAGTTTTTCACTCTCCTCTTTAGATTTAGTCAGTTTAAGTTCTAAATCCTTTTTCTCCCACTTCCAGTAATTAGTGTCATATGAGTGTTGTAGTTCATTGGCTTGAAAACCTTTGATTTGATCTTCAAATCTCTCTACTATCCTCACATAGTCTTTTATATCCTTTTCTAGTCTCTTCAGGTCATCACTCATCTTCTGATTGTGATCCCTGTACCTTTTAACAGTGTCTATGCAAGTTTTATTGCAGAGATTAGAACTTACCTCAGATGGAAGATCAGATACTTTGGCCATAAGAGCTTGATTCTGAGTAGCTTCTTCTGCTTGATCACTCCAATCAAACCCCATTCCTTGTTGAGAAACAAGGGCTTGAGCAGAGTTTCTGTTGTTATTGAAGCTTCCAGATTGAACTTGTTGATGGTTGTTGTTGTGAGACATTCCACTTCTGCATTCTCTAGCAAAATGTCCCTTAAGATGACATTTGTAGCATTCTACCTTTGATTTATCAAACCCTGCTCCATCTTCTCTTCTTTGTGAGAAGTTGTTTCTTCCAGTCCTCTTTATAAACCTTTTAACCCTCATGGAGAGCATGGCCATCTGCCATTTAATATCCATCTCTTCCAGATCATCAGGATGCAGTTGTTCTAAGTCATCATTGATCAAAGAAGAATTTCCATGATTAGAAAGAAGAGCTTCAAATACATAATCAGTGCCTTTATCTAAATTTGATCCATTAGCAGCATTAACTGATTCAGGGTTAGCAGTAGAATCAATTGATGCTGATAGGAGTGCAGCATTATGAACATATCCAGAAGGCTTCTTCTTTGCCTCCACCTCAGCTTCAAATACTCTAAGATCATTGTACAGATCATCAAGTTCTTTGTCTTCCAACTGATCATTCTGTCTGAATGACACAGTGTACATGATCCATTCATCTCCAAGGGACCTTAAGAACTTTCTGTTCACATCATCTTGATCAATCTGTACTCCCATAGTAGCTAGTTCACCAATTAGTTTATTAAACCTGTCAAAAGTTTGAGTCATGGACTCATTCTTAGTTGAGATGAAGTTTTCATACTGTTGTTTTAAGATTGCCTTTTGATTTCTCTTGGTACTTTTAGTACCTGAGAATCTCTTCTCTAGAGCATTCCAGAGCATCTGTGCATCAGTACAATTGCAGAATTGGTGTTGATACTCATTTGGAATGGCCAAGAGCAGTGTGCTCAAGGCTTTCATCTCTGTTTGTCTTGATTTCCTGTCTATATCTGTCTTTGGAGGAGTTCTTTTGCCATCTTCACCAATCTTTCCTCCATCAGATGGGCCATTCTCAATGATGTCCCACATAGAGTAATCTGTGAGGAGAATATATTGCTTGATTCTGATTTTCCACATGTCAAATTCATTGGATCTGAGCATTGGAACTTTTGAGACCAAAGTACTGCTTGATTCTGTAAGATTTTCCATGATGAATAACTGTTTCTGAGAGAATTTGGCTCTGATACCACTTGTCAGGATCGAATTCTTAACAAGAATTAATACTCAGAAACTAATATCAAAGAAGTTGCGGAAAAACACTTTGATATTTAATAAAACAGTAATCAAACACAGTATATAATGATCAAACAGTAAACTTGTATTGAATACTTAAAGTTACAAGATTACACACTCAACCTCAATATTGATGAACAGGCTCACCAATACGAATTCTACTTCTCTAGAATTAGGATCTATGCCTTGAGGTTGATTTTTCTCTCTTGAAAAACGATTATCAAAAGTTCTTTTTTATCTATTCTAAACATTCTATACATATATTAATAAAAAGATAATTACAAAGAATAAACAAATCTTCAGTATATCTTCCATGTATATCTTCTAAGTATATCTTCAGTATATCCAGCTGTAGTATTCGTATCTCTTTAGCAGCACTAATAATGCTCAGCAGCATTAACTTCAAGTAGCAGCATTAACTACTGGCAGTATTAACTACTAGCAGTACTAACTAGCTAAGCAGTACTAACTTTGTTCAAGCAGTACTAACTTTAACTAGCAGTAGTAATTCTACTAGCAGTAGTAACACTTAGCAGTATTAATCTTCAACTTGTTCTGGCAGTATTAACTACACTTGTACTAGCAGTAGTAACTACACTTAGTAGAATCTTCAGTTCCCAACAACTTGCAGCTGTCTTGAATGAACATTCAGAGTCAACTGAATCATCTCTAGGTGTTTGAAGAATTGAATCTGGAGTCTTTTGCTCTGTCGAAATCACCTTAGAAACAATTTCTTCAAGTTCTGTTATCTTGCAAGATATAATATTCCTTTCCTTGATGAGCAAGTCAATCTTTTCTTAAAATTCAGATTTCGTGTTCTGCTCTTTCATGGCATGTGTTGGTAGTTCAGATAACGACTCTGTAAGCTTCTTTATTCCTTATTCAAACACTTTCCTTTCTTCTTCAAAATCTTTCTCAACATTGTTTCTCTGATCAAATATTTCTTTGAAGAATCCAACATTTTTTTGTTCAATCATCTTTTTCTCTTTTGCAAACTCTTCCCTTTCTAAAATGATCACTTTCTCAAAGTCCATCACTTGTTGAGAAATTTTGGCACATTTAAGCTCAACAACTTTCCTTTCCTCAAAAGCCTTTCTTGAAAATTCAGATAATTTCTGAGCAAATCCTTTCTTTTCTTTCTCAAATTCATCTATGTCTTTAGCAATCTTTTGTTCCAACTCTGAAATCTTCTTACTCAGCTCTGCACTAGCACTTTCAAAATCCTTTGCTATCTCCTCATTCTTCGTGACAGATTCTTCTTGCTGGATTTTGACAATTTGAGCATCAAAGTCTGAGATCTTTATTTTCAACTCAGTATTCTCATCTTCCAAACTCTGTACTTTCTCTTCATTGTTCTTACCATCTTTTAATTGTTGAGAATCAGAAAACTGCTTCAGAAGATCCTCATTTATCTTCTTTAATGCATTGACTTCTTCCCTTAGCAACCTCTTTTCATCATGATATTTCTTTGACCTCTTTGAATAATAATCAACAGATGAGGTGAGATTTTTATTCTCAGTTTTGAGTTTAAAAATATGATCTTCTTCATTATCATCAAAATATCCCATCTTGATAACACTTGCACAAAACAAAATCGTTAACAAAAATAAGAAACTTTGATCACAATCAGAACTTTGTCCCCCTCCGCAGACTTAGCACGGAGGCCCCTAGAGAAAAACTTTTGACATTGAAAAACCATATATCAACTTGCAAAAATTTGTCTAAGTAAGCTTTTCGCATAACACACAGAAGCCTTAGGAATTCGCACAACCTTAGGAATTCGCACACTCTATAATTCGCAGAACTTCACAATTTGCACAAGACTAGATGCAAATTCTAAGAATTCACACACCATTATCTGCGAATTCTATACTTAGAATTCAAGGAAATTCAACTTTTCACATCCACTTTTCGCACAACAGAAACATACGAATTTTGTACTTAGAAACTATTTCAACCTCGAGCAATTCGTATCGATACGAATTCTGAACTTAGAAAGTTTTTCTACTTTCCATGCGAATTCTTAAGAATTCGTATATAACCTCAGGCGAATTCAAGGATTTCGTATGTGCCTATCTGCGAATTCCTTACTTTTCGCACGTTGCCTTATACGAAATTTGTCCTTAGAAATATTTTCCCAACTTTTCGTATACTGAGCTATGCGAATTCTACACAATTCGCCCACTAGTCTTATTCGAATTATTTCCTTTACTTTTTCACCAACCCATTTCTATGCGAATTCTTATCACTATGCGAGTTCTTCCTCTAATCATGCGAGTTATTCATTTTCCATGCGAGTTCTTCAGATCTCAGCCCAAAAACATCAAATTCAACCCAAAAACGATCCAATAATAATTAGGCCATGAAACTTTGTCAATTTGATCTCGTTCACACCTAGAACTGATTACAAACAGTTAATTTCAACAAAATCAACAACAATTACAAATCAATCAAGCATACAGTGCGTTAATATTGAAAACACAGACAGATACAAGTTCAAGAAATTGACAATGAAATTATGTGAATTTGTGATTACAACTTGAAGGGAATGTGTTTTAAAACATTAAACGCATATAAATCTACAAGAATTATGATAAAAAAACACAAAGAATCAAGAAATTCGATCTTTGAACAGTGTTTTGCGAGTTCTAGAAAAAATCAACCAAAATTTCAGATTTTTGATCTAGATTTATGATCTTCGTCTGCTCTGATACCAATTGTTATTCCCATTTGGTGCAAGATTATCAATATTAACAATAGATTTCTCAATTAAATCACATATTCATTGAACTTGAAATTCTCAATACAATCACTTTCTCTCTCTCTACTTTCTCTCACTAATACAATATGCAATTGTGTGTCCCTGTTTCTAATTTCTTATCACAATTAATCAACAAACAAGATATGATTCAAATACCTGTTTTGATTTCAATTCCAATTCAAACGATTACAGACTGTATTTCTCTCTCTCTCTCTCTAGAACTCACCTTCTCTCTCTAAACCTCTCTCTCTGAATCGTATCTGAAATCTATACACCATCTATCTATTACAACAAAAGAAAAACTATTTATACCTACAACTAAAATAGAAGGAAATAAAATACAAAGGAATTTGACTTTGACTTTATTACAAAACAACTTTGACTTTTAATGAGAGTTGACTTTCTCAGCTTTGACTTTCTTGAACTTTGACATTAGTCTTCATGATCTTGTATCCAACATAATTCATGCTCTAACAGCAATACAATCTTCTCTAATAAGCTCTCCTACTGAAATATTACAAAGACAAGGTATTTATACCTAGAGACATTACAAGGAACACACAACTACATTAACTAACAAGCTTTGGCAAATGTTGACTTTGACTTTCCACTTTAAGTGAGTTTTGACTTTCAATCTAGATGATCTAGAAGAAAACAATCTGTGCTCTAACAAATTTGACATCAACGCTCTCCACAACGATCTTAGAGATCTTCAAATATAATATATATGACACAAATGTTTGAGAATAGCCAATGAAAATCCCTTCTTCAAATTTAGGAATGAACTTGTTTAAGCTCTCTTTGTCATTCAGCATGTAACAATTGCATCCAAAAATGTGAAAATGTGAAAATGCTTGGTGTTCTATTGTTTATCAAAGCATAAGGCGTTTCACCGAAGCGACGATGGATAGATCTATTCTGTGTATAACAAGGAGTAGATACAACTTCAACCCACAAGAATAAGGGTAAGTCTGACTAGCTGAGCATCGTACGTGCATCCTTAACTAATGTTCTATTTATTCTTTTCAACTACCCAATTCTGTTCTAGCGTTCTAGCAACAGAAAATTGATGTGTTATCCCGACCGATTCGAGATAATCTTCGACAATTTTGTTCTTGAATTCTATGCCATTATCTGTTCTAATCATCTTCACTATCTTCTGCAAGTTTACTTAGACACTCTTGAGAAACGAGATAATGATTTTCAGAGTCTCATCATTTGATCTCAAAATTTTGACTCAAGTGTATCTGGAATATTCATCCACAATCACTAAGACATACTTCTTACCGTTGATGCTTTGTGTTCGCATCAGACAACATAGATCCATGTGCAACAACTCTAAATGAGTACTTGTACTCAGTTCAGGCTTAGGCTTGTATGAATCTCTCTTCATTTTACCTCTCTTGCATGCATCACATTGATGTTCTTTTTCATATTTAAGTTCAGGTAACCCCTTGACCAAATTCCTAATCACCAACTTATTAACATATATAAAATTGAGGTGAGACATCCTTCTATGCCATAACCAGCTTTGTTGCACAGAGGATTTAAATAGTAGACACACAACATTATCCGGCTTGATATTGGACAAGTTGATTGTGTAGAGGTTTTATTTTCTAGTGCCGACCAAGTGTTCTTTTCCGTCTTCAGTTCTAACATAACACCTATTGACTTTGAAATTCACTTCTAAATGCTTGTCGCAAAACTGACCAATGCTGAACAAATTGTGTCCTAAACCTTCAACATAACTCACCTTCTTGATCGTGACATTTTCTTCCACTACATCTCCATATCCAAGTGTTGGTGAAAACTTATCATTCCCGAAACGCACATTGCCGCAAAATTTCTATGTATAGTTAGATAAAATATCTTTCTGCCCTGTCATATGACTGAAACATCATGAATCCAAGTACCACATATGACAGGTCTACATAGGAGAAATCAAGAAACAATAGATTTAGGTACCTATTTATAGATGTTCCTTTCATGTTAGCATAAGATTTTGGCATCCATTTCAATTTGGATCCTCTTATCTTTTGAAAAACTTTTGAAATATAAGAATGATATGAACTAAACCAACAATCAGAATATTGTTAAGTCACAAAATCATTTCGACCGTATGTGAATCACTATGTAGTCGAATGAGATAATTGGATCAATTGCTTTATTGTATAAGTCTTGTGAGAAGTTACAAGTTTTGTTTTATGAGAAGCAAATCGACCAATTACATCAGAAATGCTATCAGTAGCCCTATTACATTCAGAATCAAAAAATGATTTTGTAATCTCTCAATCTTTTTCTTTGGTCTCCACTCTAGTCTCCCTTCAGAACATTTCTTTTTCATATCTGAAACATATGAATTATACATGTTAGAACTATGAGATTTATGAAATTGTTTCTTTATTGACTTACTAGTGTTAGTCTGTTTCTGTGAATGCCTTTTCTTTTGTTTCTTACCTTTGACATAATAGGTGCTTACAGGAACTGATTCATCAACTTTCGTTGACGATTCACCTTTTTCATAAACACTTGGTAAACCATTAGAATGAATAACAAATTGAGAATGATATGGAAGTTTTGCATTAAAATCAAATTGTTTAACACACTCATCAAAACAACCATCAGAGTTTAGAAAATCAGTCTCGTAATTAAACAAGTCATCATCATCATCAAATTGAGGAGCTTTGAAAGCATTTGGAAACATGAAATCATTAAATTCTTTTGAACACTGCTTTTGATGAAGTGTTTGATCAAAATCTTAAAATTTTAAATCTAGAAAAATATTTCCCACATAAGGTTTACAAGATGAACCATCTGAATCAGCTGAGTTGTTTTCACTAAGTCTTTCAGATTCCGACTTACCATTTGTAATGTCATATTAGAAATCATTATTCAAGAAAACAGTATAAAATACCATGTGTTCTATATCAATTAAAATTCTCTCTTCTACTAAAGTATTCTCAAGCTCAAAAATTTTACTTTCTAAGATGAGTGGACGAACGTAAATTTTACCTTCAATACGTTTCACCTCCATTTCCTCAGTAGAATAACTTTGAAAATAATCATTTGAAAGAAACTTTGATGGTTTATTAATGTAACTAGTATAAAGTTTACTGTAACAGAATGGTAGTTGCATTTTATCTTTGTTTTTCCAGTTTTCATCATACTTAGCCTCAACATCGTCTGATGACTTTGTTCATTTGACTTTGAGTTCAGGGTGTCTCTTGGCTAGTTGTAGAAAATCAAAATCATATAAAGTTGGCCTTTTAGAAATACACTTTTTCAAGTAATGTGGATTATTGTAACCAATACCCCAAAATTCATTGAAAAACTTGAACTCCTTTGGTTTGTTAAGATGAATGGTTTGATTTGTTTGATATCTAGTATAAATTTTTTCTTCCAGACCATTGACCTTATCAACCAATGTTTTTTTTATAGTCTTTAAAGATACCCATTTAGAAACAACCGCTTTCAACTAACGTTCATACATTTTAAATTTGGAACATGTTTCAGATAATTGACTTTGAATTGCCGTCTTTTCTCTACCAAAGGTATCAATGTTTTTGTTTAAAGACTCAATCAATATAGTCTTCTCAACAATGTCATTGTTGACTTTCAGTATTGTTTGATTTGTCTATTCAATGACACCCTTTTCACGTTTAAGTTTAGACTGCCAATCCTGAAGTTCAACCATCATGGAGTGCATTTGTTTAAGAAAATCAGATTCAGTCATATCATTTACCTCATCATAATCCTTCTCAGCTATTTCCTGTCCTATCAGACACATGTGTGTAGTCTGTTCCTTTTCATCCTCGGAATCAGTAAAATTCAGCCAATGATCATCTTTGACCATCAAAGCTTTAACTGCCTCTTTTTGCTTGTCCAGAAACATCTTGTTCTTGTAATAATCATAATTCTTAACTTTGGGCTTCCGGCAGTCTTTAGCAAAGTGACCGACTTTGCCACAATTATAGCAATGACACCCTTGCCACAGTTAGCGATTCACATACTTCCTTTCTTCTGGCTTCCTCTCTTCATATCTCCTACCTTAAGATCTTTTTTCCTAAAATCTTCTTCCTTCCACCCGTTCTTTATGCTTATAATTCTTTGAACCCGATGAATACCGTTGACTGTTCGACCCTGGATTTTTGTAAAACTTTTTCTGGAATGCCCTGGTCAGTAAAAACATTCTTTGCTTCAAATTCTCACCGTCATCAGATTCAGAATCATCACTTTCTTCTTCCTCAGACTCAGAAATAACCACTTTCTTCTTCTTCAGACTAACAAACCTCTTCTCTTTTCTCTTGACAACTAAGGCAACAGGATCAGTAACTGGTTTTTCACCTTTCTTTTTCTTCGCTCTTATCTCATCAACTTCTTCCTCATTCTGACGAAGAGTTTCGTAAACCTCATGCAATGGAATCTCATTGAGATCTTTCAGCTGTTTCTTCTGACGGGTAAATCTTTTCCATTGTGGCTGCAAAATACTTAGAAACTTCACATTAAGCTCAATTTGTGATTTCTTCACTTTGTTCTTACTCAACTCATTCAAAAAAGTGACAAATCTGTCATAGGTGGTCTAAAAACTTTCTCCTTCTTTTGCTTTAAATTCTTTATAGTTATTAAGACAATTTGAGACCTTCAATTGATTTCCTATCTTTGAGCCCAACATCATCATTTCTAGTTGATGCCACATCTGCTTGCCGGTAGCTTTCTAACTGTCAATCTTTACATATATCTCATTTGGAATCCCTTGAAGTAAGAAAGATCTTGCCAACCTATCAACTTTGTACCTCTTCTTCTGTTCATCTGTATAATAATCTGGATCTATTTCATATTCATGTGTAAGAACCTCTACTCCATTCTCTTCTGAAATATGAAGGTTTGTCGGAGGTTTCATGACACCTTCCTTCAAAGACTGTCTGATATACTCACCAACCTCATTTTTATCAATAAAAATTTAGAAATCTGTCATTCCACTGTTCATATTCTCCTTTGAAAAGAACTGGTGGTTCAACATCGGTTCCGATAGCCAAAGTATCCCTTGAAGCCATCTTGATAATTGCACTGATCTTTAAACACAAATCAAAAAATTCAAAATTCTAAAATTTATCCAAAAATGACTAAGTATGGAATTCGTACCACTATTGATCACTTTTCGCAGACAACTAAACTTCACAATTCGCAGAGTAGAACGTGCGAAATCAAACTTTTCGCAGGTAGTAGCTTGCGAAATCTGAGCTTTTCGCATGTAGTGTTATGCGAATTCTTGACTTAGAAGAATTGAAAAGAATCAATTGAACTTTTCGCACAACACTGCTTGAGGATTCTATACTTAGAAAAAAATTTCAACCCACACTTTTCGCAAAATATTTAGTGAAATGTGGAATTAAAAAAAAATTCAGATAATCTGTGAGGTCCAATGATCAAGGTTTAATTGATTTAGAAAAGATTAACAAGAATGTTTGGAGGAAATTTGTTGTATTATTCACAGATCTAGAGAGAGTCAAATGTTTCTCTCTCTAGAACACACAGAACACTTACATACTACATTTTGAATGAAACTTACAAAACAATTACAAACAGATCCCTATATATACCCTCACACCCTTGTGTACATTTTAGCCGAACCCAAAGTACAAGGCCCAAATAGAAATAAAACTGATTACTTTACAAAACTTCTAAACAGATCATTTATTTTCTAACATTCTCCCCCTAAGTTTTGTAAAGGAATAATCATTTTCAGCTTCAACTCTTCTCCCCCTTGATTTCTTTAGAAAACTTAGTATTGCTTAAACTTCAAAGCATCCTCAGCTCCCCCTTGAAAATAACTCTTATTCTTGAAGTTTAAACTTTAATCCCAGATCTGATGTAGACAATAACCTCGACTGAGTGCACATAAAGAAATCTTTTAACTTTTGTAAATCCAACACATTCGTTATGCCCACAAGAAAGAAATGTGTGAATTATGGCGTGACAACCGAAGTCCAACTTCAGTATATAACATCGGATATGTCTTTGAACCATGAGTTGAATAGGAATTCAGCTTAAGAACTTATTGTGATCAGCTTATAGGAGGAAGCATTTTGTAGAAAACACCACAATGCAAGGGTTAGAAGACAATTCTGATAATTGTTCAACAACTGAAGAAAGACGCTCATTTTCAAACTGCTTTTCAGAACACTGAACGAACGAACTCAGAACTCCTTTCTTAACGAATTAGTTGGATGATTATAAGCATTCAAGATTCTAAATCACAACCAAAGCATCAAAACAATGATTGCAGTCACTCACACTTCTAATTGATCAAGTTAGGAGAATGATTAAGAGCACTCAAAGATCTAACATCGTAGACCTAAACTTCATACTAATGATTGCAGATACTCAGGCTGCCAATCCAATCTACTCAGAGACTAAATCCAAACATCCAGTATCTGAAAACCTTGACTAACATGAGCACTCGTGTAAATTTAGATCAGTTGCTAAGAATATGTGATCAACAGAAGATAGGAATGATGTCACATATGCATTACGCGGAAAATCTCGGGAACAGTGCAAACTTGTAGCAAAATGGGCTCAGAACAGTCACTTTTTGGATAACATATAAAACTTTTCGCATAACCTTCACAATTTGCAGATAACTATTCATGAGGAGCACAATTCGCATGAGGCATTAGCCAAAATCCTCACAATTCGCATAGGCTTATATGTGAATTCCTGCTTCTTGCATGTGCCTATGTGCGAATTCCTCACAATTTTCATAAGGAAAGATGTGAATTCTTAACATTTCGCACATCATCTCTTCACTGTGATACGAATTCTACACTTAGAATATTTTTCAGCCTCAAAGAATTCGTATCAATGCGAATTCTGAACTTCTCGCATATCACATTCAAGCGAATTCTATACTTAGACAAAAATTTAATCTTCAAAGCTTTTCTCATCAAGCCAATTTTGTCATGCGAGTTCTTCAAATATCATGCGAATTCTTTGGATCTACAATCGTTTTTTCCCAAAAATCTATGAATTCAGCTTCAATGCTTCGAATTAGCTCACCAAAAATTGACATTATGCTCGTTGGATACTCGATTACAATCCTTGGGAATCAATTTTACAATAACAAACATGATCAATTGATTTTGATCATTAAACAGAATGTGACAGTTTAAGCACAAAACATTCTCGAATTCTAACAAATCTTCGAAAATTGATGAAACTAAACATAGTTATTGATTCTATGTGATTTGACAATAATCTCAAAATCAAATGACCATCAAGGCTCGACAAAATTAACATCAATTCAACAAATTCAAACTTCTCAGAAACTAAATATGCGAAAGTGAATTGTTCCATCAATCAAACTTGATCTTGATCGAATCGATGAAAGATTTCTTCAATTTAGGCTCTGATACCACTTGTGAGGTCCAATGATCAAGGTTTAATTTATTTAGAAAAGATTAACAAGAATGTTTGGGAGGAAAAATGTTGTATTATTCACAGATCTAGAGAGAGTCAAATGTTTCTCTTTCTAGAACACACAGAACACTTACAGACTACATTTTGAATGAAACTTACAAAACAATTACAAACAGATCCCTATATATACCCTCACACCCTTGTGTACATTTTAGCCGAACCCAAAGTACGAGGCCCAAATATAAAATTGATTACTTTACAAAACTTCTAACCAGAACATTTATGTTAGAATAACATTCTCCCCCTATGTTTTGTAAAGGAATAATCATTTTCAGCTTCAGCTCTTCTCCCCCTTGATTTCTTTAGAAAACTTAGTATTGCTTAAACTTCAAAGCATCCTCAGCTCCCCCTTGAAAATAACTCTTATTCTTGAAGTTTAAACTTTAATACCAGATCTGATGTACACAAGATCTGATGTACACAATAACCTCGACTGAGTGCACATAAAGACATCTTTTAACTCTTGTAAATCCAACACATTCGTTATGCCCACAAGAAAGAAATGTGTGAATTCTGGCGTGACAACCAAAGTCCATCTTCAGTATATAACATCAGATCTGTCTTTGAACCGCGAGTTGAATAGGAATTCAGCTTAAGAACTTATTATGATCAGCTTACAGGAGGAAGCATCTTGTAGCAAACACCGCAATGCAAGAGTTAGCAGACAATTCTGATAATTGTTCAACAACTAAAGAAAGACGCTCATTTTCAAACTGCTTTTCAGAACACTGAACGAAAGAACTCCTTTCTTCACGAATCATCTGGATGATTATAAGCATTCAAGATTATGAATCACAACCAAAGCATCAAAACAATGATTGCAGTCACTCACACTACTAATTGATCAGGTTAGAAGAATGATTAAGAGCACTCAAAGGTCTAACATCGTAGAAAAAACTCCAGACTAATGTTTGCAGATACTCATGCTGCTAATCCAATCCAATCAGAGACAAAATCCAAACATCCAGTATCTGAAAATATTGACTAACATGAGCACTCGTATAAATTTAGATCAGTTGCTAAGAATATGTGACCAACAGAAGACAGGAATGATGTCACATATGCATTATGCGGAAAATCTCGGGAACAGGGCAAACTTATAGCAAAATGGGTTTAGAACAGTCACTTTTTGCATAACATATAGAACTTTTTGCATAACCTTCACAATTCGCAGATCACTATTCATGAGGAGCGCAATTCGCATGAGGCATTAGCCGAAATCCTCACAATTCGCATAGGCTTATATGCGAATTCCTGCTTCTCGCATATGCCTATGTGCGAATTCCTCACAATTCGCATAAGGAAGGATTCGAATTCTTAAAATTTCGCACATCATCTCTTCACTGTGATACGAATTCTACACTTAGAATGTTTTTCAGCCTCAAAGAATTCGTATCGGTGAATTCTGAACTTCTCGCATATCACAGTCAAGCGAATTCTATACTTAGACAATAATTTCATCTTCAAAGCTTTTCTCATCAAGCGAATTCTGTCATGCGAGTTCTTCAAATATCATGCGAGATTTTTGGATCTACGATCGTTGTTTCCCAAAAGTCTTCGAATTCAGCTTCAATACTTTGAATTATCTCACCAAAAATTGACATTATGCTCGTTGGATACTCGATTACAATCCTTGGGATCAATTTTACAATAACAATCATGATCAATTGGTTTTGATCATTAAACATGTTGGGTCTGAAATATGCCAAGGATGGTTACTACTTCTAGTTCAACATGGTTACTACTTCTAGTTCAACATGGTTACTACTTCTGAAGTTAATGCTGCTAGAAGAACTTGGTTAATACTTCTGAGGTTACTACTTCTGTGGTTAATGTTGCTAGTTGTAGTTAATGCTGCTGGAATAAAGTTAATGCTGCTAGAAGAAAACAGTTAATACTTCTAGTTAGTACTTCTGTTATTAATGCTGCTAGTTGATGGTTAATGTTGCTCAACAAGATTAGTACTGCTAGTTCAAAGTTAGTACTGCTTGAAGAGATTAATGCTGCTGAGCATGGTTAGTACTGCTAGAGTTAATACTGCTCAGAGTATTAATGCTGCTTATGATTAATACTGCTTATAAGATGGAGATCTGCATGAAAGGATAACAGCTGGATAATCTAAAGATATACATGGAAGCTTAGAGATATACATGGAAGCTTAGAGATATACATGGAAGCTTGAAGATAATGATGGAAGATAAACTGAAGATTATGGAAAGCTTGGAGATAATGATGGAAGATATTCTGAAGATATTTTATTAATTGTAATTAGCTTTTATCTTCAGTATATATGTATAGTATTGTTTAGAATAGTTAGATATAACTTTTGATAATCGTTTTTCTTGAGAGAAAAATTAACCTTAAGGCATAGATCCTAATTCTAGAGAAGTAGAATTCGTATTGGTGAGCCTGTTCATCAATATTGAGGTTGAGTGAGTAATCTTGTAACTTAAAAGCATTCAATAAAAGCTTACAGTTTGTTATAATTATATACTGTTTTTGATTACTGTTTGATCAAATATCAAAGTGTTTTTCCGCAACTTCTTTGATATTAGTTTCTGAGTATTAATTCTTGTTAAGAATTCGATCCTGACAAGTGGTATCAGAGCTAGTATTCTCAGAAACCTACACTCAACATCACATCATCATGGCTAAAGGTTCAGAGTCTTCAAGCTCAGAAATCCCTACAGAGGTAACATCTAATCTTTGTTCTAAATCCTGTATTGAAACTGTTAAAAGGTACAGGGATCACAATCAGAAGATGAGTGATGACCTTAAGAGATTAGAAAAAGATATAAAAGACTATGTAAGGATTGTAGAGAGATTTGAAGATCAGATCAAAGGTTTTCAAGCCAATGAGCTTCAACACTCTTATGACACAAACTACTGGAAGTGGGAGAAAGATCAGTATGAATTTAAGCTAAAACAGAAAGAAGAGGAGAATGAGAAGATAAAGAGGGAGTTTGAGAAAGCCAAGCTGGATATTGAGAAATTTTCCAATGCTTCTAAAGCAATGGACTCTTTGCTCCAAACTCAAATCCATGACAAACTTAGAAGAGGAATAGGCTATAACACCACACCACCACCATACAACAACAATTACATTCCTCCTATATCAAACTTACTAGAGACAAAGGATAGGAAGGAATTGCCTGTTGGAGCCACTAAGGTAGATCCTTTAGACAAAGTGGTGGTTGAAACAGACTCTGAAGTAGAGAACTCTAGTGAAAAGAGTAATGAGAACACTGTGAGTGATGAGATTCCTCTAGAAAATAACATTATCACCAATGAGGGATGTGGAAAGGCTTGGATCAAGTCTAAGGACATAGAAAAGACTGAGGGAAAGTCTGAGAAGGTCCATTATAAGCAAACCACAGTTGTGAATCCTGTCCCTTGTAAACAGTGTTCTTGCAATAAATCTGAGCCCCAAAAACATGATAAACCAAGGGGAAATCAGAGAAACTGGAATAATCAGTGGGCACAAAAACAAGGAGTTGATTTGAGTAAAATCAATAGACCAAAACCTTGTTTTATCTGTGGCAAATTGAATCATCTTGCCAAACACTGTTATTTCAACCCTATCAACCAAAGAGTCACTTTTCAAAGAAAACCACAAAACTCTTTTGGTTATAGGAACAAAAGAAGGAATCAATTGTCTGAGAAAAGAGCACCTTTAAAGTCTCATGCTCAGAACAAGTTTGCTAATACAAAGAAAAATGCTCCAGATAAGCCAAGGAGTAATTTAAAGACAAAGAAAGCAAACAACTTTATTCAAGTTTGGGTTCCAATTGCAAAGAAACCTGTTAGTACTGCTATCCCAGATAGTACTGCTAACAAAAATAGTGCTGCTAACTTGATTAGTACTGCTAACCAAGTTAGTACTGCTAACAAAGCTAGTGATGCTTCTAGTAGTAATGCAGCCAAGCCTATAATCTTGACAAAGTACTCCAGTCATGAGATTCCTAAACAACTCATTCAGACCAAACTGACAGATTATATTAATGAGAAAGGTCAACCCAAGACCACTTTGGCTTGGGTTCCCTCAAAGACTAACTGATTTATCAAGTGTGCAGGGCAATCAAAAGCTCAAGAGGAAGAGCATTTGGAATGAAGATAATGATTGCTCTTGGCACATAACAAGGAACATGGATTGCCTTCAAATTCTTCAAAAGATTTGATGGAGGACATGTTACTTATGATCCAGCAGAAGGTTGCTAATACTGAAAGGTAGTTAGTACTTCTAGTTCAGTGAATACTGTCAGACTGTGTTAATATTGCTGGTATGTGTTACTACTGCCAGTCTGTGTTAATGCTGCTGATAAGTGCTACTACTGCTAATGTAAGTTTTCTATACCTAAAAATGATCTTCATTGATTTTATGTCAAACCTGGATATCAATCAAAAAGCTTTTATCTGTATCCAAAGTTTGTACAAGAAGTACTTAATAATGAATTGACGGACATACTTCACTTTGATGAGGTATATGTACCTAAACCCCCTAAAGGCAAGATTTCTCAAACATGAGAAGATCTGCTAGGGACTCTGAAGGAGTTGACCCCCATTGTTCTCTACAATGATGGTGGTGTCCCACACTGAAGAAGGTATGGCAGCAGGGTCAAGGCCCTCATTAGACATTCCCACTGCTAGCCAATCCCAACCTTCCCACTATATATATATCCCACAGTCTCTACTTCATAAGCCAAGTTCACCAATAAAACAGATAAAGAAAACAGGTAAAGAAGGCTCCTTCCCTTCTTGTACCTTCACCCACTAAGCCTTTAAGCCCTCTAAGGGAGGATTCTCCTTTAGAGAATATCCAAAGGGAAACCATAGAGGTGTCTCCCAACCTCAAGAAGGTGCTCAATAAGGAGATGCAAGAGCATATGGGTTGTAAGGCTCACACTACTGACTTTGCACAAAGTGCATGACAGGACAGTGTGACCATATCTAAGACCTTCCCCATGGCAACTTTAGATGAGTAATTATCTAAAGGTCCCAGGTGCCAAGAAACCAAGGGAGTAGAAGGTGCTTCTGCTAGGCAGAAGATCTCTACTAAAAGATCCAAGGATCCTTCAAAGGTGGTAAACACACCTAAAGGAGGTGAGGACAGATTTAACTACAAAGAATTGATGGATACACTTGGTACAATTAGTCTGAAAGTTCACAATCAAATTATGGAGATAAAAGAGATGAAAAGGAGCACATATCATGATTATTTCAAAAAGGGGGAGACTTAAACAACTGAACTTGAGAAGACATGAGAAGGAGAATCAAGTTGATATGAAATCTTATTTTGAGGGGGAGATAAGTGAAGAAGCTGAAACAAAGCAGCAACTACAGCAGAAACAGAAAAGAAGATAACAGCAGAAACTGAATCAAGAAGAACTAGTAATTGCAGAAAGTTTTGAAATTATCATAAAGACCTTATGTTGAAGAACTTAACTTCTCAGTTTTGAAAAGTTAAGTTAGGGGGAGATTGTTGGGTCTGAAATATGCCAAGGATGGTTACTACTTCTAGTTCAACATGGTTACTACTTCTAGTTCAACATGGTTACTACTTCTGAAGTTAATGCTGCTAGAAGAACTTGGTTAATACTTCTGAGGTTACTACTTCTGTGGTTAATGTTGCTAGTTGTAGTTAATGCTGCTGGAATAAAGTTAATGTTGCTAGAAGAAAACAGTTAATACTTCTAGTTAGTACTTCTGTTATTAATGCTGCTAGTTGATGGTTAATGTTGCTCAACAAGATTAGTACTGCTAGTTCAAAGTTAGTACTGCTTGAAGAGATTAATGCTGCTGAGCATGGTTAGTACTGCTAGAGTTAATACTGCTCAGAGTATTAATGCTGCTTATGATTAATACTGCTTATAAGATGGAGATCTGCATGAAAGGATAACAGCTGGATAATCTAAAGATATACATGGAAGCTTAGAGATATACATGGAAGCTTAGAGATATACATGGAAGCTTGAAGATAATGATGGAAGATAAACTGAAGATTATGGAAAGCTTGGAGATAATGATGGAAGATATTCTGAAGATATTTTATTAATTGTAATTAGCTTTTATCTTCAGTATATATATATAGTATTGTTTAGAATAGTTAGATATAACTTTTGATAATCGTTTTTCTTGAGAGAAAAATTAACCTTAAGGCATAGATCCTAATTCTAGAGAAGTAGAATTCGTATTGGTGAGCCTGTTCATCAATATTGAGGTTGAGTGAGTAATCTTGTAACTTAAAAGCATTCAATAAAAGCTTACAGTTTGTTATAATTATATACTGTTTTTGATTACTGTTTGATCAAATATCAAAGTGTTTTTCCGCAACTTCTTTGATATTAGTTTCTGAGTATTAATTCTTGTTAAGAATTCGATCCTGACAAGATTAAACATAATGTGACAGTTTACGCACAAAACATTCTCGAATTCTAACAAATCTTCGAAGATTGATGAAACTAAACAAAGTTATTGATTCTATGTGATTTAACTATAATCTCATAATCAAATGACCATCAAGGCTCGATCAAATTAACATCAATTCAACAACTTCAAACTTCTGAAAAACTGAATACGTGAAAGTGAACTGTTTCATCAATCAAACTTGATCTTAATCGAATCGATGAATGGTTTGTTAGGACTGAAAGTCCTGTGTGTTGAAAGTGGTATAAAGCATTTATAAGGGGGTGAATTGTATTTATTTGAAATTCGTTGTAATTGGGCCTCAATCCCATTGGGCCTTTCACGTCCTTATATTTAAGTGTTTTGTGAACCTAGTTTTAGGTTAGAGAGGTTTTAGTCATCATTATTATTCTAGTGAATAGATTTACTTTTGCTTATCAAATATTTTCTCTGTAAACCTAAACCTTTATTGAATATTAATCATATGACTAGAGGTTGTGGCACGATTGTTCTTCATTGATTGATTACTTTTGTTCATGATTGCACTGTACTAGGATTTACAAGGTTTCTTCAATTTAGGCTCTGATACCACTTGTGAGGTCCAATGATCAAGGTTTAATTGATTTAGAAAAGATTAACATGAGTGTTTGGGAGGAAATCTGTTATATTATTCACAGATCTAGAGAGAGTCAAATGTTTCTCTCTCTAGAACACACAGAACACTTACAAACTATATTTTGAATGAAACTTACAAAACAATTACAAACGTGTCCCTATATATACCCTCACACCCTTCTGTACATTTTAGCCCAACCCAAAGTACAAGGCCCAATTACAAATAAAATTATTGATTAATTTACAAAACTTCTAAACAGAACATTTATGTTCTAACCTAACATAATCTTCAATATTCGAATTCATGAGCTTTTCGCAGATCAAAGAAGCTGAACAGTAGCTTTTCGCAACCTATGGCGTGCGAATTCTTGGCTTTTCGTAGACAACAATCTGCGAATTCTAAACTTTTCGTACACCAACCCTGCAAAATCTGTACTTGAATATTTCACCAAACACTAACAAACGCTCTGTGCATTTTTGATCTATGATGCTTTCGAAATCTGAAGATCTTGCGAGTTCTTTAGATGTTGAATTGCGCTTAGAGACAAGCTTCGTGCTATGATTTCTTGAGATGACAAAGGCAACAATACTTTGGATCCAGATTACAGACGCCTTGTTCTTAAAGCTTTGGGTCAGATAAATGAAAGGCAAGAGTACAGAACTTCGCTAAGGCTCTTCGAGATCAGGTTTAGGCTTCGGAAGACAAATGTTCCGAACTGGCGGGATTTCAAACTTCTATTGAATGGGGGAGATTGTTAGGGTTAAATTTAAATGTTGAATAGAAGTAGAAGGGTGCAAATTGTAATTTCATTTATTGGTTATAAATAGTTTAGTTTAACCTATTTTTAGGTTAATGGACATAATAGCATTACACACGCCTAAAGAAATTCTCTCTTTATTGCTTAAACCCTTTATCGATCAATCCAATCATATGATCAGGTTTTGTGATTCAATCTCTATTCTATACAGTTAATCATTATTTATTAATTTTATTGCACTGTTCTATGATCCACAAAATATTTTCCATCCTTCTAATCCTAAATAAATTAATAAACTTGGATTCAAATACGAATACATCTTGATTTCCTCAAATTTTTATCAATATGTAGATTATAAAACATCATAAGATCGTTTATACCTCTAAACCATATATTCTCATATTCACCAAATCCGAAATTTAGATTCATATTAATAGAAATGGTAATTATTCATGACTTATAATTACGATAACTTCATCATAACAATTGTTATATTGATTCAACTGTGACACAAAATAATGATCTTTTTACATCTCTATTTACATATTTTCTAATCGTCTTATTTTCTTAAATATAATACAAAAATCTCATCTATTTTTATTTCATTAATTAAACGGCTAAAAGCTTTATAATTATTTTGTTCCGACCAAATCATTGTATGTTTCTATGATTTCGTCTGCTTTTCGTTAAAATAAAATAAATATATTACACATCTTTAATACATTTTATTGATCATATTTCATCTTGAAGTACTTATGTAAGCTACTTGTCTAAAATGTACTATTTTATCCTCAAGACACTGACACTACGACAAGTTATTTTCCTTATTTCATCTTGTCGATTTTCATTTTGATAAATTGAATAACTAGCAATGTTGAATGCTAGAACGGCGAAAATGTATTGAATATATAAGTTGTAAGCATTACTGCATCAATTTGAATCAAATAGAGTTTTGTTCTTCTTCTATGTGTTCAAGCTTGGTTTCGGAAATTTTGTTTTAGGCACTATCCCAGTTTTGTTTATCTAAATTTAATCATTTGGTTTTCATTTCTTTTTCTTTCTATGTGTACTAGTCTACTTTTTTTATTTAATTATAGTAACCAAATAAAACCAACCACGAATTATTGAAAAATGAGTAAATGCCTTTACCCAGGAATACAATATATGAATTGGCTTCGGTCTAGTGAAAGTATCTGATTAATTTCTTGTGTTCTAGAATTGAGTATGTTGATTTTCTCCTTATGGATCACTTAAACTTTCAATATTTGCTTATGTTGTGTCCCTTTATCAGGACAATTGTTTTTTTTTTCTCATCAGAAACTCAATCTTAAGATTTAGTTTACAATAATCATCATTTTAAAATGTTTGATGCAATTTTAGATATTCATTGTGAAACACCCCTAGGGTAAATTTAAACGTGATTTTAAACGGACAATAGATATCTCTATAAATAATATCACCCACAAATGGGGACATTGTAAAGCATTTACAACAACTGATTTAGGATGTTAAACAACAACCTACTAATCTAAGCTAATCTATGTTTGGATTATGGACGGGTGTCGCTATTGTCACCAAAAGAATATTATCTTCGAGCAATGCCTACTCTCAAAAGCTATCGATCCCAAAAATGCCTAAGATGGCAATTAGTCACTCTGATCAAGCCTTAATAGCCCCACCGCTAAGAGAAACCGATATACATGTCATCTGAGGAAAAGTGTTAGGCTTAACGCCTAGTGAGTTCAAACAATAGTAAAATAAGGCTATAAAGCATTAAAATCAAAAGCATAGTTTTAATAAGATCATATCACATGTTTCAAGCCTCTTTTATCCTTGGAAGGACAAAAAATTTAATAAAATGATGGGGGAGACCCGATTTATCATTGACAGTGGCGGAACACAAACATAAGTCACATCATAATGTTATAGAGCTTCTATTAAAGTAACATTGGTCATCGACTTTAACCACCCACGGTATGTCGTTCGAATCCCCCAATGAACTAAGAATTACTCATTCGCTAGAAATCAAGTGTCACGGGTCACACAGTCATTGAGTTCAATGACCCACGCTCTATAGTTAGAGTCCCCTGGTGATATAGCTCACATGTCTAGCCAAGGTGCGGGGATAAATATCCTTTTCCATAAATAAGGTTGATTATTATGCGTATTTATCTATTACATTGTAGTCTAATATTTTGACACTCCCAGATGTAACAAAATACACTCAACATAAATAAACACTTGTCTGTATAATCCATCAAATGAACAAACTCATATTTTGTTACCATAACCTAAATTTGGCCATCATAAGTCATCATTTATATATGTAAAAACCAATTTCCATAACCATATCATCGTAATACCCAAAGAATCGTCAAAAACTAGTTTTGACCTAGTTTTCCCAAAATTGATCAAATGAGGAGTAATCTGATAAAAACGTTGAGGAAACATAGAAATAGCATTTAAACATGTATATGGTATTGAAGAGTTGTAGAATGAACTCACAATACTAGGTTTTGGCTAAAACCTAGAAACCACCAAACCCTAGCAAGGAGAATGATACAAGAGTTTTTCCAATACTTGAGTTCCTTCTTCTTAAATGGTAGCAAACCCTAGATGAAGAGTTATAGAGGATCGTGGGTTTATTCAACTTGTATTAAATGAGGAGTGAGGAATGGCAGGTGAAAATCGCTCTAAATACAGAGAGAAATCAAGCGTTGATCTGATTTGTAAATTAAATGCTCTCAAAATCGGTCCAATGAATTTATAACACCAAACAACCCAACCGCGACATTACTAGGCGACATTGACACTTGTCACTATTGCGGGAATAGTCGCCCATGTTGTACCAAGACTAGCCCTTGGGCGGCGATCGTGACACGCGACAATGACCCTAGCAAGGCCGTCTGGCAATGTCGCCCGAGATGTACCGAAGGGTCTCCCCTTCTTGCAATTTTGCCACCGGCGACAGTGACACTCTCATAGTCGCCGGGCATAGTCGATCCACAACACCCGAATTGTTCCCGACACACTTAAGGATCAAAATCATAACATTATAAACACCACACCCATAAATTATAAATCAATATTGAACACGATGCAACTTATACTTTCCGAAAATTACAGGTGTTACACATTGCCGTCACAAACATGAGCACAATTGTTGAACAATTAGGCTTAACAATCTTTATCATCACAATTTTAAATATTCATTGCCTTCACAAACATAAAGACTTCACTTGATTTTCCTTCTTTAGAAAGTTTGGTCAAACCACTTTAAGGAGACTAACACACACATGTTTTTCAATGAATGCCATTACTTTTAGTTCTACATCGATGGTAGAGTTCATTCTTTATTTCCTTTAAACTCTACGCCATATTCATACAAAAGCATTCATTCATATGCATCCAAACAAATTGTAACATAAAAATTTTCGAAGACGTCTGTTGAGAGTTTGCCAATTCAATACTTCAAAAAACGCTAACACAAAACAATACATAACGATAAATAATGAGGGGTATCAACAAACCTAAAACAGCAGTAAGACGTAACTGCATCGACAATGACATTAATACTCAAAGCCTAATAAAATCCAAGATCTGCAATTTACGTGAAGATCTTGACCGAAAATTCTTGATTTGGCTACACCAATTAAACAACTTCTTAAAGCGTTAATTCCCTACAGAACACTTGTTGGGAACTGAAGAATTCATCAAGTATGGTTAATGCTGCTGGTTCAAAGTTACTACTGCTAGAAGACTTAAAGGTTAATACTGCTGAGTGTTACTACTGCTAGTAGTTAATACTGCTAGTCAAAGTTAGTGCTGCTTGAACAAAGTTAGTACTGCTTAGCTAGTTAGTACTGCTAGTAGTTAGTGCTGCTTAGTAGTTAATGCTGCTAGAAGGAATTTAATGCTGCTGAAGATTAATACTGCTTATATGATGAAGATTCGTATGAAAGGATATACATGGAAGCTTAGAGATATACATGGAAGATATACTGAAGATATTTTATTTATTGTAATTATCTTTGTATTCAGTATATATATATTGTATAGTTTAGAATAGAGAGTTAACTTTTCTTCCTTCATTCTATTAGAGAGAAAATCAACCTCAAGGCATAGATCCTAATTCTAGAGAAGTAGAATTCGTATTGGTGAGCTTGTTCATCAATATTGAGGTTGAGTATGTAATCTTGTAACTTCAAAGCATTCAATACAAGTTTACAGTTTGTTGATTATATTCTGTTTTGATTTACTGTTTGATTAAATATCAAAGTGTTATTCCGCAAACTTCTTTGATATTATTTTTGAGAATTAATTCTTGTTTAGAATTCGATCCTGACAAGTGGTATCAGAGCCAAACCCTCTCAGAAACAGTTACTCATCATGGAAAATCTTACAGAATCAAGCAGTACTTTGGTTTCTAAGGTTCCAATGCTCAAACCAAGTGAGTTTGACATGTGGAAGATCAGAATCAGACAATATATTCTCCTCACTGACTACTCAATGTGGGATATCATTGAGAATGGTCCTTCTGAAGCTGGAAGGATAGGACCAGATGGGAAAAGACCTCCACCAAAGACAGATGGTGAGAGGAAGATCAGACAGACAGAGATGAAGGCCTTGAGCACTCTGCTCTTGGCCATTCCCAATGAATATCAGCATCAATTTTGCAACTGCACTGATGCTCAGATTCTCTGGAATGCTCTAGAGAAAAGATTTGCTAGAACTAAGAGCATCAAAAGAAATCAAAGAGATGTTCTAAAACAGCAGTATGAGAACTTCACTTCCTCAAAGAATGAGTCTATGACTCAAACTTTTGATAGGTTCAACAAACTCATAGGTGAACTGGCTACTGTAGGGGTAAAGATGGAACAAGATGATGTCAACAGAAAGTTCCTCAGATCTCTTGGGGATGAATGTACTATGTACACTGTCTCATATAGACAGAGTGACAATCTGGAAGAGAAAGAACTTGATGATCTATACAATGATCTAAGAGTTTTTGAAACTGAGGTAGAAACCAAGAAGAAGCCCTCTGGATATATCCACAATGCTGCTCTTCTTTCAGCATCCACTGATACTACTGCCAATCCTAAAGTAGTTAGTACTGCCAGTGGAGTAAGTTCAGAAAAAGGCACTGAAACTATCTTTGAAGCCTTTTTGTCCAGCCATAACAACAATTCTTTGATGAATGATGATCTGGATCAAATCCACCCTGATGATCTGGAGGAGATGGATATTAAATGGCAGATGGCCATGTTATCAATGAGGGTGAAGAAGTTCATTAAAAGAACAGGAAGGAATAACTTCTCTCAAAGAAGAGAAGATGGAGCTGGTTTTGACAAGACCAAGGTGGAATGTTATAAGTGTCACTTGAAAGGACACTTTGCTAGAGAATGCAGGAGTGCTGTTCCAAACAACAATCACCAATAAGCTCAGAATGGAGGCTACAATCAAAATAAGAATCCTGCTCAAGCCCTTGTTTCTCAACAAGGAATGGGATTTGACTGGAGTGATCAAGCTGAGGAAGCCATTCAGAACCAAGCTCTTATGGCAGAAGTGTCTGATCTCCCCTCTGAGGTCAGTTCTAATCTTTGCACTAAATCTTGCATTGACACTGTTACAAGATACAGGGATCACAATCAAAGTATGTGTGATGACCTCAAAAGATTAGAAAAGGACAGAAGAGATTATGTGTTGATAGTAGAGAGATTTGAAGAGCAAATCAAAGGCTTTCAAGCTAATGAACTTCAACACTCTTATGACACAAACTATTGGAAGTGGGAAAAGAATGAGTTAGAAACCAAACTGTCTAAGTCCTTAGAAGAGAATGATAGGCTGAAAGAGGAACTGTCAAAAGTTAAGCTTGACATAGAAAAGTTTTCATATGCCTCAAAAGCAATGGATTCTCTTCTAAAAGCCCAGATTCATGACAAGATGAAGCCTGGTATTGGATACAACAATACACCCCCTCCTTACAATAACAACTATATTTCTCCTACATCAGACTTGTTAGAAACTAAGGAGAAAAAGGACTTGTCTGAGAAAGCTTTTAAGATAGATCCTTTGGATGAGGTAGTAATTAAGGATTTGACTGAGAAAGAAGCCAGTGAGAACAGGGATAATACTGTGAGTAAAAAGATACCATTAGAAAACAATATTATCACCAATGAGGGATGTGGGAAAATCTGGGTCAAGTCCAAGGAGATAGAGAAGACAAAAGGAAAGGATAACAAGGTCCATTACAAACAAACCACAGTTGTGAATCCTGGATCTTGTAAACAGTGTGTTTGCAATACTACTAAGAGCCTAAATTCTGGTTTAAAAAGAGGAAATCAAAGAAACTGGAATAATCAATGGGCTCAGAAACAAGGAGTTGATCTGAATAAAATCAGTAGACCAAAACCTTGTTTTATATGTGGCAAGTTGAATCATTTGGCTAAGTATTGTTACTTTAACCCTATTAACCAACAGATGAACTTTCAAAGATTTGTGCAAAAACCTGTTGGTTATAGGAAGGCTGGAAAGAAACATGTGATAAAGAAATCTGTTGAAAGTAAAGACACTTTAAAAAAAAAGATTTTAAAAGAAAGTGTCAAAATGTGGGTACCTAGAAGTACTAACAGTGTTAGTACTGCTGAAAATATTAATGCTCCTAATACTGTTAGTACCTCTTCAAAGGTTAATACTTCCAACACAGTTACTGCTGCCTACACAGTTACTGCTGCTAACACAGTTACTACTGCTAACAAGGTTAGTGCTGCTAAGCATGTAAGTGCTGCTAAGGCAGTTAGTACTTCTAAAACCAGTACTGATTCTAGCAAAAATATTTCCAAGCCTATTATTGTAACAAAGTACTCCAAGAATGAGGAGTTAAAGTTCAAAAATCTTGTCAAGAAAGAATGCAAGTATTTTGATGAGAAAGGGGTACCCAAGACCACTTTGGCTTGGGTTCCTTATTCATACTAACTGATATATCTTATGTGCAGGGCAACCAACAGCTCAAGGGAAAGAGCATATGGCATGTTGATAGTGGTTGCTCTAGGCACATGACAGGCAACATGTCATGCCTTCAGGATTTCAAGCATATCAATGGAGGACATGTTGCATTTGGAGATAATCTTACTGGTGGTAAGATAACTGGAAAAGGTAATGTCACCAAAGGTAAGATGACATTTGAAGATGTCTACTATGTTGATCAATTAAAGTACAACCTGTTAAGTGTATCACAGGTTTGTGACAAACAACATAGTATATTATTTACAAATACTGAGTGTATGATCCTTGCTCCAGGGTTCAAGGTAGTTGATGAAAACATGATACTACTTAGAACTCCAAGGAAGGACAATGTTTACTGTCTGGATATGGACAATGTTGATAGTGATTCATCTCTAAATTGTCTTGTTTCAAAAGCTTCTGTAGATGAATCCTCTCTATGGCACAGAAGGATGTGTCACATGAATTTTAAGACTATGAACAATCTTGTTAAAAACAACCTTGTAAGAGGTTTACCTTCAAAAGTCTTTTCATGTGATGATCATTGTGTTGCTTGTCTTAAAGGCAAACAGCTCAAAACTTCTCATAAGACCAAAGAGTTAAATTCTGTTTCTTCTTGTCTCCAGTTACTGCATATGGATCTGTTTGGTCCTACAAATGTTATGAGTATAGGCAAGAAATCTTACTGCTTGGTTATTGTTGATGATTACTCCAGATTTACTTGGGTATATTTTCTAAGAACTAAGGATGAGACAAGTGGACTTATCAAATCCTTTATTCTAAGAATTGAAAACCAAACTAATCAAAGAGTAAAAGTCATTAGATCTGATAATGGAACTGAGTTTAAAAATCATGATCTAAACACCTTTTGTGAAGAGAAAGGTATTGAGAGGCAATATAGTGCTTCTAGGACTCCTCAACAGAATGGTGTTGCTGAAAGGAGAAATAGGACACTAATAGAGGCTGCTAGATCTCTGTTGGCTGATTCAAAATTGCCAATTACCTTCTGGGTTGAAGCAGTTAATACTGCTTGTTATGTCCAAAATAGAGTTCTAGTGGTCAAGCAAAAGAACAAGACCCCATATGAGCTTTTAAATCAAAGAAAACCTTTCATTGGTTTCTTCAAACCTTTTGGGTGTCCTTGTACAATTCTCAATACCAAATCTCACTTAGGTAAGTTTGATAGCAAAGCAGATGATGGATTTCTTGTTGGATATTCATCTCAGAGTAAGGCTTACAGAGTTTTTAAGTCATCTTCTAGAATAATTGAAGAAAGTGACAATGTAAAATGCAATGAGAACACACCAAATCCTGTTGGGTCTGGACCTCAGTGGCTATTTGACATTGATTCACTAACTAACTCTTTTGGTTTCAGTAATGACAATGCAGGTTCAGGAAGTGGAGGATCAGATATCACACAAGTTCAAGAAAGTATATCTAAATTTGTGATATTTCCCATACCCACAGTGAATTCTGTTGAAGACTGTGAAAAGGAATCATTTACTGGACCAAGTCAGAGTGAAGAAGAAACTAGAGATGAGGAGACTCAAGAAAATAAAGAATCAGAAGTGGCATCTGAAAACACTTCAGTTGAGTTGCATGACTCTAATCTAGAGGCTGGACTGAATGAAGAACCTAGTTATAACACCAGAGTTCAAAAGAATCATCCTCCACAGCTGGTAATAGGAGATATCTCTTCTCCTATGATGACTAGACATCAAAGCAGGCTTCAGGAAATGCAAGATCAACAGAATACAGTGCTTTCTTGTTTTCTATCCCAGCTTGAGCCTAAAAAGGCACATGATGCTATGAAAGAATCTAGCTGGATAGAAGCAATGCAAGAAGAACTGTTACAGTTCAAGCTACAAGATGTATGGGATCTAGTAGAACTTCCTAAAGGTCACAGAGCAATTGGCACAAAATGGATTTTCAGAAACAAGAGAGATGAAAGAGGTATTGTCATAAGGAACAAAGCAAGGTTGGTGGCTCAAGGATATACTCAAGAAGAGGGTATAGATTATGAAGAAGTTTTTGCACCTGTGGCTAGGATAGAAGCAATCAGACTATTCCTAGCCTATGCTTCTTACATGAACTTCAAAGTCTATCAAATGGATGTAAAAAGTGCTTTTCTCTATGGCTCAATTGAAGAAGAGGTATATGTCTGTCAACCACCAGGGTTTGAAAACCCAAGTTATCCAGACAGGGTATACAAATTAAAGAAAGCACTTTATGGACTACATCAAGCTCCAAGAGCATGGTATGACACTCTGTCATCCTATCTCTTGGAAAATGACTTTGAAAGAGGAGTCATTGATAAGACTCTATTTATCAAGAGAAAGAAGAAGGATATCTTGCTGGTCCAAATCTATGTTGATGACATTATCTTTGGATCTACAAGAGACAACATGTGCAAGGAGTTTGAGGATTTAATGCATCAAAGGTTCAAAATGAGTTCCATGGGGGAACTTACTTTCTTCCTTGGACTCCAAGTTCAACAGAAGTCAGATGGAATTTTCATCTGTCAATCCAAGTATGTGCAGGACATTCTAACCAAGTTTGGTTTCTCAGAATCAAAACCTGCCAGCACACCTATGGAAACACACAAGCAGATCACAGCAGATCTTGAGGGGGAGGATATGGATGTGCATCATTATAGATCCATGATTGGCTCTCTCATGTATCTCACAGCATCAAGACCAGATATAATGTTTCCAGTCTGTGTATGTGCAAGATTTCAAGTTAGGCCAAAGCAATCTCACTTTCAAGCTGTTAAGAGGATATTCAGATATCTCAAAGGGCAACCCAGATTGGGACTTTGGTATCCTCATGACTCACCCTTTGACCTAATAGCCTACTCAGACAGTGATCTAGGTGGAGCAAACTTGGACAGAAAATCTACATCTGGAGGATGTCAGTTTTTGGGTGCAAGACTAGTCTCATGGCAGTGCAAGAAACAAACCACAATATCCATATCTACAACAGAGGCAGAGTACATATCAGCTGCAAGTTGCTGTTCTCAAGTCTTATGGATTCAGAATCAAATGTTGGATTATGGGGTAACCTTTCTACACACTCCAATTTTTATTGACAACAGCAGTGCTATTAGCATTGTGAATAATCCAGTCAAGCACTCAAAGACAAAGCACATTGAGATCAGGTATCACTTTATAAGAGATTGTAATGAAAAGAAACTTATTCAAGTTGTAAAAGTTCACACTGATAATCAGTTTGCTGATCTATTCACTAAAGCTTTTGATGTGGGTAGATTCACTTTCTTGGTAACAAGTGTGGGAATCATCAACTCTGAATAATCCCCTTCTCAAAAAGTGATTTTATACCTGTATATTATTTATTCTTGGAGTTACTAATCTTCTTTTTCAGGATATGCATAGCAGTACTCAGTGTTTAGCAAGTTTAAAGGAGTAAGTTAGTTAATACTGCTTTCAGTTAATACTGCTTTCAGTTAATACTGCTAGTAGTTAATACTGCTAGTGGTTAATACTGCTTTCAGTTAATACTGCTAGTGGTTAATACTGCTTTCAGTTAATACTGCTAGTAGTTAATACTGCTTTCAGTTAATACTGCTTTCAGTTAATACTGCTAGTAGTTAATACTGCTAGTGGTTAATACTGCTTTCCGTTAATACTGCTAGTGGTTAATACTGCTTTCAGTTAATACTGCTAGTAGTTAATACTGCTAGTAGTTAATACTGCTTTCAGTTAATACTGCTAGTAGTTAATACTGCTCTAGGTTAATACTGCTTATGTTCCGAATAC
This sequence comes from Arctium minus, assembly GCA_954870635.1. Taxonomy (NCBI): domain Eukaryota; kingdom Viridiplantae; phylum Streptophyta; class Magnoliopsida; order Asterales; family Asteraceae; genus Arctium; species Arctium minus. The sequence goes on from OX941095.1 coordinate 38,344,989, forward strand.
TATAAATACTCTTTGCCCGCCTAAAAGTTCATAATGACTCTTTGCATACTGTTCACTTGCGCTCTAAACCCTTTCTCTCTCAAGTTCGAAGTTTTCAGGCAAGCTTTTCACCAAGATCAATGGCATCCATGGCATTCATCGATGAACACTATGAGATCGCGATGCTACAAAAGCCAAAGCAAGCTGCAGGATTTCATCAGATTGTGGATTTCCTCAAGTCAAGCCACATTGCTCATGCTCTTACTATATCACCTACAATCTATATTGAGCATCAAAGGCAGTTCTGGGCTAATGCCACCATTGTTGCTGAGAATGGTGTGCAAATGATCAAGACAAGGATCTGTGAAAAGCCACTAACAGTTACTGAAGAGGTTATTCGCATCAGTCTACGTCTAGACGATGCCTCTGGTATAACTTCTATCCCAAACGATGAACTGTTTTCCAATCTTTCAAGAATGGGGTATGGAGGCCCATTGGGGGTTTTCAAATTCTCTAAAGCCAAATTTTCACCCCAATGGCGTTTCTTTGTCCATACTCTTATGCACTGTATCTCCAAAAAGACTACTGGATGGAGTGAGTTCAGCAGCACTATTGCTTATGCTTTGGTGTGCTTGGCCACTGCCAGAAACTATAATTTTTCTAAAATGATTTTCAGTGATCTTGTCTCAAACATGGGCAACAAAAAGAGCTTCTTTATGTACCCCAGGTTTGTCCAAGAAGTCATTACTCATGAATTGACGGATATACCTCAACCTGTTGGGGTATATGTACCTAAACCCCCCAAAGGCAAGGTTTTCTCAAATATGAGAAGATCTGCTGGGGACTCGGAAGGAGTTGACACCCCATTGTTCTCTACAATGATGGTGGTGTCCCAAACCAATGAAGGTATGGCAGCAGGGTCAAGGCCCCCATTAGACCAACCCACTGCTAGCCAATCCCAACCTTCCCTCTCAAAATCTATTCCCCAGTCCCTTCTTGAAAAACCAACCTCTCCTATCACCCAAACTTACAAGAGGAAACAGGTAAAGAAGGCTCCTTCCCTTCTTGTACCATCACCCACTCAGCCTTCAAACCCTCTATTGGAGCATTCTCCAATAGAGAATATCCAAAGGGAATCCACAAGGGTGTCTCCCAACCCAAAGGAGGTGCTCTCTGAGGAGGAGGTAGAGCATATGGGTGATGAGGCTGCCACTACTCCTGCTAGCACAGAGGAGGAAAGTGGTAACATTCATAAGACCTCCCCCATGGCAACTTTGAATGAGCAATCATTTGAGGGTCCCTGGTGCCAAGAAACCACAGGGGTGGATAGTGCTTCTGCAAGGCAGAAGACTTCCACTACTAAAAGATCCAATGATCCTTCAAAGGAGGGTAACACTTCTTGAGAGGGTGAGGACAGATATACGTACTATGAATTGATGGAAACAATGGGGAACATCAATCAAGATGTTCTCAAACAAGGCAAAGAAATTGAAGAAATGAAGCTAGTCATTCTGTCACAACAAGTACAGATTGCTAAGCTGAAGAAGATGGTGATTAGTCTGGTACAAAGGAAGAAGAGAAAGCAATTCCAACTAAGGAGAAGGAAATCTGAAAATGATGCTCCCAAAAAGGGGGAGATCAACATGGAAGAAGCCACAAGAGAGGGGAAGCTTGATGGAGAGAAATTTGATGTTGAGGGGGAGTAGGAAGCAGAAACAGGAAGAGATTCAGTGCCAAAAGAAACAAAAGAAGCAGCAGAAACGGTTACTACTGCTGACATAAATAAAGCAGCAGAAACTGTGAAAGAAGTTCTAACAGATCTTGAGATTGCAGAAACCTTACTTAAAGCCAAGAATGATACTCCCAAGGTCACTTCAAAGACCAAAGGAGTAATCATCAAAGATCAAGGTGAAGTGATCAAGAAAGATAATAGCAAGAAGGCAATGAACAAAGACAAAGGAAAAGCAAAAATGGTGGAATCTGATGAACCAATCAAAAAGCAAAGATTGGTTGAATCAGATGAAGCCTTAGCTAGAAAAATGCAAGATGACATTGAAGAGGAAGAAACAGTTCAGATGGAAAAGGACAGGGAGATGGCAAAAGCTCTAGCTGCTGAACTGAATGAAGCTTATCAACTGAGTATGGCAACTGAAATTGCACAGAAGAAAGCTGCAAGTATGAAGAAATCAGTGGTGAAAACAGTTGCAAAGAAGAGAAAACCCTCAAAGACATTCCTAGGTACCCAAGAGAGAAACAAGATGATTATATTTCTCAAAGGTGCTGTAGGAGTCAAAAAGGAGATGTTCTCCAAAATGTCTTTTGAGAAGATCAAAGAGCTGTATGATTCAGAGATGTTGAAGCTTCAGGGAAATGAAACTGCTAGGGTGGAGATGGAGAAGAGGATAAAAGAAAGTAATGACTTTGATTGTCAAAAGCCATTTCCAGATGAGCAAGAAACACCTCCTAAGAAAGAGTCCACTCTGGGAGAAAGTCTAAGGACTTTAAAGAGAACAAAGATGATGGCAAGGAGAAAGCCAATCAAGAAGCCTAGAGTATCTGAAGAAGAGGCTGAGAAGGTTGCTGAAGAAGAAGGGGCACCTGAGTCATCCAAACAGAAAGAGCCATCAAACACTGATGATGTAAATTTGTATATGGTAGTGATGGACAAAGTGCCTGAACCAATTTCAGCAGAACCTGTAGGAGTTAAGCCCCCTGAGGTCATTCTCTGGGATACATTGACAGAGGATGGAAAGGAATATATAAGGCTAAAAAGGAAGGATGAAAGGTATGAGGTGTTCAATACTTGGGCAAAGATAGTAAGAACATGCTCTAGATCAGATCTTGAAGAGATGTTTGAGATAGGAATGAAGTTGTATGCAGATATTCTAAAGGCTCCAGGGATTTCAATTACAAAACTGGTAATGGAGTATCTGTGTATGATGTTCAAACCTGAAGAAGTAGAGCATTTGATGAAGGATGTCTTCAAGTCAGTCAACAGTTGGACTCTATATGAAATTAGTGGAGTATATACAGTGACTTTGGATTTAAATCACACTCAATACTTCCTAGTGGATAGAGTGTATAATCATAGCAGATTGAAGCTTCATGCCATGCTGAAGAAAAAGTTAAGATGTGTTCCAGATTCAGAAATGGCTAAATACTTGATTCAAAGAACCATCAATCAGAGTTTGGGATTGGATGCAAACACTGGAATTTAGGCCATGATAGAGTTTTGGGAGCATCTTGAAGAAAATTTGAAGAACTTGACTTCTCTTCCTAAAAGTCAAGTTAGGGGGAGATTGTTGGGAACTGAAGAATTCATCAAGTATGGTTAATGCTGCTGGTTCAAAGTTACTACTGCTAGAAGACTTAAAGGTTAATACTGTTGAGTGTTACTACTGCTAGTAGTTAATACTGCTAGTCAAAGTTAGTGCTGCTTGAACAAAGTTAGTACTGCTTAGCTAGTTAGTACTGCTAGTAGTTAGTGCTGCTTAGTAGTTAATGCTGCTAGAAGGAATTTAACGTTGCTGAAGATTAATACTGCTTATATGATGAAGATTCGTATGAAAGGATATACATGGAAGCTTAGAGATATACATGGAAGATATACTGAAGATATTTTATTTATTGTAATTATCTTTGTATTCAGTATATATATATTGTATAGTTTAGAATAGAGAGTTAACTTTTCTTCCTTCATTCTATTAGAGAGAAAATCAACCTCAAGGCTTAGATCCTAATTCTAGAGAAGTAAAATTCGTATTGGTGAGCTTGTTCATCAATATTGAGGTTGAGTATGTAATCTTGTAACTTCAAAGCATTCAATACAAGTTTACAGTTTGTTGATTATATTCTGTTTTGATTTACTGTTTGATTAAATATCAAAGTGTTGTTCCGCAAACTTCTTTGATATTATTTCTGAGAATTAATTCTTGTTTAGAATTCGATCCTGACAACACTAGACATAAGATCTCACAATAATTGATCATATAAAAGTGACAAAATAAAATTGACCATCATCAAAACACATTGTATAATTTTGGATTTTGAGACAATATTAATTATAGTACGAGGAGAATGACGTTCAATAATCACTCAATCATCAAGCCTAAAAGAAACATCCAAAATGAGTCAAATTGTAATAGATACATGATGACACACTGTCGAAACATACAATTTTTTTGATAACTATATAAACGAGAAAATAGTTAAATATTCTTTATGCTCATTCTTGTAAATGTATCCTCGAACGTAATAGCCGATTTTTAAACCAAGCATAATGATGATAGGTATGATACCAAATGAAATGAATGTTACTTACAAATGAAACAAGTTAATGACTTTCTATTAACTTATATCTTGTTACCTAATAAATGTGTGCCAAGTAAGAAATTTGTACTTCAAATGACAAGCAAACTTTGAAAGGCAAAAGAGAGAAAACAACATAATTCCAATTATATAAAAGTTCCATATTTAGGATTCAGGATAGATGAGAAAAAGTGCTCAAGTACAAAACGACGTCGAAATATTACGAGCATTGACAGTCTCTCTAGTTATTAACTCGAAGCAATGTGTTTGCATCATTGTAGAACTGGTGAACAAAATCAAGTTGCATGTGAATTGTAATAATGCCGAAAAAAATACGTCCCAACCTAAAACCCTCAAAAATCGTAATAAACAACTAAACAATAAATGTATATCCAAAGAAGGAGACAAACAAAACATAAACAATTATGACAATATTTACTAGTATAACTGAAACCCTAATAAAATCCTATATAGGATTCCGGTGTTACAAAACTAGATAAAATCCATTTAGACACACATATCTAAAATTAAAATTGTTCTTTAAAAATATATAATAATACTAAATCGGACAATACAACTAACTAATGTAAAAATGAATCAACTTCAGAAATAGTTTATTGATGAGTTACATTAAAAAAAGGAGTTAAAAATATTTATGACATATCCAAATGTTTACTAATGTTCTAAATTTTTTTGATTAATTATATTCTCATATTAATAATAAATATATATATATGTACTTTAAAAAAATAGCGAAAAATAAAAAGAAATTCGTTTGACGGATCAATATAAATGTCTTATCTGGTATATTTGATATATATTAGAAAGTAAGTTTTATTACTATAACAAACATTTGTATTAAGTTTCAATTTTTTCTTTTTATTGCTAAATTGCATTAATTTTTCATTTCTCGATATATATTAAATTTTACATGCCGCTAAATTGAATTGGTATAGGACCAATATATATATACACATCAAATAGTTAAAATAAAAATTTAGCATTAATTAGAGAGAGAGCATTGTGGGCAATATATATATATATATATATATAATATTTTATATAATATATATATATATGGAAATAATTAAAGTATAATATATAAAGTAAAAAACTATAATATTTTATATAATATATAAATATAATATATAATGTATATATATATATATGGAAATAATTAAAGTATAATATATAAAGTAAAGAACTATTTATATATATATATATATATATATATATATATATGGAAAATTGATTAAAGTAACAAATTTAGCATTAAATTGATACTAATAACTTTAATGTTTTATAGTTGTATATAAGGACTTACTAGCAAAAAGTTCAATAACCCTTTATACTATTTCCTCACCATTCAATTATAAAAAGTTGGTAAGATAGTTTTAGGGGGGAAATGAAGTTCTAACTCAAAGGACGGAACAATTTCCTACAACTTGCTCGTGTTCACGGCATTTCGTCAAACAAAAATATCTACAACATTAAAGATGTTGCTTTGACGAAATGCCATGAAAATTGAGGATGTGGTAGATAAATTTCATGGTGTTCGATTTATGTTGTCTAAACATAGGTTGTATGTTTCTCCTCGACTTCATTATTTGTTCTTTACTATATATCATCTCTTTACTCTCCTACTCTTCTCCCTAACATTCACTCTATATATTTTTTAGTGTTACATTTTTCAATTCATCATGCAAATACAAATATGCATTTGAGATGTTCTTTAAGGGACAACAAAATACACATTTTGATGTAGCTTCCTAAAAAAGGAACCGAAACAAATTAATTTCATTTAGTACAGGTGTCAAAGAAAAAGTAGAGTGAATTTGAAAAATCACTCGTACTTATTGAATATGTTGTCACTATCCTCAATTTGAATCGAATATGTTTTGTGCTCTTTGTATATGTTCTACCAAATACATCTTGAATTCCTCGTATTTTATCGATACGTTGACTTAAAATCGTCATAAGGTCGTTTATACTTCTAAAAGTTATTTTCTCATGTTCACCGAATCCAAAATTTAGATTTATACTAATGTAAATGGTAATTACTCACCATTTCTAATTACGGTAATTTTATCATACCAATTGTTATTTTGATTGAATTATGACACAAACTAATGATCTTATTACAACTCTATTTACATATTTCCTAATCATCTTATTTTCTAATATTCAATGACAAATGTCATCTATTTTTATTTCATATTCGAATAATATATATCCCCGTTGCAAGTATTGTTACACTTTAAACATAAACCGACTAAAAGTTTTACATTTATTTTGTTTTGTCTAAATCATTGTATTTTTCTATGATTTTGTCAAGTTTTTCGTTATAATAATATTTTTATATTGAACATCGCCAACACATTAATTTTTTGATCATATTTCGTCTATGTGAGCTACTCGTCAAAAATGTAATATTTTATCCTCGAAGGGCACTGACACTACGATTTGTTCTTTTCTTTATTTCATCTTGTTTATTTTCATTTTGTCTCTTTTTATTTTTTGATAATTTGAATAAATAGCAATGTTTAATGCGAGAACGCTGAAAATGTATTGATATATACGTTGTTATATCAAATCATATCCAATAGGTCTTGTCCTTTTGGCATATGTTCAAGATTTTTTTGGGAGATTTTGTTTTAGGTACTATCTCGGTCTTGTTTCTTTATATTTAATCATTTTTTGGTTTTTATTGGCACTTTTTTATCTATTCATTATTTGTAAACTTGGGGTAATTGTTTTATCTCCCTAGACGTTAAGTCTAACACTTTTCTTATTGACATGTAGATAGGTCATAGTGTCTAACCCAAGAGCTAGTGATCTAGAGATTGGAGTACCATTTAGAGGCACAAGTGATATAGCATTGTTGAGAGCTCTTATATTTTTGGAGATAGCAAACTTCGTGGTTGTTGTAAACCATGACTTAATCTAGTCCTAATAGGATTGGATAGACGTCTTTAAAAATATGACATATTCAAACTCTGTAATTGTTATCTAGTAAACTTTATTAGAATATGTTGTGAAAATACTTCTATTTTGGTATTTAAAAGTCGGTTTTTACCGATTTTTAATTCATTCGTATTTCCAAAATCTAGGGTGGTTATAAAAAAATGAAAAATAAAATATTATAAAAGTAGAAATATTAATTGATTTATACTTAATGTTCTTATAATTGTATTCTTGAAAATAACCCCTGACTTAAGCCATTACCCTAGAGGTACTTACTCTACAATATATCTTTAGCCAATTTTGTGCACACAAAAAAACAAAATTGTTCTATTTTGCAACATCTTGATTTTTTAAATGAATAGATAATAATCTTCTTATTTATGTGGTTTATTTTTTAAAGTTGATGTGAAAACAACAAATTAGATAAATATTAATGAATAAAAATGATGTTATAAATAACATCTTTAAACAAAGCACAAGTGTATAAAACTAAAAATATTCTTTAAAAATATATAATTAATACTAAAGTCGACAATACAAATAAATGTGAAATGGACAAACTTCAATTATATTTTATTGATAAGAGTTGAACTAGAATAAGGGAACTAGAAATTGGTTATTTTCAATAATTACAGATATTTAATAATAACTATATATATATAACTTCACAAAATGCACATTTGAATGTGGGTTCCAAAAGGTGGAACTGAAGCAAAAAATAATTTCATCTCGAATAGATACCAAGTAGTGAAATTTCTCTCACGAAACTTACATAATTAACTATTTTTAAAAGCAAACATTTTCTTATGCACAAACAATGCGACTTGTTTTTCTCCGTGACTTCATCATGTTTCTCTTCTTTTTGTCTCTTTTTGTATGGTAAATTGAAATTATCAAAAAGTTTGATCGATTGATCATTCGTATTGAATATGTTGCCAACTTTCTCTCGTCAATTTAAATGTGTCGTGTCCTTTTTGTTTATGTTCAATCTTTAGTTTTGGAGATTTTTTTGGAGATATTATTTCATTACCCAAATTATCTCATTATTATTCCTTTACTTCGTCTCTTATTTATTGACTACATATCGGTGTCAAGGATATTAAAGAAACAAAAACCTGACACCGAAAAGTACATGATGAAGGGAGAGATTGTTCTCAATCACAGTCCTAATGGAAGATGATTGAAAAGTTTTAGAGGGTAACAATTGTAAGATTCAAGGTGGAACCAATTTGCAACCGTAGATGAATAATAAATAATCTCCATCCTTCTAGGCCTAAATAAATAAACCTGGACTCAAATACGAATACATTTGGATTTCTTCATATTTATCGATATGTAGACTATAAAACGTCATAAGGTCGTTTATACCTCTAAACCATATATTATCATGTTCATCAAATCCGAATTTTAGATTTATATTAATAGAAATGGTAATTATTCGTGATTTATAATTATGGTAATTTCATCATAACAATTGTTGTTTTGGTTTACAATAATCATCATTTTAAAATGTTTGATGCAGTTTTAGATATTCATTGTCAAACACGCCATGGGTAAATTTAAACCTGAATTTAAATGAGCAATAGATATCTATATAAATAATATCACCCACAAATGTCGAAATTTGTTAGTGAACAAATGTTGGATCCAAGATAATTGGAATTGAAAGTCAAAGCTAAAGTCAAAACCCAAGTCATCTCTCAATGCAAAGTCAAAGTGGAAAAGTCAAAGTCTTCTAAAAGTCATTGTTTTAGTTAATTAGTTTGTTTTGTCTCTTATAATCATGTAGGTATAAAAGAATTTTATTTTTCCTTGTTAGTTTTGTAGAATATTTTGAGAGAGTTACATATAGAGAGAGAAATATTGTTCATGAGAGAGAATTGTAAGCGATTGGGATAGGAATAAAATCATATGGCATCTTGAATCGATTTTGTTGTTCATCTTGATTGTGATTTCATATATTGGGACTATCAATTGGTATCAGAGCAAGCAGAAATCAGAATCGTGATCAAAATATAAGAATTGTGGGCAAATCTTGAAGAACTCGTAAGCACTTCTGACCAATTTCGATTTTCTTGATTTTGTGTTGTTTTTGAAGTTGTAATTGTTGCACTGTAATCGTTTTATAGTCTAGAACAGATCTTGTGTTGCTAGTGTGTCCAAAATCATAACCAGTTTGTGTGAATTTTGGATTTGAATGTGTTTTTGTTCAAGTTGTAAAGACGTATTGTCTTCTTGATCGAGTTGTAATAGTGATTGAAAGCAAATTGGTGAAGTTTCAAAGTCAATTTCAAGGTTTTGTATTGATTCTTGGTGATTTCAGTGTGTTTTTAGTCAAAGAACTGAAGAACTCGCAAGATCTTTAGATTTCGCATCCTTCATTGTGAAGAACTCGCAGGGGGTATTGAAAAATTCTATGTAAGGATTTCGCAGAAGGCTTGTGCGAAAAGATCAGAATTCGCAAGTCAAGCCTGCGAAAAGATAAGAATTCGCACACTGCATGTTGCGAAAAGCTACTGTTCACTTCCTTTGACCTGACCTGTGAAAATCTACAGATTTTGCACATTGAAGAGCTTCGAAATTTTTCTAAGTCCATATTTCGCATAATTTTTTGCGAAAAGCTCAAGTGATTTTGAAAAATTTTTCTAAGGCAAGAATTCACACGTCACAACCTGCTAAAAGCTCAGATTTCGTACACCTCTCTCTGCGAAAAGTTGGATTTCGCACACTGTTGTCTATGGATTCTTGGTGGTTTGTTATGTGCAAAAAGTGATATTCAGTGTCTTGAGAATTCCATACTTAGCCAAATTTTGGATTTTTTCAGAATTTTGAAAAATTTCTGATTTTTTGTTTAAAGATGAGTGCAATCATCAAGATGGCTTCTAGAGATGCTTTAGCTATTGGAACTGATGTCAAACCGCCTGTACTATTCAAGGGTGAGTATGAGCAGTGGAAAGACAGGTTTCTCAATTTTATTGACAGACATGCAAATGGAGAGAACATCAAGCTATAGAAGAAAAGGCCTATGATTCCCATCACTACTCAAATTTCAGATGATGAGTCATCAGACAGTGAGGATGGAAATAAACCAAGGGAACAAAAGAAAAGAGAAGTTCCAATTGATATATCTAAATACAACGATGAGTAGAAAAACATATACAAGGCTGACAAACAGGCTAGATCTCTACTTCTTCAAAGCATACCAAATGAGATATATATCAAGATTGATAGCTACAAGGCAACAACGAAGAAAATGTGGGATCAGTTGGAAAAGATAATGATGGGTTCTAAAGTTGGAAATAAGATAAAGGTTGCAAATTGCATAAACAACTTTGAAGAATTCAAAGCCAAGGATGGGGAAAGCCTTAAGGAAACTTATGAAAGATTTGTCTCTTTGCTCAATGAGTTAGCTAAGAACAAAGTAAAGATAGAGAACAACGTGAAGTTTCTGAGTGTATTGCAACCAGAATGGAAGAAGCATACACGACGGATGTGTGATACCAGTATTCTAGCATTCAATTAACACTCAGATTCTCAAGAACAACAATCTTTATTAATCAAACAATCTACAAAGTGTCATATTCCTATTTAGTGCATTTATCTATAAAGCTCCATTTGTGTATTTTTCACTATGTAATCTCTTACCAATTTGCACATATGTTCTATGTCTAAACTCAACTATGACTTGCTATTTATATGGTCAACATGACCTTTTAGAAATAGTCAACACTTTACAATATTTACATTGAACACCCACAACTTTACACACTTTACACTTTTGACCTAACTTTTAACCTTGAATACAATTTAGCTATAACAATCTCCCCCTTTGGATTCAAGATTAAAAATTTTTTTTGGCAATAATCTTCAGGTCTTCTTTTCTTCAGAAAAATATTCAGTAATTGAATCTTTATCAACTTTAAATCTTGAAATCTTTGATGTTCTACACAAACTTTGCATCTTCAAAACTTTGTCATTTTGCTTGATCCTTGATGTTGCATTAAATGAATCTCTCTTTTGAAGTTTCTGACAATTTTAGCACTTTTTGCATTCTCCCCCTTTGTTTTCAACAATACCATATACTCTTCAGAAAATTCTCTTTAACACTACAAACTTTGATTCAACTTTCCATCTGACTTTAATTTCTCCAATTATCTCCCCTTTTATGATAAGATCAACTTTCATCTGACTTTGAAAATTTGAACTATCTCCCCCTTTTTGATGAATTTTGAGAATCAAAATCATCAAAACATTTCAAGGTTAGTTCTGTCTTTGACGTATCTCCCCCAGAATAATCAGATAAGCACAGTCTCCATGAATAACAATCTCCCCTTTTGAAAGTTGTGAACTATCTCCCCCATGTAGGAAAGTAACCAATCTGCCCCAAAGAATAAGATAAACGTACTCCGTCTGATCTGATAGTCTACCGTCGTATCATGAATATATCCATCCAAATCTTTTCAAATTCAGATAAATTAAGAGTGGTAACCCTGAATCAATGTATGAAACAGTTAAAGTGCATGTAAGTAACACAAAGTTACTTAGTACAACATATGCACTGTATAAGGAGCTTGGGTGATGTTCACTCCCCAGGACTTCCATTCAATCATTGAAAAACAGAAGGTTAATCTATGAACGTTCTGACAGAAAAAACAAATTTTTGTGTGTTCATGCTTGTGTATGAAAGAATTAAGCACAATGATTGCTTTTATAAGGCTCAAAATAATGTAAACCATTGAGACAACAATAGTTATACATAGACTCAATGTGCATGAGAAAGGGTCGAAGGTGGGGCACCTTTCCTTCTTTTTCAATATTAGCATCTTCCAAATGAAGATCCAATAGACGGTGTGCTGCTTCCCAGAAAATAGAAAACATTCCCTTATTAAGAAAATAATGAGTAGCTGGTGGGGTTATTTGCAAGAGTTGGCATGGGCTAGTTGCCTATTTCAATGAAGTTTACGAAAAAGTGTGAACCAACAGATTTTATGGCTGCCCAGCTTAGAAAAAGTTTGGTGCAGAGTTTGATATTCTTTTACTCTGATCTCTCACTCTCTTTCTTTTAAACATTTGAGCTCACTTCTAACCAATCTCTCATTTCCATTTTAACTCATCACACACCAACACTCAATCTTTTGACCCTCTCCCCTCAATCACTCTTAGGATTAATTCCGGGGTAGGAAATACTAGTTAACGTGAATCCATGGAAGTTTTTTAAGCACTCACATTGAATCCCATGTATTTTTGTCCTAAAAGAATATGTTGCTCAATGATTATCTTGACAAATAAGCACAAGAAATCATAGTTAGTGTATGTACGCTCATGAAAGATAAGAATGAAATTTGAGCAATTTAAACATTTAAGATCTCTCAAAACTTTGAATATTTAAGATCATTCAATTTCATGGTTTTGAGAATCTGACAATGATTTAATCAGATCAAATATCATGAAGAAAAATAATTGGGATATTAAAGAAGGAAAGTCGTTTATATGAACAAAATATAAACATTTTAATAATGAAAACATATTTCAAGTAGAAATGACGTTTGATCTCAAACAAATTTGAATAGCAAACGGGAGTATTACCATCGAAAGATTTATCTTTTGAGACATGGTAATAACAAAGTCAATAAGAATGTACTGAACCGATGTGTATAGGAATACTTGATAGTATATAGACAAGATAATACACAAGTATTTATCTTTTGGAAACACATGGTCAGATAGTCATCAAAGTATCCAAATGAAAATCATTTAAAATCACACTTCGAAATTCATAAAAGATTTTGAGAACACAAAGTGGTTTGAACATTTAAGAAAACGATTTTCAGAAGCGAAAGTTGTTCTTCTTTCAACATCTGTTAGAGATTAAGAGTTTAGAAATATATACCTCTAGTATAGAAACCTTAACTCCCCCTAAAATGAATATCATAGTGTAAGCATCCTTGAAAAAACATCATATATGCTCCCCCTCGATATTTGTAAAAAGTCAAGTCATAAGAAAAATATGACAATCAAAGTATAAAGAAATTTATCTTCTCCCCCTAAAAGATATGACAGTAAAATTTTCATTAACTCCCCCTCGAAATAAAAACTCCTCGAAAAGATGTTATCTAGTGAGCATCCTTTAGAAGAAAAACATTGAGGGTGGGGTTCTAAACTGAAGTATTCAGAAGCCATTACTTATTCTCCGGTGAGAATAGTAATTTTCCATATTTATCATTGAAGAACGAGTCCTAAACTGATTTGTTTAGAATTCATCTTGATCTCTGAGGTACGAGTCCTAGACTGCTTTATCTAGAAGTCATTGTTCTTTCTCCTCTTAGTCTTTAGGTGCCTGCAACACAAATTTTGCTTTTGGTACCAACTGGTATTTAGATCCTGGTTTGTTAGTTGTAGTTCTATTAGGAGAGTTGTAGTAAGAACCATACCAGTTATCCACATAATATTTTCTTACAAAATCATTTGTACCACAGTAAGAACAGTTAATTTTCTTCTGTGCTAACCTTATCAATTGATTAACAGTATAAACAAGATCAGGTTTGCCAAAAGTTTTACCTTTAGGAGCATTGTTCCTTTGAGCATTGGATGCATGCACAAATGATTTATGTTCCTTCTTCTCATCTGTAGATCCTTTTACTCTCCAAATCCATTTTTCTTTGTCTTTCTCATCTTTCCTTCTCTAAACCATTTTTTGTTGAGACTTGTTCCTTTTGAGGTTACGTGAACCATCGATAGATTTGTCATAAAAAAGGTTAGAAGGACGAATCTGTTCTTTATGTTTAGAAGTATGATTATCATTTGCATCAAACAAAGGATTATTAGAAACATTTGTAAAAATTGAACTTTCAGCTGATTTAAATGAACATTGTGATGCAGCTGGATCATCTCTCGGCGATTGAACAATATATTATGGTGTCTTTTGCTAAGTCAGATTCACCTTAAACGTGATCTCTCTAAGTTCTTTGATCTTGATTAACAAATTGTTTATTTCCTTTGAGAGTAGATCAAACTTCTTGTGCAATTCATATTTCACATTCTTCTCTTTTAGAACATTTGATGACAGTTCAGAGAGTTTTCCATTCAACTTCTTTATCTCATCTTCAAATACTTTTCTTTCTTCCTCAAAGTCTTTCTCTACAATCTTTCTCTGTTCAGATATTTCTTTGAAAACACCAACATTCTTCTGCTTAGTTTTCTTCTTCTCTTTCTCAAATTTGTCTCTTTCTAGAATGATAACTTTCTCAACGTCCGACACTTGTTGAGAAAGTTTGGAACATTTGAGTTCTACCATCTTCTTTTCTTTAAAAGACTTTCTTGAGAAATCAGAAAACTTCTGTGCGAAAGCTCTTCTTTCTCTTTCAAATCCTTCTCCTTCTTTCTTGAACTTCTTTTCATCTTGAGATATCTGTTCTTTCAGATCAGTAGTCTTTTTCTGAAGCTCAGCATTATCTCTTTCCAAATCCTTTCTATTGTTGTCAATCTTCTTTGTCTCCTCTTTCTCTCTTGAGTTGTACTTTTCTTTCATCATGTTGATTTCAACCTCAAGACTGAAAACTTTATCTTTCAAGTGATCTCTTTCAGCAAAGATTTGAGAATTTATCTTTTTCAGCCCATCATAAGTTTCTCCAGCCATATTTGCTTTTCTTCTGAGATCTTCAATCTCTCTTTGCATCAAATCTTTATTTGACCAAGTAGAATTTGAATTAAGACTTTCAGACTTCTTCAGCTTGGTTTGAAAATTGGAGATCTCTTTCTCTTTAGAATCAATTATCTCTACAAAAATAATTTTAGAATTAGACATGTAATCTGAGCAAATGAAATCCTTTTCTAGAACTTTAGAATCTCTTTTCAGTTTATTGAGCTTATCAAGATTAGATGAATTCTGAATTTTCAGATTTTTATTCTCAGATTCAAGTGCTAGAATCTCTGGCATATAAGCTAAAGCACAATCTCTCTTGGTTAGAACTGTATTTTCCTTCTCGTCAATATAAGGCATTTTGAAATCTGTTTAAAATGAGCTAGAAATGATCGTTAGCAAAAATCAGAAACTTTGATCAATCTCAGAAATATGTACCCCTACGCAGACTTAGCACGGGGGTCCCGCAGAAAACATTTTGACAATTAAATCTCATATTACAAGTTGTATAAATTTGACTAAGTATAGATTTCGCTGGCTGAAGAACTTTTCGCACACACACTAGAATTCACACACCACGAGGAATTTGCACGACTTGAGATGCGATTTCTATGAAATTAGCTTGCTGAAGTATGCGAATTCTTAACTTTTCGCACGGCAGATAGATACATATTATTATACTTAGAAAAATTTCCAACTTTCTATGCGAAATCCCAAGAATTCGTACGATGCTTGATGCGAAATCCTCACTTTTCGCATGTAGGCTTATGCGAATTCCACCTTTTCGCACATAGGCATATGCGAATTCTAAACTTTTCGTATATAAGCCTATACGAATTCTGAACATTTCATATGAAGGCTGATGCGAATTCTATCCTTAACAAACTTCAAACTCAGTGCTATGCGAGTTCTTCCTATGATCATGCGAGTTCTTCATTTCCATGCAAATTCTTGAGATCTCGGCCCAAAAACATCAAATTCAACCCAAAAACTATCCAATACTTGGAATCAGCTTGTGAAATTATGTCAATTTGTCCTGAATCATATTTCAAACAGATTACAAGTAATTGATTTCAACAAAAGCAATGAAAATTACAACTCGATCACAAACTCAATACGTACAAACTTAGAACACGAAATTTACAAATTTCCAAAATTCACACAATCTGATGTGAATTAGACAATACAAATGAAATCAAACATTTTCTACTACTTAAAACGAATACAAAGGAACAAAAATTACAATCAAAAGAACACAAAATCAAAGTTTTGATTATGAAACAGTGATGTGAGGTCTGCGTGTTCTTGAAACATTCGGCCAAAATTTCAAATTTTGATCTTGATTTCTGATCTTTGTTTGCTCTGATACCAAATGTGATCCCAATATTCTAGCATTTAATTAACACTCAGATTATCAAGAACAACAATCTTTATTAATCAAACAATCTACAAAGTGTCATATCCCTATTTAGTGCATTTATCTATAAAGCTTTGTGTGTGTGTTTTTCATTGTGTAATCTCTTACCAATCTAAGCATATGTTCTATGTCTAAACTCAACTATGACTTTCTATTTATATGGTCAACATGACCTTTTAGCAATAGTCAACACTTTACAATATTTACATTGAACACCCACAACTTTACACACTTTACACTTTTGACCTAACATTTAATCTTGAATACAATTTAGCTCTAACAGGATGAAACAAATGAAAGATCTGAGTGATATTCCATTACATGAACTGTATGAGATAATAAGATAGAATGAGGAGGAAGTAGAAGAGAAAAGAGGAGAGAAGAAAAAGAATGAAAATCCAGTAGCTGACCCTGTTGCTCTTGTGGTTGACAAAAAGAAAAAAAAGGAAAAGAGAGATAAGAAGAAGAAAAAGAAAGTTGTGGTATCTAGTTCTGATTGTACTAACAATGATGATTCTGATTCTGATGATGGCGAAAGTCTTAAGAAGTCAATGATATTTCTAACCCGAGCCATTCAGATTAAACTTTATAAGAAGTCGGGTTCTAACAGTCAAAGGTATTCGTCAGGATCGAGAAACTATGGGCACGAGTAATGGATAGAAGGAAAGAGGTATGATGAAAGAAGGTATGAAGGAAAGAAGTTTAAGGAGAGGAAACCAGAAGAAAGGATGTATGTGAATAGTTATGAGAAGATGGTGGAAGAACCAATCAAGTGCTATAACTGTGGAAAAATGGCCACTTTGCTAAAGACTGCCGAAAGCCAAAAGTCAGGAATTCAGACTAATACAAGAACAAGATGCTTCTGGACAAGAAGAAAGAAACGGGTAAAGCATTGATGGCTGAGGATGATCATTGGTTGGATTTTTTAGAGTCTTAAAGTGAAAGAGAATAGACAACACACATGTGCTTAATAGGCAAGGAAGTAAAAATTGATGAATCTGATAATGAGACATCTAAGGAGGTAAACAACCTTTCTGATTGTGATTTCTTAAAGAAAATGGAAACCATGATGGTTGAGTTTCAAGACTTACAAGATAAATTGAAAAAGGAAGAAGGTAGAGTTGCTAAAAAGCGTGAAACAATTTTTGATCTCAACAAGGAAATTGTTGGGAACAAAAACTTGATTGATTCTTTGAACAAAGCTGCTACTAGTTTTGAAAAACAGAAAGATTGTTTTGAAAACTAAATTTCTGAAGCAGTTTCCAAGTTTAATATGTGTGAACTTGAGAAACGAGAGTTTGTCATTAAATATAATAAATTGCAGTTCGAAAATAAAACTTTGCTAAAAAAGATAAATGGTTTGGAAGCCAAGCTTTATGCTAGAGGTCAAACAGGTCAAACCATTCATCTAAACATGCCAAAGGAATTTACAGCTTTTAAGGATAATTGGGTTATTGGATATGATAACTGATAACTCTCAAATATTGAGAGTTAATTCCTCTCTGTTTATATTCATTTTGCCACCTTTTCACCCTTTTTGTCTCTCATCTCCTTCAATTGGTCTTAATCGTTCAAACATGATGATGAAGTCTCAAGAATGCAAAAATTTCGGTTTCACTAACTTTTGTGCAGAAACTGGCCACCTTGATGGCACCTTGTCGCCACGTTGAACATTGGCTGAAAATTTGTTGATAAGTTCCAGCCATTTTCGGAAAGGTTGACTTCTGGAGATATGAAAAGAGCCTTATGATCCTTCACTAGAATATTCAAGGAAGAGGAAAATAACTGGAGGTTCAAGGAAAGTTCAACACTCTTCCTTAAAAAGCTACTTTTAAGGAATAGTCACATCACCACTTTTCTCTTCCTTGGGCTATAAATGAGGGCTTGGAGGAACCATTTGGAGAACACAACTTCCAGGAGCATTGAATACTTCTGGAGCTTAAGCATTTAATTTCTAGTCTTTCTTTGAACCTTGTATTTAGTTGCATTTAATTTTAACTTCTTTGTAAAAGCTATCGCCAAAGTGGCCACCTTGTCACCACTTTGGCAGTAGCTCTTTAGTTATTTATGCACTTTATGTTTATGTTTTCTCCTTCTTTTCCCATGTCTTTTACTGTTGTTATGAGCTAAACACCCCTTTGGGTGTGGGTATGAGCCAAAGCTAAGACTAGTAGGCAACACTTGGGTGTTGCTATCGTTGCTAACTCTTAGACTTGGTCACTTGAGTCGGGACTTCAACTCAACGCGGACAAGCCGATCACTTGTTAGTGTTAATATTAGATCTTAGACCTCGAGAGGGGTAGATCTGAAATACGGCTTGGGTGATGCAAAGAAGATTTGAGAAAGTCTTTTATAACCACGTAGAGATACGAGTTTTTACATGACTTTAACTAAGGTTCAAATGTTGGTTGATATGGGTGTCACAAAGAGATTTGGGCGTTCATATCTATACTGGTGGAACTGAAATCCTTAGAGGTTTACTTAGTTAAGTCGGCAAGTCTAGAGTTGGCCAACGTGGTGGCAAAGTGGGGACAAGGTGGCCACGTTCCGAGGAAGCTCATTTTCGAGAGAAAAGGGTTTTACGGCTGTCGTGTGTCATTTTGTTTCTAACCAAGTTGTTTTTACATCAGTCTTAGTCAATGCTTGTACCCACATCCTATCTTTAATACTGTTAATTCCGTTAATCGTTGTTTAATTCACTTAAAACCCACAAAATATTGATATTGTTCTCAAAAATCAACCAAGCACTAGAAGTTCATGAAAACGTCTCTGATTCTTAGTTGACTAGTCCCTGTGGAAACGATCTCGGTACTCTACCACTTTATTACTTGTAGCGATCATAGTGTCCGGTGTGCACTTGCACCGCCACTGTGGCAACATAGTGGCCACTTTGTGGACCTATACGATTTTCCGCTATCAATAACCCACATTATGTAAAGAATGTTATTAGAAAACGGTCAGCTTTATATAACTTTGATTTCTTACAAGTGGCTGACAAAAACCCTCATTTAAAACACAAATTTATCACCAAATCATCTGATTAAGTAGAAGCCAAGGAAGATGAAAACAGATACAAAAAACACAACTAAAATGCAACTACCATCTGATATGACAAGTTGAATGATAGTTATCTATCTGAACAACCAAAATTTCTATCTAATGATTATTTTCAAAGCTATCTACTAAGAAAATGGAGGCTATACCCATTAAAGCAAAGATTTATGTTCTTCCACTCATTTTGAAAAGTAAAATTTCTGAACTTGAGAAAACCTTAGTAGATGAGAGGATTTTGGTTGACTTATAGAGAATTGTGTTTTCTACAGTTCTTTTGAACACCGATTTTAAATCTGAAGTTACAAGTGATAAGTCAAGATCAGAAAAGAGATTGCGCAAACAACTATACTAATTCAGATGCATCATCTTGTAAAGTTTTCATAGGCGATATGTTTCTTGAACCAAAACCTTCAAACTTTTATTGATCTCCTTATCAAAAACAGTGTGAAAAAGAGTTCAATGATTTTATGTTTCATAATGCTTCCAAGGCTCCTGAATTTGATGATGGTGAATTATTTGAGGATGAATTTGATTTTTTAAATTCCAATGGATGTGATGATGAATGTGTTAAGAACTTTGATTTCAATGCTAAGCTTCCAGATCATTCTGCTTTTGTTATCAATACTGATGTTTTACCAAGTGTGCTTGAAAAAGGTGAATCGCCAACTAAAGTTGATGAATCAGTTCCTGTGAGTACCTATTATGCTAAAGGTAAGAAGCAAAAGAAAAGGCGCTCACAGAAACGAACTAACACGGGTAAGCATAAAAAAAGACAAACTCTTAGATCTCATGTTTCTCACAAAGCTAAATCTTATGTTTCAGAATTGAGATGGAAAAATTCTAAAACGAGATTGGAATGGAGACCATAGAATAAGATTGAAGAGACTACAAAATCATTTTCTGGATATTGTTAGTGTCTTTGATGTACTTGGTCAATGTGCCTCTCATAAAAAAAAAACTTGTAACTTCTTACAAGACTTATTTAATAAAGCAATTGATCCAACTATCTCATTTGCCTACTCAGTGTTCCACACACGGTCGAAATTATTTTGTGACTCGACAATCTTCTGATCATTGGTTTGGTTCATATCATGTTTATTATTCTAATGATTTTCAAAAGCAAAGAGGACCCAAATTCAAATGGGTGCCAAAATCTACGACTAACTTGACGGGACCCATCTATAAATGGGTACCTAAACCAATTGTTGTTTGATTTCTCTTGTGCAGACCCGTCATATGTGGTACTTGGATTCAGGCTGTTCCAAGCATATGACTGGGCAGAAAGATATTTTATCTTATTATACAGAGAATTTTTGCAGCAACGTCAGATTTGGGAATGACCAGTTTTCACCAAGGATTGGATATGGAGATGTTGTGCAAGAGAATATAACGATCAAGAAAGTGAGCTATTTTGAAAGACTAGGACACAATCAGTTTAGCATAGAACAGTTTTGCGACAAGGACTTAGAGGTAAATTTCGAAGCCAAGAGGTGTTGTGTCAGAACGGAAGATGGTAAAGAACTCTTTGTTGGCACGAGAAAATCATACCTCTACACTATCAATCTGTCCAATGTAAAGACTGATAATGCAATATGTCTACTCTCTAAGGCCTCTATCCAACAGAGTCGGTTATGGAATAGAAGGCTATCTCACCTCAACTTTCGATACATAAACAAATTGGTAAATGGAAATTTGGTGAGAGGACTTCCAGAGCTTAAGTGTCAAAGAGAGCATCTGTGTGACGTGTGTAAGAAGGGCAAAATGAAAAGAGCTTCTCACAAGCCTAAGCCTGAACCCAATAGAAGTAATACTTTGGAATTGTGGATGATTATTCAAGATACACTTGGGTCAAATTTCCAAGATCAAAAGATGAGACGCTTGATATCATCATCTCATATTTGAAGAGTGTCTAAGTGAACATGCAAAGAGTTGTCAAGTTTATTCGGACAGATAATGTCACATAATTTAAGAACAAAACAGTTAACGATTATCTCAAATCGGTCGGGATAACTCATTAGTTTTCTGCTTCCAGAACGTCAGAACAAAATGAGGTAGTTGAAAGAAGAAATCAGACTCTCGTTGAGTCTGCACGAACGATGCTAAGCCAATCCGATCTACCTTTATTTTTGTGGGCTGAAGTTGTCTCGACTGCATGCTATACTCAAAACCGTTCTATCATCCGTCTTCGGTTTGGTAAAACGTCGTATGCTTTGATTAATAATAGAATACCTACCATCAAACATTTTCACATCTTTGGATGCAGGTGTTTTGTGCTAAACGATAAGGAGATCTTGAACAAGTTCAGTCCCAAGGCTGAAGAAGGCATTTTCATTGGCTATTCTCAAACATCTGCGACATATAGAGTCTATTTGAAGAAAGCAATGATTGTGGTTGAGAGCGTTAATGTTACGTTTGATGAAGAGTTGGCTTATGAGCACATCAGTTTAGAACACGTTATAACAGGAGTCTTAGCTTCTGGACAATCTAACACTACAAGAAAAAGCTTAATTAGTGACCAAAATTTTAGTGACTACTTATATTTTGGTCACTAACTATAGCGTTAGTGACGATGACAAAGGTCTTCACTAATTTGTGGTCACTAATATGAGCTTTAGTGAAAATAAATTTGGTCACTAATTCTCATGGAATTTCTTTTACGACATTGTGTTTTGTCACAAAAAGTAGTGGCCATTACATTGAAAGGATTAGTGACCAAAAAATGGTGGTCACTAATTTGAATGTGTTTGTAACCAAGAAATAGTGGTCACTAAGTGGGTTTGGTTAGTTGAGGATTGTACTGAGTTGGATGGGTTAGTGACAAAAAAGGGTGGTCACTAAATTGAAAGTAGTGACTAACAAAAGGTAGCAACTAAATGATATTCATTAAACGTGGGGTTGAAAGGGTTAGTGACCAAAAAATTGTAGTCACTAAATTAAATATGTTAGTCACAAAAAAATAGTGGTCATTAAGTGAGATGCATTAGCTGTAATTGAGTTGGATGGGTTAGTGACCAAAAAAAAGGTGGTCACTAAATTGAAAAGTGTTAGTGACCAAAAAATAGTGGTCACTAAATGGTATTCAATAATAAAATAGTTGTAGTGAGTTAGGAAGGTTAGTGACCAAAGAATAGTGGTCACTAAGTTAAAGGTTAGTGACTAAAAATGGTGGTCATTAATTTAAAATGATAAGTGACCAAAAAAAGGTGGTCACTAAATTTAAAGTGTTAGTGACTAATAAAAGGTAGTCACTAAGTGGTATTCTTTAATCATCGACTTGGAAGGGTTAGTGACCAAAAAATGGTCATCACAAATTGAATGTGTTAGTGACCAAAAGAATAGTGGTCACTAAATTAGAAAGGTTAGTGACTAAAGATGGTTGTCACAAATTAAATGTTTTAGTGACTAAAAAATATATAGTGATAACTAAGTGGTATTCATTAATTATAGAGTTGGAAGGCTTAGTGGTCAAAAAGTGGTGGTCATAAATTAAAGTGTTAGTGATTAAAAAATAGTGGTCACTTAGTGGTATTAATTAGTTGTAGAATTGAAAGAATTAGTGACAAAAAATGGTTGTCACTGTATTAGTGACCAAAAATAGTGGTCACTAAGAGGTATTCATTAGTTGTGGAGTTGGAACTTGGAAGGGTTAGTGACAAAAAATGGTTATCACTAAGTTAGTGTTTGAAATAAATTTACTATTAGGGGTCGAAATATAAAATAAATTAAAAGTGTAGGGTCTAGGATTGCCAAGTTTGTAACCTCACAATTAAAACACACACGAATCAGCCTATGGCCCCACTATATAAAAATTGACCCGCCCTGTTTTCTCAATCAGAGCTCTTAGACCATCTAGACCATCTCCAACCCATACACCAAAAATAACACCAAAAACACTAAAACTGGTGGGACCCTTGACACTAAAAAAAATTCCAACTCCAACCATACTTCAAAAAAAACACCAAATCTCCTAAACCCAAATAAAAAAAAACATTTTTCATTATTATTAAACAGTTTTAAATACAATATATATTATTTATAAATAATTATTATAGTAAGTAATTAATTAATGAGGTATCGGTCAAAATAAAACGATAATTTCTTAATTAATAAATTTTAC
The DNA here is from genome assembly GCA_954870635.1 of Arctium minus. Classification (NCBI taxonomy): domain Eukaryota; kingdom Viridiplantae; phylum Streptophyta; class Magnoliopsida; order Asterales; family Asteraceae; genus Arctium; species Arctium minus. The sequence continues at coordinate 38,368,467 of OX941095.1, forward strand.
ATTTTTTAATTTGTGTTGTTTAATATGTATTATTTTATGTTATTTCAGTTGTATTTTCAATTTATGTTTTAGTTTATGTTATTTAATTTCAAGTATTATGTATTTTTAATTTGTTATTTAATTAGATTTTTTCAATTTTATTTAATGTTATTTTTTTAATTTAATTTAATATATAGAATGATTTAATATAAAAAGAATATAAAATGTATCTTGAAATAACATTTATTATAATTAAAATTACAAACTATAACAATTATATTATTAAAAAAAAGAAAAAAAAGGCAATTAAAGTGGGCCCATTTAACTTTGGAGTGTGAATAGTCCTACACCAAATTTGGTGTGTTTTCTATAGAAAATTTCTTGGCTGGCAGATTGGAGTATGGTTGGAGTCAACCATACTGCAAATCACCATATTTGCAGTATGGTTGGAGATGCTCTTAACCCGATACAAACCCTGTTTTCTTATGCTAGGCACCATCGCTCTCCGCCACCGCTAAGAAAACGCAAGAGACTCTGCCTCGATTCCGAAGCTTCTGACTGATTCACACTCACTTGATAATATGGTAAGCAGATCTTCTCAAATTTTTCTCAAAATTTCTTGCAATCGATTCTCTGCTTTACTTTGCTTATCAAGATTTGATTTTGCCTTATGTGATTATCGACACACTATCAGTTAGGGTTTAGTTGAATCAGAAGCTTTTTTCGATTTGAGTTGCTCTGAAATTATGAACTTACTGATATGAATGTTGAAAGTACTTCTAGCAGCTTATCGTGAAGTGTATTAAGTTAAAACGTGAACAACCGTAGTTTCAATGCGGCCATGGCTATCGCAGCAGCAGTTGTTATCGTCCCTATTGGCGCCTCTTCTTCGTCTCTGTTCTCATCATTAATTTTATTCAGGTATATTTCCCCTACTATATATCTTCACTTTCAGATCATTCAGTCCAAATTTGTTAGGGATTTACTCAATTTTAGAACGTTTTACCCTTCGAATCAACACAATGTGTGTGTGTGTGTCTTTTATTGAAATATCTACTAAGATTCACTTGTTGTGAGCTTCTATAATTATGCTAAATCTTATTATGTTTGATTGGTTTACTTCTGACTCTCGACCATTGCTTTCGCTCTTACCAGGTAAGATTATTGGTCATTGACATATTTATCAGTTAATGTAATGTAACTTGGTAAGCTTCGTAAGCACTTACACGAGTAAGCGTTTGGTAAACGACCCCCAGTCTATGCATATTATTACATTTTGAATAAATAAAAGTTAGGAAATGGGGTTAGAATTCCTCTTCAACCCAACTTATCCCTTTCATGAGACAAACCGATCACAATTATTTATGACTGTTCCATATCCAAATTCAAATGTATGGGTAATTCATACATACATGATTTATAATGGATAAATCACTTTACATGCTTTGAAAGTAAATATGATGCCACTTTGACAATCTTGTACCCTACACGAGATCATATAAGTCATTGAAGATAGTCATTGAAATCCATGACTCACTGTGACAATAAATCTTGCAGATGTTGCATTTAAAAATGCATCAAAATCACCATCATTATTGAAGGCCCTTGTTTTTTTACGCTGGTTCTTCAATTTCTTATATGTTGTTGGGATCTCCGCTTCTGCTTGCAATTTGGGCTCTTACTTGACAATATATTGCAAGAGCTTTTCATCAAAATCACCATCAAATTAGATTGTGCTTATGCACCCTTTGAATAATTTCAGAGAAATGTATGTGTAACAGAATAGGTAAACTTCCAAAAGTGGCAATTGTTTCTTTCTCTTCTTAAGTTCACATCAGGTTACATATAGTTTAGATTTTAACATTTTTCAAGAATTAGCACATCAGGTAGGATACCATTACTGCTATTGTTTCAAACTGATGAGGAATTAACTTTGCTTGACCTCTCTAAGAAATTGCTAAATTGATTATTGTATTGATTTACACTATCATTGAGAACAATTTTACCAAAGCCACACTAAGAGACTCATTACGAATATGGCAAATTAAATGTAAAAAGACTAAAAGGATTAAAGATTTTCTTGCTATCATTTCGCCCAAAAATAAAAACTGCATAAGAAACTACCAATCAAATATCATGAGTGCAATAGCTAATGTTCAAAATTGAGGGCAAAACCTAAGATATAGTTTTCGTACTGCCACATACAAATAAAAAAATCACTTACATCCGGTGTTCCGTCATTCAGCTGTGGAGATCCCACTTAATGGTAATATTTCCATTGGAATCTAACAGATCATACTGAAAAGGTCATAACTGTTACACCCCAGAGACAACAATAAGGAAAGGATGAAGGAAATAATAATTTGTCAGGATCGATTTCTTAACAAGAATAAAGTCTCAGAAACAATATCAAAGAAGTTGCGGAATAACACTTTGATATTCAATGTAACAGTAATCAAAACAGTATATGATTAATAACTTGCAAACTTGTATTAAAATCACAAGATTACACACACAACCTCAATCTTGAAGAACAAGCTCTTTCAAGACGAATTCTACTTCTCTAGAATTAGGAACTATGCCTTGAGGTTGATTCTCTCTAAAACAAAAACTTAGAATTAAATCTATGTCAAAACTATTCTGTCAAATCTATACATATACTGAACAAAAAGATAATTACAATAAATAGAATATCTTCAGTATATCTTTCATGAATATCTTCAGAATATCCAGCTGTCATTCTTTTAATTCGAATCTTCATCTTAAAAACAGCACTAATCAGCTTGGCAGTATTAACTACTAAGCAGCACTAACCACTAGCAGCACTAACTAGCTTAAGCAGTACTAACTTTGTTCAAGCAACACTAACTTTGACTAGCAGTATTAATTCTACTAGCAGTAGTAATACTCAGCAGTATTAACTATTGAAGTCCTCTGGCAGTAGTAATCTTGTACTAGCAGCATTAACCATACTTGGTAAATTCTTCAGTTCCCAACAATCTCCCCCTAACTTGACTTTTAGGAAGAGAAGTCAAGTTCTTCAGATCTGATCTTCAAGATGCTTTCAACACCTCAAGTTCAGTTTCCCAAAATTGGATCTAGCCCCAGACTTTGATTTACAGTTCTTCTCACCACAATTTTAGCCATCTCTGAATCCTTTGTGCATACCAGTGTAGCTTTAAGCATCCCTTCTAGCTTCTCCTTGCTATGCTCATATATTTTGTCCACCAGGTAGTATTCATGATAACAGTTGTCAACAGTAATCATGTATACTCCACAGTTTTCAAATAGTATCCATTTATCAATCTTCTTGAATATAAACTCATGATTATGATCTTTAATCCTATAAGCCACTCTTTCTGGATCAAAGATCATGCACAAGTATTCCAATGTTACCTTGAGAAGATTTTCTTCAGTACCTTTCAACACAGGCTCATAGAGTTTCATCCCCACTTTGTACAATTCTTCTATATCAGCTCTTGAACAACTTCTGATAACTCTCCCCCATGTTGAATATGCTTCAAATGAACCATCAGCTCTCTTGATTTTGAAGAAATTCTTTCCACTATCTCTTAGAATGTCCCAGAAAATGATCTCTGGAGCTTGCATAGAGATTGGAACAACCTTCAAAGGTTCTACTATGGTCATGTACAGATCCATACTCTCATTAGTTTGCTTATTGAACTGTTCTGGAATTTGTACTGATTCTGCTAAAGGTACATCTGAAGGCTCTGCTGCATATTCTGCTGTTTCTTCCACTCTAGGCCTTTTAGACTGCTTTTTGGAAGCAATTGTCTTCACCCTCTTCCCAGATGTAGCTTCTATACCAACACCCTCATGTTCTTCCTTCATCTCTTCAGTTTTATCTTTTGAAGGTGTGGTCTCCTCAGGGAATGACTTTTGAATATTAAGGTCATGCCTTTCCTTCATTCTTCTCTCAGCCTCTTCCCTTTGGACTGAATCCCCTTGAAGCTTAGCCATTTCTTTCTGGTACAATTCTTCAATCTGAGTGTATGCCATGTTGGTGAACATCTCCCCCTTAACACCAATTGCACCTTTCAGGAAATTTATCATTTTTCTTCTTTCCTGATTGGCCAAAAATGTTTTGGAGGGCTGTCTTTTCTGTTTCTGTTTCTGAATTGGCATCTTTTTGACTTGAAGTTTCTTGGCCTGAGCTGCTTCTTTTATGCTTTTCTGATGCCATGAGCTTTGCCAGTTCTCAATCTGTTTCTGTTTAAATCTGCTCCTCCTTTTCCAATTGATCTTGAAGCTGCTTTGCTATTGCCTCATCTATTTCAATCTGAGTCTTCTTCTTTGTAGGCAGTTCAGCTTCTTCAACCATCTTTTCCTTTCCTTTTCCCTTTATATCCTTCAAGACTTCCTTCTCTTTTTCCTTCTTTGAGATTCCTCCTTCATTGATGACTACTCCCTTGGCCTTTTGAGTAGCCTTAGGAGTATCATTTTTGGCTTTAACCAAAGTTTCTGCTATCTCCATTTCCTCTAAAGAGAGCCCTGTTTCTGCTGATTCTGTTTCTGCTGCTTCTTGTATATAAGCAACATTAACTGTTTCTTCTGTTGTAGCAGCATTAACAGTTTCTGCTGTTGTTCCATGTTCTGTCTCCCCCTCAACTTCAACTTCCTTTACAGTTGAGCTTTCTTTCTCTGTTTCTCCCTCTGGCTTCTCCCCCTTTTTGAAAGTATCTTGAACATTTGCCCTCTTCTTCAGCACAAATTGCTTCTTTTTCTTTTTAAGTACCAACCTCTTCACCAGCTTCTTGAGTTTGGTAATTTGCACTTGTTGGGACAAAATTACCAGCTTCATTTCTTCTATTTCTTTCCCTTGTTTAAGAACATCTTGGTTGATGTTGCCCATTGTTTCCATCAATTCATAGTAGTTATATCTGTCCTCACCTTCTCCAGAAGTGTTACCCTCTATTGAAGGATCATGGGATCTTTTAGTAGTGGAAGTCTTCTGCCTAGCAGAAGCACTATCCACCCCCTTGGTTTCTTGGCACCTGGGACCTTTGAATGATTGCTTATTCAAAGTTGCCATGGGGAAGATCTTATGTATGTTACCACTGACCTCCTCTGAGCTAGCAGGAGTAGTGGCAGCCTTCTCACCCATATGCTCTTCCTCCTCCTCAGAGAGCACCTCCTTGGGGTTGGGAGACACCCCTGTGGTTTCCCTGTAGATATTCTCTAAGGGAGAATCCTCCCTTAGAGGGCTTAAAGGCTTAGAGGGTGAAGGTACAAGAAGGGAAGGATCCTTCTTTACTTGTTTCCTTTTGTATGTTTGGGTGATTGGTGACGTTGGTTTATCAAGAAGAGACTGGGGAATTGATTTAGGGTGGGAAGGTTGGGATTGGCTAGCAGTGGGTTGGTCTAATGGGGGCCTTGACCCTGCTGCCATACCTTCATCAGTTTGGGACACCACCATCATTGTAGAGAACAATGGGGTGTCAACTCCTTCCGAGTCCAGAGGGGATCTTTTCATGTTTGAAAAGACCTTACCTTTGGGAATTTTTGGTACATATACCCCATCAAAATGAGGTATATCCGTCAATTCATGGGTAATAACTTCTTGGACAAACCTGGGGTACATATAAAAACTCTTTTTACTTCCCAGGTTTGAGACAAGATCATTAAAAATCATTTGGGAAAAATTATACTTTCTGGCAGTGGCTAAGCATACCAAAGCAAAAGCAATGGTGCTACTGAACTCACTCCATCCAGTAGTCTTTTTAGAGATACAATGCATAAGGGTATGGACAAAGAAACGCCATTGAGGTGAAAATTTTGCTTTTGAGAACTTGAACACACCCAATGGGCCTCCATACCCCATTCTTGTAAGAGTAGAAAACAATTCATCATTAGAGATAGAAGTTATACCAGAGGCATCGTCTAGACGTAGACTGATGCGAAGTACCTCTTCAGTAACTGTCAAGGGTTTGTCACACACCCTTGTCTTGATCATTTGCACACCATTCTAAGTAACAATGGTGGCATTTGCCCAGAATTGCCTCTGATGCTCTATGAAGATGGTAGGAGATATAGTGAGAGCATGGGCAATATGGCTTGTCTTGAGGAAATCCACAATCTGGTGGAAACCAGCGGCCTGTTTGGGCTTCTGTAGCATCGCGATTTCATTGTGCTCATCTATGAATGCCATTGATCTTGAAGTTTCTTGCCTGAAAACTTTGAACTTGAGAGAGAAAGGGTTTAGAGCGCAAGTGAACAGTATGCAAAGAGTCGTTATGAACTTTTAGGCGGGCAAAGGGTACTTATAGTATTCGGGACATAATCAGTATTAACCTAGAGCAGTATTAACGGACAAACAGTATTAACTGAAAGCAGTATTAACTGAAAGCAGTATTAACTGAAAGCAGTATTAACTACTAGCAGTATTAACTAACTAGCAGTATTAACCACTAGCAGTATTAACTAACTAGCAGTATTAACTACTTAGCAGTATTAACTGTGCACTGGCAGTATTAACAATGCACTGGCAGTATTAACAATGCACTGGCAGTATTAACAATGCACTCGCAGTATTAACAATGCACTGGCAGTATTAACAATGCACTGGCAGTATTAACAATGCACTGGCAGCATTAATCATACTTACACTTTTAAGCTTTGTGAAGGACTGAGTACTGCTATACTTTTCCTGAAAAAGAAGATTAGGACCACCAAGAAGAAACAATATACAGGTATTGAACCACTTTTTAAGTAGGAGCTTATTCAGAGTTGATCATTCCCACACTTGTTACCAAGAAAGTGAATCTACCCACATCAAATGCTTTGGTGAATAGATCAGCAAACTGGTTAGCAGTATGAACTTTTACAACTTGAATAAGTTTCTTTTCATTGCAGTCTCTTATAAAGTGATACCTGATTTCAATGTGCTTTGTCTTTGAGTGCTTGACAGGATTATTAACAATGCTAATAGCACTGCTATTATCAATAAAAATTGGAGTGTGTAGAAAGGTTACCCCATAGTCCAGCATTTGATTCTGAATCCATAAGACTTGAGAACAGCAACTTGCAGCTGCTATGTACTCTGCTTCTGTTGTAGATGTGGACACTGTGGTTTGTTTCTTGCACTGCCATGACACTAGTCTTGCACCCAAAAACTGACATCCTCCAGAAGTAGATTTCCTGTCCAAGTTTGCTCCACCTAGATCACTGTCTGAGTATGCAAGTAGGTCAAATGATGAGTCATGAGGATACCAAAGTCCCAATCTGGGTTTCCCTTTGAGATATCTAAATATCCTCTTAACAACTTGATAGTGAGATTGCTTTGGCCTAACTTGGAATCTTGCACATACACAGACTGGAAACATTATATCTGTCCTAGATGCTGTAAGATACATGAGAGAGCCAATCATGGATCTATAGTGATGAACATCCATATCCTCCCCCTCAAGATCTGTTGTTATCTGCTTGTGTGTCTCCATAGGTGTGCTGGCAGGTTTTGAATCTGAGAAACCAAACTTGGTTAGAATGTCCTGCACATACTTGGACTGGCAGATAAACATTCCATCTGACTTCTGTTGAACTTGGAGGCCAAGGAAGAAAGTAAGTTCCCCCATGGAACTCATTTTGAACCTTTGATGCATTAGTTCCTCAAACTCCTTGCACATGTTGTCTCTTGTAGATCCAAAGATGATATCATCTACATAGATTTGGACCAGCAAGATATCCTTCTTCTTTCTCTTGATAAATAGAGTCTTATCAATGACTCCTCTTTCAAATCCATTTTCCAAGAGATAGGATGACAGAGTGTCATACCATGCTCTTGGAGCTTGATGCAGTCCATAAAGTGCTTTCTTCAATTTGTATACCCTGTCTGGATAGCTTGGGTTTTCAAACCCTGGTGGTTGACAGACATATACTTCTTCTTCAATTGAGCCATAAAGAAATGCACTTTTCACATCCATTTGATAGACTTTGAATTTCATATAAGAAGCATAAGCCAGGAATAATCTAATTGCTTCTATCCTGGTCACAGGTGCAAATACTTCATCATAGTCTATTCCCTCTTCTTGTGTATACCCTTGAGCCACCAGCCTTGCTTTATTCCTTATCACTATACCTCTTTCATCTCTCTTATTCCTGAAGACCCATTTTGTTCCTATTGCTCTTTGGCCTTTAGGAAGGTCTACCAGATCCCGAACATCTTGCAGCTTGAATTGCAGTAGCTCTTCTTGCATTGCTTCTATCCAACTGGACTCTTTCATAGCATCATGTGCCTTCTTAGGCTCAAGCTGGGATAAAAAGCAAGAAAGCAATGTATGCTGTTGGTCTTGCATTTCTTGCAGCCTGCTTTGATGTCTAGTCATCATAGGAGAGGATATATCTCCTATTACCAGTTGTGGAGGATGATTCTTTTGAATTCTGGTGTGATGATTAGGTTCTTCATTAAGTCCCACCTCTAGATTGGAGTCATTCAACTCAACTGGGGTGTTTTCAGCAGCTACTTCTGATTCTTTATTGTCTTGAGTCTCCTCATCTCTACTTTCTTCTTCACTCTGACTTGGTCCAGTAGATGGTTCCTTTTCACAGTCTTCAACAGGATCCACTGTGGGTATGGGAAAGATCACAGATTTAGACATACTGTCTTGGACTTGGGTAGTTCCTGATTCTCCACTCCCTGAACCTGCATAATCATCACTACTGACACCAAAAGAGTTAGTTAGTGAATCAATGTCAAACAGCCACTGAGGACCAGACCCAATAGGATTTGGTGTGTTCTCATTGCATTTGACATTGTCACTTTCTTCAATTATTCTAGAAGAAGAGTTAAAGACTCTGTAAGCCTTACTCTGAGATGAGTAACCAACAAGAAATCCATCATCTGCTTTGCTATCAAACTTACCTAAGTGAGATTTGGTATTGAGAATAGTACAAGGACACCCAAAAGGTTTGAAAAATCCAATAAATGGTTTTCTTTTATTTAAAAGCTCATATGGGGTCTTGTTCTTTGGCTTGACCACTAGGACTCTGTTTTGGACATAACAGGCAGTATTAACTGCTTCAGCCCAGAAGGTAATTGGCAGTTTTGAATCAGCCAACAGAGATCTAGCAGCCTCTATTAGTGTCCTATTTCTCCTCTCAGCAACTCCATTCTGTTGAGGAGTCCTAGGGGCACTATATTGTCTCTCAATGCCTTTCTCTTCACAAAAGGTGTTTAGATCAAGATTTTTAAATTCAGTCCCATTATCTGATCTAATGACTTTTACTTTTTGATTAGTTTGGTTTTCAATTCTTAGGATAAAGGATTTGATCAGTCCACTTGTCTCATCCTTAGTCCTTAGAAAATATACCCAAGTAAATCTGGAGTAATCATCAACAATAACCAAGTAGTAAGATTTCTTGCCTATACTCATAACATTTGTAGGACCAAATAGATCCATATGCAGTAATTGGAGACAAGAAGAAATAGTGTTTAACTCTTTGGTCTTATGAGAAGTTTTGTGTTGTTTGCCTTTAAGACAAGCAACACAATGATCATCACATGAAAAGACTTTTGATGGTAAACCTCTTACAAGGTTGTTTTTAACAAGTTTGTTCATAGTCTTGAAGTTCATGTGACACATCCTTCTGTGCCAAAGAGAGGATTCATCCACAGAAGCTTTTGAAACAAGACAGTTCAGGGATGAATCACTATCAACATTGTCCATATCTAGACAATAAACATTGTCCTTTCTTGGAGTTCTAAGTAGTATCATGCTTTCATCAACTACCTTGAACCCTGGAGCAAGGATCATACACTCTGTATTTGTAAATAATATGCTATGTTGTTTGTCACAAACCTGTGATACACTTAACAGGTTGTACTTCAATTGATCAACATAGTAGACATCCTCAAATGTCATCTTACCTTTTGTAACATTACCTTTTCCACTTATTTTACCACCAGTAAGATTATCTCCAAAAGCAACATGTCCTCCATTGATATGCTTGAAATCCTGAAGGCATGACATGTTGCCTGTCATGTGCCTAGAGCAACCACTATCAACATGCCATATGCTCTTCCCCTTGAGCTGTTGGTTGCCCTGCACATAAGATAAATCAGTTAGTATGAATTAGGAACCCAAGCCAAAGTGGTCTTGGGTACCCCTTTCTCATCAAAATACTTGCATTCTTTCTTGACAAGATTTTTAAACTTTGACTCCTCATTTCTGGAGTACTTTGTTACAATGATAGGCTTGGAAACACTTTTGCTAGAAGCAGTACTGGTTTTAGAAGTACTAACTGCCTTAGCAGCACTTGCATGCTTAGCAGTACTAACCTTGTTAGAAGTAGTAACTGTGTTAGCAGCAGTAACTGTGTTGGCAGTATTAACCTTTGAACAGGTACTAATAGTATTAGCAGCATTAATATTTTCAGCAGTACTAACACTGGTAGCAGCAGTAATGCTTCCAGCAGCACTATCCCTGTCAGCAGTACTAACAGTTTTAGTGCTTCTAGGCACCCACATTTTAATACTTTCTTTTAAAACCTTTTTCCTCATGGGGCCTTTAGTTTCAACAGATTTCTTCATCACATGTTTCTTTCCAGCCTTCCTATAACCAACAGGTTTTTGCACAAATCTTTGAAAGTTCATCTGTTGGTTAATAGGGTTAAAGAAACAGTACTTAGCCAAATGGTTTAACTTTCCACATATGAAACAAGGCTTTGGTCTATTGATTTTACTCAGATCAATGCCTTGTTTTTGTGCCCATTGGTTATTCCAGTTTCTCTGATTTCCCCTTGGTTTATCATGTTTTTGGGGCTTAGATTTATTGCATGCACACTGCTTGCAAGGGATAGGGTTCACAACAGTGGTCTGCTTATAGTGAACCTTCTTGTTCTTTCCCTCAGTCTTCTCTATCTCATTGGACTTGATCCAATGCTTTCCATATCCCTCATTGGTGATTATGTGGTTTTCTATAGGAATCTCACCACTCACAGTGTTGTCTTTATCCTTGACAACTTCTTTCTCAGTTTTATCCTTAACAACTACTTCATCTAAGGGATCTATCTCAGTGGCTCCCTTAGGTAGTTCCTTCCTATCCTTTGTTTCTAACAAATCTGAACTAGGAGGGATGTAGTTGTTGTTATAGGGTGGTGGTGTGGTATTGTACCCTATTCCTCTTCTCAGTTTATCATGAATCTGAGTTTGTAGCAAAGAATCGATTGCTTTGGAAGCATTGGAAAACTTTTCTACATCTAGTTTGACTTTAGCTAGCTCTCCTCTTAGCTTTTCACTCTCTTCTTTGGATCTGGTCAGTTGAAGTTCTAAGTCATTCTTCTCCCACTTCCAGTAGTTTGTGTCATAAGAGTGTTGAAGCTCATTGGCTTGAAAACCCTTAATCTGCTCTTCAAATCTCTCAACAATCCTAACATAATATTTTATGTCCTTTTCTAATCTCTTCAGGTCATCACTCATGGTCTTGTTGTGATCCCTGTACCTTTTAACAGTGTTAATGCAATTTTGAGAACAAAGATTGGAAGTTACCTCTGTTGGGAGATCAGACACCTCTGCCATTAGAGCTTGGTTCTGGATGGCCTCTTCAGCTTGATCACTCCAATCAAACCCCATGCCTTGTTGAGAGACCAGGGCTTGAGCACAGTTTCTGTTATTATTGATGCTTCCAGACTGTGCCTGCTGATGGTTGTTGTTGTGAGACAATCCACTTCTGCATTCCCTAGCAAAGTGTCCCTTTTGATGGCATTTATAGCATTCCACCTTAGACTTGTCAAAACCTGCTCCATCTTCTCTTCTTTGAGAGAAGTTATTTCTTCCAGTTCTTTTGATGAACTTCTTAACTCTCATAGAGAGCATGGCCATCTGCCATTTAATGTCCATCTCTTCAAGATCATCTGGATGGAGTTGTTCTAAATCATCATTAACAAGAGAAGAGTTTCCATGACTGGCTAGAAAGGCTTCAAATACAGTTTCATTGCCTTTCTCTTGATTTGCTCCATTGGCAGCACTAACTGATTCAGGGTTGGAAGTAGAATCAGTTGATGCTGAAAGGAGTGCAGCATTGTGAATATACCCAGACGGCCTCTTCTTAGCCTCTACCTCAGATTCAAAAACTCTTAGATCATTATATAGATCATCAAGTTCCTTTTCTTCCAGTTGATCATTCTGTCTGAAAGACACAGTATACATGGTCCATTCATCACTCAGGGACCTTAGAAACTTTCTGTTCAGATCATCTTGATCAATTTGTACTCCCACTGTAGCAAGTTCACCAATAAGCTTCTTGAACCTGTCAAAAGTTTGAGTCATGGACTCATTCTTGGTTGACATAAAGTTCTCATATTGTTGCTTCAGAATGGCTTTCTGATTTCTCTTGGTACTTTTGGTACCTGAGAATCTCTTCTCTTATATGTTGTTGGGATCTCCGCTTCTGCTTGCAATTTGGGCTCTTACTTGACAATAGATTGCAAGAACTTTTCATCAAAATCACCATCAAATTAGATTGTGCTTAAGCACCCTTTGAATAATTTGAGAGAAATGTATGTGTAACAGAATAGGTAAACTTCCAAAAGTGGCAATTGTTTCTTTCTCCTCTTAAGTTCAGATTAGGTTACATATAGTTTAGATTTTAACATTTTTCAAGAATTAGCACATCAGGTAGGATACCATTACTGCTATTGTTTCAAACTGATGAGGAATTAACTTTGCTTGACCTCTCTAAAAAATTGCTAAATTGATTATTGTATTGATTTACACTATCATTGAGAACAATTTTACCAAAGCCACACTAAGAGACTCATTAGGAATATGGCAAATTAAATGTAAAAAGACTAAAAGGATTAAAGATTTTCTTGCTATCATTTCGCCCAAAAATAAAAATTGCATAAGAAACTACCAATCAAATATCATGAGTGCAATAGCTAATGTTCAAAATTGAGGGCAAAACCTAAGATATAGTTTTCGTACTGCCACATACAAATAAAAAAATCACTTACATCCGGTGTTCCGTCATTCAGCTGTGGAGATCCCACTTAATGGTAATATTTCCATTGGAATCTAACAGATCATACTGAAAAGGTCATAACTGTTACACCCTAGCGACAACAATAAGGAAAGGATGAAGGAAATAATAATTTGTCAGGATCGATTTCTTAACAAGAATAAAGTCTCAGAAACAATATCAAAGAAGTTGCGGAATAACACTTTGATATTCAATGTAACAGTAATCAAAACAGTATATGATTAATAACTTGCAAACTTGTATTAAAATCACAAGATTACACACACAACCTTAATCTTGAAGAACAAACTATTTCAAGACGAATTCTACTTCTCTAGAATTAGGAACTATGCCTTGAGGTTGATTCTCTCTAAAACAAAAACTTAGAATTAAATCTATGTCAAAACTATTCTGTCAAATCTATACATATACTGAACAAAAAGATAATTACAATAAATAGAATATCTTCAGTATATCTTTCATGAATATCTTCAGAATATCCAGCTGTCATTCTTCTAATTCGAATTTTCATCTTAAAAACAACACTAATCAGCTTGGCAGTATTAACTACTAAGCAGCACTAACCACTAGCAGCACTAACTAGCTTAAGCAGTACTAACTTTGTTCAAGCAGCACTAACTTTGACTAGCAGTATTAATTCTACTAGCAGTAGTAATACTCAGCAGTATTAACTATTGAAGTCCTCTGGCAGTAGTAATCTTGTACTAGCAGCATTAACCATACTTGGTAAATTCTTCAGTTCCCGACATAATTTTAGTTACAATAAGTTTAAGTAACCAATCCTAATAATCAACGTCCATCTTTCCCATTTACCTATTAGCAAACACTCATCCCATTCCAAAATAACTGCTACACTTTTACCATCAAACACTTTCTAAAAGCAATAATGATCTGGTTGAGGTACAAATTTGGTCCTAAATTACTCTACAATTTGTAATTTAACAACAAAGATGAAACACTATTACCTATGGCTTTACAAGATTGATGTAAATTTCTAGCTGATCCTAAAACAGACACAAGGAAACTAATCAAAAACGAGGAACAAAACATCAATAGATCATTAACTTTGGCTAAAGTTCTGCGATATAGGTTAGAAACCAATTTTCATAACTCATAAAGTGTTAACATCATTAAGATATTCTCCTTGACCAAAAATTAAAATTATAGGAGGGTGGACCAAATGAATGTTGTTGGGTCTGATATGTGCTAAGGATGGATACTACTACTAGGGTTAAAGATTAATACTGCTGAAGATATTAATACTGCTACTTGAAGAATACTACTGCTAGTAGAATTACTACTGCTTGAAAAGTTAGTACTGCTAGAAGAATAGTTAGTACTGCTTGGAGAGTTAGTACTGCTAGTAGTTAGTACTGCTTGAAGATTTACTACTGCAAGCATGGTTAGTACTGCTGAGGAGATTAATGCTGCTAGAAGATTAATGCTGCTTCTGATGATCATGAAGATAAAGATCGATTGATACGAAAGACTAGGAGCTGAATATAAAGATGAAGATAGTTATAGAATGGATGCTGAAGATCAATATTTCTTTTGTAATTATCTTGTAATCAGTTCTGTATATATAATCTAGAAGTCTTTGATAGTTAGATATAGTCTTATTGATACATAATACGTTTAGAGAGAATTAACCTCAAGGTTCTTTGTAGTCCTTTCAATAGAGAAGTATTGAACGTCTGTTGGGCTTGTTCAACAGATTGAGGTTTTGTTTGTAATCATTAAGTTAAATCAATATAACTTGTGATTTGAGTTTATACACTGTTTGATTGATTTATTGTTAAAGTGTTTTTCCGCGACTTCTTTAACATAGTTTCTGAGTGTTCATTAAATTCTTGTTTCGAATTTCGATCTTGACAAGTGGTATCAGAGCCTTCAACTCAGAAATCAAAAAATCATCATGGACGGATCTCATGACAGTGTTCTTGTTTCAAAGGTTCCCATGCTCAAACCCAATGAGTTTGACATGTGGAAAATCAGAATCAATCAGTATATTCTTCTTACAGATTACTCAATGTGGGATATCATTGAGAATAGTCCCTCCAATGAAGGAAATATGGGAGCAGATGGTAAGAGAACTCCACCAAAGACTGATGGAGAAAGAAAGATGAGGCAGACTGAGATGAAATCCTTGAGCACTCTGCTCTTGGCAATTCCTAATGAATACCAGCATCAGTTTTGCAACTGTTCCGATGCTCAGATCCTGTGGAATGCATTGGAGAAAATATGAGAATTTAGAAGGCAATTCTCAAACAACAATATGAGAATTTTATGTCTACAAAGAATGAGTCCATGACTCAAACCTTTGAGAGATTCAACAAGTTGATTGGAGAGTTGGCCATTATTGGTGTCAAGATGGACCAGGATGATGTCAACAGAAAATT
Source organism: Arctium minus (assembly GCA_954870635.1). Lineage (NCBI taxonomy): Eukaryota > Viridiplantae > Streptophyta > Magnoliopsida > Asterales > Asteraceae > Arctium > Arctium minus. Next base: position 38,383,840 of record OX941095.1, read on the forward strand.
TCTATGATCTCTTGGTGAAGAATGGGTGATGTACACTGTATCCTTTAGACAAAATGATAATCTGGAGGATAAGGAGCTTGATGATCTCTACAATGATCTAAGGGTGTTTGAAGCAGAAGTTGAATCTAAGAAAAGGCCATCTGGATACTCTCATAATGTTGCCCCCCTATCATCTACTACTGATTCTACTGCTAATACAGAATCAGTTAGTGCTGCTTATGGCCCAAAACAGGATGGGTCCAATGATTCTGTTTTGGAAGCATTCCTTGCTAGTCATGCTAATCTGCTCTTATCAATGATGATCTGGAGCAGATCAATGTAGATGACCTTGAAGAGATGGATATCAAGTGGCAGATGGCAATGCTCACCATGAGAGTCAAAAGATTCATCAAAAGAACAGGTAGAAACAATTTTGCCATGAGAAGAGAAGATGGTGCTGGCTTTGATAAATCCAAGGTCGAATGCTACAAATGCCATAATTTGGGACACTTTGCAAGAGAGTGTAGAGGAGGAACTGCTCAACAGCATGGAAGCAATAATCAACAACCAAAGTCCACTAACTATAACAGGAATTCATCTCAAGCTCTTGTTTCACAAGAAGGGATGGGCTTTGATTGGAGTGATCAAGCAGAGGAGGCAATACAGAACCAAGCATTGATTGCTGAGGTTTCAGAGTCATCAAGCACTGCAATCCCAACTGAGGTAAAATCTAACCTTTGCTCTAAAACCTGTCTTGAAACTGTTAAAAAGTACAGGGATCACAATCAGAGCATGTGTGATGACCTTAAAAGGTTAGAGAAAGATAGAAGAGAGTATGTTGTGATTGTTGAGAAGTTTGAAGAACAAATAAAGGCATATCAAGCTAATGAACTTCAACATTCATATGATCTCAACTACTGGAATTGGGAGAAGAATCAGTTAGAGATTGAGCTAGAAAAGTCTAGAGAGGAGTGTGAAAAAGTTAAGAGTGAATTTGAGAAGGCCAAACTGGACATTGAGAAGTATTCCAATGCTTCTAAAGAAATGACTCTTTACTTAAATCTCAAATTCATGTCAAACTAAAGAGAGGAATAGACTACAACAACACCCCTCCACCTTACAATAATAACTATATTCCTCCCACCTCAGACCTCTTAGAAAGACAGGATAAGAATGACTTACCTGCAGGAGCTACAGAAGTAGATCCATTAAACAAAGTAGTGGTTGAGGCAGATTCTGAAGAAGAGAACTCTGAGAGTAAGAATGAGGAAGACAATAAAGATATTCCCTTAGAAAACCACATCCTTACAAATGAGAGAGGGGGTAAACAATTTATCAAGAGTGATAAAGTGGTGATGTCCAAGACAGAGAAAGAGACTGTTAAGAGTGAGAATGCTGAGACCTCTAGGAAAGGAAAAGAAAAGGTACAGGGAGTTCACTACATGCAAACCTCTATTGTAAATCCGTGTACTTGTCAACAGAACAAGCCCCATAAACATGATAAAATAAGGGGAAATCAGAGAAACAGAAATAATCAGTGGGCTCAAAAACAGGGAATTGATTTAAGCAAAGTCAATAGACCAAAGCCTTATTTTATTTGTGGCAAGTTAAATCATCTAGCCAAACACTGTTATTTCAATCCTATTAACCAAAGATTTACTTTCAAAGACAACATCAAAATTCTGTTTGTTATAGGAAGAAATCAGAAAGGAACCACATGGCTGAGAATGTGAAAACAGCACCTTTGAAATCTCATATTCAGAATAAGTTTGCTAAATCAAAAGAAAATACTCCAAGCAAGTCAAGGAGTAACTCACAGAACAAGAAAGCAAACAACTTTGTCAATATTTGGGTTCCAAAAGTCAAGAAACCTGTTAGTATTGCTACCTCAAATAGTATTGCTAACAAAAATAGTGTTGTTGATAGCAATACTACTGCTGACCAAGTTAGTACTGCTAACCAAGTTAGTACTGCTAACAAGGATAGTGCTGCTACCAGTGTTAATGTTTCCAAGCCTATAATTTTGACAAGGTATTCCAGCCATAAGATTCCTTACTCTGATCATCTCATCCAGACTAAAATTACAGATTATAAATATGTTGATGAGAAAGGACAACCCAAGACCACTTTGGTTTGGGTTCCCTCTAAAAACTAACTGTTTTATCTTATGTGCAGGGCAACCAACAGCTCAAGAAGAGGAGCATTTGGCATGTAGATAGTGGTTGTTCTAGGCACATGACAGGTAACATGGCATGCCTTCAAAACTTAAAAAAGTTTGATGGAGGACATGTTGCTTTTGGTGACAATCCAGCAGGAGGTAAGATCAGTGGAAAAGGTATGGTATCAAAAGGTAAGATGTCCTTTGAAGATGTGTACTATGTTGAGCAATTGAGATACAACCTGTTAAGTGTATCACAGGTCTGTGACAAGAAACATAGTATATTATTTAGTGAGACTGAATGTATTATCCTTGCTCCAGGATTCAAGGTAGTTGATGAAAATATGATCCTACTTAGAACTCCCAGGAAGGATAATGTTTATTGTTTGGACTTAGAGAATGTATCATTTGATTCATCATTAAACTGTCTATTTTCAAAATATTCTTTAGATGAATCATCTCTTTGGCACAGAAGGATGTATCACATGAATTTTAAAACAATGAACATTCTTGTGAAAAACAACCTTGTAAGAGGTTTACCTCAAAAAGTTTTTTCATGTGATGATCACTGTGTTGCTTGTCTTAAAGGCAAGCAACACAAAACTTCTCATAAGTCCAAGGAAATAAATACAACCTCTTCACCTCTTCAATTATTGCATATGGATCTCTTTGGTCCTACTAATGTGACGAGTATTGGAAAGAAATCCTATTGCTTAGTCATTGTTGATGATTTCTCTAGATTTACTTGGGTATATTTTCTGAGGACTAAGGATGAGACAAGTGGACTGATCAAATCCTTTGTTCTTAGGATTGAAAACCAAACTAATCTAAGAGTTAAAGTCATCAGATCTGATAATGGAACATAATTTAAAAACAATGACTTAAACAGCTTTTGTGAGACTAAAGGTATTGAGAGACAATATAGTGCTCCTATAACTCCTGAACAAAATGGTGTTGCTGAGAGGAGAAATAGGACACTAATTGAGGCTGCTAGATATCTGTTGGCATATTCAAAGCTACCCATCACTTTTTGGGCAGAAGCAGTTAATACTGTTTGTTATGTCCAAAACAGGGTTCTAGTAGTCAAATCTCAAGGCAAGACACCTTATGAACTTTTTAACAACAAGAAACCTTTTATTGGCTTTTTCAAACCTTTTGGGTGTCCTTGCACAATTCTCAACACCAAATCTCACTTAGGTAAGTTTGAAAGCAAAGCTGAAGATGGATTTCTTGTTGGTTACTCCTCTCAGAGTAAGGCATATAGAGTATTTAATAGTTCTTCAAGGATTATAGAGGAAAGTGACAATGTCAAATGCAATGAGAACACACCAAATCAAATTGGTACAGGTCCTGATTGGTTGTTTGACATTGATTCACTAACTAATGCTTTGGGTTTTAGTAATTTGCAAAATGCAGGAACAAGCTCATAAAAGGTACAAGCACAGAGTTCAGAGTTTGTGCTGTTTCCAATACCTATAGTAGATCCTGCTGAATTTTGCCAGCAAGAAAAGAATGATACTTCAGAATCAGAAGATTTTGATCCAGACCAGTATAAAGATGCGAAAGCAGATGAAGAGAATTAAGAGTGATAAAGAGGATGCTCAAAATTCTGGAAACACAGGTCCTGAGATGCCCATACTGTCAGAAGATGACACTGATGATGACAATTCTTCAGTGTATGGTGGAAGCACTCCAGAGAAGAATGACTCCAATCTTGAAGCAAATATTAATGAGGAGGTTGTCAATCATACAAGAACACAGAAGAATCCTCCTCCTCAATTGGTGATTGGTGACATCAATTCCCCAATGATCACAAGGCAACAAAGCAAGTTAGGGGGATTGAAAGACCTACAATCAGGCTTGTTATCTTGTTTTCTATCCCAGATTGAACCCAAAAAGGCTTATGATGCAATGAAAGACCCAAGATGGATAGAATCAATGCAAGAGGAGTTGCTGCAGTGTGTGCTGCAAGATATATGGGATCTGGTTGAACTTCCACAAGGACAAAGGGCAATTGGTACAAAATGGGTTTTCAGAAATAAGAAAGATGAGAGAGGAATTGTGATAAAGAATAAGGCCAGGCTAGTGGCACAAGGGTACACACAAGAAGAAGGAATAGACTATGAAGAAGTATTTGCTCCAGTAGCCAGAATTGAGGCAATTAGGATATTTCTAGCCTATGCTTCTTTCATGAAGTTCAGAGTTTATCAGATGGATGTCAAGAGTGCATTCCTATATGGGACAATTGATGAAGAAGTATATGTTTGTCAGCCTCCAGGGTTTGAAAATCCTAACTTTCCTGATAGAGTATACAAATTAAAGAAGGCACTCTATGGGCTACATCAAGCACCAAGAGCATGGTATGACACTCTGTCTACCTATCTCTTGGAAAATGGTTTTGAAAGGGGAATAATAGACAAGACTTTGTTCATCAAAAGGAAGAAGAAGGACATCCTGCTTGTGCAAATCTATGTGGATGACATCATCTTTGGATCCACAAAAGATTATATGTGCAAAGAGTTTGAGGAGCTGATGCAGAAAATATTCAAGATGAGCTCTATAGGTGAACTTACATTCTTCCTTGGGCTGTAGGTTAAACAGAAGAAAGATGGTATCTTCATCAGCCAATCCAAGTATGTGCAGGATATACTTACAAAATTTGGATTTTCAGATTCAAAGCCTGCAAGCACACCTATGGAAACACATAAACAAATTACTGCAGATCTTGAGGGTGAGGATGTAGATGTTCATCACTATAGATCTATGATAGGCTCCCTCATGTATCTAACAGCTTGAAGGCTAGATATTATGTTTGTTGTTTGTGTGTGAGCCAGATTTCAAGCAGTCAAGAGGATCTTCAGATATCTCAAAGGACAACCTAGGTTGGGTCTTTGGTATCCTCATGACTCACCATTTGATCCACTTGCATATTCTGATAGTGATTTGGATGGTGCAAACTTGGATAGAAAGTCTACATCAGGAGGATGTCAGTATTTGGGTGCAAGACTAGTTTCATGGCAGTGTAAAAAGCAAACCACAATGTCCACCTCTACAACAGAAGCAAAGTACATAGCTACTGCAAGCTGCTGCCCACAAGTACTATGGATTCAGAATCAGATGTTCGACTATGGTGTAACTTTTCTTCACACTCCAATCTTCATTGACAACAACAGTGCTATTAGCATTGTTAATAATCCAGTCAAGCACTCTAAAACCAAGCATATAGAAACTTGGTACTTCTAGTTAAGTGTGTTTAAGTGTTTCAGATTACTCTGCTGAATTATAAACTTGGTACTTCTAGTTAAGTTAATACTGCTCTCACTAATCCTGCTGCAAGTTCAAATATGGTTAAGTATGGTTACTACTGCTTGGTGGTTTATACTGCTAATGCAAAGTTACTACTGTTTACCTTATTTCTACTGCCAAACAGTGTTACTACTGCGGGTATGTGTTAATATTGCTAGTCTGTGTTAATACTGCTGGTATGAGTTACTACTGCTAGTCTGTGTTAATACTGCTAGTCTATGTTAATACTGTTGGTATGAGTTACTACTGCTAGTCTATGTTAATACTGCTAGTCTATGTTAATACTGCTTATATGGGTTAGTACTGCGAGCTTGTTAATGTTGCTAAGGTACTTAGTACTGCTTCTAACTGAAACCCTCCACCTATAAATACCCTCTTTAACCGCCAAAATCCAAACGACTCTTTGAATGTCCTACGAGTGTTATTTCTCTCTCTTTCTCTCGACTTCTTCCTTACCAGTGCATAACCCTAGTTTCCATCAAGAAGATGGCAGGACTGATGTTTGTTGATGATCACAATGAGTTGGCAATGCTACAGAAACCCAAGCAAGCAGACGATTTTCATCAAATTGTGGATTTCCTAAATTCCTTACACATCGCCTGCGCATTAACTGGTAATCCCACAATCTATGTGGAGCACATGCGTCAGTTCTGGGCCAATGCCTCCATTCACACTGAAGATGGCAATCAGGTCATCAAATCAAGGGTTTGTGATAAACCTCTAACCATCACAGAAGGCTGCATTCGCATTCATATATGACTAGATGATGCCTCAGGTATTACCTCTCTGTCCAAGGAAGATCTTTTCCAGTCAATTAGTCGTATGGGGTATGAAGGTCCCACTGAGGTTTACAAGTTCTTCAAGAGCAAATTTTCACCTCAGTGGATATTCTTTGTTCATACCCTTCAGCATTGTATTTCTAGAAAAACAACTGGATGGAGTGAGTTCAGTCATACCTTAGCTTATGCTCTAGTCTGCTTAGCTACCTCTAGAAAGTTTAATTTCTCTCAAATGATTTTCAATTATTTAATGTCAAACATGGATACCAAAACCAAAAGCTTTTATATGTATCCTAGGTTTGTACAAGAGATTCTAGTAAAGGAATTGACGGATCTACCCTATTTTCAAGAGGTGTATGTACCAAAACCTCCCAAAGGGAAGGTATTCTCCAACATGAAAAGACCAAGTAAGGACTTTTCTGGACAAGAGACCATTGTTCTCTACAATGATGGTTATGTCTCATTCCCATGGTGAGGCATCAGTGTCAAAGCCCACATCTGACCACCCAACTGATGACCTACCCACACCATTCATTTCAATTGATACTCCTCAGATCCCTATTGTCAAGCCAACATCCCCAATCACCAAAACATATCAAAGGAAAAAGGTACATAAGGTTCCTTCCCTTCCTGTATTTTCACCCCCAAAGCCTACAAGTCCTCTAATGGAGCATTCTCCATTAGAGAATATCCAAAGGGAAACCATAGGGGTGTCTCCCAACCCCAAGAAGGTGCTCTATAAGGAGAAGGATGAGCATGTGGGCAGTAAGTCTCACACTACTGTTTCTGCACAAGGTGTAGGACAGGACAGTGTGAACATACCTAAGACCTCCCCCCGGGAACTTTAGATGAGCAATCATCTAAAGGTCCCAGGTGCCAAGAAACTACGGGGGTAGAAGGTGCTTCTGCTAGGCAGAAGACCTCTACTAAAAGATCCAAGGATCCTTCAAGGGTGGTAAAAACACCTAAAGGAGGTGAGGACAGATATACTTATGATGAATTGATGGATACTCTTGGTACAATAAGTCTGGAAGTTCATAATCAAAATTTGGAGATACAAGAGATGAAAAAGGTGATCACTTCTCAACAAGTGCAGATTACCAAACTCAAAAAGATGGTTCTAAGGCTGGTGCACAAAAAGAAGAAAACCAAGTTTGTTTTGAAGAAGAGGAGCATTGAGCATTATGCTTCCAAAAAGGGGGAGACTCAAGAAACTAAAGATGAGGAAGAGAAGCCAGTTGGAATGGAATTTCAGTTTAAGGGGGAGATGAATACTGAAGCAGAAAAGAAGGAAGAAGCAGTAACTGAATCAGCAGCAGAAACTTTTGTAAAAGCAACAGAAATTGGTAGAGCAGTAGTAACTGAAAAAGCAGCAGAAACTGAAACAGCAGTACAAACAGATAAAGTTGCAGCTGAAACAGGTATGTCTGCAGAGGAAATAGAAATTGCAGAAACTCTAATGAAGGCAAAGACTGACACTCCCAAGGCTACTCAAAAGGCCAAGGGAGTGGTAATCAAAGAAGGTGGTTCAGAGAAGAAAAGAAAAGAAGTTAGTGAGACAGAGATCAAGATGAAAGGGAAAGAAAAAGTGGTTGAATCTGTGAAGACATCAAAGAAATCCTCACAAATAGCCCTGGATGAAGAGTTAGCAAAGAAGCTGCAAGAAGAGATAGAAAAGGACGAAGTGATTAAAACAGCTAAAGACAGACAGATTGCCTTAGATTTGTCAACAAAGATTAATGAAGAATATCAAAGGAGTTTGAAGAATGCTGCTACTGCAAAGAAAGTCACAATAAGAGCAACTAGGCAAAAGCAAAGAAAGCCTTCAAAGACCTTCCTGGCCAATCAAGAAAGAAGAAAGATGATGAACTTTCTGAAAGGAGCTATTGGAGTTCCTGAAGGAATGTTTACCAATATGTCATTTGGAATGATAGAAGAGCTATACAAGAAGGAGATGGCCAAGCTGAAAGGGGATTTCACTCAAAGGGTTGAGGTTGAAAGAAAAATGAAAGAAAGGCATGATTTAAATGTTTAACAACCATTCCCTGACAGTGAAGAAGGCACTCCTACCAAAGACATGGCAAAAGTGAAGGAAGAAGAGACCTTAGCTCAGAAAATTGGAGCTATAAAACAAAAGAAATCTATTGCTACCAAGAAACAGGCAAAGAGGCCAAGAATTGAAGATGTTGAAAAGGAGAATGAAAGTGAAAGAGCAGAAGCAGAATCATCAGAACATGTGTTATAGTATAATCAAAATCCTACAAGTCAACCAAGACAATATGATGTGCAATTTGATTTGTACATGACAGTGTCTGATAAAGAACCTCTGAAGGTTGATCCAATTTCAGTGAATGCTCCTGAAATCATTCATTGCGATATTTTGAAAGACCAAGGCAAAGAATACTTCAGGATCAAGAGAATGGGTGATCATTATGAAGTATATGCTATATGGGGTAAGATTATCAGAAGTTGTTCCAGGTCTGATTTGGAAGAAATGCACAAAGTTGGACTGAGCTTATATGGTAAAGTGTTGAAAGAAGCTGGGATGAGTCTAACAAAGATAGCCATGGAATACTTGTGCATGATGTTTAAGCCTGAAAGAGTGCAGTATGTTATCAAAGACTTGCATCTTGAGAATGGATTCAAAAGAATAGATAATTGGATTATAATAACCGGACATTTCATATCGAACTTTATGTGAAAAATTAGTGTTTAGAGTTGGTCATTGCTTTGTACGCTTGTACATATAGCCTATGGGCTTAAACCGAACTAACTTTGTCAAACATAACCATTAGAGGGGTTAAACATGGATAATTGAAACAATAATTAAACCAAAAATGTGAAGGAAATCTCTAATCATGGTAAAAATGCAATTTATAAAACCTGAGGGACTAAAAGTGAAAATTCTGAAAATATATAAACAAATATTGAGATTAATAATCTCATAATCAGATTTGTTTCTCCTTCATCTTCACGTTTTCTCTTCAAACCCTAGACCCAACTCATCCACCATGAAATTAAGCCTCAAAACATGATCAAATGGTGAAAGATTGAAGATTTGAAGCTAATTCTTGAAGATAAACCATTAGGTAAGCTTATAATCTTGAAATCTAGGGTATTTGGGGAAGATACATACTAAGTTTGTGTGTGTTCTTGTTGATTAGGGGCTGGAGTTTATAAGGGTTTGGAGGAATTAACACCTTGAAGAGGTGTAATCATCTTTGAGGTAAGAATTTTGTAAAACCTTAGAGTTAGACACTTGGTAAGTTAAGATTCAAGTATGTTTTGATTATGTGTTGTTCAAGGATGTAAAACCAAAATGAAAATACTTCAAATTGGTTCAATATGGTTTAGAATGGTTACAAAATCAAATGATAGTGTTGATATCTTAAAAATAGTTAATCTTGGTGCTGTTAGAAGCAAACAGAAAGTTGTTGTTACTTTAAATATGTGTATAAAATTAACCATTGATCCAATTGAGGTGTGTAATATGTGGTTGGAAACCTTAGTGTGTCTAGTTCAATTGTTATGAAGAGTACTAAAGCTGATTTTGAGCTTAAGTATGCTAAAATAGCAAATTACAGTAGCTGGTCTCTGTAAAATCGGGAACTACACACTGTTAGTACCAAATTCATATAAAATCGATAATAGCTTCAAACAACATGAATCCAGTGCTATTGGATTCCTAAAAGGAGAAGGTACAACTTTCATTTAGAAAATATCACGAAATTCAACTCCTAAGTATGAGTAATATGTCCAACACGGAGACGGACAGAAGCTGAAATGTGCAGGGGAGTTTTTCTTTGCAATATTTTAATTGTTTTGTTCGATTCATTTAGCATCCTTTCATAACAATAGAATTGAACTATAAGACTATAAAGATACAAATAAGGTTAAATTAAGCTAAAAGAAGGGTGTCAATAGGCTAAGTAGATCAAATAAATATTGGTAATATTGGTATAATTCTAAGTATATATTACTTGTGATAGGAAATCTGATTAGCAAGGATTGGAAACATTGACATTTGAGCATCTTGTTTGATTTTCTCGGCTATATAAAGGTACGGATCTCTTATTTTCTTGGAACGGTATTGACCTATTGTTGAGGGTTAATCCATTCAAATATGATTTACGAATTGTAAACTTGAGATACGAAAATACCTCATTGATGTTGATTCTTGGATTTTTATCGTGTAATTTCTTTGTTGAATTCCATTTGGTGTTCCATTAGTTGAGCACGACTTAGGACTTTTCCAAACTTTGTTGCTCTTAATAGGGACCGTTGGCCCGGTTCTTGAGTTTTACTCTGAATGCTGAGGCGCGAATGGAATGTGATAAATATGGTTTGTTGAATCGGTCCAATGACCGTGATATTATCAGATTGAGAATGGCACGACTAGATAGAGTCAAGCCATTTTGACATTGTTCATTGATTGTTGTTATATCTTTGTGATTCGGTTAGATCACATACGTTGTGATCCTTTACCCAAACACTTAGTCGGGGGCACCGACTTTGTGATGCTTCCATGGTGGCTATAATCACTATGGCGTCCTTGTGTATGTGTGGAGAGTGCGCTGGCCCTGATCCGACCATAGGGGCGAATGGATATCCTAGGAACAGAACAGAACTAGGACTGCTTTAATAGTAGTCGAGGGCTAGTGGATGTCGTGCCCACACCGCTAGTTCTCACTTATGCCCATAGAACCGTACATTCTTTGGGAACAACGGGTTTAGTGTATTCGGATGATATATGTGAACTTGAATAACACGAAATACGGAACGGGTGATTATGTGAACCCCTTTGTTATATCTTTGTGATATTCGATTGACTATTTTATCTTTTCATGATTATAGAGATAATTTGTACTTACCCTATATTGTTTATTGTTGATTTCATTGATCTGTTCACTGAGTTATTGCTCAGCCACGTTTGTTATTCCGTGGCAGGTTCTAGAGACAGACTTGGGGAATATCCGGGTTGAGAGACCAAGAGTGGATATTTTGAAGACTAACTTACCGGACAACCTTATTTTGTGAATAGTTACTTTTGGGATTTTATATATGTGTACCTTAATGTCCGGTTGTCAATAACTAGTACTATTTTGCTGTAAAGTTTACTTAGTTGCTCTGTATGTGTTTAAGCGAATATAGCTATTATGGGGTGTTACATTTATGGTATCAGAGCATAGGTTGCGACCATTAGAATAAATCTAAGTTTGACTTGTGAGAAATGGGTAGACTTAGGATGGGATAGAAATAGTTTATTATGTCATATTACATTATGTGTTATTTAACTAATTTTTATTTAAATGAATTCTTTATTATTGCAACTCCTTCGGGCTATACGGAATACGTTAACGATGAATATGTTGATTGTCCATTGATGATTAGGAACAAAGTCTGGATAGCCACTTTACTTCCTATGAGAATGAGAGATTTCGATCTCATACTCGGTATGAACTGGTTGACTAAACATCAAGTCACAATTGACTGTGAAGCCAAAAAAGTTATATTTGGGGACATCACTGAACCTGAACATATACTTCAGGGTATTACGCCCCGAAAATCTATCCGTGTTATCTCTGCTTTAAAGGCTCACAAACTAATGGATCGTGGGTGTGAAGTGTTTCTAGCCGCGGTCCATGATGTTTCTAAAGCAAGTCCTAAATTGGAAGATATTCCAATTGTGAAAGAATTTCCAGATGTCTTCCCAGATGAACTTCCTGGATTACCGCCTGAACGGGAAGTTGAATTCTCAATCGATCTTATTCCAGGAGTTGGCCCAGTTTCAAAAGCTCCATATCGTATGGCCCCGTCTGAGCTGAAAGAACTGAAGGAGCAACTACAAGATTTGTTAAACAAAGGGTACATTCGACCCAGTGTATCTCCGTGGGGCGCACCTTACTCTCTGTAAAGAAGAAAGATGGTTCCATGAGACTATGTATTGACTATCGTGAGTTGAATCGTCTCACTATCCGGAACAAATACCCTTTACCTAGGATCGATGATATGTTCGATCAGTTACAAGGTGCAAGTTGTTTCTCAAAGATTGATTTGAGATCTGGGTATTATCAGCTCAGAATCAAGGAATCAGATATACTGAAGAATGCATTCCGAACTCGATATGGTCACTATGAGTTTATAGTTATGCCATTCGGGTTGACAAATGCTCCAGCAATTTTCATGTATATGATGAATAGAGTTATCAAGAATTATCTGGGCGATTTTGTGATTGTCTTTATTGATGATATTCTTGTTTATTCAAAGTCGAATTTTGAACATGAAACACATCTCCGAATAGCTTTGGATACACTCCGAAAGAAAAATCTTTACGCCAAGCTATCTAAGTGTGAGTTCTGGTTGGATCGAGTGGCGTTCTTAGGCCACGTTATTTCAGATGATGGCATTCAAGTTGATCCCGCTAAGGTTGAAGTCGTTACTAATTGGCCAAAACCAATAAATGTTGCTGAGGTTCGTACATTTCTAGGATTAGCTGGATATTATCGACGTTTAGTTGGAAACTTTTCTAGGATCGCACTTCCATTGACTCGACTCCTACGAAAAGGAGTAAAGTTTGTATGGGGTGACGATCATGATAAAAGTTTTGAAGAATTAAAGCGACGACTCGTAACCGCACCGGTACTTGCCCTGCCAACTGGGTCAGGCGGGTATCAGGATTACAGTGATGCTTCCAAATCCGGATTGGGGTGTGTATTAATGCAAAATGGTCGGGTTATAGCTTATGCTTCGCGTCAACTCAAGCCGTATGAAGTTAACTACCCGACACATGATTTGGAGCTAGCTGCAGTTATCTTCGCTTTAAAGATTTGGCGGCATTACTTGTACGGGGAAACATGTGACATATTCACCGACCACAAAATCCTGAAATATATTTTCACACAAAAAGAACTCAACATGAGGCAGCGTCGATGGCTTGAATTGTTGAAGGACTATGATGTCCGAATACAATATCACCCTGGAAGAGCAAATCTTGTGGCCGACGCTCTTAGTCGGAAAGGTGTCGGATCTGTATCATGTTTTTTTGTTCAACCCCAAATAGCAACAGATTTGGAAAGAATGGGAGTTGAATTATGTTGTCGAGTTGGAGACGAAGTGTTAAGTAATCTTACTGTCGAACCGACCCTCATTTCCAAAATTAAAGAAGCTCAACAATCTGATGGGGAGCTTTGGGGAATACAACAAAAGATCCAAGGTGATTCTGAAACTAACTTTCATGTTGATGATAAAGGTGTGTTGTGGTTTCGGGAAATATTGTATGTTCCGAACGTTCAAGAACTGAAGGAAGAAATCTTGGCTGAGGCTCATAATTCTCCGTTTTCTATTCACCCAGGTTCCACAAAGATGTATCACGATTTAAAACAACATTTTTGGTGGAACGGGATGAAAAGAGATGTAGCCGAGTTTGTTGCTAAATGCCTAACTTGTCAGAAAGTCAAAATTGAACATCAACGAGTCGGTGGATTGTTACATCCATTGGATATTCCCATGTGGAAATGGGAGAATATCATGATGTATTTCTTAATAGGGTTGCCGAGAACATCCCGGAAGAATAATGCAATATGGGTTGTTGTCGATCGACTTACAAAATCGGCACATTTTCTCCCTATTAAAGAAACGGATTCTATCAGTAAACTTGCCTATCTTTTTAACCGTGAAATTGTTCGATTACATGGTGCTCCTGTTTCTATTGTTTCTGACAGAGACCCAAGATTCACTTCACGATTTTGGACCCGACTTCAAAGTTCTTGGGGAACCCGGTTAAATCTAAGCACCGCATATCATCCACAGACTGACGGTCAGTCCGAAAGAACTATTCAAAATTTGGAAGATATGCTACGTGCATGTACTTTGGAGTGGTCTGGAAATTGGGACGAGTATTTGTTTTTGGTTGAATTTGCGTATAACAACAGTTACCAATCTTCGATCAGAATGGCCCCGTTTGAAGCTCTATATGGCCGAAAGTGTAGAGCTCCAATATGTTGGAATGAAGTGGGCGAAAGGAATATTGAGGGTCCCGAATTAGTTCAGATCACTACTGAAAAGGTCGAGTTGGCAAAACAGAAAATGCGAGAGGCCCAGTCTCGACAGAAAAGTTACGCCGACAAACATCGACGACCTTTAGAGTTCCGTCCAGGTGATCATGTATTTATTAAAGTTTCTCCGAACCGTGGTACGCGAAGGTTTGGTATTAAAGGCAAACTGAGCCCTCGATATGTTGGTCCGTTTGAAATTCTGAAAAGAGTGGGCGAAGTTGCTTATCGTCTTGCCTTACCTCCACAGATGTCTCACATTCACAATGTCTTCCATGTTTCATTGTTACGCGGGTATAATTATCATCCCCTACATGTAATCAACTACCCGCTAGATCAAATTGAGTCAGATCTTTCATACAAAGAAGAACATCGGGCGGATGACGAACAAGCTACGAAACCGATCGATTCCATCTATAAAAGTCCTTTGGAAGAATCAAGATTACCGGGAAGCGACGTGGGAACAAGAGGAATCGTTCAAAAACGATTATCCAGATTTCTACAAAAATTGTAAGTCCTATAACCCTCTTCTATATTTCGAGGAAGAAGTCTTATTTTAAGGGGGGATGAATATAATAACCGGACATTTCATATCGAACTTTATGTGAAAAATTAGTGTTTAGAGTTGGTCATTGCTTTGTACGCTTGTACATATAGCCTATGGGCTTAAACCGAACTAACTTTGTCAAACATAACCATTAGAGGGGTTAAACATGGATAATTGAAACAATAATTAAACCAAAAATGTGAAGGAAATCTCTAATCATGGTAAAAATGCAATTTATAAAACCTGAGGGACTAAAAGTGAAAATTCTGAAAATATATAAACAAATATTGAGATTAATAATCTCATAATCAGATTTGTTTCTCCTTCATCTTCACGTTTTCTCTTCAAACCCTAGACCCAACTCATCCACCATGAAATTAAGCCTCAAAACATGATCAAATGGTGAAAGATTGAAGATTTGAAGCTAATTCTTGAAGATAAACCATTAGGTAAGCTTATAATCTTGAAATCTAGGGTATTTGGGGAAGATACATACTAAGTTTGTGTGTGTTCTTGTTGATTAGGGGCTGGAGTTTATAAGGGTTTGGAGGAATTAACACCTTGAAGAGGTGTAATCATCTTTGAGGTAAGAATTTTGTAAAACCTTAGAGTTAGACACTTGGTAAGTTAAGATTCAAGTATGTTTTGATTATGTGTTGTTCAAGGATGTAAAACCAAAATGAAAATACTTCAAATTGGTTCAATATGGTTTAGAATGGTTACCAAATCAAATGATAGTGTTGATATCTTAAAAATAGTTAATCTTGGTGCTGTTAGAAGCAAACAGAAAGTTGTTGTTACTTTAAATATGTGTATAAAATTAACCATTGATCCAATTGAGGTGTGTAATATGTGGTTGGAAACCTTAGTGTGTCTAGTTCAATTGTTATGAAGAGTACTAAAGCTTATTTTGAGCTTAAGTATGCTAAAATAGCAAATTACAGTAGCTGGTCTCTATAAAATCGGGAACTGCACACTGTTAGTACAAAATTCATATAAAATCGATCATAGCTTAAAACAACATGAATCCAGTGCGATTGGATTCCTAAGAGGCGTAGGTACAACTTTCAGTTAGAAAATATCACGAAATTCAACTCCTAAGTATGAGTAATATGTCCAACACGGAGACGGACAGAAGCTGAAATGTGCAGGGGAGTTTTTCTTTGCAATATTTTAATTGTTTTGTTCGATTCATTTAGCATCCTTTCATAACAATAGAATTGAACTATAAGACTATAAAGATACAAATAAGGTTAAATTAAGCTAAAAGAAGGGTGTCAATAGGCTAAGTAGATCAAATAAATATTGGTAATATTGGTATAATTCTAAGTATATATTACTTGTGATAGGAAATCTGATTAGCAAGGATTGGAAACATTGACATTCGAGCATCTTGTTTGATTTTCTCGGCTATATAAAGGTACGGATCTCTTATTTTCTTGGAACGGGATTGACCTATTCTTGAGGGTTAATCCATTCAAATATGATTTATGAATTGTAAACTTGAGATACGAAAATACCTCATTGATGTTGATTCTTGGATTTTTATCGTGTAATTTCTTTGTTGAATTCCGTTTGGTGTTCCATTAGTTGAGCACGACTTAGGACTTTTCCAAAGTTTGTTGCTCTTAATAGGGACCGTTGGCCCGGTTCTTGAGTTTTACTCTGAATGCTGAGGAGCGAATGGAATGTGATAAATATGGTTTGTTGAATCGGTCCAATGACCGTGATATTATCAAATTGAGAATGGCACGACTAGATAGAGTTAAGCCATTTTGACATTGTTCATTGATTTTTGTTATATCTTTGTGATTCGGTTAGATCACATACGTTGTGATCCTTTACCCAGACACTTAGTCGGGGCACCGACTTTGTGATGCTTCCATGGTGGCTATAATCACTATGGCGTCCTTGTGTATGCGTGGAGAGTGCCCTGGCCCTGATCCGGTGTCAGGATCTGAATTCTTAACAAGAATAAACACTCAGAAACAATATTAAAGGAGTTTGCGGAATAACACTTTAATATTCAAAGATCAATGAAACAGTGAATCAGAATAAAACTTGTAAACTTTATTGAATGGTTATAAAGCTACAAGTTTTCACACACAACCTCAATATTGATGAACATGCTCACCAATACGAATTCTACTTCTCTAGAACTAGGACTATAAACCTTGAGGTTGATTCTCTCTATCAAAACTAAAAACTCAGAATTTATTCTCACTAAAATTGATATAAACTCTTCTATACATATATTGAAGATAAAAGATAATTACAAATAATACAAGATCTTCAGTATAATCTTCCATATTTATCTCCAAGCCTTCCATGATTATCTTCAGTCTTGATCTGCACGAATCTTGATTATCTCTTAAGCAGCATTAAGTCTTCAGCAGCATTAATACTTTGATTAGTATTAAGTTCAGCAGTACTAACAACTAGCAGTACTAAAATTACTTAGCAGTAGTAACTTCTTCTAGCAGTATTAATCTTGGTTAGCAGCATTAACCTGTATCAGCAGTAGTAACTTCAGAAGTAGTAACCAAGTTGTGCTAGCAGCATTAACTGTACTTAAGAAATTCTTTCAGTTCCCAACAATCTCCCCCTAACTTGACTTTTAGAAAGAGAAGTCAAGTTCTTCAGATGGTCTTTAAGATGCTCCCAAAACTTCATAGCTCATACACCTGTATTTGGATTCAACCCCAAACTCTGATTAATTGTCCTTTGAATCAAATACTTTGCCATTTCTGAATCTGGAACACATCTAAGCTTCTTTTTCAACTTTGCATGCAGCTTCAATCTACTGTGGTTGTACACTCTATCCACTAGGAAGTATTCTATGTGATTTGAATCCATAGTCAAAGCATATACTCCACTAGTTTCATATAGAGTCCAGTTGGTGACTTTTTGAAACACATTTCTGATGATGTCCTTCACTTCTTCAGGCTTGAACAACATACAAAGATACTCCATCACAAGTTTTGTGATTGAAATCTCTGAAGCTTTCAATTGATCAGCATACAACTTCATTCCTATTTCAAACATCTCCTCTAGATCAGACCTGGAACATGTTCTGACAATCTTGGCCCAAGTATTATACACTTCATACTTCTCATCTTTTCTTTTGAGCCTGATATACTCTTTGCAATCAACCTTCATTATATCCCAGAGAATGACCTCAGGAGGCTTAACACCAACAGGTTCAGCTGTAATAGGTTCAGGAACTTTGTCCATTACTACCATGTACAGATTCACATCATCAGTACTTGATGGTTCTTTCTGTTCAATTTCCTTAGGTGCCCCTTCTTCTTCAGCAACCTTCTCAACTTCTTTATCCACTCTAGGCTTCTTGGTTGATTTTCTTCTTGCCATCATCTTAGTTCTTTTTAAAGTCCTCAGACTTTCACCTAGTGTGGCTTCTTTCTTTGGTGTTTCTTGCTCATTAGGGAAAGGTTTTTCTATCAGAAAATCATTACTTTCTTTCATCCTCTTTTCCATTTCAACTCTGGCTTTTTCATTCCCTTGAAGCTTTAGCATTTTTGAATCATACAACTCTTTAATCTGTTCAAAAGACATCTTTGAGAACATCTCCTTTCTGACTCCTACAACACCTTTGAGAAAAGTAATCATCTTCTTTCTCTCTTGAGTACCAAGGAAGGTCTTTGAGGGTTGTCTCTTCTTAGCAGCCATTTTAACCAACACAGATTTCTTCAGAGTTGCAGCTTTCTTTTGTGCTATTTCAGTTGCCAAACTTTGTTGATAAGCTTCATTTAACTCTGCAGCTAGAGCCTTAGCCATCTCTCTATCTTTGTCCACTTGAGCTAATTCTGCTTGGTCAAGTTCAGATTGAATCTTCTTGGCCAAAGATTCATCTGACTCAACCAACTTTTGCTTTTTGATTGGTTGATCAGATTCCACCATTTTAGCTTTGCCTTTGTATTTGCATGCTACCTTCTCAACACTTGCTTTCTTGATAGCCTCACCTCTTTCTTTGATGACAACTCCTTTGGCCTTTGAGGTGACCTTGGGAGTATCATGTTTAGCTTTGATTAAGGCTTTAGCTATATCAAGTTCTTCCAAATTTCTGCTTTGAAGATCAATTAATACTTCTTGAACCATTTCTGCTGCTTCATTCAATTCAGCAGTATTAACAGTTTATGTTGCTTTTATTGATTCAACAGCATTAACTGTTACTGCTGCTTGTACAAAATCTGATTCTTTTTCTACTGCTTGCTCTTTTACTGCTGTTATGCTTGATATTTCTGCTTCTTGTACAAACTCTGTTTCAGTTTCCACTGCTTGCTCCCCCTCAAAATCAAATTGCTCCCCCTTGTCTTTATCATCTTCCATGTTGACATCAGCTTCTGACTCCCCCTTTTTGGGAGCATCAGTCACTGGTTTCCTTCTTCTGAGCACAAACTGTTTCTTCTTCTTTTTCTGGACCAATCTCTTCACCATTTTCTTCAGGTTTGTAATCTGTACTTGTTGAGACAGAATTATCAGTTTCAGCTCTTCTATGTCTTTTCCCTGCTTGATTACATCCATGTTGATGTTGCCCATTGCTTCCATCAATTCAAGATAGTCATATCTGTCCTCACCTTCTCCAGGAGTGTAACCCCCTTTTGAAGGATCATGGGATCTTTTTGTAGTAGAGGTCTTCTGCCTAGCAGAAACACCTGCTACCCCCATGGTTTCTTGGCACCTGGGACCTTTGGATGATTGCTCACCCAAAGTTGCCATGGGGAAGGTCTTATTGATGTTACCACTGACCTCCTCTGTGCTAGCAGGAATAGTGGCAGCCTTTGCACCCATATGCTCATTCATCTCCTCAGTGAGCACCTCCTTGGGGTTGGGAGACATCCCTGTGGTTTCCCTATAGATATTCTCTAATGGAGAATTCTCCATTAGAGGGCTTAAAGGCTCTGTGGGTGAAGGTACAAGAAGGGAAGGAACCTTATTTACCTTTTTCCTGATGTATGTATTGGTTATTGGTGAAGTTGGTTTTTGAACAAGGGACTGAGGGATTGATATGGTGATTGAAGGTTGAGATAGGCTTTCAGTGGGATGGTCTAATGAGGGCCTTGACCCTGAATCCATACCTTCTTCATTGTGGGACACCACCATCATTGTAGAGAACAATGGGGTGTCAACTCCTTCCGAGTCTAATGGAGATCTCTTCATATTTGAAAAGACCTTACCTTTGGAGATTTTGGGTACGTATACCTCATCAAAGTGAGGCATATCCGTCAATTCATGGGTGATAACTACGTGTACAAATCTTGGGTACATATAAAAACTCTTTTTGCTTCCCAAGTTTGACACTAGGTCACTGAAGATCATTCTTGAAAAATTGTACTTTCGGGCAGTGGCCAAGCAGACCAAAGCATAAGCAATGGTACTGCTGAACTCACTCCATCCAGTAGTCTTTTTGGAAATACAGTGCATAAGGGTATGAACAAGAAAACGCCATTGGGTATATAATTTAGCTTTTGAGAATTTGAAACCACCCAATTGGCCTCCATACCCCATTCTTGAAAGGTTAGAGAACAAGTCCTCATTAGGAATAGAGGTAATACCTGCAGCATCGTCTAGACGTAGACAGATGCGAATCACCTCTTCAGAAACTGACAAGGGTTTGTCACACACCCTTGTCTTGATTATGTGCACACCATTTTCTGTGAATACAGTGGCATTCGCCCAAAATTGTCTTTAATGCTCTATGTAGATTGTTGGCGACACTGTAAGAGCATGGGCAATGTGGCTGGACTTGAGAAAATCCACAATTTGATGGAATCCAGCGGCTTGCTTCGGCTTTTGTAGTATTGCAATCTCATTATGTTCATCAATGAACGCCATAGATGCCATCGAGCCTGAGAATTCTGGACTGAAACACTTGGTGCTTGAGAGAAAAGGGTTAGAGAGCAGATGAATAGAAATCAAAGAGTCGTTATGAACTTTTAGGCGGGCAACAGGGTATTTATACGATTCGGGACATAAGCAGTATTAACTACTAGCCGTATTAACGAACTAGAAGTATTAACTGAGAGCGGTATTAACTCCTAGCAGTAATAACTGAGCGCAGTATTAACCACTAGCAGTATTAACTAACTAGCAGTATTAACTGTGCACGGGGAGTATTAAAACTGCTCTGGCAGCATTAACTATACTTGCACTTTTTGAAGCTTGAGGTACTCTGAGCAAGGTAATAACTTTCTGAGAAAGATGTTAGTAGTACCAAAGAATAAACCAATAACAGGTATGAAAACACTTTTTAAGACATGAGCTCATTCAGAGTTGATCATGCCCACACTTGTGACCAAGAAAGTGAATCTACCCACATCAAAGGCTTTAGTGAATAGATCAGCAAACTGGTTGTCAATATGAACTTTAGCAACTTGAATTAGCTTCTTTTCATTACAATCTCTAATAAAGTGATACCTGATCTCAATGTGCTTTGTTTTGGAGTGCTTGACTGGATTGTTAACAATGATTATAGCACTGCTATTATCAATGAAGATTGGAGTGTGAAGAAAGGTTACCCCATAGTCCAGCATCTGATTCTGAATCCATAGAACCTGAGAGCAGCAACTTGCAGCAGCAATATACTCAGCTTCTGTTGTTGATAAGGACACTGTGGTTTGTTTCTTACACTGCCAAGATACTAGTCTTGCACCCAAAAGTTGACATCCACCTGAAGTAGACTTTCTGTCCATGTTAGCACCTCCCAAGTCACTATCTGAATAAGCAATCAAGTCAAAGTTGGATTCATAAGGATACCAAAGACCTAATCTAGGTTGCCCTCTTAAGTATCTGAAAATCATTTTAACAGCTTGAAGATGTGATTGCTTTGGCTTGACTTAGAATCTGGCACACAGACACACTGGAAACATAATGTCTGGTCTTTAGGCTGTGAGATACATGAGAGATCCAATCATTGATCTATATAGATGGACATCAACATCCTCCCCCTCAAGATCAACAGTGATCTGTTTATGAGTCTCCATAGGTGTGCTTGCTGGCTTTAAGTCTGTTAAACCATACTTATCCAGGATGTCTTTCACATACTTTGATTGACTTATAAAGATCCCATCTTTCTACTGTTTCACCTGAAGCCCAAGGAAGAAGGTAAGTTCACCCATTGAACTCATTTTAAAGCTCTTGTGCATCAACTTTTCAATGTCTCTACACATCTGATCTTGAGTGGATCCAAAGATGATGTCATCCACATAGATCTGAACAAGTAGGATGTTCTTCTTACTCCTTTTAATGAAGAGGGTCTTGTCAATTATTCCCCTTTCAAACCCATTTTCTAAGAGATAGGTAGACAGTGTATCATACCATGCTCTTGGGGCTTGATGTAGACCATAAAGTGCTTTCTTCAGTTTGTATACTCTGTCAGGATATAATGGATTTTCAAATCCAAGGGGCTGACAGACATATACTTCTTCATCAATTGTACCATATAGAAAGGCACTCTTCACATCCATTTGATATACCTTGAACTTCATGTATGATGCATAGGCTAGAAATAGCCTTATTGCCTCTACCCTTGCAACTGGGGCAAACACTTCTTCATAATCTATGCCTTCTTCCTGAGTGTACCCTTGTGCCACAAGCCTTGCTTTGTTCCTGATCATAATTCCTCTCTCATCCTTTTTATTCCTGAAACTCCATTTGGTTCCAATAGCTCTATGACCTTTTAGAAGGTCTACCAAGTCCCAAACTTCTTGCAATTTGAACTGCAGTAACTCTTCTTGCATAGCTTCTATCCAACTGGAGTCTTTCATTGCATCAAAAACCTTCTTAGGCTCAATCTAGGATAGAAAGCAAGAGAGTACTGTGTGTTGCTGATCCTGCAGCTCTTGAAGTCTGCTTTGATTCCTTGTTATCATAGGAGAAGAGATGTCTCCTATGACCAGCTCTGGAGGATGGTTCTTTTGAGTTCTAGTCTGATGACTAGGTTCTTCATTGATTCGCACTTCTAAATTGGACTCATTTAAGTCAGCTAAGGTGATCTCATCAACTGCTTCTGGCTCTTCATGCACTTGATTCTCCTCATCTCTTCTTTCTTCTTCACTTTGAATTTGTTCAGTAGCATTCTCCTTTTCACAGACATCAACAGGCTCTATTAAAGGTATGGGAAAGATCACAGATTGAGGAATAATGTCTTGTACTTGTACTTGTTCATCCCCTGATCCTCCACTTCCTGAACCTGCATGATAATCACTACTGAAACCCAAAGAGTTAGTTAGTGAATCAATGTCAAATAACCACTGAGGACCAGACCCAATAGGATTTGGTGTGTTCTCATTGCATTTGACATTGTCACTTTCTTCAAATATTCTAGAAGAAGAATTAAAAACTCTGTAAGCCTTACTCTGAGATGAGTAACCAACAAGAAAACCATCATCTGCCTTGCTATCAAACTTTCCTAAGTGAGTTTTGGTATTGAGAATGGTACAAGGACACCCAAAAGGTTTGACAAATCCAATAAATGGTTTTCTGTTATTTAAAAGCTCATATGGTGTCTTGTTTTTAGGCTTGACTACTAGAACTCTGTTTTGGACATAGCAAGCAGTATTAACTGCTTCAGCCCAGAAAGTAATTGGAAGTTTGGAATCAGCTAACAGAGATCTAGCAGCCTCAATCAGTGTCCTATTCCTTCTCTCAGCAACACCATTTTGTTGTGGAGTCCTAGGAGCACTGTATTGCCTCTCAATTCCTTTTTCCTCACAAAAGGTGTTTAGGTCATGATTTTTAAATTCAGTACCATTGTCTGACCTAATGACTTTTACCTTTTTATTTGTTTGGTTTTCAATTCTTTGGATAAAGGATTTGATCAGTCCATTTGTCTCATCCTTAGTCCTTAGAAAATATACCCAAGTAAATCTAGAGTAATCATCAACAATAACTAGACAATATGATTTCTTACCTATACTCATAACATTTGTAGGACCAAACAGATCCATATACAACAACTGAAGAGAATTAGAGATTGTGTTCAACTCTTTGGACTTATGAGAAGTTTTGTGTTGTTTGCCTTTGAGACAGGCAACACAATGATCATCACATGAAAAGACTTTGGAAGGTAAACCTCTTACAAGGTTGTTTTTAACAAGTTTACTCATTGTTTTAAAGTTCATGTGACACATCCTTCTGTGCCAAAGTGAAGATTTATCCAAATAAGCTTTTGAAACAACACAGTTTAGGGATGAATCAGTTGAAACATTTTCCATATATAAGCAATATACATTATCCTTTCTGGGAGTTCTTAGTAGTATCATCTTTTCATCAACTACCTTGAATCTAGGAGCAAGGATAATGCATTCAGAATCAGTAAATAATATACTATGCTTTTTGTCAAAAACCTGTGATATACTTAACAGGTTGTACCTTAATTGCTCAACATAGAATACATCTTCAAAGGTCATTTTACCTTTGGTTACATCACCCTTACCACTAATCTTACCTCCATCTGGAGTATTTCCAAAGGCAACATGTCCACCATCAATTTTCTTGAAATTCTTGAGGCAAGACATGTTCCCTGTCATGTACCTAGAGCAACCACTATCAACATGCCAGATGCTCTCCCCCTTGAGCTGCTGGTTGCCCTGCACATAAGATAAAAACAATTAGTATTGATTGGGAACCCAAGCTAAAGTGGTCTTGGATCTCCCTTTCTCATCAAAGTATTTACATTCCTTTTTGATGAGATTTTTAAACTCAGAGCACTCTTTACTAGAGTACTTTGTCAAGATGATTGGCTTAGCAGCACAAACATTAGAAGCAGTACTAACCTTAGAAGTACTAACAGAGTTAGCAGCACTAACAAGTTTAGCAGTACTAACCTTGTTAGAAGTACTAACAGAGTTAGCAGTATTAACATTAGAAGAAGTACTAACAATGTTAGTTTTAGCAGTACTAATACTCTTAGCAGCACTAAAATTGGTAGCAGTAGTATTGCTTCTAGCAGCACTATCATTGTCAGCAGTACTATTTGTGGTAGCAGTACTAACAGTTTTAGTGCTTTTAGGAATCCACATCTTGACACTCTCCTCAACAGTCTTTTTCTTCATGTGGCTTTTAGATTTAACAGATTTATTAGCCACATGGTTCCTTTCATTCTTCCTATAACCAAAGGGTTTTTGCACAGATCTTTGAAAATTCATCCTTTGGTTCATAGGATTGAAATAACAGTATTTAGCAATATGATTGAGCTTTCCACAAATAAAACAAGGTTTTGGTCTATTGATTTTACTCAGACCAACCCCTTGTTTTTGTGCCCACTGATTATTCCAGTTTCATTGATTACCCCTCCTTTTATCATGTTTTAGGGGCTCAGATTTAGTACAATCACACTGTTTGCAATGAACAGGATTCACAACTGTGGTCTGCTTGTAATGGACCTTACTAGACTTTCCCTCAGTCTTCTCTATGTCCTTAGATTTTACCCAAATCTTTCCACAACCCTCATTGGTAATAATGTGATTCTCTAGAGGAATCTCATCACTCACAGTGTTCTCCTTACCCTTACCAGCTTCTTTCTCAGTTTTGTCCTCAACAACTACTTCATCTAAGGGATCTATCTCAGTGGCTCCCTCAGGCAAGTCCTTCCTATCTTTGGTTTCTAGCAAGTCTGATGTAGGAGGGATGTAGTTGTTGTTGTATGGTGGTGGTGTGGTATTGTACCCAATTCCTCTTCTCAGCTTGTCATGAATCTAAGTTTGTAGTAAAGAGTCCATTGCTTTAGAAACATTGGAAAACTTTTCTACATCTAGCTTAACTTTGGCTAGCTCCCCTCTCAACTTTTCACTCTCCTCTTTACACTTTGTCAGTTGGAGTTCTAGATCCTTTTTCTCCCACTTCCAGTAGTTTGTGTCATATGAGTGTTGAAGTTCATTGGCTTGGAAACCTTTAATTTGTTCCTCAAACCTCTCAACAATTCTCACATAGTCTTTTATATCTTTTGCTAACCTCTTAAGGTCATCACTCATATTATGGTTGTGATCCATGTACCTTTTAACAGTGTCTATGCAAGTTTTAGAACAGAGATTAGAACTTACCTCATTTGGGAGATCAGATACCTCTGCCATGAGAGCTTGATTTTGAATAGCCTCTTCTGCTTGATCACTCCAGTCAAACTCCATTCCTTGTTGAGAAACAAGGGCTTGTGCAGAGTTTCTGTTCTGGTTGAAGCTACCAGTCTGAGCTTGTTGGTGGTTATCGTGAGACACTCTACTTCTGCATTCCCTGGCAAAGTGTCCCTTCATATGACATTTATAGCATTCTACCTTTGACTTGTCAAAACCTGCTCCATCTTCTCTTCTTTGGGAGAAGTTATTCCTCCCAGTCCTCTTGATGAACTTCTTTACCCTCATGGAAAGCATGGCCATCTGCCATTTAATATCCATCTCTTCAAGATCATCAGGATGAAGTTGTTCCAAGTCATCATTGATTAAAGAAGAGTTTCCATGGCTGGACAGAAAGGCTTCAAAAACAGATTCAGTGCCTTTTTCTTGATTTGCTCCATTATCAGCATTAACCGATTCAGGGTTAGCAGTAGAATCAATTGATGCTGATAGGAGTGCAGCATTATGAACATATCCAGAAGGCTTCTTCTTTGCCTCCACCTCAGATTCAAACACTCTAAGGTCATTGTACATATCATCAAGTTCTTTTTCTTCTAGTTGTTCATTCTGTCTGAATGAAACAGTATACATGGTCCATTTATCTCCAAGGGACCTTAAGAACTTTCTGTTTACATCATCTTGATCAATCTGTACTCCCATAGTAGCTGGTTCACCAATCAGCTTGTTAAACCTGTCAAAAGTTTGAGTCATGGACTCATTCTTAGTTGACATAAAATTTTCATACAATTGCTTCAGTATTGCCTTCTGATTTCTCTTGGTACTTTTGGTACCAGAGAATCTTTTCTCTAGAGCATTCCAAAGCATTTGTGCATCAGTGCAATTGTAGAATTGGTGTTGATATTCATTGGGAATAGCCAAGAGCAGTGTACTCAAGGCTTTCATCCCTGTCTGCCTTATCTTCTTTTCTGCATCTGTCTTTGGTGGTGTTCTTTTTCCATCTGCACCAATTTTTCCTTCATCAGATGGTCCATTCTCAATGATGTCCCACATAGAGTAATCTGTGAGGAGAATGTATTGCTTGATCCTTATCTTCCACATGTCAAACTCATTAGATCTGAGCATTGGAACCTTTGAGACAAGAGTACTGTTTGATTCAACTGTGTTTTCCATGATGAATGAAGGTTTCTGAGAATACTTGCTCTGATACCACTTGTCAGGATCTTAATTCTTAACAAGAATAAACACTCAGAAATAATATTAAAGGAGTTTGCGGAATAACACTTTAATATTCAAAGATCAATGAAACAGTGAATCAGAAATCACGAATTGTAAACTTTATTGAATGATTTAAAGCTACAAGGTTTCACACACAACCTCAATATTGATGAACAGACTCACCAATACGAATTCTACTTCTCTAGAACTAGGGTTCTAAACCTTGAGGTTGATTCTCTCTATGAAAGCAAAAAACTCAGAATGTTGTTATCCTTGATGTTACAAAACTATTCTATACATATACTGAAGATAAAAGATAAAAAAATAAAAGATCTTCAATATAATCTTCCATAGTTATCTCCAAAACTTTCCATGATTATCTTCAGTCAATACATCTGTCATCCTTGCCATACGAAGCCTTTATCTCATAAGCAGCACTAACTTCTTGAGCAGTATTAATATCATTCAGCAGTATTAACTTTGATCTGGCAGTACTAACTCCAGCAGTACTAACTCCAGTAGTACTAACTACTAGCAGTAGTAATCATATTGTACTGGCAGTAGTAACCAGTTGTGCTAGCAGCATTAATCATACTTAAGCAATTCTTTTAGTTCCCAACATAAGGGTTTGGAGGAATCAACACCTTGAAGAGGTGTAATCATCTTTGAGGTAAGAATTTTGTAAAACCTTAGAGTTAGACACTTGGTAAGTTAAGATTCAAGTATGTTTTGATTATGTGATGTTCAAGTCTGTAAAAACCAAAATGAAAAGACTTCAAATTGTTTCAATATGGTTTAGAATGGTTACAAAATCAAATGATAGTGTTGATATCTTAAAAATAGTTAATCTTGGTGCTGTTGGAAGCAAACAGAAAGTTGTTGTTACTTTAAATATGTGTATAAAATTAACCATTGATCCAATTGAGGTGTGTAATATGTGGTTGGAAACCTTAGTGTGTCTAGTTCAATTGTTATGAAGAGTACTAAAGCTGATTTTGAGCTTAAGTATGCTAAAATAGCAAATTACAGTAGCTGGTCTTTGTAAAATCGGGAACTGCACACTGTTAGTGCAAAATTCTTATAAAATCGATCATAGCTTCAAACAACATGAATCTAGTGCGATTGGATTCCTAAGAGGCATAGGTACAACTTTCATTTAGAATTCACGAAATTCATCTCCTAAGTATGAGTAATATATCCAA
This sequence comes from Arctium minus, assembly GCA_954870635.1. Lineage (NCBI taxonomy): Eukaryota > Viridiplantae > Streptophyta > Magnoliopsida > Asterales > Asteraceae > Arctium > Arctium minus. The sequence continues at coordinate 38,412,167 of OX941095.1, forward strand.
CACGGAGACGGACAGAAGCTGAAATGTGCAGGGGAGTTTTCCTTTGCAATATTTTAATTGTTTTGTTCGATTCATTTAGCATCCTTTCATAACAATAGAATTGAACTATAAGACTATAAAGATACAAATAAGGTTAAATTAAGCTAAAAGAAGGGTGTCAATAGGCTAAGTAGATCAAATAAATATTGGTAATATTGGTATAATTCTAAGTATATATTACTTGTGATAGGAAATCTGATTAGCAAGGATTGGAAACATTGACATTCGAGCATCTTGTTTGATTTTCTCGGCTATATAAAGGTACGGATCTCTTAATTTCTTGGAACGGGATTGACCTCTTGTTGAGGGTTAATCCATTCAAATATGATTTACGAATTGTAAACTTGAGATACGAAAATACCTCATTGATGTTGATTCTTGGATTTTTATCGTGTAATTTCTTTGTTGAATTCCATTTGGTGTTCCATTAGTTGAGCACGACTTAGGACTTTTCCAAAGTTTGTTGCTCTTAATAGGGACCGTTGGCCCGGTTCTTGAGTTTTACTCTGAATGTTGAGGCGCGAATGGAATGTGATAAATATGGTTTGTTGAATCGGTCCAATGACCGTGATATTATCAGATTGAAAATGGCACAACTAGATAGAGTCAAGCCATTTTGACATTGTTCATTGATTGTTGTTATATCTTTGTGATTCGGTTAGATCACATACGTTGTGATCCTTTACCCATACACTTAGTCGGGGGGCACCGACTTTGTGATGCTTCCATGGTGGCTATAATCACTATGGCGTCCTTGTGTATGCGTGGAGATTGCGCTGGCCCTGATCCGGACATAGGGGCGAATGGATATCCTAGGAACAGAACAGAACTAGGACTGCTTTAATAGTAGTCGAGGGCTAGTGGGTGTCGTGCCCACACCGCTAGTTCTCACTTATGCCCATAGAACCGTACATTCTTTGGGAACAACGGGTTTAGTGTATTCGGATGATATATGTGAACTTGAATAACACGAAATACGGAACGGGTGATTATGTGAACCCCTTTGTTATATCTTTGTGATATTCGATTGACTATTTTATATTTTCAAGATTATAGAGATAATTTGTACTTACCCTATATTGTTTATTGTTGATTTCATTGATCTGTTCACTGAGTTATTGCTCAACCACGTTTGTTATTCCGTGGCAGGTTCTAGAGACAGACTTGGGGAATATCCGGGTTGAGAGACCAAGAGTGGATATTTTGAAGACTAACTTACCGGACAACCTTATTTTGTAATAGTTACTTTTGGGATTGTATATATGTGTACCTTAATGTCCGGTTGTCAATAACTAGTACTATTTTGCTGTAAAGTTTACTTAGTTGCTCTGTATGTGTTTAAGCGAATATAGCTATTATGGGGTGTTACATGGATGATGTTTGAAAACTGTGGAGTCTTTGTGCTAACTATTGATAAAAGTTATCATGAATACTACTTGGTGGACAAAGTGTATGACCATAGCAAAGCAAAGCTACAAGGAATGTTGAGAGCAAAGCTGGTATGTCCTAAAGATTCAGAAATGGCCAAAATAGTGATCAAAAGAACAATTAATCAAAGTCTGGGACTGGATCCAAATCTTGGCAATTAAGCCGAAGTTTTGAAAGCATCATGAAGACCCTATGCTGAAGAACATAACTTCTCAATTTGAAAAGTTAAGTTAGGGGGAGATTGTTGGGTCTGATATGTGCTAAGGATGGATACTACTGCTGGGGATAAAGATTAATACTTCTGAAGATATTAATACTTCTACTTGAAGAATACTACTGCTAGTAGAATTACTACTACTTGAAGAGTTAGTACTGCTAGAAGAATAGTTAGTACTGCTTGGAGAGTTAGTACAGCTAGTAGTTAGTACTGCTTGAAGATTTACTACTGCAATCATGGTTAGTACTGCTGAGGAGATTAATGCTGCTAGAAGATTAATGCTACTTCTGATGATGGTGAAGATAAAGATGGATTGATACGAAAGATAATGATGAAGATAATTATAGAATGGATGCTGAAGGTCAATAGTTCTTTTGTAATTATCATGTAATCAGTTCTGTATATATAGTCTAGAAGTCTTTGATAGTTAGATATAGTCTTATTGATACAGAATACGTTTAGAGAGAATTAACCTCAAGGTTCTTTGTAGTCCTTTCAATAGAGAAGTATTGAACGTCTGTTGAGCTTGTTCAACTGATTGAGGTTTTGTTTGTAATCATTAAGTTAAATCAATATAACTTGTGATTTGAGTTTATACAATGTTTGATTGATTTATTGTTAAAGTGTTTTTCCGCGACTTCTGTAACATAGTTTCTGAGTGTTCATTAAATTCTTGTTTCGAATTTCGATCCTGACAAGTTCCATGAAGCAAATAAAGTGTTTGCATGGAGGTAATGGGGTTAGTTAATCAAGTAAAATTTTCATTTAAAAATGAAGAAAATACATAAATGAAAATAAGAAGAAAGAAGTTCCTTGTTCTAAAACATGGTTACATTCAAATGTCTATATATGAATGCATACCTAACTGCATTAGGGATAACATTGAAGGGGGTATGATAATGTTACCAAAAAACAAAATTTCTCCTTTCAAAATCTTTAACATCAAGTTCTACTACTACATACCAAAAATATGTCATATACATCTATCTGGATAAGAAAACCCTTGAAGAAAATGCAAATCAAGAGGCAGATATCAAAAACAATTGAAGAAAAAAATATGATAAAGGGAAGAATACGTCGTTCAAAATCATATCTTGTGGTAGGTTTCGGAGATGAATACCGTTTTTAGAACTGAAAATTAATCAGATACCATATAGGGTTGAAGATAAATAAAATATGTTACATATTGCAAAAGGTTACAGATGGAGACGCAAGGTACGAAATTTGAAATTGGAGAATGGTTGAGTAGTTGGATCCTTGGATTTTGAATATGCAGATGGATTAACTTTGAGTGACTAATATCAAGTGAACAATAGATCGCTTTCATAAATATAATATAAGATTGACGACAGGGTATTCTTCACAATGTTTACCGACTTTCCTACGATAGAATAGAAAAAATTATACCTAAAATCTATGAATAATTATTACAAAGGTAGGTGGGTTGTATACCAATTGATTAAGAAATTTTCTGTATATTCATAAATGTATCTCCTAAGATTATGAATCCTCACTTTTGAACAAATTAACACGAACCCACCTCAATATTCCCTTAGAAATTTAGAAGTATCTCATGCATAACAAACAATTTTGGAACAGTTTTTGCACATATTTAATTGCTGTCCAATTTTACTTTTTTGCTAAATCCAAACATGAAATAATTTACACAATGGCATGGTATCATGGGTTTCTACAAGACAGCAACCAAGATGTGAAGAGAACTATATGATAGCAACCAAGATGTGAAGAGAACCAACATAGCAACATGAAGCGAAGAAAACCAACAAAACAACAACCAAGATAGCAGCATTAATCAAGCTTCCATCATACGTTCTACTTCAATGCGAACAGTTGGTGCTCATAAGAAAACAAAAATTATTTTATATAACAACTCGGTATAATCATAAAAAAACCACTTTGATATCATGAATGATACCTACTAGGTTACTCAATAACCAAAAACTAAAGCAAAATGATTTTTTGATCAAACCTGTCACCAACAAATACGTACCTCAAAAGATGTTGAATGGTGATGAACCGATTGAGAGAAGAACCAATTCAGAATCCAGACTGTGGGTAAGAAAGAGTTGTGAAAGAGACACAATTGAGGATGGAAAATTCATTCTTTAATCATCTGGAGCATGAAAGATGTTGAATGGTCCAACAAAAAGGTATATGAGAAGAAAAGTCCTAAGAAGCAGTTGAATGGTCTAACAAAAACGTACCTCAAAAGATGTTGAATGGTGATGAACCGATTGAGATAAGAACCGATTCAGAATCTACAATTGCTATAACAAATAACAAAAAATCCAAAGAAACAACAACTTCAAAACCTAGACCGTGCGTCAATTAGAAATCCAAACCGTGAAAGAAATGGAAACGTACCTGAGAAAAAAAAACCTTGAGAGAAGCAGAACCCTTGAGAGAAGAACCGATTAAGAATAATGAGGTGTGAACCCGAGTAGCAGAACTCGGCGATTGCGGCGATTGAATGAAGCAGAACCAGGCGGCGATAGACATTTAAGCCTTTACGTGTTGCATTGGAGGCAGCGTTGCATTGGAGGTAGCGTTGGAGGAGGACGAAGCATCATTTGGGAAGAAGATAGACTGAATCGACGCCTTGGTGGAAGAGATAAATCCTGAATCGGTTGTGTGTTGAACTATAAACTAATGCGTTAATAATGTTGTACATAAGGTTTAAAAGGTTGTAAAGTTGAAAATTAAGTAATGTGGCTTTAAATGGTAATACATTAAGCTTAGGAAGTTGTTTTTAAGAGAGAGATTGCCAAATGCATTATAAAGTAGCACATATTATATATAATATAATATTTAATATATCGAAATTAATTAAAGTAAAAAAAAAAACTAGCATTAAATTGATACAACTAACTTTGATATTTTATAATTATATATAAGGACATATTAGCAAAAAAGTTTAGTAACTCTTCATCCCATTCCCTCACCATTCAACTCAATATACCAAAAGTTCGTAAGATAATTTTACGGGGAAAAATTGAAGGTTTAACTCAGAAGATGGAAACAATTTGCTACAACATGCTCATGTTCATGGCATTTCGTCAAATAAGAAATCTCCAACATTGAAGATGATTGCTTTGAATGAAATGCTATGAACATTGAGGATGTGCTACATAAATTTCATCTTGTTCCACTTATGTAATAATCATATCTAAACACATGTTGTTTGTGTCTCCATGGGCACCATCATTTGTTCTTTCGTACATATAATCTCCTCACTCTCTTATTCTTCTCCCTCTCTCTCACTTCTTTATTTTTTTTTTTAGTATTTACATTTATAATTAACTCACATGCATACAAATATGTATTTGAGATTTTTTTAAAGGATAGCAAATGCACATTTGAATGTGGGTTCCTAAAAGAGGAACTGAAGCAAAATAATTTCATCTCGAATAAATAACATGTAGTGATATTTCTCTCACGGCACTTACATAATCAACTATTCTTAAAAGCAAACATTTTTTCATGCACAAATAATGCGACTTGTTTTTTTCAATGATTTCATCATGTTTCTCTTCTTTTTGTCTCTTTTTGCATGGTAAATTGAAATTATCAAAAAAGTTTTATGGATCGCTCATTCGTATTGGATATGTTGTCATGTAACCTCCTAAAAATTGGGGTCAATTTAAAATTGAAAATTTGGCCGTATAACGTCTGAAAATGGTATAAACCCGTCTACCCCAAACGGGAGATCCAATAACCTGTAATAAAGTGTACATCCAAACGGTCTAAAGTATGTCAACCCAACACGGGGACTATAATACGGCAATTACAACCCATGGAAAAATAAAGAATAAACTCGACAACCTAATAATCTAACTTGAACGAGCAAGATTAAGGTCGGGTGTCGCTATTCTTCCAAAAGTAACAATCTATACTTCCAAAAATGTCGGTCACTAAATCATCAAAAAGACCGCTCTCGAACCCAAAGTCGCCCACTCATTCCCGACGCGTCCCACCGCTAGAGTGACCTGCCACACATGACAACCAATAACAAGTGTTACGCTAGAGCCTAGTGAGAATAAATAAACGAAAGCTAAATTGTACGATGAACCCGTTGGAAGTCATGTCGCCGATCTAGCCGTGCGCTAAATCAAGGTAAAGCCAATCAATCATTAGTATTCAACATATACTGTCAACAGTTCAAAACCACATAGCGAGCTCAACTACTCCAAGTCTTTTGCTCGAAAAACATCAAGTCAACCACTCCAGGTCTATTCTTGAGAGTTCCCAAAACAGGGCAACTCGAGCACAAAGGGATTACACCATACTGTCCATGGGACGCTGCCCGACTGTATAGGCCCACACCCTACTTACCATGGAGCCCGATGCCTATCCCGTGCCAAGGGTAACCAAATGTCCGGACAAGACATTGGGATACCGTGCCTATGGATCCATTGCACTAAACCAAGAACCAACTTACCAATATAACCATATATAATCATGCATATAATTCATGAGACCAATTTCCGAACATATGAGCTACTAAAATGGCTCATCTCGCATTTGTTAAGAAACTTCATAAATGTACTCCCATCAATGATGACACCAAAATCTTATTTCGAAGGTCATTGCGCCAAATAATAAATCAAATATACCAAATATTCCCAAAACCCTAGTTTTCATTTCATGTGATACCAATACCCCAAATAGCAATTATTAGTTAACAAATGGTTGAATAAATATGATCACCATTATTTTCTTTAACATACCATCCCATAAAACTTGTTTAGTCAAATAATCGTAATATCTTCAAAACCCCTAGTTAGGTCAAGACCCAACACAATCCAACTATGATTTGGAGACAAGGAAAGATTATAAATACAATAACTAAAGCATTTATGAGGGAGAAGTGCCTAAGAAACTCACCTTGCAAGGGTTATACACCAAACCCTGAATGATACTTGAGAGAAGGAGGGAATGACACTTGAGCTTCTTAATCACAAGCAAGAACCTAACATTAAATCCACCAACCAACCATAAGAATCTTTACTAAGAGCATTCAATGAAGGGAGAGGAAAACCCTACCTTTTTGCTCTCCAAAATCGTCCTTCACAAAACCCAAACTGATACCAAATGAGCTCTCAAAAGCACAAAAGCATTTAAGACCTTGCACCCCGTCCGCGACATTGCCCTGCGAGAATGACATGGTCATTCTCGTGTGGCATAGTCGCCCGCTATGAGTACCCTACGGTACGTGCTCGGAGACATTCCCTGCGAGAGTGACACATGTCATTCTCGCAAGGCATAGTCGCGCCCTCGCCCCAACCTACGGTACACTCTTCGCGAGTATGCCCCGCGAGAGTGACCATTGTCACAATCACGGGCATAGTCGCCCTGATGTGTCGAGACCCAATTTTCTTCCATATTCGACCCGAAGACTCCATTTTCTAAACTAAACAAAATCAAGTATAGAAAACAGATCTGGGAACGCACCTAAAACTCGGGTGTTACAATCCTCCCCAACTTGAGGAAGATTTCGTCCTTGAAATCTTGACTAGGTGAAGAGGTGAGGATATCTCCGCTTCAAGTCCTCCTGAGCCTCCCACGTCACATTAGCACCGCGGTGGTGCTTCCATTGGACCTTTACCAACTTGACTTCCTTGTGACGAAGCTGCTTTGTCTTTTTCTCCAAAATCGCCTTCGGTTCTTCTACGCAACGATTTCCTTCATCAACTCTGATTTCGGAAAGTGGAATGACACTCTCCTCTTCCGCTAGACATTTACGGAGATAACACACATGAAAGGTGTTATGGATTCCACTCATTTCCGGAGGGAGTTCCAATTGATATGCTTGCAGTCCTACACGTTTAAGCACCACAAAGGGCCCAAGTAAACGGGGACTTAACTTTCCGCATTTTCCAAAACGTATAATCCCCTTCCAAGGAGATACCTTCAACATAACACGATCACCCACTTGGAATTCTATCGGTCGACGCTTCTTGTCAGCATAAATTTTCCGCCGATCTTGTGCCGCCTTTAAGCGTTCACGAATGTCCCTCACCTTATCTGCCGTCTCTTCTACAATTTCAGGTCCGGCAAACTGCTTCTCCCCCGCCTCTAGACAACACACGGGAGTTCGGCATTTGCGACCGTATAGAGCTTCAAACGGTGCCATTCCAATGCTTGAGTGGTAGCTATTGTTGTATGCGAACTCCACTAAAGGTAAGTGCGAGTCCCAACTATCCCTAAAATCGATTACACACAATCTCAACATATCTTCTAACATCTGAATTGTTCTCTTGCTTTGTCCGTCGGTTTGAGGATGGTAGGGCGTGCTCAACTTCACTCGCGTGCCCAATTCCTTTTGCAACCCATCCCAAAAATGCGACGTGAACCGACTGTCCCGATCAGAGACAATAGATAACGGTACACCATGATGAGATATTACTTCGTCGATATACAGCTTTGCCATCTTGTCCATAGGCAAAGTCTCCCGCATAGCCAAAAAATGAGCACTCTTGGTCAAACGGTCCACAATCACCCAAATGGTGTCCTGACCGCGCAAAGTCGTCGGAAATTTTGTCACGAAATCCATCGTGATGTGCTCCCATTTCCATTCCGGAATTTCCAAAGATTGCAAACTCCCATAAGGTCGTTGGTGTTCGGCCTTCACTTGCAAACAAGTCACGCACCGCTCCACGTACCGCGCCACATCAAGCTTCATGACCGGCCACCAATAGTGTAACTTTAAGTCCCGATACATCTTCGTGCTTCCCGGATGGATGGAGTACTTCGATTTGTGGGCGTCCTCGAGAAGAAGCTCTCGGTTGCCCCCGATCTTAGGCACCCAAACTCGCCCATTGAAAAGTTTTACCCCTCGACTATCGTCCGTCAAGAGTAGATGTTGCTTTGTCATGACTTCCTCCTTGAGATTTTCTTCTAGCAAGGCTTCCAATTGCGACACTTTAATCCGGTCGATGAGTGTTGATGTCAACTCGATCCGCGTGAAAGTAGCTTTAGAACTTCCCCCATAGTCCTTCCGACTAAGAGCATCGACGACGACGTTTGCCTTACTCGGGTGGTAAAGCAATTCGCAGTCGTAATCCTTTAATAGCTCCAACCATCTTCGTTGCCTCATGTTTAACTCCTTTTGGTCGAAGATATGCCTCAGACTCTTGTGATCCGTGAAAAGGGTGCACTTCGTGCCATAAAGGTAGTGCCGCCACAACTTTAAGGCAAACACCACCGCTGCTAGTTCCAAATCGTGGGTTGGGTACTTGGCTTCGTGAACTTTGAGTTGTCGTGACGCATAAGCAATCACCTTACCCCTTTGCATTAGCACGCAACCCAATCCCATTTTTGACGCGTCGCTGAAAACCACAAAATCTTCTGTTCCTTCGGGTAGGGATAAAATAGGAGCTTCGCAAAGCTTTTTCTGTAGTGATTGAAATGCCTTCTCTTGGCTCTCGGTCCAAACAAATTTCACGTTCTTTCAAGTTAAGGACGTCAATGTTGAAGCTATCTTAGAGAAATCTTGGATGAATCTTCGGTAGTAGCCCGCCAACCCTAGGAAACTTCAGATTTCGGACGGACTTTTGGGTGGTTCCCAATTCATCATGGCCTCAATTTTAGCGGGATCCACCTTCACTCCTTCCCTTGTAACCACATGCCCCAAAAACTGCACCTCTTGAAGCCAGAATTCACACTTTGAAAACTTTGCATAAATTTTTTCTCGTCTTAGAACTTCTAACACCTCCCGAAGGTGTTGCTCATGGCTCTCCTCATCTCTGGAATAAACCAAGATATCATCAATGAACACGATTACCGATTTGTCAAGAAATGGTTGGCACACTCGGTTCATCAAGTCCATGAATATAGCCGGCGCGTTGGTTAGACCGAACGGCATCACTAGAAACTCATAGTGACCGTAACGCGTCCTAAACACCGTCTTTGGTATGTCTCTCTTTGCCACCTTCACTTGATGATATCCCGACCGCAGGTCGATCTTTGAAAAGTACCGCACCTTGTAGTTGATCGAACAGGTCGTCGATTCTCGGAAGTGGATACTTATTCTTTACCGTAACCTTGTTCAGTTCTCTGTAGTCGATACACATCCTCATTGAGTCGTCCTTCTTCTTGATGAACAAAATGGGCGCTCCCCAAGGTGACGAACTTGGTCGAACAAAACCCTCTCAAGAAGGTCTTGAAGTTGTGAAATCTCATCTCCTGCATCTCGGTAGGAGCCAATCGGTAGGGAGCTCGAGCAATCGGGGCCGCTCCCGGGACGAGATCAATTCTGAATTCTACAAGTCGATCGGGCGGCAAGCCGGGCAAGTCTTCCGGAAACACATCGGGAAACTCACGTACCACCCTTACGTCTTCTAACTTCCTCTTCTCGAGTTTGGTGTCGATAGCATAAGCCAAGAAAGATGAGCATCCTTTCGCCAGGAATTTCCGCGCTTTGAGCATTAAGATAATCGCTACCTCGCCTTTTCTCCTTTCACCATAAATGATCGTCGCCTCACCCTTCGCTACGGGTAGAGTGACCATTGTCACAATCGCGGGCATAGTCGCTCTGATGTGTCGAGACCCGATTTTCTTCCATATTCGATCCGAAGACTCCGTTTTCGAAACTAAACAAAATCAAGTATAGAAAACAGATCTGGGAACGCACCTAAAACTCGGGTGTTACATGCCAACTTTCTCTCGTCAATTTAAATGTGTCGTGTTCTTTTTTTTGTGTGCAATCTTTAGTTTTGGAGATTTTGCTGGAGGTATTATCTCATTGCCCAAATTATCTCATTATTATTCATTTACTTCCTCTTTTATTTATTAACTACTTATCGATGTCAAGGATATTAAAGAAACAAAAAACTGACAGCGAAAAGTACATGATGAAGGGAAAGATTGTTCTCAATCGCAGTCCTAATGTAAGATGATTGAGAAGTTTTGGAGGGTAACAATCGCAGTCCAAATTTCAACCGAAGACGAATAATAAATATTTTCCTTCCTTCTAAGACTAGATAAATAAACCTAGATTCAAATACGAATACATCTTGATTTCCTCATACTTTTATCAATATGTAGACTATAAAAAGTCAGAAGGTCGTTCTGAACCATATATTCTCATGTAAACCAAATCCGAAATTTAGATTTATATTAATAGAAATGGTAATTATTCATGATTTATGATTACAGTAATTTCATCATAACAATTTATATTTTGATTGAATCACGACACAAAATAATGATCTTTTTACATGTCGATTAACATATTTTCTAATCATCTTATTTTCTAAAATTCAATACAAATCTCATCTATTTTTATTTCATTAAATGGCTAAAAGCTTTATAATTATTTCGTTCCGACTAAATCATTGTTTTTCTATGATTTCGTCTGTTTTTTGTTAAAATAAAATAAATATATTACACATCGTTAATACATTTTATTGATCATATTTCATCCTGAAGTACTTATGTAAGCTACTTGTCTAAAATGTACTATTTGATCCTCATGACTGACACTACGATATGTTATTTTCCTTATTTCATCTTGTTGATTTTCATTGCGTTTCTCCTTTTTTTTTTTTTTGATAAATTGAATAAATAGCAACGTTGAATGCTAGAACGCTGAAAATGTATTGAATATATAGGTTGTAAGCATCACTGCATGAACTTGAATCAAATAGAGTCTTGTCCTTCTTGTATATGTTCAAGCTTTGTTTTGGAGATTTTGTTTTAGGCACTATCTCAATTATTTATCTAAATTTAATTATTTGGTTTTCATTTCATTTTCTTTCTATGCGTACAAGTCTACTTTCCTTTTATTTAATTATAGTAAGCTTTTATAAAAAAAGACAACTACCTACTTATATTTTCTATAGGTGCATCCATAATCGTCGGTAGGCATTGGTTCAGTAGTGCGGCTACCAGATGCTCTTTGTCTTCCACGGTTCACTGGTGCAGGCGCCTGACATTGAGTCCGAGTATGTCCGATTTCTCCACATCGAGTACATCTCCTCGGTGTGGGATCCTCACCACGAGATGGGATACGATCGTGGTTACTCGGTCTTCCGGCGCGTCTCTTGTAGACCGGTGGCTTAACGGTCATAAGCGGAGTGTCTGGAACAACCCATTTTGATGGATGCCCAGGTGGATGTATGACCTCTAAGTATGTGGCTCGAATATTATCCACTTTGAAGTAAGGCGATATCAGGTGGATGACATCTGTACACCGTTCATGCCTGGCAACGGCGATTGCATGACTGCAAGGTAAACCGGAGATCTGCCATTTCCTACAAGAGCAACTCCAACGATGGTAATCCACTTTCACGTCCCTATGAGAATCTAGAACTTCATATAGGCCATAACCTATTTCACGGACAATAAACCTTTCCGACTTCACCTGTCGCCTTCGAACAATTATTTCTATTTTTGGGGGAGAGCATTTACCCATCTCGCTGCAGAAAAACGAAAGATTAAAATATTGAAGAAAATATGTTGTGAATTTTTTTGACAAACCAAAATAACAGTGGATAAGTGTGACTATGAAAACCTGCTTTGTTCCGACGAATTGAATACCAGTCTTGTTGAAATTCTCGGAAGTAATCCATAAGGGACACGATAGGAAGTTTCCGAGCAAAACGAGACAGTGCATTGACCGACTCGGTGCTGTTTGAAGTCATTATGTTATAACGCATTCCAGGGAAATAGGCCCGTGACCATTTCTCCTTGCCAACCGCGTCCATAAGTGGCGCTCCAACAGGTATAACGCGTCGTAGAACTTCCATTTTACGTTCAAACTCCTCCTCCGTGTATGATTTACACGTTTTCCAAAACATACCCTTTCTAAACTTGGCCCTACTGTCCCTGCTTTTTACGTTCATCAGCAAATGGCGACAACACAAACCATGATGGGCATTTGGGTACACCGTGTTGATAGCTTGGCTTATGGATAAAGCCTTGTCGGATATGAACACCAACCCTTCCGATTCTTGGATACATTCCTTCAACATCGTCAAAAACCAAGTCCATGCCTCCCAACTCTCAGACCTACCCACTCCGAAAGAGACCGGCACAATTTGGTTATTGGCATCCATAGCAACGGCTAAGAACATTGTGCCCAAGTAAGGACCCTTCAAATGAGTGTCGTCTATTATAAGGAAACGACGCAAGTGTCCCAGAAACAACCAAATCTACATAAATTACATGGTTTAACCGTTAGAAAATTAAAGACAATATCTATTAATGCAAAAAATATACTGCCGAGGCAAAACATAACCAAAATACATACCGAGCAACCAAGGGCAGCAAAACACATCTCAAAACGTCCTATACTATCTGTCTTTATTCGGGTGAAAGTACCAGGATTATTAAGCTCCAAGTTATAGAAGAACGCAGGGAGTCGGCTAAAAGATTCTTGGGGGGTACTCCGCTCAATGGTTAGCGCATAGGCCTTCGCACGCCAAGCTTGCCAATACGAGATATTTAGGTGCATGTCCGCCTTTATGTCGTTCACAATGTCTTTTCCACGTATTTTACGGCTTTCATCACGCACTTTAGGCAAAATTATGTGTCCCAATACTATTCTATTGGCGTTACGGTGGTGGGGAATCATCTGGGTCCTTGAACAAATGTGTACGTCGTTCATAATTCATACGTGGAACATAGTGGTATTCTGTATGCACACAACATAAATACGCCAATTACAGTTAGGCTGCACACATCTCACATCGTATCGGGATTTTGAAGATCTTTCAACTCTAAACTGGAAACCTTCTTCAAGGGTCTTCCTCCCGATAGAAAGGGTCATTTCGTCTTTCGTTTGAAAAACATCCCCTAAATTCACTCTTCTACTACGGTTATAAAGTGCGGGTGCTTCGTTTGGTGTGATGACGGGCTCTCGATCTTCTGGAAGGGAGGGGGACATACCAAAGAAATAATTTATCCCACCATATGATTTAACAAGACTAGGTTCAGACGTTTCTTCTTCTTCTTCTTCATCCGTATGAACATCAGAAAGACCCAGGTCATAAACATGAGATTCATCGGGGTCTTGATCAAATTCTTCATCGGCTTCGTCTTCCTCATCGGCTCGTTCGTCTACCAGTTCTTCTTCTGTCTCAGGAACAACATCGGGGTTATAGTCACTCATGCCATAACCATGTTCATGAAGATAAGCGGAATCAAACTGAGGCCTGTAAGATGTTTGACTCTGCTCAACGGACTGAGGCATGTAAGATGTTTGATTCTGGTCGGGGAACTGAGGCATGTAAGATGCTTGATTCTGCTCGGCATACACATCAGGAGCGCCTCCGGTGTTCGAACCAACGTTGCTACCGCCCACCATCGTGTAATCGTCGTAAACGTAAAGTGTTGGCGGAGTTGAAAAAGCCATAGCATTTTGCAAGAAACACGAAAATTCGGCATTGTCTCTTAGCTGAATCATTTGGCCAGAATTTATGTAAATAATTCTTGTGGTACCAACAATGGTGTCCATACCACATTTCTCACGAAGATAACTAACCAACCTTTGATGCGTGATAGTTGTCGGAACCATGATGTGAACCATCGGTCGATCAGTATAATAATCCCACCCTTGATCATTCTGTTGAAAGTAACCTCCACCCAAAATACGTAACTTTACTTTTTCAGAAACAGAACTCATCTTCAAACTTTCAGGTGTTTTTGAAATTTTTTTCTCAGAAAACAAAACTGCTTACCTTCCGTTTTCAGGCTTGCTATTTTTGGGGAAAACTTCACGGTTTCAAATTTTTTCAAAAGGCTTCAATGAATTCAACCACTAAATTGTATATCTGACAATTATATAGGACCAAAATAATGCAGCTCCGCAACGAAAACGTACGTCAAAAAACAAAAAATCAACAAAAACATGGTCAATGGCGGACCTAGCCTAGGTCCGCAATGGCGGAGATAGGTCCGCCATGGCGGACGTGCAGTCAACAGGGCAATAGCATGACGCATGTCTTGATGGCAGACCTGGGTCGGGTGGCAGACCTACCGACCCGACCCGTTGCGGATCTGGCTCGGACCGTCGCTTTTTTTTGTCGTTTTGTGGCAGTCTGCAGGTCCGCCATTGCGGACCTAGGTCTATTTTCGTCAAATAAGTAGAGAAATGGCTAGGAGACCAATATGCCAATTTTCCTATAATAAAAAAAGACTTATCAATGCCTAATAATATATGTTAAAAGGAGAGAATGTTCTTAATCTCACCAATCAAAAGTTTATTGGAGCATATAGTCTTTGAGAGTGATTAAAGAAATGAAATTTTCAATTAAGGTAAAACGGAAAAGTATATAATATTGAGACGGTTTACATGGAATATTATTACACAATTGTGTTCAAAAGTATTAAAAAGTTCATGGTCGTTTAATTGTAAAAACTTTTGGTTTATGATGTCTTCGTTTGAAATTAAACGTTAAACTTTAGAGGCTCATATCACTACAAGAAAAAGCTTTGTTAGTGACCAAAATATTAGTGACAACTTAAATTTTAGTCACTAACTATGACGTTAGTAACAATGACAAAGGTCGTCATTAATTTTTGGTCACTAATATTAATTTTAGTGACAAAAAATAAATTTGGTCACTAAGTGGTCACTAAAAGTTTTGAGAAGAAAATGAGTAGCTGGTGAGGTTTGATCAAGAGTTGGCATGGGCTAGTTGCCTGTTTCAATAATGTTCACCAAAGAAATGTGAAACACTAGAATTGTGGCTACCCGACTCAGAAAAAGTTGGTGCAGAGTTATGATATTCTTTAACTCTGTTCTCACACCCTCTTTCTTTTAAACATCCAGTTTACTCTAACCAAACTTTATTTCTCTGTTTGACACACTCATTTCTTTTGACTTCTCACACTCAATCACTATGGATTAACTTCGTGGGTAGAAATAACTGGTTAACGTGATTTCATAGAAGTTTCTTGTAAGTCCTAGCACACTGATCTCGTATATCCTATAAAGAATATGTTGCTCAAACTGGTTTAGCTTATCATGTAAGCTCATGTAAAATATTTAAAGTACACTCCCAAAATATAAAATCTGATGAAAAATCGGGAAATGATTTGAACATTTAAGAACATGTTTTCAATGATTGAAAGTTGTCCTTCTTTCAAACATATATGAGATTAAGATAAAGGATTATACCTTAACGTGCGATCTTATATCTCATGAAGCTAAGCTTAAAGTCATAAAGATATGATCTTGTAAGCATCTCTCAAAAACTGCAAAAGTCTTATGTCATAGTCAAAGTAAATTTATTCACTGAAATTAAAATGACAAAAAGCAGAAAAACAATTAAACTATGAGTTCTGATCAGAAATAATCAGAAGTCATATCCAAACTCCTTTGATTTGAAAAGGTCCCCCTAAAATCATTCATTACAAAAATTTGATTTGAAAGGTAAATGCAGAAATTAGTGAGCTCCCCCTGAAAATAACAATGATTATCTACCAATGTCTTCACATACTCCCCCTTTGATCGTGACTTTGTCATGTACCATATCACCATAACCCAGAATTGGTGAAAATTGGTCGTTGCCAAATCTAACTGTCCCACAATATTTATCTGTTTAATTGGATATCATCCCTTTCTGCCCTGTCATATGCTTGGAACACCCGCTATCCAAGTACCACATATGACGGGTCTGCACAAAAGAAATTACAGAACAAGGGGTTTAGGTACCCACTTAAAGATGGGTCCTACAGTGTTAGCACAGGATTTTGGTACCCATTTGAATTTGGGTCCTCTTTTCATTTGAATTTCATTTGAAGAATTAGAATGATATGAGTGCACATGATAATTTCCAAACCAAACCTCAGAATCTTGACAAGAAGTAGAAACATGTTTATCATAAAATGAAGACTTTCTAGCAGATAAAGATAACTGGAATAATTGCTTCATAGAATATTGTTTGCGAGAAACAACTAGTTTTGGTTTCAAAATAGCAACAGCAACAATTAAAACATCTTTACTAGGCGAAGTCTTATTACAATCAACAGTACAAAAAGATTTATCAGTCTTGTCAGTCTCCTGTTTTGGTTTCCATTCAGATTTAATTCCTGGCTTTTTCTTGCTTAGTTCTGAAATATTTGAAACTCGTGAGTTAGACTTTTGAGCAACAAACGAATGCTTCTTCTTTGGGTTACCAGTAGTGATCGATTTCTGTGAATGTTGAGATTTCTTCTTACCTTTCGCATTTTTAGTGTTCACAGAAACTGAGTTATCAACTTTCGTTGATTTTGCACCTTTCTTAGGCATACTGGATTTTCCCAAGGATTTTACAACAAAAGATGAATGGTTAGGAAGTTTCGCAATAAAGTCAAATTGACCAAAACAATCATTCAAACCTCCGTCAGAGTTTAGAAAATCATACCCTCCATCAGCTAGACCAAAACTATCCTTAGATTTTGAAGCCTTAGAAATAACAGCATTTTTAAGTACAGTTGAAAACACTTTCTGTTCAATCTCAATCAAGAGTCTTTCATCTGCTAAAGATTTCTCTAGTTCAGGAATTTTACTTTCCAACACGAGAGGAGGGACGTAAATTTTACCTTTAATAGGCTTCGCCTCCATTTCTTTTACAGAATAACTCTGAAAGTAGTCATTTGAAAGAGATTTCTTTTGATATTTTGGATCATCATTATAACTATTATTCAGCTTCGCATAATAAAATGGAAGATGAACTTTAGCTGATTTCTTTCGTTTTTCAGTTTCTTTGGCTTCATCCTCTTTAGATAGTCCAGTCCAGAAAACTTCAAGTTTAAGGATTCTTTGAGCTAGTTTCAAAAATGTAAGATCATAAAGTGTTGGCACTTCAGATATACCCTTTTTAAGGTAGTGAAGATTCTCGTATCCGAGTCCCCAACCTTCTATGTCCTCTTTGGGTTTGTTTAGATGAATGGTTTGTTTAGTTTGACCTATTGTGTATAACTTCTCTTCCAAAGCTTTTAATTTTGCAAGTAAGGATATGTTTTCTTTGGAAGTTGAAGAATGCAATTTCGTAAGCTCTTTGAAATCAAACTCACTCTTTCGCAATTTAGTCTTTGTTTCAGTATTCTCTTTAAGAATTATGGTCTTTTCTTTGGCACTGGTGTCATTGTTTCTATGTAAAATCTCAATCAATACTTTATTCTCAGCAAGGTTATTGCTAAGTTTCTGTATTGACTGGTCTTTGTCTTTTATGATACCCTTTTCACGCTTGAGTTTCGACTCTAATTCTTGGAGTTTTATCATCATGGCATGCATTTGATTTAAGAAATCTGATTCACTTAAATCACATACCTCTCCATTAGAATCAACTTCGGTTTTTATCTTCATCTGACCCATTAAGCACAAGTGTGTTGTCTCTTTCTTCTCTCTTTCTACTTCCAAGGCAGAAATCTTTCCTTTGTAAAGTACAGGTGTATTCTCATCCATACTGATTGAATTAGCTTCGCTTGAATTCATTCTGTTTGAATAATGTGCAAAGAGAACTTGTACTGATCGTTAGTCCAGAAAAAATCAAATAAGTACTGAAAATTTTGACTAAGTCAGGAACTGGCGCAAAATTGAGTTTTGCGTGAGAAATGGGTCGCGCGAAATGGAGTTTGCGCTAGATGTTGTTAGCGCAAAACAGAGATTTGCGTGAGAGGAAGGTCGCGAGAACAGGAACTTTGCGCTAGTAGTTATTGGCGTGAGATGAGATTTGCGCTAGTCAAAGGTCGCGCAAACTGAAGTTTGCGTGAGTCGTTATTGGCGCAAAAGATTGTTCGACCGGTATGATGTTCGACCGGACTCTTGCTTCGACCGCTGTCCTGACCGGATTGAATGTGAGTGTGACCGGTATGTTGGAGATATCGACCGGTATAGAGTGGTGAGTTTGACCGGTATTGAGACCGACCGGTACAATGTTTGACCGGTATGGAGATCGACCGGATCGAGATGTGGATCGGTATAGTGACCGACCGGGAAGATGTATTGACCGGATGGAGATGTGGATCGTTGCCTTGCTTTGAGACCGGGAAGAACAGTGAGTGATTTCGACCGAGGTTTGCGTGTAACCGGTATCGACCGGTGTGTGTTCTTTTCGATAAAGCGTCTCTGTAAATCCCAAATACACCAATCTAGATGTCGATTTACAGCCCCAAACTTTGACAAAACGATCGACTAACCAACTATAACACCTTACAACCTTTTGATTTCAAAAACAACCACTGTTTTGAGATTTTGATCGATTGAACAGTGTTTGAAAATGAAGAACACAAAGACTTTTTAAAAGTTTGATTTTTATCTGGTATTCAGCTCTGATACCAATTGTGAGTCCGTGTGATTGAACACGATCGTTACCAGATAATCAAACAACACAAAGATATAGATTACCAGCCTGTTTCGATTACAAACAATGTATTACAAGGTTGATGTTCTTGAAGCTCTTTCTCTCTTTTCTCTCTTAATCTTGATGGACCGATATGTGTTCTGTGTGTGATTGTGATCTGATATATCTCACTTAGCTTCTCAAACACTCTAACCTTACAACTTGCAAGCCCACTTGCAAGATAAACAATATTAAACTAAAACTAAATATCTAACTAATATATATAACTTAAACTAATATCTAAATATCAATTTATAAGATATTTAGAATATAGATAAAATACAATAAACAACTTTGACAATTATTACAAAATGACATTAGACTTATATTAACGAGAGCGACTTTTCGGGCTTTAGCTTCAGATTCATCTTCAGATTGGATGATCTTGAATCCAATAGATCTGTGCGCTAACACTAGATTATAGACGGGTATCACTATCATCACCAAAAAATACTATCTTCGAGCAACGCCTACTCTCAAAAGCTATTGATACCATAAATGCCTAAGATGGCAATTAGTCTCTCTACTCAAGCCTTAGAAGCCCCACCGCTAAGAGAACCTGATGTAGATGTCATTTTTGGAAAAATGTTATGCTTAACACCTAATGAGTTCAAACAGTAGTAAATAAGGCTATAAAACATTTAAATCAAAATCATAGTTTTAATAAGATCATATCACATGTTTCAAATCTTTTTTATCCTTGGAAGGACATGAAATTTTATAAAATGACGGGTCAGGGAGACCCGATTTACCAATGACAGTGATGGAAAACAAAAGTAAGTCACATTACAATGTTATAAAGTTTCTATTAAAGTAACATTGGTCATTGATTTCAACCACCCACTGTCTGTAGTTCGAATCCCCCAATCAACTAATAAATACTCATTTGCTAGAATCAAGTGTCATTGGTCACACGGTCCAGGGTCGGCCCTGACATTTTGGAGGCCCGTGCAAAGATTTGAATGTGACCCTATTAATTTTTTCCAGATATATTATTTATTTAAATTCAAAAATAAATTCTTAAAGTGTGGAAGCATAAAATAATTATAAACAAGATTCAAATAAAAATAAAACTAATATTTACATCGTTAAATTAATGCTCATAATTTCTAATGATTAATTTGTTGATAAGAATAAAAAGTTAATTAATAACAAAATTAAAAATAATTACATAATAAGTACAACGTATAATATATAAGACAGATAGTTTATACCTTATTAGAGAACATAAGTGGTCCTTCATTTTCAATAAGAAATTGATACAACTATGTACATTTTTCGAAAACACATACACTATTGATAATTACAAATTGTTCCATCCTTTTTTATGTTTAAAATAACCTGATATAATTTTTTTAGTTGAAGACATCCTATTTTACATAAAATCAGTCAATCATTATTGATAATTTCAAAAAAACACATATTAACAACAAAATTTTATTGAATTATTATTATTAAGAGAACATTAATACTAAAAGATAAAAGGCTTCCTAGAAAACGTATAGAAATGATCAACGAATATAAATATGACCCATTAATTAGACAACATTGTTATAGAAAAAAATGCTAAAATAAAATGATAAGGAAAAACAATTTTATAGGAACCACAAAAAAATTAAGATGAAATATATAATTAAGGAATAAAGAACATTAAAGAAAACAGAAAAATAATTAAAGATGAAATATATAATTATGGAATAAAGAACATTAAAAAGAATTAAAAACCTTAAAAGGCTATTTAAAATTTAAGAAAAAACATGAAAAATGTTGTTGTCTATAAAATTTGAACATGGGTTGTGAGCGTGGCAAGGAAAGCACTTGCCAATCTTCCAGAGGCCTTCTTTTGTTATCACATGACTTTCTTTTGTTATATCTAATAATATTAATATATAAAAAATCGAATAGGCCCCCGACGATTGGAGGCCCCGTGCGGCGGCACCACCGGCACACCCCCAGGGCGACCCTGACACGGTCATCGAGTTCAACGACACGGTCATCGAGTTCAACGACACGGTCTATAGTTCGACTCCCCCGGTGATATAACTCCCGTGTCTAGCCAAGGTATGGGGATAACTATCTCATTCCATTAATAAGGTTGACTAATATATTGTGATAACCTTGGTAAGTTTAACACTGTGAGTTTTCTTTTAACTGAAATACATCTAATATTTAAGTTATTGTGGGCAATATGGTAATATGGTAAATGGCATGAAATGTTGTGAAGGGTTAATTTTATATTGCATTGTGCGTAAAGGCACGGAGTGAGATTTTGTGCTTAAAGGCACGGAGTGTATTTTGATTAGAGGAAAGTTGTAATGTATTATACTTGAAGGCATAGATTGTATTGATGAATATTTATATCAATGATTTCGTGAGACCTTTAACTGTCTAGGATTATCTCACTAGACCATTTGGTCTAACCCTCATTTTGTTTTCAAATATGTATTTTAGGACATGTTCGTTTAGGTGATAAAGGAAAAGCAAAGATATGATTTTATGTTGGATTGCTTTAAATGCGAATGGAAGATGCTTAGTGATGTTGCTTTTGGATCTTTGTATAAAATAAGATCCTGTGAAACTCAATATGGTTAGAAAGAAAAGTTTGTTAATACCTTTTGTAACTATTTTATAGTATTGAGACTTTGGGACCTAATATGTAATCTTTATGGTTTGTACTTTATGAAATATATGTTATATGTTATATAACAGGGTGGGTTGTTAAAAGAATGTTCCCAATCTCATCAACCTAAAGTCGATTGGAATATATAGTTTTTGAGAGTGATTAAAGAAATCGAATTGCATGTTAAAATGGAAAAATATATAATATCGAGACGACTTACATGAAATATTATTCCATAATTTTTTTTTGAACGGCAAGCTAACACACGCACACGTTCCAGGGGTATCCGGGCTCCTACTTAATGTAACATCTCGAAAATCAGAGTAAAATAAAACCTGGAAACCTGACAATATGACGAAAGCAATTCCATTAACTTCCCATAAATGGGATCAGTCCTTAAGACTATACAATTCTATACAAGGATTTCATCAAAAGAATGGGACTTTAACAATGCCCAGCAACAATACTTAAAACATCTCCAAAAACCCTGAGACTCAAAACTCGTCTCTCCAAAAACCCCGGCACCCACCGCTAATGGAAACCTGTTATACACATCATTTGAGAAAAAGTGTCAGACTATAAAGCCTGGTGAGAACATACAGTTTATAAAGCTCAACAGATAAAACATTTGCAACAAGATAACATTTCCAAAGAGGTTAAATTTATAATTTAGGTCCTTGCCACAAGCGGGCTTTTTCTTTATTAAGATGCCACAAAAGGATCGGAAACAAATCTTTTTACCAAGGATTGTGGCGAAACACAAAGTTAGGCCAACAAACCGAGTTACGAGCTAAACCAATTGGAATCCGCGGATACGAATCACAAAGTTCGTGCTTCAACGTGAGATCAAGCCCCAAGCGCAAAACCAAGGTATACTTCTTCGCTAGGATCACTATGAACCATGGCTAGTATCCGGCCTCACATAACCGTACCAAGTTGCCCCCGAGGAACAAGTGATCCATAGCTACAATTCTGGGGAATGTAACATCCCAACAAAACAGTCTACTCCAAAACCTAGGGATCCACTAGTAATGGTAAGGACTCGTCACAACAACATATGTGACCAACCATAAAATCAATATATGGTATAAGTACATTTTATAAGCAAAATGCTATTCTCAGTTCAACTTCTGGTAAGAATGAAAATCATTAAAATGAGTTCATAAACATTCTTTTCAAACGACCACATAATGTGCAAGTAAAACATCATTTTACTTCAATAGGGCGGAACCCGTCATTTTGGTCAAAACTGACCAGGAACCCCGAGATTCACCAAAAACTTCATTTATAACAAAATGTAGAGAACATAAAATCATACCGTAGAAATACTTTAGATTTCGCAAATAAGAGTTTTGACATGTATAAAGTTTGTAAAATGGTAGTAGGAACTCACCGGTAGGTTTTCAAAATAAAACCCGGAAAACTAGATAACGATCACGGTGTAGAGATGAAGCTTAAAACACCGATCCCTCGCTAGAAACACCGGAAACTAGCAACCAAATGAACCTTTGAAGATTGAAGGTAAAAAAGAGAGAAAAAGAGGAGAGAGAGAGAGAAAAATCTGAGTTTTACAAAGAATCAACCCAAATTGAGATATTTAGCCAAGGCTTTGCACATCTCCCAACACAGCGCACGGCCCGTGCGTTTTCCAAAGGGAAGGGCGCACGGCCCGTGCGTTTTCCACTGCCTCGCACCCAAAACCTTGCGCACGACCCGTGCGTTTTTCCTGAAGGAGGGCGCACGGCCCGTGCGCCCTGTAGACAGAAACATCCAAGTCTTTTCTTCTTTAACAACTTCGCAAAACCAAACGAAAATTCGGGGTGTTACAATCCTCCCCAACTTGGGAATGATTTCGTCCCCGAAATCCCAACTACTCAAAAAGGTGATGATATCTTCGCTTCATATCCTCCTCGGCTTCCCACGTCACATTCGCTCCCCGGTGATGCTTCCACTGCACCTTGACCAAGGTGACTTCTTTACGACGCAACTTCTTAGACTTTCTCTCTAAGATGGCGTCGGGTTCTTCCACACAACGGTTGCCTTCGTCAACCCTTAACTCTGAAAGGGGAATGACGCTGTCTTCCACCGCCAAACATTTTCGGAGGTAGCAAACATGAAACGTGTTGTGTATTCTACTCAACTCCGGTGGCAGTTCCAACTGGTAGGCTTGCAAACCCACCCGTTTAAGCACTTTGAAAGGTCCGAGGAAACGGGGACTCAGCTTCCCACGTTTTTCGAACCGTATAATGCCTTTCCAAGGCGACACCTTAAGCATAACGCGGTCGCCCACTTGGAATTCCATCGGCCGTCTCTTCTTATCGGCATAGCTCTTCTGACGATCTTGAGCCGCTTTCATTCTTTCACTAATGCACTTGACCTTATCGGCAGTCTCTTGCACGATTTCAGGTCCGACAAACTGCTTTTCTCCCGCTTCAAGCCAGCACACGGGAGTCCGACACTTTCGCCCATATAAAGCCTCAAAGGGTGCCATACCGATACTCGAGTGGTAGCTATTGTTGTAGGCAAACTCTACCAAAGGCAGGTGAGTGTCCCAGCTACCCCCGAAATCGATGACACAAGACCTCAGCATGTCTTCCAAGGTTTGGATCGTTCGTTCGCTCTACCCGTCGGTTTGCGGATGGTAAGCCGTACTCAACTTCACTCGAGTACCAAGCTCTTTCTGAAATCTATCCCAGAAGTTCGAAGTGAACCAACTGTCGCGATCCGACATGATCGACAATGGTATGCCGTGCCTCGAGACCACCTCATTGATATAAAGCTTTGCTAACTTATCCATCGGTAGTGTCTCGCGCATAGCCAAGAAATGAGCGCTCTTTGTCAATCTATCAACTATCACCCAAATGGTATCGTGACCTCGAAGAGTTTTATGCAACTTCGTCACGAAGTCCATGGTGATATGCTCCCATTTCCATTCGGGAATCTCTAAGGACTGAAGACTCCCATACGGTCGTTGATGTTCGGCCTTGACTTGCGAACACGTCACACAACGCTCAACGTAACGTGCCACGTCAAGCTTCATTACCGGCCACCAATAGTGCAACTTCAAGTCCCTGTACATCTTTGTGCTTCCCGGATGTATGGAATATTTAGACTTGTGTGCATCTTCTAACAACAGCTCACGGTTACCCCCAATCTTGGGCACCCACACACGACCGTTGAACAGTTTCACTCCACGGCTATCTTCCGTCAAGAGTAAACGTTGTTTTGTCATGACTTATTCTTTGAGATTCTCTTCCAACAATGCTTCCATCTGAGATGTCTTGATCTTCTCAACAAGACTAGACACAAGCTCGATTCTTGAATGGGTAGCCCGAATACTCCCGCTATAGTCCTTCCGACTTAGCGCATCGGCCACCACGTTCGCCTTACCTGGATGGTAAAGCAATTCACAGTCGTAATCTTTCAGCAACTCGAGCCACCTCCTTTGCCTCATATTCAGCTCTTTCTGATCAAAGACATACTTCAGGCTCTTGTGATCCGTGTACAGAGTACATTTCGTGCCGTATAGGTAATGTCGCCAAAGCTTCAAAGCGAACACCACCGCTGCTAACTCCAGATCATGGGTTGGATAATTCTGCTCGTGTATTTTGAGCTGTCTCGAGGCATAAGCGATTACCTTGCCTCGTTGCATCAACACACAACCTAATCCCATCTTTGAAACGTCGCTGAAAACCACGAAATCTTCCGACCCTTCAGGTAACGTCAAGATCGGAGCTTCACACAACTTCTTTTGAAGGATCCGGAACGCCTTCTCTTGGGTTTCGGTCCATTCAAACTTCACATTCTTCCGAGTCAGAACTGTCAAGGAAGAAGCGATCTTGGAAAAGTCTTGAATGAATCTTCTGTAGTATCCCGCCAGACCCAAGAAACTTCGGATCTCTGACGGACTCTTAGGAGGCTCCCAATTCATCATACCTTCAATCTTGGAGGGATCTACTTTCACTCCGTCCCGAGTGACTACGTGCCCCAGAAATTGTACTTCTTTAAGCCAAAAGTCGCACTTGGAAAACTTGGCGTACAATCTTTCTCTTCTCAGCACTTACAGAACCTCACGTAGATGCTGTTCGTGCTCTGTCTCACTCCTGGAGTACACGAGTATGTCATCAATGAATACAATGACCGACTTGTCAAGGAAAGGTCGGCACACTCTATTCATCAAGTCCATAAACACTGCTGGTGTGTTCGTCAGGCCAAAAGGCATTACAAGGAACTCGTAATGGCCGTAACGCGTTCTGAAAGCCGTCTTCGGAACATCTTCTTCTCTTACCTTCACTTGGTGATAACCTGATCGTAAGTCGATTTTGGAGAAACAACCCGCTCCTTGAAGTTGATCGAACAAGTCGTCTATTCTCGGAAGCGGATACCTGTTCTTCACTGTAGCTTTGTTCAACTCACGATAGTCAATGCACATTCTCATTGTGCCATCCTTCTTCTTGACAAATAAGACCGGAGCTCCCCAAGGTGACGAACTCGGTCTTATGAATCCCTTCTCCAATAGCTCTTGGAGTTGTGCCACCATCTCTTGCATCTCCGATTGCGCTAAACGATAAGGTGCTTTAGCGATCGGTGCAGCGCCAGGCACAAGATCAATCCGAAACTCTACCTGACAATCGGGTGGTAACCCGGGAAAGTCATCCGGAAAGACATCTGGATACTCACGCACAATCTTCACATCTTCCAGCTTGGACTTCTCTAACTTGGCATTGATCACATAGGCTAGGAAAGACGAACACCCTTTTACTAAACACTTGCGTGCTCTTGTCATTGTGATTATTGCCACTTCACCCTTCCTCTTTTCACCATAGATGACCACGATCTTTCCAGAGAGGTTGGGAAGTCGAATCATCTTCTGGGAACACACGAACTCGGCCTGATTGTTTGACAACCAATCCATACCGATTACCACATCAAAACCCCCGATTAACATCGGTAATAGATCGATCGAGAATTATTTCCCTTCGATATTAAGAGTACACTGCCTCAGAACCTCGTGGATCAGAACTTGACTACGATCGGCTATTTCTACCACTAATGCATCCTCAAGACTAGTAGTGGGCATAGCAATTTTCGGACGGAACAATTCAGATACGAAAGAGAAACTAGCACCCGTATCGAACAAAATACGAGCAGGTACAGAGTTTATAAGAAAAGTACCCGATACCACATCAGCGGATGCTCTAGCCTCTTCAGCCGTCATCTGAAAAGCTCGACTCTGAACCTTAGGAGGGTTCTCCTTCCTTGCTGGCACGCTACCCGACACAAGCTTCGGGCAATCTTTCTTTACATGCCCCGGTGCCTTACACTCGTAACAGACGATTCCACTGACCGGGCAATCTCTGACAGTATGACCGGGCTTCCCACACTTATAGCAAACTTGAGAATTGTTGTAACAGTTACCGTGATGCTTGGTTCGACACCTCGGGCACCACTTAGCTTCCTGATAACTGCTGAAGTTGCGGTTCCCAACAAAAGGTCGGGTCCGCTTGGGAGGTACTGAACTGTTCTCCCACTTTCTCTTTTCAGGCACCACCACTGCCTTCTCAGTTTTGCCCTTCGCAAACATCTCTTCCATAAATTGAGCTTCCTCCACCATCTCTCGGAGGTTAGAAGCCTTGAAATTATGGACCATGGATTGCATATCCGCAGGCAAGCCGTTGAGATAAGCTTTCATCTTGTCTTTCTCTGTTGGGGCAGCATGCCCCACCAGACCAAGCTTCTCCATAAACTGACGGGTGTACTCCCTCACCGTCAGGCTTCCCTTCACCAAGGACCGGAACTCTTTCTCAATTCGGTCCATCGTTCTCTCGTTGAAAAACTCCTCTAGCAGCTTCTTCTTGAACTCGGCCCACGACAACTGAGCCAGTACTTCCGGAGATAGAGTGGATTGGATGATATTCCACCAGATGAGTGCAGTGTCCCTCAGCAATTGGGTACCAAACCGCACCCTCTGATCATCACCACATTCGGAAGAGCCAAAAGCTTGCTCAACCGCTCGGATCCACTTAACGCACACCACCGGGTCGTCAGAACCGAAGAATTCTGGCTGTCCGCAGCCCAGAAAGGACTTATAGGAACAACTCTTCCTATTCCCCGGAGCATCAGAAATTCTGCGCTCTACCGTTGTGACCCTTATACCATCGCCTCCAGAACCTGCTACGACGTTTTCCACAACCGTCTCACTTCTCCGGTTGTTTACGTCGCGGTCCTCCATTGCTTTCAGCAGAAACTCCTGCTGCTTCGCCATCTCTTCCCTCATTGCCAACATCATGCTGGCCATCAACTCAGACGGGGAACTAGCATCCCTGATTACTGGGTGGGACGAAGCCAGGTCCACACGCGGAATGACCTCTGGCCCCCCACCTAGTATTTGTTGAACTGGCGGACGCACGACAACCTCAACTCCTTCCGGCTGATCAGATGTGGAGGCTGTCGCTTCCAGTCCGTCAACACGAGTACGCGGTCTACCACGCGTATTCACCATGCTGAACAACTTCACAGAACAAAGAAAGAGATAAGAGAGAGATAGGAAAACACGAAAGGAAAACGTACTACCACATTATCAATTGTCATAACAACAGCAAACAAGGACTCTTACGTACAATATCCTCATAATAACATTAGCTAAGTGAAATTATGAACATACAACACATAACGGTTCTTGTCACCACTACTACAACGCCTGATAAACGTACTTTCCGTCGACTCTACGACTAACCCAACTTAGGAGCTCTACCCAAATCTCGCGGATCAATTCTTAGCATACGCAGTCTAAGTCTAGACATCTTACATTCATGCCTAGTTCGCTTAAGCTAGAGCTCTGATACCAACTTGTAACACCTCGAAAATCAGAGTAAAATAAAACCTGGAAACCTGACAATATGACGAAAGCAATTCCATTAACTTCCCACAAATGGGATCAGTCCTTAAGACTATACAATTCTATACAAGGATTTCATCAAAAGAATGGGACTTTAACAATGCCCAGCAACAATACTTAAAACATCTCCAAAAACCCCGAGACTCAAAACTCGTCTCTCCAAAAACCCCGGCACCCACCGCTAATGGAAACCTGTTATACACATCATTTGAGAAAAAGTGTCAGACTATAAAGCCTGGTGAGAACATACAGTTTATAAAGCTCAACAGATAAAACATTTGCAACAAGATAACATTTCCAAAGAGGTTAAATTTATAATTTAGGTCCTTGCCACAAGCAGGCTTTTTCTATATAAACATGCCACAAAAGGACCGAAAACAAATCTTTTTACCAAGGATTGTGGCGAAACACAAAGTTAGGCCAACAAACCGAGTTACGAGCTAAACCAATTGGAATCCGCGGATACGAATCACAAAGTCCGTGCTTCAACGTGATATCAAGCCCCAAGCACAAAACCAAGGTATACTCCTTCGCTAGGATCACTATGAACCATGGCTAGTATCCGGCCTCACATAACCGTACCAAGTTGCCCCCGAGGAACAAGTGATCCATAGCTACAATTCTGGGGAATGTAACATCCCAACAAAACAGTCTACTCCAAAACCTAGGGATCCACTAGTAATGGTAAGGACTCGTCACAACAACATATGTGACCAACCATAAAATCAATATATGGTATAAGTACATTTTATAACCAAAATGCTATTCTCAGTTCAACTTCTGGTAAGAATGAAAATCATTAAAATGAGTTCATAAACATTCTTTTCAAACGACCACATAATGTTCAAGTAAAACATCATTTTACTTCAATAGGGCGGAACCCGTCATTTTGGTCAAAACTGACCGGGAACCCCGAGATTCACCAAAAACTTCATTTATAACAAAATGTAGAGAACATAAAATCATACCGTAGAAATACTTTAGATTTCGCAAATAAGAGTTTTGACATGTATAAAGTTTGTAAAATGGTAGTAGGAACTCACCGGTAGGTTTTCAAAATAAAACCCGGAAAACTAGATAACAATCACGGCGTAGAGATGAAGCTTAAAACACCGACCCCTCGCTAGAAACACCGGAAACTAGCAACCAAATGAACCTTTGAAGATTGAAGGAGAAAAAGAGAGAAAAAGAGGAGAGAGAGAGAAAAATCTGAGTTTTACAAAGAATCAACCCAAATTGAGATATTTAGCCAAGGCTTTGCACATCTCCCAACACAGCGCACGGCCCGTGCGTTTTCCAAAGGGAAGGGCGCACGGCCCGTGCGTTTTCCACTGCCTCGTACCCAAAACCTTGCGCACGACCCGTGCGTTTTTCCTGAAGGAGGGCGCACGGCCCGTGCGCCTTGTAGACAGAAACATCCAAGTCTTTTCTTCTTTAACAACTTCGCAAAACCAAACGAAAATTCGGGGTGTTACACTTAAGGTCACCCGACTAATCCCTGTCGACCACGACCCAGCCCAATTAAGGGTTCCACTAAGTGGCAGACCCATGATCTAGATATCACAACATGCTCTTCACGGGGTTCGAACCCGGGTAGTTAGGGATACCATCCACTGACCCCCCCCCCCCAAGAATGTTACCAAATCACTGGGCTAGACATGAAGGATAGAATATTATTCCATAATTGTGTTCAAAAGTATTAAAAAGATCATGGTTGTTTATTTATAAAAGCTTTTGGTTATGATGTTTTCGTTTTAAGTAAAATGTTAAATTTTAGAGGCTCGTGTGGTAATTGAAGAAAGGTCAAATACTTGAACTAAAGGCCCAAAATTTGGTTTCCATTTCATTTTGTTTATCCCACGCAAAAGATTCTTCTATTTTCAAGGTTTTCCATGCATGAATGGTTAATTAACCTTAGATTCAAAGGAAATATAACATGACAAAATTTTCGACCTTTTCCGCCGGCCAAATCCGCCGGAAATCCGCCGGAAACACTGGTTTTCGGCGTACTTTCGGCGGATTTGACCAGCCGGAAACGGGGGCGCCGCAAATCTTCGTTTTCGGCGTCGTTTTCGGCGGATTTATGTTTTCGGCGGAATAATCCGCCGAAAACAAATTCGAATTTTTTTTAAATTTTAACGATTTGTTTAATCCAGAAAATTAATTTTCATAGTTTTTGGCGGATTTTCAGCGGAATATTCCTCCGAAAATTGTTTTTTATTTTTATTTTTTTATTTTTATTAATTACTTAACTTATTTTTTTATTTTTATTAAAAAAAATTCGTCGAAATTTTGCGGCGGATTTCGGCGGAATATTCCGCCGAAAATATTTATTTATTTTTTTATTATTTTTTTTATTTTTATTATTTTTTATTTTTTTTCGGCGGAATATTCCGCCGAAAACCTTAAAAATTAAAACCAGAAAAACCTTGTTTTTCATTAAAAATCTTTCTATAAAACCTGCAAAAAACAGTAAAACCTGTTGAAAACTGTAAAAACTGCCAAAACTATAAAAACCATAAAATACTACTAACATAAATAAAACATAAAATACAAGTAACGTAAACATAACATATATTGTTCAATTGTCAAAGTACTGTTCCAAAATACATAATGGGTTGCGAAATCTTAATCAAATATCATCACATGGGTGCTGGCGGTGGCGGTGCCCCTGACGACTGTGAAGAATAGAATTGTTTTACCAATTCACACATATGCTCGTATTGGGCATCACGTTCCCGCTGACGTGCCAATTCATCCGCCCGACGTGCCCCTTCCTCCACCGCACGTCTCTCTTCCCGCTCCTTCAACTCCTGAAGTTGGGTCTTTAGATCCTCAATTTCCTAAAAAATAAAATAAAAAAAGATGTTAGAAAAAGTTTAACATGAATTATAAAATAAATTGATAAAACTCATATAATGAAATGTGGTACGCACCTGTCGGGAAAAGAAGCACCACCACCCGAGGATGTCCCAGCCAAGATTGCATTGGGATCTGTGTGGTACCTGAACCAAACGTACGACCTTTCTTCACTCCTCCAGAAACCTCCTGCCATAAGTCGGTATCAAAAGTCGGATGTTGGCTGGGGTCCTCGCCGTACCTCTGGGTGACACTGGTCGAATACCCATTCTGTGGTTTACAAAATATATACAAGTCAATTTCGACAGCATAACGACTGTAATGGAGACATACCCAACTATGTTAAACAATCCTAATGTTTGCCCAATAAATGGCAACCCAAACTAAATAAATAGATACATAAAGGCCCTAAATGCACATATTGGGCTATTTGAAACACAAACCATGCATATAGAACATATAAGGTTGGGTTTGTGCGCATAAAGGCCCTAAATGCATATTTTGGGCTATTTGAAACCCAAACCATGCATATAGAACATATAAGGTTGGGTTTGTGCGCATAAAGGCCCTAAATGCACATATTGGGCTATTTGAAACACAAACCATGCATATAGAACATATAAGGTTGGATTTGTGCGCATAAAGGCCCAAAATGCATATTTTGGGCTATTTGAAACCCGAACCATGCATATAGAACATATAAAGTTGGGTTTGTGCGCATAAAGGCCCTAAATGCACATTTTGGGCTATTTGAAACCCATACCATGCATATAGAACATATAAGGTTGGGTTTGTGCGCATAAAGGCCCTAAATGCACATATTGGGCTATTTGAAACACAAACCATGCATATAGAACATATAAGGTTGGGTTTGTGCGCATAAAGGCCCTAAATCCACATAGAACATATAAGGTTGGGTTCGACAGCATAACGACTGTAATGGGGACATACCCAACTATGTTAAACAATCATAATGTTTGCCCAACAAATGGCAACCCAAACTAGATAGATATATACATAAAGGCCCTAAATGCACATATTGGGCTATTTGAAACACAAACCATGCATATAGAACATATAAGGTTGGGTTTGTGCGCATAAAGGCCCTAAATGCATATTTTGGGCTATTTGAAACCCAAACCATGCATATATAACATATAAGGTTAGGTTTGTGCGCATAAAGGCCCTAAATGCACATTTTGGGCTATTTGAAACCCAAACCATGCATATAGAACATATAAGGTTGAGTTTGTGCGCATGAATCCCTAAATGCACATATTGGGCTATTTGAAACACAAACCATGCATATAGAACATATAAGGTTGGGTTTGTGCGCATAAAGGCCCTAAATGCATATTTTGGGCTATTTGAAACCTAAACCATGCATATAGAACATATAAGGTTGGGTTTGTGCGCATAAAGGCCCTAAATGCACATTTTGGGCTATTTGAAACACAAACCATGCATATAGAACATATAAGGTTGGGTTTGTGCATAAAGGCCCTAAATGCATATAGAACATATAAGGTTGGGTTCGACAGCATAACGACTGTAATGGGGACATACCCAACTATATTAAACAATCCTAATGTTTGCCTAACAAATGGCAACCCAAACTAGATAAATATATACATAAAGGCCCTAAATGCTTACCGCAACCTGGATACACCTCGTAGTCACGTAATCCCCGGATGAAGACGTGTTATCCGAACCCGACCGTCTCTTTGGTCTAGTCTTGTGGGTCGCATCGAAGAGCTCCAACCCCGACAGTGGCACACCCTTTTGTCTAGTCTGCAAAGGGCAAATAATACAAACATGCGTTAATTATAACATATTAAATAACAAGCAATGGTTAATTATAACATTTTAAGGTCCTACCAAACGATCCGATGTTTCTCCGAACGAGATCGATCCATTGCAGTGCTTGGATATGTCGCCATCCACCTCCGAAAACCGGTTCTTACGTGCACCCACAGAAACCGTCTTCCAATGGAGGTTGTTCCATCCATCGATCATCACGTTCCAGAAAGCTTGGGAGATCCAACCTGGAGGGTATGGCTTCAACAAGTTCATATCTCGGTTTGGGTCATTCTCATTATTGGGACGCCCATTTTTTATGGATATCTTGGCGGCTCTTTTCCGGGCAGCACTTAGATTGTCGTTATATTGTTTTAAACACTTTCTATCCCAGATATCTCTCATCCGGACGTCCAACGATGAGTCCCACATATAGTGGCTCTATACGTAAAAGTTTAGTTATTAATAAGTTGAAAATAAAACTATTAAAGATATAATAAATTGAAATATACAATCTGAACCTGAAAACGCTCAAACATCCTGTCTTTTTGGGACATAGGGATGTGAGACCAACTAAGCCATGGCTCTATAAAGAAGCCTCGGTTTATCACGGTGCACATCCGGCTCGCATCTTTTACGTCCCAGCTACATAAGGAATTGAATTAATATCCATACAAATAGCAATGCATATAATATAATGAACAAGTTAATAGAAATAAATCTACTCGTAAGACTTGGGATCACGAGGTGCTATCGTTGTCCTTTGTGCCGGGAGTTGCTCCGGAACAGAGATGCCATGGACATTATCGGACACCCCATCGTCTGGTTGTGCCGAGCCGCTACTAGAGGCTCCTACTCGGCTGGGTGTACCTCGTCCGGACCCAGGCGTGCGTGGCATTGTCTACAAAGCAACATTAGAAAGCATACAACAGTAATTCAAGAATTCAAACTATGCATATAGAACATATAAGGTTCGATTTTTACACATAAAGTCCCTAAGTACACAAACATATTACATATGCTAGAACATAAAGGCACTAAGTACACAAAGTTTAGTAAGCCTAAGATTAAAATACTATTTAATCATCTGAGGATTCATCAGACGAGTCAATTTCTTCTTCATCAGAGTCACTATCCGAGTCTTGGAACTCTTCCTCTTCGTCATCACTCTCGTCAACATGCCAGTTGTCACGACCATCATTGGAAACCTCGATGTCTTCGCCCTCTGTAACAAGACGGATGGGTTCATCCACATCTTCGTTTCCCCCTATGGGTGCAATTCTATTGTCTTCTTGGAAAAATTGTTCCCCATCCACATTTTCGTTGGCCGGTAGTTCCTGTGTAGATGATGCCAACTCATAGACCCCTTTAGGCTTTGTCTTCACCACAGACCACCAATCTTTTAATTCATTCGATGGATACGGTACATAGTAGACTTGTTCAGATTGTGACGCTAGGATAAAAGGATCGTCTGAACGAAGTCTTGATCTGTGTTTGACGTCCACGAGATTATGCTTTGGGTGAACTCGGACGCCGTTAACTGTATCAAACCATGTGCATTTGAGTATTGGGACAACACATCGACCGAGTCTATACCCATGGTATTCTATCTCTAACACTTCATCCAAAAATCCATAGTAGTCCGCATCATACTCTGAGTAACAAGAGCCTCTCACGCAAACTCCACTATTATGCGTGGTGCGATTCCTACCGTGAGTTTGAATGTGGAACTTGTAACCATTTACAAAAAAACCCGGGTGTGTCCAAGCCCATCGTAGTGGTCTTTGTGCCAAAACTTTCAAGTGGTCGATTGAAGGGTCGGGCCGAGTCATAACCTATATTATAAGACATTATTTCATTTGTAATATTATATTAAGTATATATAAATGATGATGAATAAAAGTTCATATGTATACTTACGTAGCTCTCAAACCAACCAGCAAATTGGTCACCTCTACGTTTGTCGAGCCCCTCTTCATCGATATACGGCTCCGAACGTTTAATCCAATCATTGAAAATGGTTATGAAAGGAAAGACTTCTTCACAATTAAGCAAGATTTATGTGTGAGCTTTGTGCATATCTACCTCTGCTAGCTGACAATGTCTTTCGGCCTTATCGTATAATGGACGACAAGGGGTTTTAAATATGCTTAAGCGTTGGTCGGAAGAATCACATTCGGGAGAAAAATTTCGAGGCTCACGGTTTAGCCGCGTCTCTACCGTTGGTTCAAAATACAACGCGCAATAGGTAGATAGTTCTTTCACCAAATACGACTCCACAATCGACCCTTCTATCCTTGCTCTGTTTCTCACTGTCCTTTTCAAGGACCCTAGAGGTCTCTCGTATTGATACATCCATCTGTATTGAACCGGACCCCCAACTAGTGCCTCTTGTGCCAGATGTACCACAAGGTGCTCCATGGAAGCAAAGAACCCTGGTGGAAAGATTCTTTCCAACTTGCATATCATTTCAACTATAATTGTCTTCAAATGAATCAAGTCCTCAATGTGTAACACCTTGGAGCATATTGCACAAAAGAATGTGCACAACTCAGTGATAGCATCCCATATTTGGGTCGGTACCATCCCTTTAATAGCAATAGGGAGCAACCTTTGCATGAACACGTGACAATCATGACTCTTGAAACCATAGAAACTACTATCCTCAAGGTTTACTAACGACCCTATGTTGGAAGCATAGCCGTCTGGAAATTTCAACTTCTTCAACCATTCACCAACCTTTCATACTTGCCCTTTGTTCAAAGTGTATGAAGCTTTCGGTTTAAATATTTTATTTCGTTCCGCCCTCACATGCAACTCGGGTCGATTGCAGTATTCTTCTATGTCTTTCCTTGCCTTAATGTTGTCCTTTGATTTTGGTGTGTCCATAATCGTGTGAAACAGATTATCAAACACATTCTTCTCAATATGCATTACATCCAGGTTGTGACGTATCAACAAAGTGTGCCAATACGGCAGCTCCCAGAAAATGCTCCGCTTTACCCAATTGTGTGTTACCCCAAAACCCACAGGCTTTCTGTAGTGTCTTGACCCGTGTGGGACGCCATCATAAACCGTAGGAAGGCTACACACTTGATTCCATACTTGCTGCCCGGTTGGCACCAAGGGTGGATCAGCTTTTTCGGTATGTCCCTTACGAAATTGATTTATGTCACGCCTGAACGCGTGTCTCTGTGGTAGAAACTTGCGGTGACAGTCAAACCAACACGACTTCCCTCCGCTTCGTAACTGGAACGCACATGCATTACCCATACAATATGGACAAGCTAACCTTCCATGTGTGCTCCAACCAGAAAGCATAGCATAAGCAGGGAAGTCACTAACCGTCCACAACAGTACTGCCCTCATTGTAAAATTTGTCCTACGAAAAGCATCATAGGTATGGACACCCTCGAAGAATAGCATCTTCAACTCATCAATCAAGGGTCGAAGAAATACATCTAAGTTCTGTTCGGGACTCTTCTTGCCGGGAATTAGCAAGCGAGGTGGACATAGGACTCCTTGATACACATCCAAGGCGGTAGATTGTAGTTTGTAAGAAAGACGGGCCACAGTGAATACGGATTTGAGTTCGAGTTATTAGGGTTGAAACCATCTGTACATAAGCCCAGACGAACATTCCCGATCTCTTGAGCAAAATCAAGATGTAGCCTGTCGAAATGTTTCCAAGCCTCCTCATCACTCGGATGCACCATCTTTCCCGACTGAGTTTGATGTTCATGGTGCCAAGTCATCTCCTTTGCTGTTTTCTTACACATATACAATCGTTGTAATCTTTGTGTAACTGGCAAATACGTCAAGACCAACTGAGGCACCTTATTATTTCGGCCAGTTGTCTTCTAACGAGGCTCCCCACACACTCGAAAAGTGTCATCATAGGCATATTCCTTACAGAATAGCATGCAATGTTTTTTGCAAGCATGGATCTTCTCTTTCGGAAGATTGAGTTGCTTCAACATCTTCTTTGTCTCGTAAAAACTTCCAACCAATTGTTCACCGTCGGGTAGCATTTCTTTCACCATATCAATGTTACGATTGTAGGTTGTCTCTGGTACATTACAATTTGCCTTCCAATTCAAAAACCTTGATGCTGCCTCTAACTTCCAAAATCTTTGGCATCCCTCCCACAACGGCTGGTCTGCAGCTTGTAACATCTCAAAGAAATGGCGTGCATGTAGATTTGGTTCTTGCTCCTCCCACGTACTTGAAGTACCGGGAATATTTTGGTCCATGACCATTTGTTGAACACCATCAAACTCATTATAATCATCGTCTACTATTGTCTGTTGTGGTGGTTGAACTGATGGTGCTATTTCTCCGGGTGCATACCAGTGAGTATAAGAAAGCATGAATCCCTTTCTTAACAAATCTAAATGAACCGCCTCTCGCGTTTTATACTTAAGAAAAAGACATTTCTTACAAGGACATTTTATAACTATTTCAACCCCATCGTATGCTCCACTCGGTAGCCTAGATTACTCATTGGTGATAGCAAAATCCAAAAATCTTTCAACCTCAACACCGAAAACAATATTTATTTCACCAGTCCTATTTACTCGTTTATACATCCATCCTCTATCGATGTTAGTCGACATAGCTACAAATCAAATATAAAGTGTAGTTATGTAGGAATTCAAAATTTGACTGTTTTGTACGCTTGAAAGCTCAAAGTGCGCCTATTAGGCTATTTGAAACCCAAACCATGCATATAGAACAAACAAGGTTCGTTTTGTGCGATTAAAAGCTCTAAGTGCACTAGTTTGATTCTTTGGAAGTCAAACCATGCATATAGAAGAAACCCGGTTGGGTTTGTGCGCATGAAAGTTCTAAGTGCACTAGTTTGACTGTTTGGAAGTCAAACCATGCATATAGAACAAGCAAGGTTGGATTTGTGTGCATAAAAGCTCTAAGTGCACTAGTTTAACTGTTTTGGAAGTCAAACCATGAGTATAGAAGAAACCTGGGATTGGATTTGTACGCTTGAAGGCTCAAAGTGCGCCTATTAGGCTATGTGAAACCCAAACCATGCATATAGAACAAACAAGGTTCGTTTTGGGCGCATAAAAGCTCTAAGTGCACTAGTTTGACTCTTTGGAAGTCAAACCATGCATATAGAAGAAACCCGGGTTGGGTTTGTGCGCATGAAAGCTCTAAGTGCACTAGTTTGACTGTTTGGAAGTCAAACCATGCATATAAAAAAACCCGGATTGGATTTGTGCGCTTGAAATCTCTAAGTGCACTAGTTTAACTGTTTTGGAAGTCAAAGCATGCATATAGAAGAAACCTGGGATTGGTTTTGTACGCTTGAAAGCTCAAAGTGCGCCTATTAGGCTATTTGAAACCCAAACCATGCATATAGAACAAACAAGGTTCGTTTTGTGCGCATAAAAGCTCTAAGTGCACTAGTTTGACTCTTTGGAAGTCAAACCATGCATATAGAAGAAACCCGGGTTGGGTTTGTGCGCATGAAAGCTCTTAGTGAAACCTAATCTTTAACTAAAATTTCTAAGAAAAATTCGGCATGACCCACCGTAAATATATGTTTTGCCATTTCTATAACTTGTACAAATCAATAACACATTAAAGTCCAATTCTTATCAAACTAAAATATCCACTTCTTAACAAACTAAAAAATTCAAATTCTTAAATACTATGTAGTAAACCATACATAAACCATATAACCCAAGTGAATATACAGATCGACGACCAAAAGACTTATGTTTAATTAAAAGCAATAACCCAAGTGGATACATAGATTACAAGTGCATAAAAACTAAATTTACTTGTATGCACAAGTGCATAAAAACCAAAAAATAACTAAATTTACTTTTATACATAATACATTTACAATTTCAAACACATTAACCGGTATACCAAATAGAGATTTTGAGAAAACACTATCATAGTAAACACATTCACAATCAAACATTAAACATGAATCTCATAAAAGAAATGGATAAATCCACAATCAAACATTAAACATGAATCTCATAATCTCATAAAACCAAAATAATCGCCAACATGTTTGTAATTTGTAAATGCTATTTTGCAAGCTTTTTTCTTAACTTTTCTTTTATCTAGTATTAAAATTAAATTTCACTTAAAAATTTAATTTTATTTATAGCAGAGAAAATGTTTCAAGCTGTGAAATTGAACTGAATAGAAAGTAACCTGTTCTGCATTTTATTTTAAAGATAAATTATTTCATTTCATTTGGTATATTATTTGGGAAAAAAAATTCAAACCTCATTAAACCAAATCGATTCCTCATTATACCAAATCGACTACCAATACCAAATCAATTTTAAGAAATCGAAATACATAAATCGAAATGGAGAAATCGAGAAAGAGAGGGAGAGAGAGACAGTACCAAATCGACAGAGACAGTACCAAATCGACTAACCAAATCGAGAGAGAGATACCTGTTGGAGAGAGAGAGAGACAGTACCAAATCGATTATGAGAAATCGATTTTTTATTCTATATACCAAATCTTATGTATTTCGATTTTCAGAAATCGATTTTGTAAGTGTATGACAGTACCAAAGTGTTGTAGAAATCGATTTTCAGAAATCGATTCGAGAGAGAGAGATACCTTTGGAAGTAAATCGATTTTGTAGAACACGATCTTAAGTGTTGCGGCTTAAGTGTTGTAGAAAACGATCTTTGAGAAGACAGAGAGAGTTTTGGGTTTATTACGACTTAAGTGTAATAGGTTATAAGGGTTTTGTACTTTTCGTCGGATTTTCGGCGGAAAAATCCGCCGAAAACAAAGTTTTTAAAATTTACGCCCTTTTTTAGTAGAATTATGAAAATTTTTAAATTCGGATTTCGGCGGATTTCCGACGGATTTTTTTTTATTCTTTTAAAAAATTAAATAATTAATTATTTCGACGGGTTTTAATTTAAAAAAATAAGAATAATTGATTTTTTTTAAAAGAAAAGAATAAAAATAAATTTTCGACGGAAAATCAAAGTGGGTTGACCCATTTGACTACCGTTAAAGCCCAAGTGGATTCGTTAAAGCCCCAACTGCATCCATTTAGGGGTGTGCATCGGTCAGGTCGGGTCGGATATCCAAAACCCAAACCCAATCGGATATTCGGGTGGTGGGAGAAGACCCGATCGGATATTCGGGTCGGATATCCGAAACCCAAATTAGAATTAGAATTATATAAATATAAAAGAGTGAATTACACTCGTGGTCCCTGTGGTTTGTTCAAATTTTGGATTTGGTCCCTAAAACAAACTATCTACATTGATGGTCCCTAACTTTTCATTTTCATAACATTCATGGTCCCTCCACTTAACAAAATTAGTTAGCAACCATTATAAAAGACTAATTGATCTTTAAACAAACTATAGGGACCAAAAGTGTAATATGCTCAAAAAGTTGATGTAATTCACGTTTTTTTTTAATTTTTATTAAAAAAATACTTTATATATTTAATCATAAATCTAATTTATTAAAATAAAAAGCTTATATTAATTTTAAAAAATTATATTTAGTTAAAAACTATTAAATTTACAAAAAAAGAATTAGCGTTAAAAAAATCTCAAGTTAAGAAAAAGAAATGAAATCAAGATAAATTCGTATATCTTTAAGAAATTGAAATATACAAGCAAAATATTGAAAATTAAGTTCGACTAACGTGAGATTATTAATATATAGTCAAACTACAAATAATTAAAATAACAATAAAATTATAAATTAAGGTTAGAAAAACATTGATTATCCAAACAAGTAAGAAAAACTATCACTACAACCAAATTAGGTTTATATGACACCCAAAAAAAAATTAAACGTCTTAAACACCCATCTTTTTATAGGACGTTTGATTTTATAGGAAACTTTTTTAAGTAGTTTCATATAAATATGCTAATGTGATGTTTTGTATTATAAATGTTTTAAAAACTTGTTAGAATATCCAAAAACGTCTTATAAACTTATAAAGTAGTCTATTAAGGTGCTTAATTTTTTCGGCGTCATATAAACCTAATTTTATTGTAGTAATAATTTTTCTTAATCGTTTGAATAATCAGTGTTTTCTTAATCTTAATTTATAATTTTGATTTTGTTGTTATTTTAATTATTTGTTATTTGACTATATATTAATAATCTCACGTTAACCGAACTTAATTTTTAATATTTTGCTCGCATATTTCAATTCTCAACTTTATATATATATATATATATATATATATATATGAATTTATCTTGATTTCATTTGTTTTTCTAAACGTGAGATTTTTTAACACTAAATGTTTTTGTGATTTTAATAGATTTTAAATAAATATAAATTTTTATATTTAATATGTATTTTATTTTAACAAATTTGATTTATGATTGGATATATAAAAAATAATAAGAAATTAAAAAAAAACATGAATCACATTAAATTTAGAGCATATTACACTTTTGGTCCCTATAGTTTGTTTAAAAATCGATTAGTCCTTTATAACGGTTGCTAACTAATTTTGTTAAGTGAAGGGACCATGAGTGTTATGAAAATGAAAAGTTAGGGATCATCGGTGTAGATAGTTTGTTTTAGGGATCAAATCCAAAATTTAAACAAACCACAGGGACCATCAGTGTAATTCACTCAATATAAAATAAAAATGATTTTTTTTAATTTCAAAAAAAAATCGAATATTTCGGACGAGTCGGGTGGGGGTTATGGATATCCAACCCGATCCGTAAAGCCTAACTAGATCCATTTATAAATTCTTTGGATTTTCGGCGGTCGTTTAAAAACCCAACTTGATCCATTAAACCCAACTTGATCCATTAAAGTCAACTGGATCTGTTAAAGCCCAACCGTATCCATTAAAGACTAACTAGATCCGTTAAAACTCAACTGTGTATGTTAAAGCCCAACTGGATTCGTTAAAGCCCCAACTGGATCCATAAGATCGACATCGGATCCATTAAAGCCTAACTAGATCCATTAAAGCCCAGCTGGGTACGTTAAAGCCCAACCGAGTACGTTAAAGCCCCAACTGGATCCGTTAAAGCCCAATTGCATTCATTAGAGCCCCACCGGATCCA
Organism: Arctium minus; assembly: GCA_954870635.1. Lineage (NCBI taxonomy): Eukaryota > Viridiplantae > Streptophyta > Magnoliopsida > Asterales > Asteraceae > Arctium > Arctium minus. Next base: position 38,454,445 of record OX941095.1, read on the forward strand.
TTAAAGCCCCATCGGATCCATTAAAGCCTAACTAGATCCGTTAAAGCCCAACTGGATCCGTTAAAGCCCAACTGGGTACGTTAAAGCCCAACCGGGTACGTTAAAGCTCCAACTGAATCCGTTAAAGCCCAATTGCATCCATTAAAGCCCAACCGTATCCATTAAAGACCAACTGGATCCGTTAGAACTCAACTGTGTATGTTAAAGCCCAACTGTGTATGTTAAAGCACAAGTGGATTCGTTAAAGCCCCAATTGCATCCATTAAAGCCTAACTAGATCCGACGGATGCCCAACTAGGTACGTTAAAGCCCAAACTGCATCCATTAAAGCCCCAACGGATCCATTAAAGCCCCAACTGCATCCATTAGAGCCCCCAACGGATCCATTAAAGCCTAACTAGATCCATTAAAGCCCAACTGGGTACGTTAAAACCCAACCGGGTACATTAAATCCCCACCTGGATCCGTTAAAGCCCAACTGTATCCTTTAAAGCCCAAATGGGTACGTTAAAGCCCAATTGCATCCATTAAAACATAATTGGATACATTAAAGCCCATCCGTATCCATTAAAGACCAACTGGATCCGTTAGAACTCAAATATGTATGTTAAATCCCAAGTGGATTCGTTAAAGCCCCAATTGCATCCATTAAAGCCTAACTACATCCGACGGATGCCCAACTAGGTACGTTAAAGCCCATATGTGTATGTTAAAGCCCAAGTGGATTCGTTAAAGCCCAAACTGCATCCATTAAAGCCCCAACGGATCCATTAAAGCCTCAACTGCATCCATTAAAGGCCCAACGGATCCATTAAAGCCTAACTAGATCCATTAAAGTCCAACTGGGTACGTTAAAGCCCAACCGGGTACGTTAAATCCCCAATTGGATACGTTAAAGCCCAATTGCATCCATTAGAGCCCTACCGGATCCATTAAAGCCCCATCGGATCCATTAAAGCCTACCTAGATCCGTTAAATCCCAATTGGATCCGTTAAAGCCCAACTTGGTACGTTAAAGCTCCAACTGAATCCGTTAAAGCTCAATTGCATTCATTAGAGCCCCACCGGATCCATTAGAGCCCCATCGAATCCATTAAAGCCTAACTCGGTACGTTAAAGCCCAACCGGGTACGTTAATTCTTTTAAAAAAATATTAATTAATTATTTCATAATGTTTTCGGCGGATTTCCGACGGATTTTTATTTTTATTTTTTAATTCTTTTAAAAAAATAAATGATTAATTATTTTTGGCGGATTTCCGACGGAATTTTATTTTATTTTTTTAATTCTTTTAAAAAAATAAATAATTAATTATTTCAGACGGATTTCCGACGGATTTTTATTTTTATTTTTTTTAAAACATTTAAAAAAATGATTAATTATTTTCGGCGGATTTCCGACGGAATTTTATTTTATTTTTTTAATTCTTTTAAAAAAATAAATAATTAATTATTTCATAATGTTTTCGGCGGATTTTCGATGGATTTTTATTTTTATTTTTTTTAAAAGCTTTAAAAAAAATAAATGATTAATTATTTTCGGCGGATTTACGACGGAAGTTTATTTTATTTTTTTAATTCTTTTAAAAAAAATAATTAATTATTTCCGACGGATTTTTATTTTTATTTTTTTTAAAACCTTTTAAAAAATAAATGATTAATTATTTTCGGCGGATTTACAACGGATTTTTATTTTATTTTATTTTAATTATCTTAAAAAATAAATAATTAATTATTTTATAATGTTTTTGGCGGATTTCCGACGGAATTTTATTTTATTTTTTTAATTCTTTAAAAAAAAAATAATTAATTATTTCCGATGGATTTCAGACGGATTTTAATTAATTAATCTAATTAATTAAAATCCGTCGAAAATCCGCCGAAAATTAATAATTAATTATAATCAATAAGAAAAAAATTTAAAAAAAATTATTTTCCGTCGGAAATCCGCCGGAAATAATTGATTTTTTTTAAAAAATAAAATAAAAATAATTTTCCGGCGGATTTCTGACGAATGTCAAAGTTGTTTGACCCGTTTGACTTCCGTCGGAAATCCACCGAAAATTTCCGACGGAAAAATCCGCCAGAAAAAGTCTTTTATTTAGTAGTGTAAATTTAACCCTTCAGTATGACATAGATCGTTTTAGTTTGAGCATTTAAAACGTTTCCTTAAGAATTACATTGGAGCTACAACTCCTTTGGCAATTATTACGTGAATTCTTTATTTATCAAGTTTGAAGCTTGCGGAGATTTGTGGACGTATAAGTTTCCAACACTTGATTCTCTTCATGATGTTATTTTTCTAAGTTGTTACTCATTTATTTAACCAAATAAAATCAACCATAATTTATTGAAAAATGAGTAAATGCCTTTACCGAGGAATACGATACATAAACGGGCTTCCGGCCTAATGAATTGAAAGAATCTGATTAATTTTTTGTGTAGTAGAATTGAGTATGTTGATTTTCTCGTTATGGATCACTTATATTTTCAATAGGTGCTTATGTTGCATCCTTTTATAATGACAATTGTATTTCGCTCATTAGAATCTCAATCTTAGGATGTAGTTTACTATAATCATCAATTTAAAATGTTTGATGCAACTTTAGATATTCATTGCCTTCACAAACACGAGCACATTTGTTGAACAATTAGGCATAACATTTTTATCATCACAATTTTAAATATTCATTGCCTTCGCTAACATGAAGGCTTCACTTGATTTTCCTTCTTTAGAGAGTCCCGTAAAACAACTTTAATAAGACCAACACACTTGTTTTTCAATGAATGCCATTCGTTTTAGTTCTACATCGATGGTAGAGTTCTTTCTTAATCTCCTGTAAAGTATACTCCATATTCATTCAAAAGCATTCATTCATATGCACTCAATTTAATTATGACATAAAAAGTTCCCAACACCTCGGTTGAGACTTTGCCAATTTAACACTTCAAAAAACCCTAATATAGAACTATGCATAACAATCCATAATGAGGGGCAGCAGCTAACCTAAGCATCAGTAAGATGTAAGTACATCGACAATGTCATTAAAACTCAAAACCTAATAAAATCCTAGATCAACAATTTATGGGAAGATGTGGACCGAAAATTCCGATTTGGCTACACCAATTAAACAACTTCTTAAAGCGTAAATTCCCTAAAGAGCATTAGAGATAAGATCTCACAGTAATTAATTTTATGAAAGTGACATAATCAAATTGACCATCAAAACACTCGCTGTAATTTAGGATTTTGAGACGACATCAATTATAATACGAGGATAATGACGTTCAACAATCACCATATCATCAAGCCTAAAGGCAACCACCCAAAGTGAGTCAAATTGTAATAGATACATGATGATACGCTGTGGAAACATACAACAATTTTGATAACTAAATAAACGAGAAAAGATTTATATATCTTTATGCTCGTTCTTGTGAATTTATCCTCGAACCTAATACTTGAATTTTAAACCAAGCATAATGATGATTGGTATGATACCAAATAGAATGAATGTTACGTACAAATGAAACAAGTTAATGACATTATATTAAGTTATATCTTATTACGTAATAAATGTGTGCCAAGTAAGAAATTTGTACTTGAAATGATAACAAGGCTTGGAATGTTTTGGAATGACAAAGCAAACTTCCAAAGGCAAAAGGGAGAAAACTACCTACTACCAATTATATAAAAGTTCCATCAGTAAAATTCAGGATAGACAAAAAAAGTGCTCAAGTACAAAAGGGGATCGAAATATTACGAGCATCGAAGTGGCAGTCTCTCTAGTCATCAATACGAAGCAATTTGCTCGCATCGTAGTAAAACTGGTGAACAAAATCAGGTTGCATGTGAATTGTAATAATGCCCAAGAAAGTACGTCCTAACCAAAACCCTCAAAAACCGTTATAAACAACTAACTCAATAAATGTATATCCAGACGAGAAGCAGAATGAAACCTAAACAATGATGACATTATTTTACTAGTATAATTGAAACCCTAATAAAATCCTATTTAGGATTCCGGTATTCGGAAACTAGATAAAATCCATTGACCACACATATGTAAACTTAAATTGTTCTTTAAAAGTATATAGTACATCCTAAAGCGGACAATACAACTAATCAGTGTGAAAATGAATCAACTTCAACTATAGCATATTGTTGAGTTACACTAAAAAACAGAGTTAAAAATCACCCATGACATATCCAAATGTTTACAATGTTCCATTTTTTTTTGATTAATTATATTCTTATTTTATAATAACTATATATATACATCAAAAAATAGGGAAAAAAATTGCGTTGACGAGTCAATATAGATCTCTTACCCAATATGTTTGATATATATATATATTATATTAAAAAGTAAGTTATATTATTATAATAGAACTTTGTATTAAATAAGTTATACTAAAGAATTGGGAATATTTATAATATTTAATTTAATATTAATATTAATATCAATATCACTTTGTGGTTTTTAACTTGATCTTCAAATTAGAAAGACTTGTTACCACCACTCCTAATTTGTATTTTATTAAAAAATAAATTTCATTTTTTCTGTTTTTTTGAGAAATTACATTAATTTTTCATTTCTTGATATACATTAAATTGTACATCCCGCTACCTTGAATTGATGTAGGACCAACATATATATATATAGAGAGAGTGTGTGGTGGGTTCATACGAGAACAATATCTATTTAAGAAAACAAGAGAACAACCGAGTACATAGAAAATCATATATGATTAACATACAAAATCATATATGATTCACAAAACTTTGTGCACGACTTTAGGTCGCAGCTAAAGTCGACCGTGTCCGTTTTCTTCGGGTTAATGTAAAATCACATATGATTTTGTACATTATTTATTGTTTCCTTGTTTTCTTAAATAGTTAGCGTTCTCGTTTGAAGCTTTATATATATATATATATATATATATATATATATATATATATATATATATATATATATATATAGTGTTTGGTTCATTTGAGAAATGGTAAATATATGAGAAATAGAGAAGTAATCCTAGTCATTCATATGGTCAAGATCGGATTTGACCAGTCAAATGTTGCGGCTTTGACCGGTCAAATGTTGCGGCTTTGACCGGTCAAAAGTTTCGGCTTTGACCGGTCAAAAGTTGCGGCTTTGACCGGTCAAAAGTTGCGGCTATCCCAAAAATAGAAGAACAATTTCGTAAATTTTACAAAACACGCGGGGTGTGTTCATATATGAACTAGTGCAATTCACAACTGAACTCTTTTAACTGATTCATATATGAACCTTTGTGAATCAGTTGAACTAACAAATAGATAACAGATTCATATATGAACCTTTGTGATTCATATATGAATCTGTATGAATCACAAAGATTCATATATGAATCAGTTGAGCTAATTAACAGATTCATATATGAACTCATCCCGTGTATTTTACGAAATTACCCCTCTACCTTCTATAGACCACACAAGGAATTATCCGGTGCTTCGCGGTCAAAGCCGCAAATGTTGACCAGATGAATGACTAAGATTACTTCTCTATTTCTCATATATTTATCATTTCTCAAATGAACCTCTCCCTATATATATATATATATATATATACATATAGTGGAAGGATATTTTGCAACCCTTAAAAAGATTGCAACCTTTGCAACCCACATCTTAACCGTTGGATTCATGATCGACGGTTATTTTATTTTTATTTTTATTTTTTTTAATTAAAAATATTGGGCCCCATATCTATTGTAACCGCCGATCATGAATCCGACGGTTAAGATGACCTTGCAACCTTTTTAAGGGTTGCAAATTAAACAACCCCTATATATATATATATATACACATCAAATAGTTAAAATAAAAATCTAGCACTAATTAGAGAGAGAGAGCGCATTGTTGGGAATATATATATATATAGAATATTTTATGGAATATATAAATATAAGTAATATATATATATATATATATATATATATATATATGGAAATTGATTAAAGTAAAAGATCTAGCGTTAAATTGATACTAATAACTTTAATGTTTTATAGTTGTATATAAGGACTTACTAGCAAAAAATTTAGTAACCATGTATTAATTGAGTTGTGCCTGAGTGTCAATAATAGTATCATTGATAAATGTTTTATATATGAACTGTTTGGTATATTGCAAAAATGACTGGGAATATCTCACTAGACATTTCGGTCTAACCCTCATTTTGTTTTCAAAATATGTATTTCAAGACAAGTGCGTATTCTTGATAAAGGAAAGGGGAAAATATGATATTCGTTGACCGTATGCTTATATGTAAAGATACTTGATGTTTATCTACAAGTTGTTTTTGATCATTGTACATAGACCTCATGTTTATTGTTATGTTTTATCGAAAAATTTGTAGTGACTTCATGAGATTGTATAGCTTTGGAATTTAGACCCCAATATGTAGCACAATGGTTTATTTATGTACGAAATACTTGTTAAATTTTATGTGATAGTTCGGTAGTTACAGTTGACATCAGAGCCATAGTTTAAGGGATTTAAGTATTCAGATCAAAACCTAGACTTAAATTGTATGATTTTATGTTAAATTAAGATGTCCCTGTTACAATTAGAACCTTGGAATGTTAAATATAATGGGTAAAATGAATGGCATGTCAGGTAAATTTAAATTACATTTGGCCATCGTAATATGAGTTTACAAGTGCATGTTTGAACCATAATATCTTATTATATTTGGGTATGTGATTAAATGTATATATATCTTATGAATTGATTGCAAGTAATTTCTGTCGAATAATAAGGATTGTCTCAGTAAATCCAGAAGGAGTAATTCCTCATATTGAAAATGTAAATGGCGGACCTCCGACTAATCAAGAATAAGGTAGAACTCATGGAATAGGAAAAACTGAAGTGGAAATAAATCCATACACTGTATCTGCTAGAGGATGAGGATGGGGTAGAGGTCGAGGATGGGGAAGAGGATCAAGTAGAGGAACACCATTAAATAAGGTAACATCATCATTTCAAGAAAGTTCAACCAGTGACAGTGACAGTGACAGTGACAGTGACAGTGACAGTGACAGTGACAGTGACAGTGACAGTGACAGTGACAGTGACAGTGACAGTGACAGTGACAGTGACAGTGACAGTGACAGTGACAGAGACAGAGACAGAGGTAGGGGCCGAGCTAGAAGTCGTGGTCGAGTATTAATTCTGAATTTGTCATTGGTAGATTTGGGTGCAAAACTTGTTAAATTCCAAACTGATCTCCATTTTAATCTTCAAAGTTTATTAGGACAACAACATATTGCAGAACCTGAACATATTCACTATCCGGAACTACCTAAGAAACTAAGGTAAACATCTTCTACTATTAAAAAAAGATGTGATTATAAGATGTATTTGGCTTGCAAACCTCAAACATATTATAACATATTATTGGTAACGTGATACAGTTAAATCTATGCGTTGGTTAAAATAAATAGAATCAATTTTTAAAACTAGTAAATGTGCAAATGAAGATATAGTATTATTTGTAGTTGTTGTATTAAAATCTGATGCTTTGTATTGGTGGGAAGCCCTGGCATCTTGTGAAAGGACAAATGTTTTTGAAACCATGACGTGGGTAGATTCTTCCAAAGCATTCAAATATCAATTTTGCTATTTCCATAATTATGTTTATATGATCAAAACACAAGAGAATCAACAATGGAGTGATATGATTAGAGAGAGAAACATTATAATACGTTCACAGTGATAAGCACACAACTGAATGAAATCCAAAGTTACAAAACTAGCTAAATACAAAGTATTTATACCCCATGGGTATTTACAATTTGAGCCCCATGGGTATTTACAATTCAAACAAATTTTCGTTTTTTCTTTCGTAGCGCAAAGTACACTTCAAGTCTTCTGATTGTTCTTCTGAAGCTCAAAATTTCTTCAATAGTGTTCAAAGCTCTGACAAATCAGCTCTATATCTTTTTCATCCATCTTTACTTTCTCAGTTTTGCCTACATCCAACTTGTTATCCAATTTAAAGTACCATCGAAATAACTAACTTACAGCGACATTGTATAAGTGGTTAACGCTCGGGGTCAAACTTGGAGACTTCTCATATGTCACATGACACGATGCTGATATCTTAGACCATGAAAGTTCATAATGGATGGCTACATTGCATGAAAGATTACATCGCCTAATTCATTAGCTATACATGAAACATGTGTTGCATACTCTCACATATTTTGAAGCTTGACATTGTTGGCCAAAGTTTAAGTTTTTTGATCAAATAGCTTGAGTTTTTGAGCATCTAATTCATTTTTTGTGCGACATTTACATTCTTCACTGTGCGACATTCTTCACATTTAGTGAAGTTCGTTTTTTTGTGCGACATTAAAGAAGTTCCACATTTGGTCAACAAAAAAATCTTTTTTTGATCAACATTATCAAACTTTGTTCTATATCAATTGGAACATGAGTTGTGACCGACATACTTTATATGTCGCATAGCCTTTGATGCGACATTTCTTTTGTGATCAACACAAATCTTCACACTTTATGCAACATTAATATTTCCATTTGTATGCGACATCTTTGCTCCATAGTAATTTCATGTGATATCTTTTGGTGACCTGCGATAACCTTTTGTGATTGACAAACTTTTGTGTATACGACAGAAGGTGTTTTTAGTGTGTGCGACAACATCATATTGTACGACAACATATTTTGTGCGATAAAAATTCTTGTATGTCCGATAAAAGGTGTGATCAGTGTGTGTGATAAAAATTTCGTGCGACATATTGGTTTTCATGACGGCTTGATTTACAGCGACGTTTATCAATTCATGTGATTTTTCACATTGATTCTAACTGATTGATTTTTTCTCATCTGATTTCTAGGCTTGGTGATTAATGTTCGATATCTCAAGATTGATTTTTCAAAGTTGATTTTTGGAAAAAAAAATTTAACAGAATTAATTTTTGCAATTCATCTAATTTTGAATTGTCTTTCAGAAGTTGATTTTTGATCAAAGCGATTAATATTTTTCAAATCATTAATGATTAACGATCAATTTTATTAGGTAACAATGTCTTCACAACAAGATATCATAACAAAGTTATCAACAGACTGAATCTTGAGAAAACTTATCTTCTGGAAGATTTGAAAAATCAGAGAACGAAGAGCAAAGATTTTAAAGAAAATTGTTCTTTAAAAGATAGCAATGAAAGACTAAAGGAAAGGAGTTCCAAACAGGAAAAAGTAGTTAGATTCTAACCGGTGCATATTCAACTTTCAATAATGAATATCTATTGAAAATATATGAACTTGAAAGCAAGATTGCAGATTTTCAAGGCAAAGAATAAACGAACATGGCACTTCACGATGGTAGAAAGAAGCTCAAAGAAAAAAAAGAAGAGCTTTAGAAAGTGACAATCTTGAGTTGAAGAAGAAAATATCTGATTTTGAAGTAGACATAAAGAGAAGGATTTGAGAAGGAAAGAGCTTATTTTTCAATTGAAAAGAAGACTTTTGAAAAGAAGATTATTGATCTTTCAAAGAATGTTTTTGAAGAAAAGAAAAGCTTTTGAGCTTAAAAGTATAAAACTTTCAAAGCAAAATTCGGATTTCGAAAAGGTGTTGGTAATTGACAGAGATACTTTTGAAAAGTAGACAAAAGAGCATGGGTTTCAAGATATGAGATAACACAATGTAACTCCCACTGATAAATGTTCTGATACAATATTTAGGACCCATTATATCTATATTGTCAAGATCGAATTCTTAACAAGAATAAATTCTCAGAAACTAATATCAAAGGAGTTTGCGGAATAACACTTTGATATTCAATGAAACAATAAACAAACAGTAAATATGATGAATAACTTGTAAACTTGTATTGAATGGTTTAAATCACAAGATTACACACACAACCTCAATCTTGAAGAACAGACTCTTTCAAGACGAATTCTACTTCTCTAGAATTAGGAACTATGCCTTGAGGTTGATTCTCTCTCTAAAACAAAAACTTAGAATGAACTGTTATATTAACTATTCTAAACAATTCTATACATATACTGAAGATAAAGATAATTACAAAAGAATAAAAAGATCTTCAAAATAATCTTCATAATTATCTTCAAGCTTTCCATGTTTATCACCAGACCCGATCTCTTCAACATTATCTTCACATTATCTCAGAAGCAGCATTAATCACCTTGGAAGTATTAACTCAAACTTGGTAGCATTAACTACTAAGCAACACTAACCTCTAGCAAAACTAACTAGCTAAGCAGTACTAACTTTGTTCAAGCAACACTAACTTTGACTAGCAGCATTAATTCTACTAGAAGCAGTAATACCTAGCAGTATTAAACTTGAATTCCTCTGGCAGTAGTAATTCTGTACTAGCAGCATTAAACACTTAAGCTTTTCTTCAGTTCCCAACAATCTCCCCCTAACTTGACTTTTAGGAAAAGAAGTCAAGTTCTTCAGATCTTCTTCAAGATGCTCCCAAAACTCCATCATGACCTAAATTCCAGTATTTGCATCCAATCCCAAACTTTGATTAATTGTTCTTTGGATCAAATATTTAGCCATTTCTGAATTTTCAACACATCCAAGCTTCTTGTTCAACATTAAATGAAGTTTCAATCTGCTATGGTTGTATACTTTATCCACTAGGAAGTATTCAATGTGATTTCTATCGAAAGTCACAAAATATATTCCACTAGTTTCATACAAAGTCCAATTGGTAACTGCTTGAAAAACACTCCTTATGATCTCCTCCACTTCATCAGGTTTGAACATCATACACAGATACTCCATCACCAGTTTTGTAATTGAAATCCCTGGAGCTTTCAACTGATCTGCATACAACTTCATCCCTATATCAAACATTTCTTCAATATCAGACCTTGAGCATGTTCTAACAATCTTGGCCCAAGTACTGTAGACTTCATACTTTTCATCTTTTCTCTTCAGTCTGATATACTCCTTGCCATCTACTTCCAAAACATCCCAGTGAATGACTTCAGGAGGTTTAACTCCTACAGGTTCTGCTGAAATTGGTTCAGGTACTTTGTCCATCACTACCATGTACATTTTGACATCCTCAGTACTTGCAGGTTCTTTCATTTTAGATGACTCAAGTGCCTCTTCTTTTTCAGCAACCTTTTCAGCCTCTTCTTCCACTAATCTAGGCTTCTTTGTAGGCTTTCTCCTGGCAATCATCTTTGTTATTTTTAAAGTCCTTAGACTTTCACCAATTGTTGCTTCCTTCTCTGGAGTTTCTTGCTCATCAGGGAATGGTTTTTGTAAGAAATCATTGCTTTCTTTCATTCTTTTCTCCATTTCAACCCTTGCAAGATCATCCACTTGAAGCTTTATCATCTCAGCATCATACATCTTCTTGAGCTTCTCAAAAGACATCTTTGAAAACATCTCTACCTTGACACCTACTGCACCCTTGAGGAAGGTAATCATTTTCTTTCTCTCTTGAGCACCCAGGTATGTCTTTGAAGGTTGTATTTTCCTTGCAGCCATTTTGATCTCAGCAGGCTTCCTCAAAGATGTGGCTTTCTGCTTGGATTGTTCTGTTGCTAAACTTTGTTGATAGGCTTTGTTTAACTCTGCAGCCATTGCTTTAGCTATCTCTCTATCCTTTTGCACTTGCATGGTTTCTGCTTCTTCAAGCTCAGCCTGTATCTTCCTAGCTAGAGCTTCATCTGATTCAATCAGCTTCTGCTTTTTCATTGGTTTATCAGATTCAACTAGCTTTGCCTTACCTTTCTCTTTACCCATCACCTTCTCAATGCTAGAGTTCTTTGCTGCATCACCTCTTTCTTTTATGACAACTCCTTTGGCCTTTGAGGTGACCATGGGAGTATCATGTTTTGCTTTGATTAGAGTTTCTGCAATTTCAAGATCTGTGAGCACTTCTTTCATTGTTTTTGCTGCTTCCATTGGTTCAGCAGTATTAACCATTTCTGTTGCTCTGCTTGAACCAGCAGTATTGATGGTTTCTGCTGCTGCTTGTGTTTCTGCTTCTTATGCCACCTTTTCTGCAGTTATTTGCTCCCCCTCAAACTTTGCATTCTCTTGCTCCCCCTTAGCTTTTGCATCTTCCATATTTTCATCAGCTTCTGACTCCCCCTTTTTGGGAGCATCAGTCACTGGTTTCCTCCTTCTGAGTACAAATTGCTTCTTCTTCTTTTGGAGAAGCAATTTCCTTACCATTTGCTTCAAGTTGAGGATCTGTTCTTGTTGTGACAGAACAATGAGTTTAAGCTCTTCAATCTCTTGACCTTGTTTGATCACATCCATATTGATGTTTCCCATGGTTTCCATCAATTCGTCATAGTTATATCTGTCCTCACCTTCTCCAGGAGTGTTACCCCCTTTTGAATGATCATTGGATCTTTTAGTAGTGGAAGCCTTCTGCCTAGCAGAAGAACTATCCACCCCCTTGGGTTCTTGGCACCTGGGACCTTTGGATGATTGCTCACCCAAAGTTGCCATGGTGAAGGTCTTAGAGATGTTACCACTGTCCTTCTCTGTGCTAGCAGAAGTAGTGGCAGCCTTCTCACCCATATGCTCTTCCATCTCCTTAGAGAGCACCTCCTGAGGGTTGGGAGACACCCTATTGGATTCCCTTTGGATATTCTCTATTGGAGAATGCTCCAATAGAGGGCTTAAAGGCTTAGTGGGGGAAGGTACAAGAAGGGAAGGAACCTTCTTGACCTGTTTCCTTTTGTAAGTTTGGGTAATTGAAGAAGTGGGCTTTTGAAGTAGAGACTAGGGAATAGATATAGAGTGGGAAGGTTGGGATTGGCTAGCAGTGGGATGGTCTGAGGAGGGCTTTGACCCTGCTGCCATACCTTCATCAGTGTGGGACACCACCATCATTGTAGAGAACAATGGGGTGTCAACTCCTTCCGAGTCCCCAACAGATCTTCTCATGTTTGAGAAAACCTTGCCTTTAGGGGGTTTAGGTACATATACCCCATCAAAGTAAGGTATATCCGTCAATTCATTAGTGATAACTGCCTGTACAAACGTGGGATACATGAAGAAACTCTTCTTGTTGTCCAGATTTGAGACAAGATCATTGAAGATCATTTGAGAAAAATTGTATTTTCTAGCAGTGGATAAACATACCAATGCATAGGCAATTGGACTGCTAAATTGGCTCCAGCCAGTTGTTTTCTTAGAAATACAATGCATCAAGGTATGAACAAAGAACCTCCATTGGGATGAAAATTTAGCTTTGAAAAACTTGAAAATTCCCATTTGGCCATCATACCCCATTCTTGTAAGAGTTGAGAATAATTCCTCATTAGGAATAGAGGTTATACCTGCAGCATCATCTAGACGTAGACAGATGCGTATCACCTCTTCAGTATCTGTTAGGGGTTTTTCACACACCCTTGTCTTGATCATTTGGACACCATCTTCAGTAACGATGGTGGCATTGTCCCAGAATTGCCTCTGATGCTCTATGAAGATGGTAGGAGACACAGTGAGAGCATGAACGATGTGGCTGGACTTCAGAAAGTCGACTATCTGGTGAAAACCTTCAGCTTGTTTCGGCTTTTGGAGCATCGTGATTTCATTGTGCTCGTCAATGAAAGCCATGGATGCCATTGAACTTGAGTGTTCTTGCCTGAAAACTTGGTACTTGAGAGAAAAAGGTTAGAGCGCAAGTGAACAGTATGCAAAGAGTCGTTATGAACTTTTTAGGCGGGCAAAGGGTATTTATAGTATTCGGATTAAAAGCAGTATTAACCTTAGAAAAATAGTGAAAGCAGTATTAACAGAGAGCAGTATTAAGCACTAACAGTATTAACTGAGAGCAGTATTAACCACTAGCAGTATTAACTGAGAGCAGTATTAACCACTAGCAGTATTAACTAACTAGCAGTATTAACTGAGAGCAGTATTAACCACTAGCAGTATTAACTAACTAGCAGTATTAACTGAGAGCAGTATTAACTGAGAGCAGTATTAACCACTAGCAGTATTAACTAACTAGCAGTATTAACTGAGAGCAGTATTAACCACTAGCAGTATTAACTAACTAGCAGTATTAACTGAGAGCAGTATTAACTACTAGCAGTATTAACTGTGCACTGGCAGTATTAATACTGTACTGGCAGTATTAACCATACTTACACTTTTAAGCGTGTGAAAAACTGAGTACTGCTATACATTTCCTGAGAAAGAAAGTTAGTAACACCAAGAATAAACTATATACAGGTAGTGAACCACTTTTAGGAAGGGGCTTATTCAGAGTTGATCATTCCCACACTTGTTACCAAGAAAGTGAATCTACCCACATCAAAGGCTTTGGTGAATAGATCAGCAAACTGGTTATCAGTATGAACTTTTACAACTTGAATAAGTTTCTTTTCATTGCCGTCTCTTATAAAGTGATACCTGATCTCAATGTGCTTTGTCTTTGAGTGCTTGACAGGATTGTTAACAATGCTAATAGCACTGCTATTATCAATAAAGATTGGAGTGTGTAGAAAGGTTACCCCATAGTCCAGCATTTGATTCTGAATCCATAACACTTGAGAACAGCAACTTGCAGCTGCTATGTACTCTGCTTCTGTTGTAGATGTGGACACTGTGGTTTGTTTCTTGCACTGCCATGAAACTAGTCTTGCACCCAAAAACTGGCATCCTCCAGAAGTAGATTTTCTGTCCAAGTTTGCTCCACCTAGGTCACTGTCTGAGTATGCAAGTAGGTCAAATGATGAGTCATGAGGATACCAAAGTCCCAATCTAGGTTGCCCTTTGAGATATCTGAATATCCTCTTAACAGCTTGATAGTGTGATTGCTTTGGCCTAACTTGAAATCTTGCACACACACAGACTGGAAACATTATATCTGGCCTAGAGGCTGTAAGGTACATGAGAGAGCCAATCATGGATCTATAGTGATGCACATCCATATCCTCCCCCTCAAGATCTGCTGTTATCTGCTTGTGTGTCTCCATAGGTGTGCTGGCAGGCTTTGAATCTGAGAATCCAAACTTGGTTAGAATGTCCTGCACATACTTGGACTGACTGATAAAAATACCATCTGACTTCTGTTGGACTTGGAGTCCAAGGAAAAAGGTAAGTTCCCCCATGGAACTCATTTTGAATCTTTGATGCATTAGTTCCTCAAACTCCCTGCACATACTTTCTCTTGTGGATCCAAAGATGATATCATCCACATAGATTTGGACCAGCAAGATGTCCTTCTTCTTTCTCTTGATGAATAGAGTCTTATCAATGACTCCTCTTTCAAAGCCATTTTCCAAAAGATAGGATGATAGAGTGTCATACCATGCCCTTGGTGCTTGATGCAGTCCATAAAGTGCTTTCTTCAGTTTGTATGCTCTGTCTGGATAGCTTGGGTTTTCAAACCCTGGTGGTTGACAGACATATACCTCTTCTTCAATTGAGCCATATAGAAATGCACTTTTTACATCCATTTGGTAGACTTTGAACTTCATATAAGAAGCATAGGCCAGGAACAATCTGATTGCTTCTATCCTAGCCACTGGTGCAAATACTTCTTCATAATCTATTCCTTCTTCTTGTGTATACCCTTGTGCTACCAATATTGCTTTGTTCTTTATTACTATCCCTCTTTCATCTCTCTTATTCCTGAAGACCCATTTTGTACCTATAGCTCTTTGACCTTTAGGAAGGTCTACTAGATCCCAAACATCTTGCAGCTTGAATTGTAGCAGCTCTTCTTGCATAGCTTCTATCCAGCTGGACTCTTTCATAGCATCATGAGCCTTCTTAGGCTCAAGTTGGGATAGAAAACAAGAAAGCACTGTATGCTGTTGATCTTGCATATCTTGCAGCCTGCTTTGATGTCTAGTCATCATAGGAGAAGAGATATCCCCTATTACCAGCTGAGGAGGATGATTCTTTTGTGTTCTTGATTGATGACTAGGTTCTTCATTGAGTTCCACCTCTAGATTGGAATCATTCAACTCAACTGAGGTGATTTCAGCAGCTACTTCAGGTTCTTTATTTGCTTGAGTCTCCTCATCTCTCCTTTCTTCTTCACTCTGATTTGATTCAGTAGATGGCTCCTTTTCACAGTCTTCAACAGGATTCACTTTAGGTATGGGAAAAATCACAGACTGAGATATACTTTCTTGAACTTGTGTAGTCCCTGATCCTCCATTTCCTGAACCTGCATACTCATTACTACTTAAACCAAAAGAGTTAGTTAGTGAATCAATGTCAAATAGCCACTGAGGACCAGACCCAATAGGATTTGGTGTGTTCTCATTGCATTTGACATTGTCACTTTCTTCAATTATTCTAGAAGAAGAATTAAAAACTCTGTAGGCCTTACTCTGAGATGAGTAACCAACAAGAAATCCATCATCTGCCTTGCTATCAAACTTACCTAAGTGAGATTTGGTATTGAGAATTGTACAAGGACACCCAAAAGGTTTGAAAAACTCAATAAAGGGTTTTCTTTTATTTAAAAGCTCATATGGGGTCTTCTTCTTTGGTTTGACTACTAGTACTCTGTTTTGGACATAACAGGCAGTATTTACTGCTTCAACCCAGAAAGTAATTGGCAATTTAGAATCAGCCAACAGAGATCTAGCAGCCTCTATTAGTGTCCTATTCCTTCTCTCAGCAACTCCATTTTGTTGTGGAGTCCTAGGAGCACTATATTGTTTCTCAATTCCTTTTTCTTCACAAAAGGTGTTTAGGTCAATATTTTTAAATTCAGTTCCATTATCAGACCTAATGACTTTTACTTTTTGATTAGTCTGGTTTTCAATTCTTAGAATAAAGGATTTGATCAGTCCACTTGTCTCATCCTTAGTCCTTAGAAAATATACCCAAGTAAATCTAGAGTAATCATCAACAATAACTAAGCAGTATGATTTCTTCCCTATGCTCATCACATTTGTAGGGCCAAACAGATCCATATGTAATAACTGGAGGCAAGAAGAAATTGAATTTAACTCTTTGGTCTTATGAGAAGTTTTGTGCTGTTTGCCTTTAAGACAAGCAACACAATGATCATCACATGAAAAGACTTTTGATGGTAAACCTCTTACAAGATTGTTTTTAACAAGTTTGTTCATTGTCTTGAAATTCATGTGACACATCCTTCTGTGCCAAAGAGAGGATTCATCCACAGAAGCTTTTGAAACAAGACAGTTCAGGGATGAATCACTTGAAACGTTGTCCATATCTAGACAATACACATTGTCCTTTCTTGGAGTTCTAAGTAGTATCATGCTTTCATCAACTACCTTGAACCCTGGAGCAAGGATCATACATTCTGTATTAGTAAATAATATACTATGTTGTTTGTCACAAACCTGTGATACACTTAACAGGTTGTACTTTAGCTGATCAACATAGTATACATCCTCAAATGTCATCTTACCTTTTGTAACATTACCTTTCCCACTTATTTTACCACCTGTGAGATTGTCTCCAAATGCAACATGTCCTCCATTTATAGGCTTGAAATCCTGAAGGCATGACATGTTGCCTGTCATGTGCCTAGAGCAATCACTATCCACATGCCATATGCTCTTCCCCTTGAGCTGTTGGTTGCCCTGCACATATGATAAATCAGTTAGTATGGACTAGGAACCCAAGCCAAAGTGGTCTTGGGTACCCCTTTCTCATCAAAATATTTACATTCTTTCTTGACAAGATTTTTAAACTTTGACTCCTCATTACTGGAGTACTTTGTTACAATAATGGGTTTGGATGCATATTTGCTAAAAGCAGTACTGTTTTTAGAAGAACTAACTGCATTAGCAGCACTTGCATGCTTAGCAGTACTAACCTTGTTAGAAGTATTAACTGTTTTAGCAGCAGTAACTGTGTTAGCAGTAGTAACCTTTGAAGAAGTACTAACAGTGTTACAAGCATTAAAATTCTCAGCAGTACTAACACTGTTAGCAGCAGTATTGCTATTAGCAGCACTATCCCTGTTAGCAGCACTAATATTTTTAGTGCTTCTAGGCACCCACATTTTAATACTTTCTTTTAAAAACCTTTTCTGCATGTGGCCTTTGGTTTCAATAGATTTTTTAGCCACATGTTTCTTTCCAGCCTTCCTATAACCAACAGGTTTTTGCATAAATCTTTGAAAGTTCATCCTTTGGTTAATAGGATTAAAGAAACAGTACTTAGCCAAATGATTTAGCTTGCCACATATGAAACAAGGTTTTGGTCTGATTATCTTACTTAGATCAACTCCTTGTTTCTGAGCCCATTGATTATTCCAGTTTCTTTGATTACCTCTCTTTGTACCAGAATTTGGGCTCTCAGATTTATTGCAAGCACACTGTTTACAAGGGCTAGGGTTCACAACCGTGGTCTGTTTGTAATGGACCTTGTTAGCCTTTCCTTTGGTCTTCTCTATCTCTTTAGACTTGACCCAGATCCTTCCACCACCCTCATTGGTAACAATGTTGTTTTCTAAGGGTATCTCTTTACTCACATCATTGTTCCTCTTCTTACTGGCTTCTTTCTCAGTCATATCTTTAACAACTACCTCATCCAAAGGATCTATCTCAAAAGCTTTCTCAGACAAGTCCTTTTTCTCCTTGGTCTCTAACAGATCTGATGTAGGAGAGATATAGTTGTTGTTGTAAGGAGGGGGTGTGTTGTTGTATCCAACACCAGGCTTCATCTTATCATGAATCTGAGCCTTTAGAAGAGAATCCATTGCTTTTGAAGCATATGAAAACTTTTCTATATCAAGCTTAACCTTATCTAATTCTTCTTTCAACCTATCATTCTCTTCTTTGGACTTAGACAGTTTGGTCTCTAACTCATTCTTTTCCCACTTCCAGTAGTTTGTGTCATAAGAGTGTTGAAGTTCATTGGCTTGAAAGCCTTTGATTTGTTCTTCAAACCTCTCCACTATCAACACATAATCTCTTCTGTCCTTTTCTAATCTTTTGAGGTTATCACACATGCTTTGGTTATGATCCCTGTACCTTTTGACAGTGTTTATGCAAGATTTAGTGCAAATATTAGAAATTACCTCAGAAGGGAGATCAGACACTTCTGCCATAATAGCTTGGTTCTGAATGGCTTCCTCAGCCTGGTCACTCCAGTCAAATCCCATTCCTTGTTGAGAAACAAGGGCTTGAGCAGAGTTCTTGTTTTGATTGAAACCACCATTCTGGGCTTGTTGGTGGTTGTTGTTTGGCACACCACTTCTGCACTCTTTAGCAAAGTGTCCCTTCATGTGGCACTTGTAACATTCCACCTTTGTTTTGTCAAAACCAGCTCCATCTTCTCTTCTTTGAGAGAAGTTGTTCCTCCCAGTTCTTTTAATAAACTTCTTTACCCTCATAGATAACATGGTCATCTGCCATTTAATGTCCATCTCCTCCAGATCATCAGGGTGAAGTTGTTCCAGATCATCATTAATCAAAGAGTTGTTGCTGTGACTGGATAAAAAGGCTTCAAAGATAGTTTCAGTGCCTTTTTCTGAATTCACTCCACTGGCAGCACTAACTGCTTCAGGGTTCGCAGCAGTATCAGTAGATGCTGATAGAAGTGCAGCAGTGTGAATGTACCCAGTGGGCTTTTTCTTGGCTTCTACCTCAGATTCAAATACTCTTAGATCATTATATAGATCATCAAGTTCCTTCTCTTCCAGATTGTCACTCTGTCTATATGAGACAGTGTACATAATCCATTCATCTCCAAGAGATCTGAGGAACTTCCTGTTGATATCATCTTGCTCCATCTTCACTCCAACAGTAGCCAGTTCACCAATAAGCTTGTTGAACCTGTCAAAAGTTTGAGTCATAGACTCATTCTTTGAAGAAGTGAAGTTCTCATATTGCTGCTTCAGAACATCCCTTTGATTTCTTTTGATGCTTTTAGTTCCAGCAAATCTTTTCTCTAGAGCATTCCAGAGAATCTGAGCATCAGTGCAGTTGCAAAATTGATGCTGATATTCATTGGGGATGGCCAAGAGCAGAGTGCTTAAGGCCTTCATCTCTGTCTGTCTGATCTTCCTCTCACCATCTGTCTTTGGTGGAGGTCTTTTCCCATCTGGTCCAATCTTTCCTGCTTCAGAGGGTCCATTCTCAATGATGTCCCACATTGAGTAGTCTGTGAGAAGAATGTATTGCCTGATTCTGATCTTCCACATGTCAAACTCGCTGGGTTTGAGCATTAGGACCTTAGAAACAAGAGTACTGTTTGATTCTGCAAAGTTTTCCATGATGAATGAATAGATGTTTCTGAGAGAACATGCTCTGATACCACTTGTCAGGATCGAATTCTTAACAAGAATAAATTCTCATAAACTAATATCAAAGGAGTTTGCGGAATAACACTTTGATATTCAATGAAACAATAAACAAACAGTAAATATGATGAATAACTTGTAAACTTGTATTGAATGGTTTAAATCACAAGATTACACACACAACCTCAATCTTGAAGAACAGACTCTTTCAAGACGAATTCTACTTCTCTAGAATTAGGAACTATGCCTTGAGGTTGATTCTCTCCCTAAAACAAAAACTTAGAATGAACTGTTATATTAACTATTCTAAACAATTCTATACATATACTGAAGATAAAGATAATCACAAAAGAATAAAAAGATCTTCAAAATAATCTTCAAACTTTCTATGTTTATCACCAGACCCGATCTCTTCAACATTATCTTCACATTATCTCAGAAGCAGCATTAATCACCTTGGAAGTATTAACTCAAACTTGGCAGCATTAACTACTAAGCAACACTAACCTCTAGTAGTACTAACTAGCTAAGCAATACTAACTTTGTTCAAGCAGCACTAACTTTGACTAGCAACATTAATTCTACTAGAAGCAGTAATACCTAGCAGTATTAAACTTGAATTCCTCTGGCAGTAGTAATTCTGTACTAGCAGCATTAAACACTTAAGCTTTTCTTCAGTTCCCAACATATATACGCACTGATACGCAATGTCTACACATTGTGATACCCAATATATACACATTCTGGTACCATATATGTACATTATCAACATAAAAAACAAATTTACGTAAATCCACTGATGTATTCAAAACCTTTATGATACAAATCTCAATATAAACCAAATACACTGAATCCAAATCAAACAATAATCGAGCGGTGATAGCCGATGTACACGGTTTGAAGGACAATTGCAAGTGAGATCGACGGTGTAACATCCCAAGCCAACCATATCAGATATTGTCCGCTTTGTCCACAAACCCGGACTCACGGTTTTAAAACGCGTCTGGTAGAGGAGGTATCCAGTCCCTTATAAGGCAGCTTTCATTCCCCTCCCCAACCAATATGGGATCTTACAATCCACCCCCCTTGGGAGCCCAGCGTCCTCGCTGGCACATTAGTCCGGTTCCTGGCTCTGATACCATCTGTAACATCCCAGGCCAACCGTATCATATATTGTTTGCTTTGTCCAAACACCCGGACTCACGATTTTAAAACGTGTCTGGTAGAGGAGGTATCCAGTCCCTTATAAGGCAACTTTCGTTCCCCTCCATAAGCAATGTGGGATCTTACAATCCACGCCGAACTCTGCGCCAAGAAACAAGACTACTCGTCCTCGGGGCCCCCCAGTAGATCCCTATACGGTCCCCTCGTCGATGTCGTTACCGCGTGTGAGGAAACGAATTCCAAACACCCGGTTTCAACCATCCCCGATGATTGAAGATAAACCATGGCCATCAGTTATATATAGCAATATCAATTCTCATACAATAAACTGTAAGAAAGTACGCATGCTCAACGTTGAAATAACCTCAATCCATCACAATTTAAAAAATTATATTTAACAGAAGCAGTAAGCATAATAAGCAGTGTCAGAAAATACCATTTCCAGATTTCAAGAGTTTTTTAAGAGAAATAGGGGAACTCACCTGTTAGTGGAAACTCGGTACACACACGAATCCCTAATCTTGAGAATAACGACTCCTACATTCCAAAGGAATTCAGCAGGGGATTAACATTTGAAAGTGATTGAGATTTTCTAATTATATTGGAGCAGATTGACTCCGGTCGCCAAACCCCGGGCGGCCCCGGTCAAGGATATACCGGGCAGACCCGGTCGACGCTATACCGGGCGGACCCGATCGATGCTATACCAGGAAGACCCGGTCAAGGCTATACCGGGTGACCCCGGTTACCATACCCCGGGTGACCCCGGTCCCCGCATGAGACCCCGGTCGACCAGACCGGGCATCAAACCAACAGCGGCGGCGACAAACAGATAAAAAACCCTTCGATTTCTTTCCCAACTTAAGGTTCAATTTCTACCGTATTAATCGGTGTAATCAACAAAACTTCAAACAATAATTAATCTAATCCCTCCCTTATCTTTCCTAAAGAATTGCAAATCTTAAACAATATCTCCCCAATAAGAGTTTTACCCAGGTAGTTCTTCTTCTACGATTAAAATTCTAAAACAAAGAAAGGTAACTAGTTGGATTACTTACCTTGATGAAGAATCTCTCTTGATTAACACCTTGCTTAGCTCTCCCTTCTGGAAATCGATCTCTTCCTCAAGTTGTCTTGTATCTGCTCCTCTCTTCTCCCTTCGAGTCGCCGCACACACACAGAATGACCTTCCCCAAATTGAATAGTGACTTAGGGTTTTAGGCCTCTAAATGATCATTTTTCCGTTATGGCCCCTCAACTTTCTTATTTTCCACAATTACCCCAAGTACCATATAAATAACACATAATTATATAATTTGACGGGTGTTACAACACCCCCCCCCAGAAAAATTCCGTCCTCGGAATTTCCTCGGTAAAAATATGCGGATATTTGGACCTCATATCTGATTCTAACTACCACGTCTATTTCCATCCTTTATGAAACTTCCACTGAACTTTCACAAGGCTAATATCCTTTGTCCTTAGTCGCTTAACCTTACGATCCACGATAGACTCAGGCTCTTCGGCGAAGCTCAACTTCTCATCCAATCGTATGTCTTGCAACGGTATATCCATATCCACATCTGCTAGACATTTCCTCAAGTTGGAGACATGGAAAGTGTTGTGGATACCCTTCAGTTCCTCGGGTAAATCCAGCTTATACGCCACGGCTCCGACACGTTCAATAACCTTAAATGGCCCAATAAATTGTGTACTTAACTTCCCTTTCTTCCCGAAGCGGATTACACCTTTCCAAGGTGATACCTTCAACATTACTTTATCGCCAACCTGAAATTCTATATCTTTTCGGCGTTTATCAGTGTAACTCTTTTGACGGTCGCGCGCCACTTTCAACCTTTCTCGCACTTGAACGATTTTATCCGTAGTTTGTTGCACTAACTCCGGCCCATCCAGTTGTCTTTCCCCAGCCTCATTACAACACAAGGGAATTCGACACTTTCTACCATAAAGCATTTCATACGGGGCAACTTTGATTCTCGCGTGGTAGCTATTATTGTAAGCGAACTCAATCAATGACAAATGGTTTTCCCACGAACCTTGGAAATCCAAGACACATTCTCTCAGCATATCCTCTAGGGTCTGAATAGTTCGTTCGCTCTGGCCGTCGTTCTGCGGGTGATACACCGTACTCATCTTGATTTTCGACCCCATCTCTCGTTGGAAACTCTTTCAAAAACCTGAAGACAACCAGCTATCCCGATCGGACACGATCGACAAAGGCACACCGTGACGGACGACAATCTCGTCTATATATAGCTTCGCGAGTCTTTCCATGGAATACGTTTTTTTAATAGGCAAGAAATGCACCGATTTGGTAAGCTGATCCACAATGACCCAAATTGCGTCATACCCCTTCGGGGTTCTGGGCAGCTTAGTCACAAAATCCATCGTGATTTGTTCCCATTTCCAGACGGGAATTTCTAAAGGGTTAGAGTTTCCCGTACGGTCACTGATGTTCCATCTTTACTTGCAGACACGTCATGCACCTTTCCACGTAATGAGCTATATCTTTCATTAATCCCGGCCACCAATAGTCTAGTCTCAAATCTCCGTACATCTTGTTTGTACCTGGGTGAATTGAATACTTCGACTTATGAGCCTCCGATAAGATGTCCGTTCTCAAATCTCCAAGTCTCGGAACCCAAATCCTTCCACTGTAGCACTTCAGTCCCCGACTGTCCTCTATTAATGAGCTGGTAAGACCTACCAGTCTTTCAGCTTTAAGGTTCTCAGGCCTCAGGTCTTCTACTTGAAATCTCTTAATATCTTCCAGTAGAGTTGGTGTTACCTCATCTCTCGTAGCTACCATCATCAGATTTTCACTTCTTTCCTTCCGACTCAGAGCATCTGTT
Organism: Arctium minus; assembly: GCA_954870635.1. NCBI lineage: Eukaryota > Viridiplantae > Streptophyta > Magnoliopsida > Asterales > Asteraceae > Arctium > Arctium minus. Next base: position 38,478,754 of record OX941095.1, read on the forward strand.
ACTACGTTGGCCTTCCCAGGATGGTATTCGATCTTACAGTCATAATCGGTTAGCAACTCCATCCATCTTTGCTGGCGCATGTTCAACTCCTTCTGGTCAAACAGATGGCAAAGGCTTTTGTGATCCGTAAAGATTTGACATTGCGTTCCGTAAAGGTACTGTCTCCAACTTTTTAGCCCGAAGATCACGGCGGCCAACTCTAAATTGTGGGTAGGGTATCGCGATTCGTGATCCTTCAACTGGCGTGATGCGTAGGAAATTACCTTCTCTCGCTGCATCATATATAACACATCCCAAGCCCAGTCTAGACGCATCACTATAAACTACGAAATCTTCCGAGCCGTCCGGCAGAGCCAAGATCGGAGCACTACTCAACATATCCTTGAGTCTTTGAAAGACCTCCCTCTGAGCTTCTGTCTATACGAAGTTTACATTCTTTTTCTTCAACGACATCAGCAGAGTGGCTATTCGAGAGAAATCTCCAATAAACTTCCGGTAATACCCTACTAGTTCTAAGAAACTTCGGACTTCTGACGGATTCTTTGGCGCCTCCTAACTACGAATTGCTTCCACCTTTGCCGGATACACTTTGATTCCATATTGGGACACGACGTGCCCAAGGAACTGTACTTCTCGCAACCAGAATTCGCACTTCGAGAACTTCGCGTAAAGTCTCTCTCGCCTTAGCAAATCCAATACTGTTCGCAAATGTTCCTCGTGTTCCTTCTCAGTTTTCGAATACACTAGAATATCGACAATAAACACTATCACGAACTTGTCTAAGTAGGGTTGACACACCCTATTCATCAAATCCATAAAAGTTGCAGGAGCGTTGGTTAACCCGAATGGCATTACAAGGAATTCGTAATGCCCATACCTTGTATGGAAGGCTATTTTCGGTATATCCTCTTCCCTCACCTTCAGTTGATGATATCCCGACCTTAAATCGATTTTGGAGAAGAAACTTGCTCCCTGAAGCTGATCGAATAGGTCGTCTATCCTTGGAATCGGATACTTATTCTTGATCGTCAACTTGTTGAGATCTCTGTAATCTATTCACATTCGCATAGATCCGTCCTTCTTTTTTCACAAAGAGGACCGACGCTCCCCACGGTGAAGTACTAGGCCTTATAAACCCCTTGTCCAGCAATTCTTGTAATCTATTCACATTCGCATAGATCCGTCCTTCTTCCGGGTACTCGCTCACTACCCGCACGTCCTCCACTATAACCTTCTCTTTCTTAGCATCTATTACATACGCTAAGAATCTCCTACACCCTTTTCTCAAACTCCTATTCGCTTTGATCATGGAAATCAAACTAGAATTCCTTTCCCGTCTATCCCCATAGTTCACTACCACCCCCTTTTCCGGTAAAACATACGAATCATCTTCTTGTTACAGACAATACTAGCATCATTTCTAGCCAGCCAATCCATCCCCAGAACCACGTCGAACTCTCTCATCGACATAGGGTATAGTACCACTTGTACTAAACTCCCTTCTATGTCTATCACACATCCCTCAAACACCTCCCTAGTCGACACCTGGTTAGCATCGACGGTTTCTACATCAAACACCCGCCCTAAACGCTTAGGCTTTAATCCTAAACACCGAGCAAACGCAGGGGATATAAAAGAGCAAGTCGCTTCTGAGTCAAACAATACTCTAGCACAAGTAGAGTTTACGAGAAACGTACCTGCGACTACATCCGGAATGTCCTCCGCCTCCGTTGCCGTCATATTAAAGGCCCTTCCTTTTGGACGAGTCGACTCCTACTTCTTTTCTTTCCTTTTTCCTCCCCCACGCTCCCCAGTCTGAACTGGTCCACCCCGCTTGACCTGCGGGCAATCTGACCGAAGATGGTCTAGCGATCCGCACTGGTAACAACTTTTCTTGTTCGGGCAATCCCTAGACATATGCCCTGACATTCCACACTGAAAACACGATCTTTCTCCCGAACCACAATCTCCCCGATGTACCCGATGATACTTCCCACAAGGCTTTTCTCCAAACCCTCGACCCCCTCTCGGCTCTATTATGGAATTATTTCCCTTTCTCAGATCTGCTGTTGGCCCATCCCACTTCCTCTTGTCGCTGACTCTATCTGTTATCTGGCGGTTCTTCTCTTTCTCTGTCATTTCGGCCGCATGCATGATAGCTTGAAAGGTTGCTGGTTCCCTTGCAGAAACCCACTCACGCAAATTGCTCTTCAGTCCGAAAATAAAACGTTCCACTCTGCTCTCCTCGTCTGGCAGGTATGACCCGGCAAAACAAGCCTTTTCGATAAACTTTGTAGTGTACTCCCTTACCGACATGTCTTTTTGTTCCAAACCCAGAAATTCCTTTTGTAGCTTCTTCACTGCCGCCAGAAGGCAGAATTGTGCCTTGAATTTTCCCACAAACGTCTCCCATGACATACCTTCAGCTGCGACCACCCCTAATCCCCCTGTTTCTGCATCCCACCACAAAGTGGCTTCAGACCTCAGCATGGATAAAGCGTACGTCACCTTGTCTTCCTCAGCGCATTTACTGGTAGCAAACACCAGTTCCATTTCTTTGACCCATTTCATCACCAGGACTGGGTCGCACTCCCCTTTGTACGTAGGAGGTTTGCAGGCTGCAAACTCCTTGTAACTACACCACTTAGCAACCACCATGGTTGCTGTCACATTCATCGATGAAGTGTTACCCCCCGACTTCAATTGCCGGCGGGCTTGACAGCGCAGTCATTTCCCTGTTCTCGCTCCCATCTCTACTTCCCGAACTTGTTTTCTCCTGGTGGACCAACAACGCTTGCAGTGTCTCTTGAAGCTTTCCCATTTCTGCAGCAAACGTCTCGTGAGTCACAAAGGCTTGGTTTTGACCCCGACCACGAGCCCTTGCAGCTCCCCGCCCTCTCACAGTCACTGATCTCTCTTGGTGCGATGTTTCCCTATCCACGAGAACCTCAACACTTCTCTCTCTACGAGTGTTTCATGCATTAACTCCTCCCCGATTTCCAACATTGTTTCCCTCAACCTGGGTCATATCCCTTTGGGTAGTCCTCGCCGGACCACGCCCTCGACCACGACCCCTTCCCCGAGTTGTCGGCCTCCCAGGAGGACCCCTCGGTACCTCGCTCGAACATCATCCGCCGACATATTTTCCTCGCCCTGCACTGCCCTACTTCGTAAAACTCGATCCGCCATGACGACAACTGAAACAACACCAAAAATATACTTAAATTTTACTATCCTATATGCAACAAGATTTCATAGCTACGCACATGTACCTGTAAATTTGCAATTACATTGGCCAGTTGTAATCCCAAATCTACCTTACATGTTAGTCCCTATCTCTCGTTACATATGCTCCAAAAGCGGCAATCCTACGACATCCTACTTCTCGGTTGTGTTCCACTTAGAGTTTAAGTTTAGGTCCAAAAGCCACCTAAATCGCTTAAACTATGGATCTGATACCAAATGTAACAACCCAAAACTTAACATAATAATAATAAATAGGATCCAATTCCCATAAACGGGTCCCAAAACAAAATTAGATACAAGATGATTAATACGGTTTAACATCATGTCTAATACAACCAATAAACTATAATAAAACTTCAACTATGCCGCTACTAAGGCCCACTCATACTGGTCAAGATCCTAAAGCTTCTCCTTGCCTCCTAAAGCTTCTCCTTGCCTTTAGAAGATCCAGACGCAATCCTGCTACCTGAAAATGGGTTTGATAAAAGAGGAAACGAGGATTAGACCGAAAGGTCTAGTAAGTTCCCAACCTCGCTTATTTTATACAACAGAAAACACACAAAGTTAATCTCATGTTAGATTCATATTGTGACAGGCAGTATTGAATCTAAATACGAATGTGACACTTCCCGACACCGAGAAGACCATGTCTACTAGTGGTCCACCGACTCTAGATATACGTATTAATTCTCGCCGCACTCGCATCCATGTTGAACCAACTGAAGAGCCGGTGACAAAGAAGGCAAGACGGGGGATTATCATGGAAAAGACGATCAAGAAAATACACTACTTTAGGTTAATTTTTTATTTTTATATTTTCGAACCTGTTGCCTACTTTTGTAATTATTTAGGAAAAACGCTATCTTTCAATTATTGAATTTATTAGTTTTGTTTGGTTATTACAATCAATTCATACGAGTTTGTTTGTTTATTACAGTTTGTAGAAAACATGCAAGTATAAAATTGCATCATGATGCACAAAATGTGCAGTAATATTTTTTTTTATATAAAACAACTTAGGCAACTTATCTATAAGTGTTGCCTAAGAGAGATATTATATTACTTTAATCACAGTTCAAAGGCAACATACGCAAATAGAGTATGTTGTCTAAGTTAATATCTTAGGTAACACATGCATAAATCTAATGTTGCCTTAGTGTGTTTGTTTGGTGCAACATATGTTTTTTTCATAGGCAACATAACCTATTGTGTGTTGCCTAAGGAGTCCGCTTAGGCAACACACGATATTTGCCTATGCTGCCTAGGTTCTTATGCAACCTTGAGAAGGCAACCCTGCTTAGCATGTTGCCTAAGCCTTAGACAACACATAAACCCCTCTTAGGCAACATTTTTCATTTGTTGCCTAAGTGGCATTTTGAGGTTGTGAACCAACCATCATTACTTGCTTCAAATTCAAGGTTGGAAGATGAGAATATACAATGCTATGCGGTTCAAGAAGAAAGGGAAAGAATACATATTTACAAACCAAAACACCAAAAAATACAAAACATAAAAGATTGAATGAAATACAAGTTCAACAAAAGAGGAATTCCAATAAAAATAAAAAAAGAACAACTAAGAGAGGCCCACCATGATAAGATAACAAACAAAAGGTCTGTGTTAGTTGGAAACACAATAGCAACCAAAAAACACAAGATATATATCAAGATATATCATGTTTAAAAGACCACTACATCTCCAACCAATTTGCATAAACAACATCCAAGACTAACTTGCACCTCAATCACCAACGACGAAGAATGGAATAGTAGAAGCGTTGATGAAATAAAAATAGGGTGCACATATAAAAAAAACGTTGCACACGCACAAAAAAAACAATACTGTATAGATAGCAAAAAAGGCTAAAATAACAAGTCTGTACGGAGTGGTTGATCGCATGGTAGTCGGTCACACGGTCACACACACATACACAACCAAACACGAAGGAATCCACAGAGAAATAATACAAATTTGTGGAAAAAAACTAGACTAGATCTTCGAAGATAAGATTCGGGACTAAACACTGAGACCATTTGAGATATACATGAGGTTGAAACTAATCTAAAAAGATTGATCTAACACTCAAATCGATCCAACAAAAAACCATAAAATATGCGCAGAACCATAAAGATCTTACCTAGAAGACGAGTATATCTAAGAAGATAGGATCCAACACTTAAAAAACAAACGAACACAAATACATATAAAATGGTTCATAAAAGCACATATGTGGATCTAACCGAGATTTATCAGACTAGAGAGATCTATAATATAGACCTACGGTCCAAGTGAATAAAGAACCGTAGATCTTGGTTACCAAAAAAAAACGGTCCAAGTGAATACACAAAAGTTCTAACATATTTAGTCCTGAAAAGATGAAATTTATCTACCACATCGTCAATGTTCATAAACATTTCATCAAAAACAAGCACCCACTGCATGATGCCTTGAATGGTTTTATTTGACAAAATGTCATGAACACGAAAATGTGGTAGCAAATTTTCTCCGGCCTTCAAGTTAAATCTTGATCCTTCTTAAAAAATCAAATATGATTTTTTCACACTAGATAAAAGTTCTTTCTACCTAGTTTTGATATATATTATTCTATGGTAAAGGAATGATATCATGGGCTACTAAATTTTTGCTAATGAATCATTTTAAAGGGTTCAAAAATATCAAAGATATTATTATCACTTTAATGCTAGATTGTTCAGAAATTAATTCTCATATATATATATATAGAGAGAGAGAGAGAGTCATTCATTTGTTAACCAATTAAATATTAGTAAATTTTTCATTTTTTGGATTAAAATATGATAAAGAAATGAAATAAATAAATGAAGCGCTTTGTTGGAACAAATTATTTTATATTTTTCGAAGATAATCATTTTATATTTTTGGAAGATATTCAATAATAATATTTAAATTTTTTTTTTTTAATATAATCATATTTTTATTTAGGAAATAATCAATAATAATATTTAAATTATTTTTTTAAAGGTAAAACTAGAAAGTTCATAGGTGAAACCAAAAACTCACACAATGATTTTTGTTTAAAGTTCATAGTGAAACCAGATAATCAATGTTCATAGATGAAACTAGAAGGTTTATTTGTGAAACAAGAATTTATGTTTAAGATTGATAGGTGAACAATGATTTTTGTTAAAATGTTCATAGGTGAAACAATGATTTTGTTAAGTTAATAGGTGAAATAATGTTTTTAAGATTCATAGGTGAAATTAGAAAGTGAATGGGATAATTAAGGATATTTAAACAATAAAGTGAATGAAATTTAGGTGATATTTCTTTATATTTAATGAATATGATAATCAAGGACTGTGATAAATAATTGAAGAAAACAAATATTTAAGAAATATGATAATTAAGTAATGTAAACAAATATTAAAGAAAACAAATATTTAACCCGTTCAACCCCTCAATCCATCACTCATTTTATTTTCATTTTTATAATTAAGAAAAATAAAAAAAACTTAAAATATATTGAGTGATGGATAGAGGGGTTGGAAGGGTTGCACCATGTAAAAGGGTTACATAATAACCTACCCCTTTCTGTCTCTCTCTCTCTCTCTATATATATATATATAGAGAGAGAGTCGAAGGATCGTGTGACAAGTTGAGTTAATGGTGAGAAGCGTGAGAAGTGGATCTGAACCGTTAATCTCTTTTAATCTCAAGCCCTCCCATGAATTCCTGCTTAGAAGATAACTGATTTGGTGTATCTCGGTGCATCTCATCTTAATGTGCGTCAATTTCTCATTCAACGATTGATAACCACTTCTCACCGTTAACTCAACTTCTCACCGGAACCCAACCCTATATATATATATATATATATATATATATATATATATATATATATATATATATATATATATATAAATGTAGGCCACAATTATTTTGCAACCTAGTAAAAGGTTACAACCCCGTGCAACCTTATCTAATGCATTTGGATTTTCATTGATTCTCTAAATAAAAATACCTTATTTCGTCGAATTTCCGCAACAAATTTTGATGCACATTACAATTCATACGATGTATTAGATAAATGTGTTACTTTCATGAAACATTATGCATTCCATGTTAGTGTAAGAATTTAATGAAATAATAAGCATTTTGCATGAAACCAATACTTATTGATGCAATCCATAATGAATGGCTAAATGAATGGTTAAACGAATGGTGTAGATGAGCGTTACATGGGGTTATTACCTTTTACTGGTTGCAAAATAAACCACCCTATATATATATATATACACACACACACACACATAGAGGAAGGTTCAAACGAGAATGCTAACTATTTAAGAAAACAAGAAAAAACAAAAAATTATGTACAAAATCATATGTGATTTCACATTAATCCGAAAAAAAACAGACGCGACCGACTTTAGCCGCGAACTAAAGTCACGTGCAAAGTCGCGTGAATCATATGTGATTTTGTATGTAATCGGTTGTTCTCGTGTTTTCTTAAATGTTGTTCTCGTATGAACTCACCTCCACACACACACACACACACACACACACACACACACACACACACACACACACACACACACACACACACACACACACATATATATATATATATATATATATATATGCGTTTCATTTGAAAACCAAGCAATTCATGTAAACTTTGCAAACCAATCTTAGTAGTTCATCAAGTCTAATAAATATCTGATTTTTGTATGTTTTCCGATCTAAAGTCATGATTATAATAAATGAATCTTATCATCTTCCACATATATCACAATCATTATAAATGAATCATAATAATTTTTCATCAATATATATATATATTGTTTCCTAAAATAGTGGTTATATATATATATATATATATATATATATGGGGTCATTCAAAGGGAAATTTCCGTAGTTTATGATAATTGTGAGATCGAATCTCAACCTTTCACCAACCTAAATCAAAAGATATAATTAATAACAATACTTTTGCAATATTTAAGAAAATATTAATCAATTTTAATTTAAATAGATTTTTAGACGGTAAAGAAGGAATATAGGTTATAAAATAAATGGGAAAATTCATGGAAATCCCATGAATATCTTCTAAGAGCATCTCCAACAGCATCCTCAAAATTTCTCTAAAATGGAGAACCAAAAATCAAAATTTCCAAAAAAAAAAAAAAATTACATCCATCTCCAATAGATTCTCCTTTTTAGAGAATCCAACATTAATTATAATATTAAAATATTTCATTCATTTATTATAAATTATTTCTCTCTATATATATTTATTTTCTTAAAACGATGGATCACCAAACGTAGGCCTATTTCTTTTGTTTTCACTTTCCAAGTCGCTTGAGTTCATAATTAATTGTGTTGAGATCTGTAATATGGTTTTTCATTGAGGATAACACATTGTGATTATTGGATCATGTTTATCCCAGTTTTACTCAACAATGATATAACAAACCTAAATATGCAAGAACAGATGATACGTGGAAGCGTTGTAAAGCATATAATGGTTTGAACTATTTGGTAGAATCACACACAAGTAACAAAGATAACATGAACAATAAGTATGACAAACTCAACAGATTATCTTCATACTTTCTGAATACACCAAGAACACACTTAACTGTGTGAAAATTCTCTCTACAATTCTCTCTCACTGGAATTCAGGCGTGGGTGATTATGTGTGCTGTGTTTCCAACAATGGCAGGTGGTGCTCCCTACAAATAGAGATCGTGAAGCATGCAATAGTACATACAAAAGGGTGTCATCCATAAAAGAAATGACACCTGAAAACTAATCCATCGTGGGTGTACTATTGATCTTCAAAATATTCGTACAACAGGGGCACGTGAGAGGAACATAATCATTTGTATTCATGAAATGCACAAGTCTTCTACTCCAAGAGGTTGCCTGCATAAAGGCTCTGTGAAGGATCACAGAGGCTCTGTGGTCTGAGGTTGATCTTATAGCAAAGTCCTTCTTGAGTAGTAGTCGACAAAGGCTTTGATATGTGCGGCTTGAGAATCTTGGTGTACATGGCAGAGGTCTTCTGCAGTTCTGATACTTGGAATATTTTTCAATATTTTTAATACTATTTTATTGGATCTAACAATCTCCCCCTACGTATTGCAAAATGAATTTTGTATAAATACTTCTAACTAGAAAGTAAGAGGTGTTAATGAACCAGGGTAAAAAGTAATTTCATTTCATAAGATCATTACAAGTATAGAATACAAATGAAACTACTTAGGGAAATAATCTACAAAATTTGTAAAGCTATCAGCTAACGTTTTGCGCATAGATATGATTAAATCCCTAAATTTCAACTGAGTGTTAATGTCATAAATCATCTTCTCTGCAGACCCCCGTTGCACTCTCTCTGTCCCTACTTTGTGGCTTATGGTTGTCCTTAATTTCAACAGAGTGTCGTTCGAGTACTGTTGCATTGACTAGGCCTGAATATCTTCATTTGGCCATCATCGTCTTTGTACACGAAACCATTCATGGGTCCTACGATCAAGGAGTTTCTTGGAATGGTTTCAATGCTAGGGATCAGGTCATCAGGGGCTGTGACTGATAGCTTGTCGGCTCCAAATTCTAGAGCGATCTGGAAGTCAATCTTGCTATAGTATTTGATGTGTTCTCGCATGAACTCTTTGATGCACCTATTGGCTATTGTGAACTCCTTTCATGTGCCTAGCCTCTGTTTTGTCAATGCATGCAGTTGAGGAAAGTTATAAAGGTTGAGGTTGACCAAGTCTGCATCTGTGAAGACGTACTTCTGCCCATGATACTTGGCATACATCACTCTCTTGTTGGCAAAGGAATGCAGAGTGTTGTCCAGAACTGTCTAAATCTCGTACTCTGAGAAGACCTTGCTCTTTTCTTGAGTGGTTTTCAAGAACCTCTTTCTGACCTCCTCTTTCACCATTGGGTGGATGTTTGGCTCTATGAATACGGCCTCATCTTCTGCACTGTACAAGAAGTTGTAAATGTTCTCGTGGAAGGTGAGATCTTTCGGTGGTGGCCTGGGGATTGGAATCCTCATTGCATCCATAGATTGAACTATTTCCTTTACTCGATCATCTGTGGGCATCTTTGGCTTTGTTGTTTCAGCTGCAGAGGGCTTCTTCAATTTAGGCTCAGAGGTTAAGGCTTTTGTCTTCTGCTTGGGTTTCTCTGTGGGCATCAACTTCTGTGAATTCACTTCTTCAGCATTGACAGGTTCGAGTGTCGAGTACTGAACATGAGGTGTAGAGGCTTCTGGTATAATCTCTGGACTTGTTTATTTCACAAACTTGGCCAAATCCTCTGAAATGAATTATGACCACAAATTGATTGTGGTCTTTGGTTGGGGCTCTGAAGGAATACTGATTGAAGGGATGCTCGTTGAAGTTTGAGCTGCAGAGGTGCATGATGTCTTCTTTTGCGTTTGTGCCTATGAGATCGATGGTACTGCAGTAACGGGAGTCACTGAGATTGGTTGAGCTGCAATGGTTGGCAACTTCTCCCCCTCATGATGACCCGAAGGGCAGAGCCATCTGTCCCATGATCATCATGCCTCCTCTTCTGTGGGTTTGCCTCTGTTTGGCAAGATGAGGGTGCTTTCCTTTTCTTTTGGTCGGCAGGCTTCATGTTGGACTTTACGGACTTCTCGATCATTGATATTATTGATCTCGTAGTTTGTGATAAACTTTATTAGAGTTACGTCTTTCTTTACTGAAGCTGATGCAGAGTTGTCCTTGGAGGTGAATTTATAACACCCTGAATTTTCTAGTAAGATTTCTGAATTTCCTTCAGAACACCTCTTTAGAGCCTTAACGACTTCGACTTAGGAGAAATCGTTACTTGTTCATAAGTTTTCCAAATAAGTTGCATGGCATGGATTATGACGTTGTTACGTAAATCAAACACGTGTATATGTTTGTATATATATATATATATGTATGTAATTGTGTGAATGTGCATGACCATGTTGAGCGTGTGTATGCATGTAATTTTCCTCAACGCAAAAAAATATGACCATGTTGAGCGTGTATATGTGAGACCGGGAAGAAGTCGTGTGACAATGCCTGCCGAAATTGTCGTGGCACCGTCACTGTTGGGCCTAGTTTTGTCGATCAAACAGCAACACCAAGGTCAGGTGCGACTATACCAGACGAGATTGCCAGGGCATCGTCGTCGGGGGCATTCTCGCCGACGACAAACAGTAGGGTCGATGGCAGGGGCGATTATGCTCGGCCACAATGCCCAAGGAATAGTCGCAGGGTCATAGTCGCGAGCGGGGAGCGTGGGGTTGAGATTAAATCTCGTTTTTAGGAGTCAAACCACCATAACTTAACACAAAAACCTGCAGATCGATTCCTCCTCCCTAGGCGATTTTCCCATTTTCCATTCCTTCTCCCTCCTCATTCAATGCTCTTAACCAACCCTAGCATTTACTCTTACTTTGAAGACCATTAAGTCAAGTGTTGAAGCTATAAGAGTGTTAAAAGCTCAAGTGATCCAAGCCTCTCTCAAGTCCATTCATTCTAGGGTTTCTACCAACAAAACTAGGGTTTTCTCCTTACAAACCCTACTTAGTGAGTTTTTCACGCTTACATCTTAACTTATGTACTTATATGTTTAACATACACATGCATATCTTCATTCATGGGATTGACATAATAACTAGGGTTTCTTAGATTTTAATGGTAGATACATTTCCTTTGAACTTTTATTTCTTTTAAGGATTATATACTAGATTTGCCATGTGATAAAGGTGATTGTGATGTCATGAGAATAAAATGATCAAATTCTTGAAATGGGAAACTTCATAAAATAAAGAGCATGCTCATGAGTTAGAATGTGATCTATGTATGGTTAAGAAAAAAACATATATATATATATATATAATGACAAGATTATTATGTGGTGGATTGACTTCCAGATCCTTGTGCACGAGGATTTAGATTTATCTATATGTGTTAAAAGTTATTGGTCGTATTTGACCGCTAGCGAATAGGCAATAGGGGACTTATAGTCCCTGAGGTGTAACTCGTCTAGATTGGATAGACAATAGTGTCCATAAGTCCTTGAGGTGTAATTCGACGGAGTAGGCAATAGAGGCATAAACGGTTTAAGGATTGTGATGTCTTTATGGCATGGGAACTAGAACCGAGACATGTGTTGTAATCCAATAAAATCACGGGTGACTCCATTCACGTGTTCTCGTCACCCAAGATGGAAACGGGTCACCCCCATATTTCAAGAGGTATCTCTTGAGTGTAATTGTTCAGGTATGGACTATGCCAAGTGATTGTTGACATTGGTTCAACTCTTAGGCGAATCGGTAACAAAATTATTATGGTGTAAATGTTTATTTTATAAAATGTCAGATCTTGCAATATCACTAGATTGTTAGTCTAACACTTGTTGTGGTATTTATTTGGCTTACAAGTCTTTCTAGTGGTGTGCATAAGACACTTTGATATGCTGGTTGTGTACCTGGGAGCACTGAAGGACCGGGTTTTTGGGATATTCGAGAAGAGCGTTTTGGAGACATAGCCACACTCACCTTTAATCTATTTTGATTATTGTTCTAGATTAATTAGGTTGTTGTGTTTTATGTTTCATTTTACGCTCTATATTGGATACAAACTACCCCAACGTTATTTGGGTTTTAGTTGTTTATTTACAGGGTCTATAAACCTCTATATTTAGACGTTATATTGCCAAAAATATTAAATTTTAAATTACCCATTTTTTTATGGTGTTACAAGTTGGTATCAGAGCTCTAGTTTAAGTGAACTAGGTATGTAAACTCAGTGCCTAGACTTAAGCTGAGACCATTAGGTTATGGATTGTGAGAATTGGGTAGAACTTTTAAGATGGGACGACCTTAGAGTCGACGGAAACTACGTCGTTGAGAATTATAATGGTAGCGAGAATATTTATGTAGTGTATGTTCATAATTTCAATTAGCTACTGCTATTATGAATGTATGACTACGTGAACATGCTTGAACTACTAGGATTATGATGATCGATGTATTGTATTAGTACGTTTCTTGTGTATAATCTTGTGTAGCCCATCTCTTACTCTCTCTCGATTGTGTGACAGACCGAAATGGTAAATACTCGGAGTCATCTTCAATCATCTCCGGAGGGTCAAGCCATGACCGAATCCACGACCGATCAACCAAATGAAACGGTAACGGTTGTACCTCCTCAACTTTCGCCCTTGACTGGTGGAAGGGTGGAGCAAATCTCAATGAGAAATATTGTCACCGCCGACCCAATCATGACAGAAGTAACTCCTCAATCTCAGATGCTCGACATGATGAGAGCCATGAACGAGACCATGGCAAAGCAACAAGAAATGTTTATGAAGTTGATGGAGGACAGAGAGGGTAGCAATCTCCGACACGAAATCATAGAGGAAAATGTGGTTATAGCGGGTTACGGGGGCACCGGAGGTGAGAACCGCACTTAGGGGTTAGTGACTTGAGAGATGAGGCAACCTAGAGGAACTTGATCTTACAAGTCCTTCATAGGTTGAAAAACGCCAGAGTTTGCCAGATCTGATGAGCCCGTAGCTTGCATGAATTGGCTCAGAGAAATTGAGCACGCGTTTAAAGCCTATGACTGTGAGGAGAATCAGAAGGTAAATTTTGGTTCTTCAATGCTCTGGGGTTCATCCTTGATATGGTGGAACGTTTTCACCTCAACCATTGAAGAATCAGTGTTGATCAAAGATGTCATGGGCATTATTCAAGAATAATATTTTAGAGGAGTATTGCAATGAGCAAGAGATAGATTTAATGGAGGAGGAGTTTCGTGCGTTGAAGAAAGGAAATTTGTCAGTGAGGGAATACACCCGAATTTTCATGGAGAAGTTAAATCTTATGGGGAATGTGGCCCCAACTGATAAGGAGAAGGTAAAAGCCTATCTGAAGGGTTTGCCGGCGGACATGATGTCGTTGGTTTGCAACTCAAAAGCTACAAATCTTCAGGAAAAGATAGAAGAGGCCAAGATCATGGAAATGGTCTATGCGCAAGACAAGGAGGAGACAAAGGTGGTTGAGAAAAGGAAGTGGGAGAACCCACCGAGCTCGTTCAAGAAGCCGAAATTCCAACCATGTGGTAGAAGCTTTGATAATTGCCGAGAGGCGAAGTAGTGTTCCAAGTGCAAAAGCAAGCACTTTTGTTTTTGCAACCCTAACCCCAACCCAATCTCATGCTTTAAGTGTGGCAAGCCGGGTCACACTATTCCGAATTTCCTATTTGGGTTTTAGTTGTTTATTTACAGCAGAGTCTCCCCCATTTTGTGCATCTCTGCCTTGGTGACAAGGTTTGAGGGAATGCTCATATCTTTTTGAAGTTTGGGAAAGGGTTGCTGTCGGGACCATGGTACTGCGAACCATGTCTACTATCTCTGCGCGAAGCTTCTTTAACACATCCTCAGTTGTGCTCGAAGTACTGATAGGGGCTGCAGTGTCTTGATTCTTCTGAGTTACTATATCTGCCAAGCACTTGATTGCCACAGTGTTCGCCTTCACTACCTCTGCCATTTGATTAAACTCGGTCTTTGAAACTGTGTTGGCAGAGGCATACACGAGCTTGGTGATCTCAACAGAGTTGGTCATTAATACGTTCTTGAGAGTTGTGACCACCTCTATGAGTTTTTCTACCTTGTGGGTTGCAAAGGTAGGGATCAAGCTTTTCAACTCATCCATTCTAGTGTACATAGTGTTAGTAAAGGCTTGGAACTCATCCTTAGTAACATATGCACAGGGGTAACCTCTAGATCAACACATGACCCAGATTTTTCCATTGTCCCTTTGGCATCTTCAGAGCCTGTTTTGATGTTGGGCTCTGTAGGATTTCCTTCTGATCCTCGAAATTCTTCGGATGAAGAAGATTCTACAAAAGTTGATTTGTCATTGTCATCACAATTGGAGATTCAGAGTCTTCCAATTGTGAGACATTGAGTTGACTTTGAGGTTGGTCTAGAACCTCATTGTCTCTGTGCGTACTCACAGGTTTCTCCGAACAACCTAGGTTTGGTCCCTCATGTGTGGCAGAGGCAACAAATGCCTCTGTGTTGGAAGGTGTCGTGTTCTGGGGCAATGGAATACTTGTTTCTGCACTAACATACTTTTTACAGGATGTGGTAGGAATGGTTTCCCCTTGGATATTGGGAGCAGAGGACGAAAAAATATCCTCTGTCCGGTTGGTTTGGGTAGGGTTCGGAGTGTGTACTCCTTCTTCAATATCCCTCTACACTAGACCTGTCGGGACACGGATGTGGTTTGCACTGGGAGGGGGGTTTGGTTGTGTGCCTTTAGAGGCGTCTTTTTCTCCCTCATTCTCCTCTTTCAATTTTTCACTTTCCTCACTCTCTTCTTCTTCATTTACCTCCTCCACATCTACCTCTTCTTGGACTTTTGTTGTCTTCATCTAGGGCGGAGAAGGGACCTCTGGTGGTGGGAGACTCCTCATAAGTATTGACAAGGATTGCCAGAGCCTCAGGCATTGAGTTCTGAGGCTGGTCCTCTGTAGCCAATAGACTTAGTCGTTCTACGCCTTCTAGTTCTATCTCTGCGGCCAATGCAATGGGGATTTGAGGTTGTTCATGTGTTTTCTCCTCCTCTGCCCTTATCTCGTCCTCTGTTATTTGAGTCTCTTTAGTCACGACCTTTTTTAATCGTCTTCTTCTCCTCAGCAGAGGTTGCTCCTCTTCCTCTGTAGGTTCACTTGCCAGATCGATGGCTTGTACCTGTTGAATTTCAGGTACAGAGGCCTGTTGAATTTAATCCTCTTCCTCTTCGACTCTTTTCGACTCACTTTCTTAATTTCTTTTCATCTTCTTCTTCTTCTGGGGTTCTTCGACCTCTGTTTCATTGACTTTTGTAGGGATTGGGACCTCTTTTCATGTGGTCCTCTTTTGGGTTTTCTTTTTCTTTTCCACCTTCTTTCTTCTCTCAGTCCTTTCCCCACTCTCTTGTTTTTCCACTCGTTCTACACTCAGCTCCCTCTATGCTTCACCCTGTGCACCCTCTTGAGTATCATTCCTAAAGAAAATCACTTGCTCACCAGGGTTAACTCTTATGTGCGGAGGGGTTACAGGAGTCGGTTCTGGAGTCCTGTTTCCACGTCTGTAGACCCTCATATCTTCTCTACCCAGATATTTTAGCATCTTCTTGGGGATGGGTCGAACGTTAGGGTATCCAGAGGGAATGATGGTGGGTTTATGTGTGTTCATTGCGTGGGTTCTGACCACATTGCCTATTTGGGGGAGTTTGTCTTCTCTAATCATGGCATCCCCCAGAAGCACTGCAATGAACCTCTAGAATATTAGAGACGACTGAGTTTTGCCTCTGAACTGGTCTTCGTTCTTCTTCACCACTGCGCCCACCATTTCGCACAGAATTAGTTGAGCATAGTTCAGAGGTAGGTCAACGAATATCTGGTACATTATATCCAGGATATTGTGGCTAGTTTAATCTGGGCTTCCAATTTTTCCAGTCAAGGTTCTGTTGAGAATGGACAATAGCACATTCCAAATGGGTGGAAGGAATTGCCTCCTGAAATCAGTTCTTTTGGTTATTTGCTTTCCATAGCCAAGGAAAATGAGGAATTCGACCAATTCTTCATCAAAGGGTTCGTCTATGTATTTGACCAAGTTCAGTTGGGTTTTGGTGGGTAGTTGAAAAATAGTGGAGATCGGTTTCTTGTTAGTCGCAAGTTCCAAAACCTTGTTGGATGATGGTCTTGTTGCAAACATAACGATAGCAGAACCAAAAAATTGTTCTTCACATATTTGCAGCTTTGCCAAAACTGTTGAACGTAGGTTTCAGGAATATCAGTCATGTTCATAGTTAGGACTTTGGAGATGAAATGGTTTTTTAGTAACAAAATCATGGGTTCATAGTCCGTAGCAAAGGCTTGGGTGTTCAAGACCATGTAGTGGTTGTTCGGTTTCAGAGGTAAGTTAGCCAAATGATATTGGTGGTTTACGAAGGATACGATCCGACTGGAGATTAAGTTTTCTTGTTCGACACTGTCAAAATGTTGATCATTGCTTCTTTGTGGAGAGTGTTATGAGTTCTTGCTAGATGCAGATGCAGAAGGAGAACCCATTGTAGAATTTGGAAGAAGAGGAAATAGTTGCAGGTTTTTGCTCGAGTTCTTGAGAGAGAAATGAATGCAGGTAAAAAATGAAATGGAGATGAAATTGGGTTTTTATGGTGAGAGGGGGCGGAAAAATGAGCGGTAAAAGATAAATACTTGCAATACGTAATCGAGTACAAAGCCGTTTATGAGAAACGTTTCAAAAACGACGGTACAGATGATGCATGCGTCGTTAATTGCACAACAAGGTTTAAATTTATAAACGTAACTTAATCGAGTAAAAGGGTAAGTCTGGTATCGTTCTTCTCAAGGAGTCAGTGGTTAAATTAACGATTTGTATTAAAACCGAATGCACGTGTGTCACAAAGATTACTACTCAATTTAATCGAATTAAGCTAAAAAATATTCTAACTAAAAAACCGAAATATAATTATTACAAATAACATTACTTCAAAAGGTTTGGATTGAAAGTTGAATTAAAGTATTAAACGAATAAAATTAGAACTTTAAGACTAACAAAATAACGCGAAGACGAAATCCTTCAAAGCTAACAATACATGTCACATATCATTCGCAATGAAAATTCGTAGAAACTTTATTAAAAACTAGAACATCAAGATCATCACAATCACTAACCATTTAACGATCTTAATTATAAAAAAAAACTACAAAACGTATCCAAGAAATTCAATCCAATAGTTTCACATAGCCAACAATATTAAAAACAACTAACGAAAACCTTATTCTAAAACCGAACTAAAATTAATAAAGATGATTTTACTAAAAAGAATGAAAGAGACCTCAAACCTCTATTATATCTTCATCAAACACATATCTTTAATCTTCAACAATCACGAATCGCCATCTTCGATCTTTAATCCTTCTCCCCTCTAATTCAATTAATATTTTATTTAAAAATAATAAAAAACACAGCAACAGCCAAAAGGTTGGCTCCCTCGATGCCTTTTCCACCTCTTAGCTTCTTTCCTTTTTATAGGACCAAATCTGCCCTAAGGGGCGAGTTGGGACTGATACATTGATGTTGGGCCGAGTTGTTGATGTCGGGCCGAGATTGGTCCTTCAATAAAACAAAATGTAAGGTGCGCTGCATATGGGGATCGATCCCAAGACCTCAGCTACGTGAGCGAACGCCTTCACCAGTAGACCAGGGCCCCTTTCTTGTTTATAAGAGCACTTCAACATCAGTTTTGCTCCAGATTCACTCCTAATTTCCAAAAACTCAAAACACAAACATTGTATATCTGTGTGTTGGGTTTCCGAATCATCTTGAATCACTTAAATCGTAGTTCGGACGAGTGAGATATGGTCAAAACTCCACAGTTGCGCAAATCTGTCAAAAATCATCGTTTTTATTCCTTTTCCGCTACACACTTTTCCGAACCTATCAAACACAAAAAACACATTAACTTAGTTTGGTTTTATCATTTTAGTACATTAAAGATGGGTGATTGAAGGTAAAATAAACTTGAATTAAACGACCGATCAAAACATCCCACACTTAAACATTGACCGTCCTCGGGCAATAAAACAATTTATTTCTAGATAATTCAAAAATGGTCAAATCAAACTCTTTAGAACTCATAGCATGTCATGAATATAGGATAAGTCAACCATCAAACCCTTAGCACGTGCATACTAGATCGAAAACTTAACATGAAATGATTCGGAAAGCTCTCACTAGGATAAGATACAAATCAGAAGGTCTTTTCAAGGGTTGTAATGGTGGCAACGGATAAGGTGGTATGGTGAAGTTACTTTTAAAACCTTTAAGACTAAGGGAACATTGTGAGCAATAAACCAAGAGCTTGTCATATTGTGGTTCTCTTTGAAACTTTCAAGCACTTCTCACTTCAATGACTGCAAGACTTTATTCTTTTCTCCCTCCTTTTTTTTACACATGAGTCATATACTGGCTTTTAAACTCTTTCTTCGTGCCACTTCCTTCCTTCCTTTCTTTTTTTTTCTTCGACTTCCTTCTTTTTCTTTTTTTCTTTCGACTTTTTTTTTCTTTTTTCTTCTTTCGAGGCATTGATTTATGCTCTTTTCTTCTTTTGAGACTACATCTTCAAGGTATCAACGATGTAGCTCCTTGGTCTAATGTTACACCCCAAAGTCTTAAGGTTGGGTAAGAAGTGTTTGGCTTTGTGTCTTGTAACATAGGTGTGTCAAATGAACAGGTTTATAGCCTCTAAATGGTTAATCAGTGGATTGCATTTTCAGGGTAGGCTTTGTGGCTAAAAGAGGTTAACATTTGCACCAAAGATGGCCTTTATCACTTTTGTATGCAAGCATGACTGAAATGCAATCTTGAAGAGAATAGATGCAAGTTCTAGAGAGACCAGTGCACATGAGGTGTAATACTCACATGAAATGAAATGAGGCTAATTTGGATATTTTAGTCATAAGGCTCAAATGTCTTACGGGTTAGATGTGCTCACCCAATCACTCAATGCTAGATTCAAATAGCAAGACACACCAAGTGGTAATAGGTGACTAATCGACCATTTCATTAGTGCTATATGTTCCTTAGAGCCTAACAAGAACTTTTTTATTATGCTCATGTATGTAGAAGAATTACTGCCCAAAAAACAAATCAATTATTTATGTTTTTAACACCCCCACACTTTTAGACCATGCATTGTCCCCAATGTATGCACTTATACTAAAGAAACACATATAAAGATTAGAGGAACAGAAAAACCCCTAGATGTCATTCCAATGCATGACTGGGTTCATTGTTGATCAATCCATGTAAGCTCCAACCTGTATGGGAATGTCAGCCTTTGGCGATTACTCAACACTTTCCTGTTATAAAACAATAGCTCGGACCAACTTCGTTAACACATAAAGGAGATTCAATAGCAATCAATCAGAAAATTTCCAAATTTTCCCCCTCCCCAACTTATATATATATGGATTGTCCTCAATGCTGGGAAGTGAGACTCAATCAAGAGAAGCTCCAACCTTAGAGACAGAGGCCACCAAAGATAAGCAAGATAACAAAACAAAACAAAACAAAAGTAAAACTAATAAAATGAACTAAATAAAAAATCATCGTTTTCGCAGGGAATCATGATTGCACTTAGCACGTGCAACAAGCCTTTTAAACCCCTATGTTCCCCCTAGTGGACGAGTGAAGTCTCATGAGGGTTTGCAGTGAACACACCCACAAAGTTCATTTAACTACAACCTGACTAACTAATTCGATAAAAATAAATGCATAAAAGAAAAGAAATGTACAAAACACAAGCAAGTGTTAATCTTGTTACCAATTTGTGAGTTATGTACCTGCATTGTGATACTTTCTTTGATCTTTCATGTACCCAAGGTCTTCCAATACTATGATGCATGCCATCTAACCATTTGATCACTTCTGGTATGCTTACCTCTCTCTAAATCAGATTCATCTCATGCGGTGGCTCTCTAATTGGGTGTGAATAAGATCTAACCGACCATTTGATAACCTCATGTATGCTTACCTTTATCCAACTTGGGTTCAACTCTCTTAAAGATTTTGCATTGGATTCAGTAAGTGCTTGGTTTGTGCATCTGGATGAATTGGTTCCCAGAGAATCCTCAGTCAACCCTCTCTCTACCAAGGTAAAATCTTTCAAGATAGGCCTAAGAATGATATTGAGTGATGTGTTTAGATCAAGGGATGGAGGTTGGTCGAGTGGATTTTTCGAAGGCTCTTGTGTTAAACTCGGCAAAGCTTTCTTTTCATAAGTCCAAGATGCTTGATCGGTGGTGATTGGTTCAGCTAGCAATGCCTCAGTCTCATCTAAATCAACCAATTATAGTTCCGGCTCTAATGAGGCTCTATTGTCTTCACTCTCTCTTTTTCCTCACCATTATTTTAATTGTGTTCAACCTGTTCAGTATCTAGGCGAGGTTCATTCTTCCAAGGTATTTCATCAACAAAATCGTCACTCAGATTTTCCCTAGACATGCTTAGTTGTATACCCTCTTCTATTTCAATTAATTGTTCCGTCAATTGACTAACTTTTGCATCAAGGGTAACAACTGACTGGGTTACGTTATTTGCATATTGCATATGTTCCTTTGCATATTGCATTTGTTACTTCATCATCGCCATCATCTCTTGCATTTGTTCTTCGAGCACTGATTATTCTTGATTATTATAGTCATAATTACCACTAAAATTATTACTTTCATTTTGATCGTTTTGGTGGTAATTACTCGAATGATCTTGACTTAGAAAACTAGGCTGACTTAAGTTACTTTCATGTTGACATTCCCAAGAGAAGTCTGGTCATTCTGGCCATTCAGGGTTATAATCATTATAATTTGAAAACCCTTGGGCTTCAGTGACACACCCAACATGAAAGGGCGCACACTCATTTATAGAGTGCCATGGGTCACCACAATAAGTGGATGCATTTTGATCATTGGCCTTTTCATAATAAAATTCAGGACATCTATCTATAGAGTGTAAGGGATCTCCACAGTAATTGCATGAATTTTGGATCTGATGCATCTCACTATCTCCCTAAATCAACCCACCTAAAAGTATGTCTAGTTTCTGTGAAAGCTCACCGATATCACCGTTAAACTCTCACCTCGCCTCAACTCATACATCACCGCATTAAACATATCAAACGACATATTTCTAAATCAAAGCTCGTATCTAATGTGATGGTAAATCATGCAATAAATAAGAAAATGACAATTAAAATAAAGACTCAACTAAACAACTCAAAGAAAAATCTCTTTGTTTTTTTTTGTTTTTTTATAACGAAAAAAACTAATACTAAGCACACAAAATAAAGCAGACTAAAAAAATACTGAAAACAAAAATAAGAAGACTTACCTGACCCACGAGATCAAGCAAACAATCTGCAAAACACTATTAGCAAGTATCGAGTAGCAATCTATCCAAAAAAATAATACAAATGAATAAAACTAACACAAATCAATTAACGTAAGCGCACAACTCCCCGACAACGGTGCCAAAAACTTGATGCACGCGTCGTTAATTGCACAACAAGGTTTAAATTTACAAACCTAACTTAATCCAGTAAAAGATAAGTCGGGTATAGTTCTTCTCAGGAAGTCAGTGGTTAAATTAACGATTTATATTAAAACCGAATGCACGTGTGTCATAAAGATTACTACTCAATTTAATCGAATTAACGTAAAAAATAATCTAACTAAAAAATCGAAATCTAATTATTACAAATAACATTACTTCAAAAGTTTTGGATTGAAAGTAGAATTAAAGTATTAAACGAATAAAATTAGAACTTTAAGACTAACAAAATAACGCGAAGACGAAATCATTCAAAGCTAACAATACCTGTCACATATCGTTCGCAATGAAAATTCGTAGAAACTTTATTAAAAACTAGAACATCAAGATCATCACAATCACTAACCATTTAACGATCTTAATTATAAATTAAAAAACTACAAAACGTATCCAAGAATATCAATCCAATAGTTTCACTTAGCCAACAATATTAGAAACAACTAACGAAAACCTTATTCTAAACCGAACTAAAATTAATAAAGATGATTTACTAAAAAGAATGAAAGAGACCTTAAACCACTATTATATCTTCATCAAACACATATCTTTAATCTTCAACAATCACGAATCGCCATCTTCGATCTTTAACCCTTCTACCCTCTAAATCAATGAATATTTTATTTACAAATAATAAAAAACACAGCAGCAGCCAAAAGGCTGGCTCCCTCGATGCCTTTTCCTCCTCTTGGCTTCTTTCCTTTTTATAGGGACCAAATTTGCCCTAAGGGGCGAGTTGGGCCTAATACATTGATGCTGGCCCGAGATTGGTCCTTCAATAAAACAAAATGTAAGGTGCGCTACATATGGGGATCGATCCCAAGACCTCAACTACGTGAGCGAATGCCTTTACCAGCAAACCAGGGAACCTTTGTTTTTTATAAGAGCACTTTTAATTCTTTTACTTATTTTCTGTCCAGCTTTGTTTGTCCAACTTCAACATCATTTTCGCTCCAGATTCACTCCTAATTACCAAAAACTCAAAACACAAACATTGTAGTTCTGTGTGTTGGGTTTCCGAATCATCTTGAATCACTTAAATCGGAGTTCGGACGAGTGAGATATGATCAAAACGCCATAGTTACGGAAATCTGTCAAAATCATCATTTTTATCCCTTTTTCGCTCCACACTTTTCCGAACCTATCAAACACAAAAATACATTAATTTAGTTTGGTTTTATCATTTTAGCACATTAAAGATGGGTGATTGACGAGAAAATAAACTTGAATTGAACGTGCTCCTCCCACTACTCTCACACCCGTAGCGTTTTCTAAACCCAAATGACTGTCACTCTCAAAACAACCCACACTCCATACATCTTTCAAAAATACATATGTGTTCAGAGTGGCAGAATCTCTATGGTTGATAGAGCTTCTGTGTCTGTGGGTTGGTCTGTACATGCACAAGATAACATTTTTCTTTACCAAAAATATCTGAGAATCAGTGAAGTGACCAAGAGAGTCTTTCCAAAAAGAAGTCAGAGGTCAAATGATGATTTTCAGGCGTAGAGGCTCTGTTACATCTCGCAGAGGTTCTATGAGAGGTCTCAGAGGCTCTATGACCAAAATTTCTAATTAAGGAAAGACCTCAAAAGATCTTGACCATTCGAAGTTTTGACTAGTTTAAATAGGTAATTTTGAACATATTTGGAAATTTGTGTCTGAGAAAAGTGTTTTTGACAAAAGGTTCTGATTCAGATAGAGTAGCGCACCTTGCTTTCTTTGAATAGGCCTAATCTTTTATCAGACACCGATTCGATCCGCCCCCTAGCTGGGAGGCATCTACCTCATTCCGATCACAAGGAGAGGTTCACTATGATGGGGGGGGTACTCTTTTTTTCCCTTCCCTATGGATGATAGGCTCAGATGCATGGGTTTTCTGTCTTCTAAGGGTAGGTACTACGTCCTATAAGAAATATCGAAAAAAATCAACAACTTAGAGGTATGGCTGAATGGCTTAAGGCATTGGTTTGCTAAATCGATATACAAGAAGATTGCATCATGCATGGGTTCGAATCCCATTTCTTCGAGGACAAAATAGAATAGACTGGATTAGCGAGACCCGTTTTCATCCGAACACCATCTTGTTAAGCCTAAGAGGCACGAGCTCTATCTTACAAAGCGGCCCGAACTTCTAACAACCCACCCGCTTCCATAGAACAATATCGTGGCAACGTAGACTTTAATTAATCTGACTATTCAGTTTAAAGCGGAGGGCCTCGTCAATCGGTTTGTGTGAAGAACTTTCCTTCTTCTGCAATCTGCTCGATAGAGTAGCTTCCTTGGCTCCCCCTTAAATGATTAGCTTCTGTGATTCTCATCAGGATCTTCTTCCTTCCCCCCCCCCCCTTTGATCTATGCTTGCTCAAAGATGATAAGTCGTGGACAAGACATAGACCAATAAACCAAGAATGGTAGAATGAATAATGAGATGAACAACTGTACATGCAGAAGTAAAGCTATACATTCAGAAGTGAAATTATATACATGAGAAACTCTGTACTAAGGTGCAGAGGCTCTGTGTATCAACTCGAGTTCAACATACCCAACTTGCCAACCAGAAAAAAGAATCTCTTCTCATGTAAGGCTTTAGTGAAGAGGTCAGCAAGTTGATAATCTCTGGGCACAAAATACATTTCTATCATTCCTTTTTCCACATGATGCTTCAAAAAGTGGTACATTATGTCGATATGCTTTGTCTTGGAGTGTTGTACTAGATTGACATAGATGGCTATGGCACTAATTGACTCACATAGGATGGGAATCTTCTCAATGTCTAGACCATAGTCTCTGAGTTGAGTTCTCATCCACAGAATTTGTGAGAAACAACTAGAAGTAGCAACATACTCAGCTTCTGCAGTAGATGTGGACACACAATTCTACTTCTTAGAAGTCCAGCTCATTAGTTTACCACCTATAAATTGACAACTTCTAGAGGTACTCTTTCTGTCTAGTTTGTATCCTCCATAATCTGAATCTGTATAAGCCATAAGATCAAAGCCAGAGTTCTTTGGATACCAGAGGCCAAGATTTTTGGTTCCTCTGAGGTATCTAAAGATCCTTTTACAGCATAAAGATGAGATTCCTTTGCATTTGCTTGATACCTTGTGTTTGGGTAAAATTTTACAAATCACGACCGACAGAAGAAAGCCAAACGTCTCCAGTCTAAAGACCATTCTTGTATGAAGATAAGGTCCTGATGACAGCATGCAACAGAAGACATCGTCGTCCCCGATGACGGTCGTCGAGAGTTTCTCACGTCCATGACTAAAATAAGTCTCTCGACAGCTCTTATCTTACGATCTATGTTACTTTACTAACGATCTTTGATCATTTACTGCAAACAACCATTTTTTCTCTATGAATCTTTCATTACAGGTTTAATGCACATAATGACCAACGGATATAACGGACGACCGCCATCAAGATGAATCAATATCAAGACCGTTGGACAATCAATGCTCATTTATGGTGACCAAAGCTATATATACAACCCCGAGGAGCAACATAAAGGACATCGAATTCTGATTAGAAATCAATTACGAAGATACAACTCTCATGAATTCTTTCAAGCAGAATCTCTCGACACAAGTGTTCTATTACACGACATCTAGCTTAATCGCACGATTACATTACTTTTATACTATAATATTGTCAATTGAACTTGTAATCATTCCTTCTAAAGGACGACGTCCCTGATTGACGTCCATAGTGCACTTGACGATCTCTGCTATCGTCCGCGGTTTTTACCCTTAACTGGGTTTTATGCGTCACCAAATTCTCTGTGTCCAATTTACTTTTTGCTTTTGTCGTACGATTTGTCGACCGATTGCTTACTTTAGTTGTTAAAGCTCCACACCGACCTTAGATCTTCCTTTGGACGATTTTTGGTATTAACAGTTCGGCGCCCATGGTGGGGCCCCAGCTAGAGTAACTTCCTCGACAGAAAGTGCGACCTACTAACGGTTACAGTGTAATTTTTTGTTTGATAGGATCATGGCAGCTCAGGGAACTCAAACTCACATTATTGCTCAAATGCACATGGAGCTCGATGCTGAAATTGTAAATCCCAGATCTAAATCAAGCTATTCTACAATCTCAAACTATGTTTGACAATTTCAAGATCTTAGAGAGAGAGTAGAGAGAGAAAGTATCACAAGTTTATTAATCTGACAATTAAGGCTTACAATTAACTTTACTTACTAACTATTACAAAGCATAAGGTATTTATATCAAGGACTAAAACACAAGCTTAACAACAAAGTAAACTCTAGGAATGACTT
The DNA here is from genome assembly GCA_954870635.1 of Arctium minus. NCBI lineage: Eukaryota > Viridiplantae > Streptophyta > Magnoliopsida > Asterales > Asteraceae > Arctium > Arctium minus. The sequence goes on from OX941095.1 coordinate 38,505,462, forward strand.
TGCTAACTTTGACTATCTAGACTTTGACTTTGTTGACTTTGCTAGGCTTGACTTTTCCTATTAAATCTTGGATACAATAAAATACACTAACATTCTCCCCCTTTGTATTGAAGATTTAAAAAAAATTTGACACTTTTGTGTTCAGCGCTTGATTCTTCAATCTTTAACTCTGACGGCTTTGAACTTTGAAGCTCTTTCTGAAGTTGTTGAAGAATCTTGAAAAGTCTTTAACACTTTGCAGCTTTGGAAAGTCAACAAGTCTTGAACACAAATACGAATCTGAATTCTTAAAAATTTTGAAATATCGAGGGATCTTTTGAAACTTTGAGGAATCTTTGAACTTTGTATCTTCATCTCTTTGATCTCTTGACCGTCTTCGGAAAAACAAACTTTCTCGAATCATCTTAATTTGGACTTGTCTTCAGAATCTTTTGAGAATGATTTCTTTTCATCTGATTTGAACTTTCTTGAACTTTGTAAATTTCTCCACAAGTCTTTTCACTTTGAACTTTCTTCTTGACTTTGAAATTGATTTGAAATTGACCTTTGTAGATTTCTCCCCCTTTTTGATGATTGTGAACATCATAATCATCAAAACTTTATCAATTTCAGCACTTTCTTTGAATCTCCCCCTTTTACAAATATTCTCCCCCTTTGAGATACATTTGACATTCTCTGCCCTTTGATCTGAATAGCTGAATCATGAACTGTATATACCCGAATCTTTGCAAATTCAGATATAATGAACGTTGTAACCCTGATTCAACAAATGAAACAGTTAGGAGTTCCTGTCAGTAACTCCGAATGTACAATTTAAGGAGCTGGTTTGATGATGACTCCCCAGGACTTTCATTCAATCATTGAAAAACACAAGGTTTATCTATGAATGTTCTGACAGAAAAACAAATGTTCTGTGTGCTCGTTCTTGTGTTATGAAAGAATTTAGCACAATGATTGTGTTTCATAAGGCTTAAATTGTGTAAACTGTTGAGACAACAACAAGTATTACACGGACTCAATGTGCATGAAAGAGGTGCGAAGGTGGGGCAACTTTCCTTCTTTTTCAATATCTAAATCTTCCGAGTGAAGACTAGATAGCAGATATGTTGCGTCCCCAAAGAAAATGAAACATTTCTTTGTTAAGAAAGAAACGAGTGGCTCGTGGGGTTAAATGCAAGAGTTGGCATGGGCTCACTGCCTTTTTCAATGATGGTCACCAAAGAATGTGAACCAATCAGAAGATGTGGTTGCCCGACTCAGAAAGTGGTTGGTGCAGAGTTTTGATATTCTTTTAACTTTGTTCTCACACCCTCTTTCTTTTTAACATTTTGCTCACTTCTAACCAAACTCTCATTTACATTTTTTCGCTCTACACAATGAGAAAAACTCAATCGGATGAGTTATCTCCCCCACTCTTTGATTTTGACCCCTCACCCCTCAATCACTCTAGGATAACTTCCTGGGTAGGAAACACTGGTTAACGTGAATCCATGGAAGCTCTATTTAAGCTCTCACACGAATCCCATGTAATTTGTCCTATAAAGAATGGTTGCTTAACAGCTTAACTTTAGCAGTTAAGCTAAAAAAATGTATGATGACATTGTCAAATGTATGCTCATAAAAAATATGAATGAAATTTGAGCATTTGAACTTTGAAGATCTCTCAAAATAAATATATTGAATGAATGAAATGAAATCAAGAGAATTGTTTTGAGAATCTGACAATGTATCAATCAGATCAAATGAAATGGATAGGGTATCAAAGAATTGGATATTTTGTTTATATGAACGAATATAAACAATTTTGCAATGAAAGCACAAATTTGAAATGATGAATGATGCTCAACAACATTTGAAAGCAAACGGGGGTATTACCATCGAAAAATTGTTTCTTTATGAGACATGGTAATAACAATTTCAAATGAAGTACTGAATCGATGTGTGTGAATACTTTACAGTATATAAACAAGATAATACGCGAGTATTAATCTTTAGAAACACACGGTCAGTTAAACATTAAAGCTCAATATGAAAAACATTTGAAAATCACACTTCTTAATTCATGAAATCTTTTGAGAATAGAGAAGTGATTTGAACATTTCAGAAAGCGTTTTTCATGTTTGAAAGTTGTTCTTCTTCCAAACAATAAAAAATCTAAGATCAGAAAATATTTACCTTTAAGGCTCCCCCTCAAATCATTATAGAATGATTTAATTCTATTAAGCTCCCCCTGGATATTTGCAAAATATCCATGTCTAAACATTGAAAAACGCGTCCTGATCTGTCATGTGATCAGAAGCCACAATCTTGACACTTAAGTCCAGGTTTTGAACTATTTTGTTTAAAAGCCTTAACTTGTACTTTGAAGTACGAGTCCTAGACTGCTTTGTCTAGAAGTCAAACACCTTTGACTTTGAAGTCCGAGTTCTAAGTTGTAGTACTTAGAAGTCAATTATTTTGCTCCCCCTACACCTGTGGTACCTGCGAAACAGATTTAACAGGCTTTGGTACCCACTGGTATTTGGGTCCTGGTATGTTAGATTTAGGAATCCACTTCTCATTAGATTTATATCTTTTAAAATCAGAAATCTGAGAAGTAATTATGTAAGATCCGTACTAGTTAAGAGCAGATTCTTGCTGGACGAAATCATTCTCTCCACAGTAAGAACATCAGATTTTCTTTTGAGCAACCCTGATCAAATGGTTAGTAGAGTAAAACATATCAGAATTACCAAAAGATTTACCTTTGTACGCTCTGTTCTTTTTGACTTTGGATGTGGAATTAAATGCTTTGTCCTTCATCTTCTCATCATCTGAAGAACTCTTCACTCTTTAGACCATCTGATTTTTCTTTGAATTCTTTCCAAGAAACTTTACATAAAAATTTGCTGAACCATCAATAGATTTATCATAAAACAGATTTGATGGTCGAATCTGACTTGATTTGAAAATTTTAGGTTTGACACTTTTCTTTTTGAAAACATTTTTGTCATGAATAGAACTTGAAGCTGTTTTGAAAGAACAGACTGATTCTGTTGAGTTATCAACAGGTGATTGACTAATCACATCAGCTGTAATTTTCTCTGACATTTCACTGTTTGCAGCTTCCAAGTCATTTATCTTTTTAGTCAAAATGTTTCTTTCATCTGAAAGTGTGTCAAGTTTCTATTTCAAATCAGATTTGGCCATTTGTTCTTTTTGATAATCTGATGACAAATCAGTTAATTTGGATGTGAGCTTAGATATTTCGGATTCAAAATTTAAACGTTCAAGTTCAAAATCTTTTTCCAAGTTCTTGGTCTTTTCAGACATCTCATGGAAGATCCCAACATTTTTCTTTTCAAAATTTTTCTTTTCAACCTCAAAAGACTGTTTCTTTTCTTTGAAAATATGTCTTTGTTTTTCAAGAAAGTCTTGTAATATAGAAATCTGATTGGGAAGTTCAGTTATTTTGACTTCAAGAACTTGTTTTTCTTTTGCAAAAGTGTCTCTTTCAGTGATTAATATCTTTTCAAAATCAGACACTTGCTTGGAAAGTTTAATGCATCTCAGCTCCAAATCCTTTTTCTCTTGTAAAATTTTCTTTGAAATTTCAGATGTTTGTTGAGTAGAAGATATCTTCACATTTGATTTTTCTTTTTCTGCTTGGAGGCTTGTTTTCAGTTCAGCATTCTTCTTCTCCATAACAGATATCTGATCTTCAAAAGCCTTAAACTTCTGTTGAAGCTTAACTGACTCATCTTTCAGCTCAGATGATTTCTGTTCAGTCGTCTTCAGTTGGCTTTGAAGATTCAATTTAACTTTATCTTCATTAATGCTTTTCATCAAATCAGCATTTTTCACTTTCAATGTATATGCATTTTCTTCAGAGGCCATATACTTTTGTTGAAGCATAACTGATTCATCTTGTAGTTCTGAAGATCTTTGTTCAGTTCTCTTCAATTGGCTCAGAAGACTTTCAACATAAGATTCCTTCAGCTTGATTACTTCTTCAAGAGACTGAATGGTATTATCTTTTATTTCCATCATTTTCTCTCTATCTTTAATCTCTTTCTCTTTCTCATTGATGATACCTGCAAAATAAGATTTATCCATATTAGCACACTTTTTACAGTCAGGAGTTTTATCAGAATTTAATAAATTTAATTTCAACTCCTGAATCTGCTTTAGAAACACTGAATTCTGATTTTTCAGTTGATCTCGTTCAGCTTCTATTTTCGGTATCTCAGGCATGTACAATACAGCCATGTCTCTTGGTGACAGTACTGTATTCCCTCTCTCATCTGTTTTTGGCATCTTGAAAGATATATAAGCTTGATTATGAAATGATCGTTCCCAAACAAAACAGAAATGTTGACTAAAAAGTCAAACTTGAATTACCAAAAAAAAATTTATTTCAAAAAAAACTCTATCTCTTGAAACTCACAGGTCACTAAACTCGCTAAGCACTATTCACTGAGAAACACGCTAATTGTAACGTGCGCGTTTCTAGAACTCGCAGGACACTGGTAGCGCGTTTTGCTCAAACTCGCAAGACGTTGTTAGCGCGTTTAAAAAACTCGCATAACGTTGTTAGCGCGTTTGAAAAACTCGCATCACGTTGTTAGCGCGTTTGAAAAACTAGCAGACCACTATGTGCGCGTTTTGAGAACTTGCAGCCCAAACTCGCAAATCTCTTCTAGCGCGTTTCTGAAACTCGCAGATCACCGTTTGCGCGTTTTGTCAAAGAACTCGCAGATTGCATGAACTACTTGACCAAAACTCGCAAGTCTTGTCTTGCGCGTTTCTCAAACTCGTACGCCTCACTTAGCGTGTTTAGGCCAAAAATCAAATCCTTTGACGTGCGCGTTTGATGAAAAACTCGCAGAAGACCGTTGCGTGTTCTTCACTTGAACCTTGCGCGTTCTACAGATCTTGCGTGTTCTTCAGATGAACTTGCGCGTTTCGTAAATCTTGCGCGTTTTGATAGTTACGTTCACAAAATCGATCCAAATTACTCTAAACCTGCAAATTGATTTTACAAATTGTACCAATATACTCGAAATACAATTTTAAACACATTTTTAAGCAACAAGAATGTCTAAAAACTATAATTACAGTGCGATTCAATGAAAAATACAAACCCTGTGCAATTCTTGAAACAAAACTTCAAGAAAATCGAAATTACATCAATCAATTGATTAATTTGTGTTTGTGTGTGATTACAAACTGATTTCTAATACAAATCGATCACAACTAAACCAAAATTACACATGAATTTCAACAAAGCACTGAAAAATCGATCAAACAGTGATTTTCTGAAAATACGACTATTCTTGACAAATTTTCCAGAAAATCGATCAATTTGTTCAATCTAATCACTCTGAAATTGTTTGGTCTCGCTTTGATACCAATTGAAATTGTAAATCCCAGATCTAAATCAAGCTATTCTACAATCTCAAACTATGTTTGACAATTTCAAGATCTTAGAGAGAGAGTAGAGAGAGAAAGTATCACAAGTCTATTAATCTGACAATTAAGGCTTACAATTAACTCTGCTTACTAACTTTTACAAAGCATAAGGTATTTATATCAAGAACTAAAACACAAGCTTAACAACAAAGTAAACTCTAAGAATGACTTTGCTAACTTTGACTATCTAGACATTGACTTTGTTGACTTTGCTAGGCTTGACTTTTCCTATTAAATCTTGGATACAATAAAATACACTAACAGACGCTGCTGACAACTGAATTCGTACTTTGTACGAGTAGAATCGTAGAGCTAACGAAGAACTCTCAACCATGAGAAATCCAACAATGGGGAACCCAAATATGGGTAACCAATTTGAACCTCCATATGGTCCAAGACTACCTTTTCATATGCTTTTTGCAGGTGTGCCACCTCCACCTCCTCCATACCCCAGGCCAACACAAGGTATGGGAGCAACCACTGGAGTCGCTACTTTCTCTGTCCCGACAATTCCAATGATGCCACTTCCGACGACAACATTTCCATCAGTGACTATGCCTTACATGCACGCACCAACGAATGGAGATATCGGAGGCACATCGCAACGCGACGGATTATTTCCTAATGCATGTACTACATCTCAAGATTCTGGATTCATACCAACATCGCTCCTAAACAACATTGGTTTCAATCTGGATGATCCCATCGCACGACGTCTAAAGCAATTGGAAGAGCAGAATGAAAAGATGTTATCGATACTTGGAAGGATACCTGGAGCTGCTGTACCAGTAGACGTCGAGCCAAGGACCGAGTTCCAAGCGTCACATTTTGTTGACGAAATCGCCCTGGTCGACGTACCAAAGAAATACAACATTCGGACTGTTAGTCCTAGATTAAAGTTCTAATTGCTACAAAACAATCAAGATGAGAAATCCGTATGTCATTGATGAATCACAAAGATTACAAATCTCTCACTTTCTCACTCTACTCTCTCTCTAGAATGATGTAACAGTAACTCTTCTCTAATTTGCTCTCTATATTCTGAAATGTTACAATCTGAATTCTTACAAAGACTTCAAAGGTATTTATACCTCCACACAAATACAAAGAAACACACAAATACAATATGTTGACTTTGACTTTTATTTACAAAGACTTTGACTTCTAATGAGAGTTGACTTTCTCAGCTTTGACTTCTTGTACTTTGACCTTCAGTCTTCATGATCCTGTATCCAACAGATTTATGCTCTAACACCGACATTCACTCTGAAATATTCGGGAATCTGCGATCCAACGGAGCATATCGCACAATACAAGCAACTGATGAGGACTGTATCAAATACCTCATCAGTCTCAGGAAGTTTGCATGTGTAAAAATTTTGGCGTGACCCTCACTGGAGCTGCTCTACAATGGTTGATCAATTTGAGACCCAAGTCCATCTGCAGTTTTGTAGAGTTAGTCAATCAATTCTTCCAGCATTTCGCCAGCAGTCACAAGATGGAAAAGCAAACCAGTGATCTCTATTACAATACTCAGAAGACAAGAAAATCAGTTTGAAACTATTTCAATCGCTTCAATTCTGAGATGATCAGTGTGCGGAACTGCGATGTTCAAACTGCAATCGAGGCTTACAAGCGGTGTCTCGACGATAGTTCCGATCTCTACGTGGACTTGACGAAATATCCACCAGAAAACTTTCAAGATGTACGAGCTCGAACGTTAGCCTATATGCGGGTCGAGGATGACGCGACTTTATGTCGCAAGCACTCTAGTGACAAAAAAGCATTGAGAGTCAAGAATCCGGACTTCAAGGAAAGATCGACCGCTCATGTCGAGACATCTAAACAAGTCTCAAACGTGAGATTTGATAAGAAGAATGCTGCTCCAGCAAGCAAATTCCCCCAACATCCCAAGATCTCTTCTTGCGGGCTTAAGGGAACATCCAAGGACGTAGTCGAAGCTCTCAAGAATGTTCAGACTAACGTCAATTGGCCTCCAAAGATCGAGAAAGACGATGCTAAGAAAGATAAATCCAGACGGTGTGACTTCCATAACGATCATGGTCACCTGAGGGACGATTGTATTGCTCTAAGACGAGAATTTGCTTAGCTCGTGCCTAATGGTCATTTCCAAGATTTAATGGGCACGACCAGCTTCGCCTCAACATACAAAGGTCGTAAACTACGTGACTGGGGGATCTGACATCTGCGGATTAACCTACTCGACAGCGAAGCATCATGCTAGTCAAGGGTCCGAGGAATTCCCTGTTCCACGGACGTCACGACTAAAACATGAGTTGGAACTAGAATCCATGCCCATCACTTTCGATTAGGAGGATCTCGGTGATCAATGGCAGAAACATCACGACGATATGATAATAATACTCACAATCGGTAATTGCTCGACGAAGAGAATCGTGGTCGACGGAGGAAGTTCTGCTAATATTATCTTCCTCAACACGATCAAAGCTATGGGGATCGAAAAGTCTGAGATCGTATGACGCTCGACGGTCCTTGTGGGCTTCAATGGAGACATGGCTAACACCATTAGGGAAATTATTCTCCCAGTATTCGCCAAAGGAATCAATAAGCAGACAAAGTTTAACGTCATCGACTGTTTGTCAGCATACAACGTTATCCTGGGACAACCCTGGATATACGACATGAAAGTTATACCCTCGACGTACCATCAGACGATCAAGTTTCCGACAACTTGGGGCGTCCAAGAAATCAAGAGTGAGTAGAAAATTGATTGTTAGAGCATAAATCTGTTGGATACAAGATCAAGAATTCTGAAGGTCAAAGTTCAAGAAGTCAAAGCTGAGAAAGTCAACTCTCATTAAAGTCAAAGTCTTTTGTTATAAAAGTCAAAGTTGTTATATTTGTATTTTGTTTTTCCTTGTAATAGATGTAGGTATAAATACCTTGTATTCTTTGTACATTAAAAAAGAGTAGTATTCAGTTGACAAGTTGATATTCAGAGAGAGAGTTTGTTTGAGAGAGATCTGTAGAGAGAGAAAGAGTTCTGGAGAGAGAAAGTTGTAATTGTGGAATTTGAAAGTGAAATCAAACAGCTAATTGATTGATAAATCTTGTTTTGTTGATTTGTTTGTGTTTAGAAACTAGAATCTGGGAATAACAATTGGTTTCAGAGCAGATTCGAATTGAAATCAAATCAAGAAAATGTTCGACACTGTGTTCTTCATGTCCAGATCTGATTTTGAGTATTAGTCTGTTTTTGGAGTTGTAATCGATTAGTTTTTGTTAGAAAAGTGTAATCGATCGAGCCTGTATAGGTAATTTCAAGAATTTCACTGTAATTGATCTTTGATTTTGATTTTTGTTGAGTTTGGAGTTCACGAGTCAAGAACACTGTATTCATATCGATTTGTACATTTTTGTGTTTTTGATCGAAATTAGTTGTTAGAAGTGTGATCTAGATGTATAGGTGAGCAAATTGTCAAACTTTCGTACTGTAATTAGAGGTCTAGAGTAGTTTTTGGTGGAAATCTGTTCGTTTTTTGAAATTTGCGCAATATTCAAACTTTGCGCAAGTTCGTCGAGGTTTGCGCAAGATTCATCCTAGGTTTGCGCAAGATTATACTAGAAAATTCATCGTGTTATTTATGAGGTTTGCGTATATGAAGTGAAACGAAAAGCTGAAGTGTGATACGCGAAGAATTGATTTGCATAAGCTACTTGATACGCAAAGTGTGATTTGCGTACGCCTCTTGATACGCAAAGAAAGGTTTGCGTACGCTTCTCGATACGCAAAGACAGATCTGCATAACCTTCTCAACAAGGAAAGCTACTCGTCACAAGAATTGATTTGCGTAACATACTCGAAACGCAAAGCGTGGTTTGCGCGACACAATAGATATGCAAAGTGTGGTTTGCGCAACACATTAGATACGCAAAGAGTGGTTTGCGCATCACACTTGGCACGCAAAGCTTGGTTTACTTAGAACTTTTTTTTTCTGAGAAATTTTTAAAACTGTAATATGGTCTTTAATAGTGAAAATTTTTTCTCTAGGTTTGCGGAGGGGGACAAAATTCTGTTTGTGATCAAAATTCCTGTATTTCTATTTCAAGATTTCTTGTATTTTTGTGATTTCATATTTTGGACTAACGATCAGTTCTAGTTTCTTATTGCAAATATTTCTCAAACAGGTTTAATCAAGATGACTTCTAAAGATGCTCTTTCCATTGGCACTGATGTCAAGCCTCCTGTACTGTTCAAAGGAGAATACGAACAATGGAAAGACAGATTCCTTGATTTTGTGGACCGTCACACAAATGGAGAAAATATTCTTCTGTCCATTACAGAAGGTCCTATGGTACCAATCACAGTTCAAATACCTGATGCTGACTCATCTGATAATGAAGATGGTACTGAGGAAAGAGATCAGAAGATGAAAACAATTCAAGTAGAGTATGCACAGAATTCTGAGGAACAGAAAAGCCGATATAAAGCAGATAAACAGGCAAGATCCTTACTTCTTCAGAGTATTCCGAATGAGATCTACATCAAGATAAATAGTTACAAAGAAAATGCTAAGAAGATGTGGGATCAATTGCAAAAGATGATGATGGGATCCAAGATTGGGAATCAGATGAAAGTGGCTAACTGCATCAACAGTTATGAAGAATTTAAAGCCAAAGAGAATGAAAACATGGAAGATACTTATGAACAGTTTGTCTTGCTTCTGAATGAACTGACAAAGAACAAAGTGAAAAAGAAGCGCTGGAGAACAATGTCAAATTTCTGAGTATCCTACAACCTGAATGGAAGAAGCATACACGTAGGATGAAGCAGATGAAGGATCTGAATGACATACCATTACATGAGGTTTATGAGACTCTGAGGCAGAATGAAGAAGAAGTGGAAGAGAAAAGAGGTGAGAAAAAAAGGCAGAAAGAGTTCCAGATCCTATTGCTTTGGTAGCCGGAGAGAAGAAGAAAGAAAAGAAAGAGAAGAAGAAAAAGAAGAAAGTGCAGACAAGTTCTGAGTCGGAATCTGAATCAGATGGTGATGATGGAGAAAGTCTGAAACAAGTGATGCTTTTACTAACCCGAGCTTTTCAAAAGAAATTCTACAAGAAGTCGGGATCCAACTCTCAAAGATATTATTCATCAAGTTCCAAGAATCATGAGCACCAAGAAAGAGTGGAAGGAAAGCGACATGAAGAGAACTGGTATATGGAAAGGAAGCCGGAAGAAAGGAAGAAGTTCGTGAATGATTACACCGTTGCTGAAAATTCAGCAAATGATCCAATCAAATGCTACAACTGTGGCAAGATTGGACATTTTGCTAAAGATTGTCGAAAGCCAAAGGTTCGAAACTCTCAGTATTATCAGAAGAAACTGCTATTGGCCAAACAGGAAGAAGCAGGTATAGCATTAATGGCTGAGGACGAATTTTGGTTGGATCATTCTGATCAAGAGGATGACAAAGAGAAGGAAGAAATTGCTCATCTCTGTCTAATGGGAAAAGAAGTGAAGTATGATGAGTCAGATGACGAGACAGCTGATGAGGTATTAAACTTAACTGAAAAAGATTTTATAACCAAAATGGAAGCTATGATGGTTGAGCTTAATGATCTTCAAGTAAAACTGAAGAAAGAAAAAGACAGAGTTGCTAAAAGAAACAATAAGATCTTTGAGCTTAATAAGTCTGTTATTGGGAACAAAGATCTAATTGATTCTTTACGCAAGTCTGCTTCTGATTCTAAACTTCAAGTAGATGGTTATGAAAAGAAGATTTCTGATTTTGAAGTTAAAATTTCTAAGTATGAGTTTGAGAAGAAAGAATTTGCACTAACTGTTCATAAACTGCAGGTTGAGAACAAGCTTTTGAATAAGAAGGTAAATGGTCTGGAAGCCAAACTCTATGCAAGAGGCCAAACAGATCAAACCATTTTTCTCAATGCACCTAACGAAGAGACTGATGTTAAGGAAAAATGGGGACTTGGTTTTCAAAACCCCATTACCTTAAGAAAGCCATCAGAAAACAACCAGCACTTTATAATTTTGATTTTCTAGCTTGTGTTGGTAAACATACTCATTTAAAACCCAAATTTGTTACCAAATTACCGGAATAAGTTGAGGACAAAGAAACTGAAAATAGAAAGAATGTAAAGAAAATGCAACTACCATTTAACTATGCAAAGTTAAATGATAGTTATCTTTCAGAAACACCAAAAGTTCTTTCAAACGATTATTTTACTAGTTATTCTGTTTCTGAGATGAAGGCAAAACCTGCAATTGCAAAGGTTTATGTTCCTCCACTCATTCTTGAAAGCAAAATAGTTGAGTTGGAAAATGTTTTATATGATGAAAAACTTTTGGTTGATATTCAACAAAGTGTATTTTCTACAGTTTTAAAGAACACGGGGTTTTTCAATCTACATCTACAAAGTGTTCTAAAGTTTCTAAGGCACCTCAAACTTCGTCTGATAATTTTGATGACTTATTTGAGTCTACAAATGACTTTCTTAATTCTGATGATGGGTGCATAGAAGAAATTGATATGTTTGACTTCAATGCTTTTCTTCCTGATCATTCTACTTGTCTTATGAATGAAAAAGTGTTACCAAGTGATATTAATATTGGTGAATCATCAACTAAGATTGATGAACCAGTTTCTGTAACTGTTGATTACTATGCTCAAGGTAAGAAACATAAGAAACATCGATTACAGAAACAGAAATACATTGGTACACAAAAGAAAACTCAGTTTCAGAAATCTGATTTTCCTAATAAATCTAAATCTTTTGTTTCAGATATAAGCAAGAAAAGGTCGAAAGCTCGAACTGAATGGCGACCAAAAAGGAAGGATGATGAGATAGCTGAATCAGTTTCTGATAACTCTTGTAATAGATCAGTTAGTCGTGATAATGGTGTAGTTGATCAACTTACTTCACATAAACAAAACCTTGTAACTTCTTACAAGCGATATTCAATAAAGCAATTGATTCACTTATCTCCTATTACTACTAAATCTTATCATTATCGGAGAAATGATTTTGCTTATTCTCATAATTCTTCTGATTGGTTTGATCTTATCACATGTATTCTTCAAGATCAAATATTTTTAAAGGTTTTCAAAAGAACAGAGGGTCCATTTTCAAATGGATACCAAAATCTTGTGCTAATCTGTTAGGACCCAATTTTAAATGGCTACCTAAATCTATTGTTTCCTGATTTCTCTTGCAGACCCGGCATATGTGGTACTTGGACAGTGGATGTTCCAAGCATATGACTGGGCAAAAAGCTTTATTGTCTAATTATACAGAGAAATTCAGTGGAATGGTTAGATTTGGAAACGATCAGCTTTCACCAATCTTAGGATATGGTGACATTATTCAAGACAATATAACGATCAGTAAGGTGAGTTATGTCGAAGGCCTAGGGCACAACCTGTTTAACATTGGTCAATTCTGCGATAAAGGGTTAGAGGTCAACTTCAAATCTAAGAGTTGCTCGGTTCGTACTGAAGACGATACAGAACTCTTAGGTGGACATCGCAAGACAAACCTCTATACCATCAACTTGTCCAAAGTTCAGATTGACAATCAAGTTTGCTTAATGACAAAAGCTTCAATGCAACAAAGTTGGCTCTGGCACATACGTTTATCACACCTGAACTTTCGTTATATCAACAAGTTGGTTAGTGGGAAATTGGTAAAAGGACTTCCTGAGCTGAAATACGAGAAAGAACATTTATGTGCTGCATGTGAGAAGGGTAAGATGAAGAGAGCTCCGCATAAACCGAATCCTGAACCAAGCACTAGTTCTCCGTTAGAACTGTTACATATGGATTTGTGTGGTCCAATGAGAACTTAAAGTTTGGGTGGAAAGAAATACGTGTTGGTTATTGTGGACGATTACATAAGATACACGTGGGTCAAATTTCTTCGATCAAAAGATGAGACGCCGGAAGTTCTCATTAATTTCTTAAAGACGACCAAGGTGAAAATGCAGCGACAAGTCAAGTTTCTTCGTACGGACAACGACACAGAATTCAAAAACAAGATAGTTGAAGAATATCTCGAATCGGTCGGGATATCACATCAGTACTCTGCTGCTCGTACGCCTGAACAAAATCGAGTAGTCGAAAGGCGAAATCGGACGCTAGTCGAGGCCGCTCGTACTATGCTTAGCCAATCCGATCTACCTCTATTCTTGGGGGCAGAAGTTGTGTCGACTGCATGTCATACTCAAAACCGGTCCATAATACACCGCCGTTTTCAAAAGACTCCATATGAGCTGATCAACAACAGAACACCGACAATCAAGTATTTTCATGTATTTGGGTGTAAGTGTTTCGTACTTAATGACAGGGAGAGTCTGAATAAATTCAGTGCTAAGGCGGACAAGGGTATCTTCATTGGTTATTCTTCAACATCGGCAGCATATCGTGTTTATCTGAAAAAGTCAAAGACAGTTCTCGAGAGCGTCAATGTAACATTTGATGAAGACATGGCTTCTGAACAACTCAGTTCAGAACCCGTGATCATTGGAGTATTAGCTTCTGGGCAGATCAGTCCAAAACCTGCTTCTACAGCGAATAATTCGAATAACGCTTCTACTTCTATTTCACATTTATTTGATTTAGATTTGTTATTTGAATTCTTTTATGATGAGTTTCTAGGATCTAATGTACCTAAATATGCTATGACTGACAGGTCTGAAGACACAAGTTGCAATCATCCAGTCACTTCAGAAGTTTTAACTGAACTTGTATCCCCCGTTCAGTCAGAAACTCACATTCCAACATCTACTCCTACAGTTGAAGATACACAAGTAACTGCTGAGCCAGAAGTAACAGTTTCAGTTGGGTGTAACACATTGTCTATTCAACAGCCAGGGTCTGCTGTTCCAACTGATGCTTCTGCACCTGAAACTTTAACTGCAAACCCCTCTCCTGTTATTCAATCTGAAGATTCTGATTGTGGATTTCAAGATGATGATCATGTTCAATAAGTATCTACTCCACTCCCTCATGAGCATCGCTGGACCAAAGAACATCCTTTACATCAAGTAATTGGAGATCTTAACAAGCTTGTACAAATGAGGTCAGCGACTCTTAATCAATGTATGCATGACTCATTCCTTAGTAAGATTGAGCCCACGCAAGTATCAGAGGCTCTTGCTGATTCGGACTGGGTATCTGCCATGCAAGAAGAGATCAATCAGTTTGAAGCCCTAAAGGTTTGGAGATTAGTTCCAAAACCAGAAGGTAAAACCGTGATAGGCACTAAATCGGTATTCAAGAATAAAAAGGATGAAGATGGTATCGTCATAAGAAACAAATCTAGACTTGTTGTCAAAGGTTACCGACAAGAGGAAGGCATAGACTACGATGAGACGTATGCTCCAGTAGCGCGCATAGAAGCAATCCGCATGTTTCTAGCCTATGCAACTCATAAGAATTTCACAGTCTTTCAGATGGATGTAAAAACAACCTTTTTGAATGGTATTCTTAAAGAGGAAGTGTACGTGTCTCAACCAGAAGGGTTTGTCAATCCAGAGAAGCCAGATCACGTCTACATCTTGGACAAAGCCCTGTACGGTTTAAAACAAGCCCCTCGAGCATGGTATGACGTTTTATCTAAATTTTTGGTCAAGTCCGATTTTTCTAAAGGTAAGGTTGATACCACTTTATTCATCAAAAAGGAAAAAGATGATATTATCCTTATTCAAATATATGTTGATGATATAATATTTGGTTCTACTAATCCAAAATTTTGCAAAAACTTTTCTAACCTCATGGTGTCACGTTTTCAAATGAGTATGATGGGAGAGATGAATTTCTTTCTCGGACTACAAGTTAAACAGTTTTCTACGGGGATTTTCATTAACCAATCTAAGTACATTTTGGACATTCTTCGGAAGTACAAAATGGAAAATTGTAAACCAATTGGAACCCCGATGGCACCAGGTACTAAGATTAGCACTGATCCTTCGGGTAAAAGTGTTGATGTTAGAACTTATAGAGGTATGATAGGATCGTTAATGTATCTTACTTCAAGTAGGCCAGATATTATGTTTTCAACATTTTTATGTTCTAGATATCAGGCTGCTCCCAAAGAATCCCATTTGGCTGCTGTCAAACGGATTTTTAAATATCTGAAGGGCACTGCAGACCTTGGTCTGTGGTATCCTAAGGATACTGGGTTTCAACGGACTGCCTATTCAGATGCAGATCATGCAGGTTTCATGTTGGACAGAAAGAGTACTTCTGGTCACATTCAATTTCTTGGAGACAAGCTCGTTAGCTGGGCATCAAAGAAACAATTATGCGTTTCCACATCGACTGTTGAAGCTGAGTATGTAGCTGCTGCCAGTTGCTGCTCTCAAGTCCTGTGGATGCGAACACAACTACGAGACTATGGTTTCAAGTTCGATAAAATTCCAATATATTGTGACTCGAAGAGTGCAATCGCAATACCTGCTAATGCTGTCCAACATACGAAAACCAAACACATTGATGTCAGGTATCATTTTATTAAGGATAATGTAGAAAAAGGAACAATTGAACTTTATTTTGTAAAAACAGATTATCAACTTGCAGATTTATTTACCAAACCCTTAGATGAAAAGAGATTTAATTTTCTTGTCTCTAAGCTTGGTATGTTAAATCTTAATACGTAATCGGTTGTTACCTACTAAAGTTACGAATTGTTATTTTTCATCATTTTTCTTTATTTTTATGTTTGAAGGATATCTGCACTTTAATTGTTTGCTCATGATCTCAGGGGGAGTAAGAGAAGATTAAAGATGATCTACATTATTTTGAGGGGGAGCATAACTAATTTCTGCATTTTATTTCACTGACAAAATTTTTGTAATGCATGATTTTAGGGGGAGCATATAAGCCAAGTCAAAAGGAGTAAGACTATGATTTCTGATTATTTCAAATCAGAACTTGTACTTTAATCGTTTTACTGCTTTATGTCTTTTATTTTTCGAATAAATTTGTGAATAAATTTTTTTTTACTAGATTTTGAGACTTATGCAGGGTGAGAGAAGCTGACAAGATCATATCTTTATGACTTCAGATTTAAGATTGTGAGAAAAAGTTAATTTCTTATCTTAATCTCATAGATGGTTGAAAGAAGGACAACTTTCAATCATAGAAAACATATTCTTAAATGTTCTAACCACTTCCCGATTCTTAAACAGTTTTCATGAATTGGAAGTGTGATTTTAAATGTTTTCATTTTATTTGGGCTTAAATGTTTTTACAAATCGTGTGTTTCCAAAGATAAATACTTGCGTATTGTCTTTTCCATATACTTTCAAGTATTCACACACACCGGTTTGACTTTTTGTTCACATTGTTCTTACCATGTCTCATATTGAAACATATTTTCGATGGTAAGACACCCCGCTTGTACTTCAAAGAATTTTGAGCGATATTTCATTTCGAAACGTCATTTCAAGAATGTCTATATTTTGTTTCGTATGGACAATATCCGTTGTTTTTAACCATAAGTCTTGATTGCTATATCATTCATTTCTGATCATTTTCATACAATGTCAGATTTTCAAAATACTTGTTTGAAAATACTTCAATGTTTTAAAATGCTCATATCTTCATGATTATATTCTGAGCATATATACATCTGACTTGTATTTTGAGCTTTAACTGATAAAGTTAAACCATATTGAGCACCATTATGCTTTCATAGGATTACATGGGTTCTTTGTGCTAGGATTTAAATGAACTTCTATGGAATCACGTTAACCATTGATTTCTACCCAAGAAGTTAATCCATAGAGATTGAGTGTGAGGAGTCAAAAAGAAATGAGTGTGGGTGTGATGAGGTAAAATGGAAAAGAGAGTTTGGTTAGAAGTGAGCTTAAATGATTAAAAAGACAGAGGGTGAGAGATCAGAGTAAAAGAATATCAAACTCTGCACCAAATACTTTCTGAGCCGGGCAACCACATTACTAGCGTTTCACAATTCTTTGGTGAACGTTATTGAAACAGGCAACTAGCACATGCCAACTCTTGACTAAACCCCACTAGCTACTCATTTTCTTCTCAAAAATAAAATATTTCACATTTTCAAGGGGACGCAGCATATAATCTATCTGATTTTCATTTGGAAAATCTGGATATTGAAAAAGAAGGAAGTCTGCCCCACCTTCGCACTTCAATCATGCACATTGAGTCTGTGTTTATACTACTGTTGTCTCAGTGGTTTATACAATGTTGAGCCTTATAAAAGCAATCATTCGTGCTTAATTCTTTCTACACGTGCACGAACACACAAAGAATTTGTTTCTTTGTCATAACATTCATAGAAATTGCCTTTGTGGTGTTTCGATGATTGGATGGAAGCCCTGGGGGAGTGAACATCAAAAAGCTCCTTTACATTGTGTATTTGTTACACACAGTGACTTTGTGTTACTGACAAGCATTTTAACTGATTCATCTGTTGATTCAGGAGTTACATATTCTTATTTTGTCTGGATTTGAAAAGATCTAGATGAATACCTGGTTATGGATCACAGAATCAGAGGCTCAGTTTGATAGATCAGTTTGGTCAATGACATTTCTTGGGAGAAAAGTTTTGATGATATAGATGCTCAAATCATCAAAAAGGGGGAGATGGTATCAAGAAATGATAAAGTTTTGAGAGATGATTTTTAGAAATGTCCAAGTCAGAAAAAGTTCAAAGTAAAGATTTAAAGATTTGAAGAAGCTCAAAAAGTTTCTGAAGATTTGAGGAAAATTTTCTTTGAAGATTATTTGTTAAAGCAATTCGAGCTGATTCTGAAGATAATTTCTTTCCAAAGTCTGAAAGTATTATTGTGAAATTTTTGGGGAGTTTGTTAATCGTTTGAAGACAGTTTTGGAAAGAATACAGTCAAAGGAAAAGGGGAGATTGTACTGACAGAGCTTACAAGTGAAGATTGAATTATTAAATCTTTCAATAGTGATCTTGAATCCAAAGGGGGAGATTGTTAGAGCATAAATCTGTTGGATACAAGATCTAGAATTCTGAAGGTCAAAGTTCAAGAAATCAAAGTTGAGAAAGTCAACTCTCATTAAAGTCAAAGTCTTTTGTTATAAAAGTCAAAGTTGTTATATTTGTATTTTGTTTTTCCTTGTAATTGATGTAGGTATAAATACCTTGTATTCTTTGTACGTTAAAAAAGAGTAGTATTCAGTTGTCAAGTTGATATTCAGAGAGAGTTTGTTTGAGAGAGATCTGTAGAGAGAGAAAGAGTTCTAGAGAGAGAAAGTTGTAATTGTGGAATTTGAAAGTGAAATCAAATAGGTAATTGATTGATAAATCTTGTTTTGTTGATTTGTTTATGTTTAGAAACTAGAATCTGGGAATAACATTGATCGCGAATGCTACAAAATCTCCATGAAGCCTAGAAAGCAGAGCATCTAGCAATTACAGAACCAGGCTGATCCTGAAATTGTCGACGACTATCAATTAAAAGAAGTATAATCTACATCGGTACGACCCTGAGGTCAGAACTCATGTGTTGATCCTTCGTTTAAACCTATTACACAGAAGCGTCACAAGTTCTCTCCAGAACACAATAAAGTAATCAACGACGAAGTTGATAATTTGCTCAAGACAGAAAAAATCAGGGAAGTCAGATATCCCAACTGGCTGGCCAACGTCGTGTTCGTACAAAAGAAAATTGGGATGTGGAGAGTATGAATCGACTTCACATATCTCAACAAGGCCTGTCCAAAAGACCCATTCCCATTACCACACATCGATGCCATGGTCGACGCGACTGCCAGTCTTGAGTTACTCACATTCATGGATGCGTACTCAGGATATAATCAAATCCAGATGCATCGAGACGATCAAGAGAAAACAACATTCATGACGGATAAAGGGATCTATTGCTACATGGTTATGCCTTTTGGTCTTAAGAATGTAGGATCAACATACCAATGACTAGTCAACAGGATGTTCAAAGAGCGTCTCAGAGACACCCTGAAAGTATACATCGACGACATGTTGGTCGAATCAAAACAGGAGATTGATCATATCGATCACTTGAGGAAATCGTTCGATATCCTCAGACAATATCACATGAAGCTTAATCTGACAAAGTGCTCCTTTGGAGTATGTGCCGGAAAATTCTTAGGATATATGGACACCCGTCGAGGGATCAAGGCCAATCCTGATCAGATAAAAGCTATCTTGGATATCAAATCCCCCCGTAACATTAAAGAAGTCCAATGAATTACTGGCCGAGTTGCGACACTAAACAGGTTCATCTCTCGATCCTCGGATAAATGTCGCTTATTTTACAATGTGTTGAGAAAAAACAGGGGTTTCGAGTGGACGGAAGACCACGAAAACGCGCTCCAAGAACTCAAAAGATACATGGCGTCCCCACCTCTACTGTCGAAGCATGAGGACCACGAGGTTCTCCGACTATATTTGGCAGTCAGCTCAAACGCTGTAAGTGTCGTCTTTTCCCGAGAAGATGACAAACAACAACGACCGATCTATTATGTAAGTAAATCATTTCTCGATGCAAAAACCAGGTATTCCTCCTTGGAAAAACTTTTATTAGCCTTGATCACTGCGGCAAAAAAGTTACGCCACTATTTCGAATCACATCCTATTACTATCGTGACTAACTTTTCTCTTAAGTCTGTCTTAAGAAAACCAGAGTTGACACGTCGGCTGGAAAAATGGAGTATCTACCTTAGTAGTTACGACATAGAATACAAACCATGGGTTGTGATCAAAATCGCAAGCATTATCCGACTTCGTCGCAGATTTCAATCTAGAGTTAGCAGTACCGATGGAACCTGTGGCAACTCTCAACGACCCAATATGGACTCTACTTGTCGACGGATAATCCAACACCCGGGGGGCAGGACTTGGCATCGTCCTCAAGTCGCCACAAGGGGCAAGATGGTGTACTCCATACGATGTGACTTCAAAGCCACCAACAATGAGGTTGAGTACGAAGCTTTGATCGCAGGAATGAACATGGCCCACGACCTGGGGGCAACAAAACTTCATGTCAAAAGCGACTCGCTCTTAGTCGTGAATCAAATGAATGGAGACTTTGCCACAAAAGATTCCAGAATGACAAGATAGCCAAAGATAAATCCAAGGAATTCGAAGAATTTTTTATCTCACATATCCCAAGAGATCAAAATACCCAGGCTGATGCACTAGCTAATCTTGGGTCAACACTTGGATATCATCCATTCGATGCTATTCAAATAATTCATCTGGCGACATCATCTATCGATAATGAAAACGACATACAAATGATCGAATAGGAAGACAACTGGTCGAGAAATATCAGAAAATTTCTAGTAAACGACCAACTTTCTGAAGACAAAATGGAAGCCAGAAAAATTCGATTTAAAGCATCCAGATTTTCCATGATCAGAGGTCAACTCTACAGACGATCATTGACAGGACTGAACTTACGATGTGTTACCAATAAGAATCAAGTCCAAATCATTTTGCAAGAAATGCACGACGGAGAGTGTGGCAATTACTCAGGAGGTCGTAGCTTGGCAAATCGCATCTCCCGACAAGGGTATTGTTCGCCAACCTTGCAACAAGAAGCAACAAGGTACGTCCAAAGTTGCGACGCATGTCAGTGACATTCAGGTATGTCCCACAAACCTTCTGAACCATTGCACTCAACTTTAACTCCATGGCCCTTCATGCGATGGGGAATGGATATTGTCGGCAACTTACCTCCGGCACCCGAGCAAAAGGTATATCTTCTAGTCCTTACAGATTATTTCTCAAAATGGATAGAGGCGGTTGCCTTCTCCCACATTCGGGACAAGGAAGTCATTTCCTTTATCTAGACTAACATTATTTGCAAGTTTGGGATTCCATCTGAAATCATATGTGATAACGGGTCACAATTCATAAGAAACAGAACCCTGCAATTCTGTGAAGATCGTAACATCAAACTTACGACTTCAACACCCCAATATCCCTAGTCCAATGGACTCGCTGAATCAAGCAACAAAACGATCGTCAGCTCGATCAAGAAAAGACTCAAGGCAGCAAAAGGAAAATGGGTCGAAGAACTCCCGACAGTTCTTTGGGCCAATCATACGACACCTCGTACATCTACAAGGAAAACTCCTTTGTCTCTTGTCTATGGTTGCGAAGCGGTCTTGCCTATCGAGACTAAAATTCCAACCTCAAGACACTCGACGGTCGATCATAACTTAGTCGATCTAAGTTATGACCTTGATGCACTAGAAGAATTGCAAGAGTCAGCATTGATCAGGACGGCTTCGCAGAAACAATTGGTCGAACGACACTTCAACAAGAATGTCAAGGCCAAAATCTTTCAAACAGAAGATTATATCTTACGACGAGTGTTTCAAAACACAGAAGAACCTGGCTCAGGTAAATCATCCACCAAGTGGGAAGCACCATATCGAAGGGAGCTTACCGACTGCAACCCTAGACGGTCGTAACATTCCTCAAAGTTGGAATGTGGTACATCTAAAGAGGTATTTTTTCTAAAACCAATTTACTCTTTCCTTACGATTATCTTTCTAACAAACCTTACTGACTTAAGCATCGGAGAGTCGTTGGTCCAGCCAACGACCCCCTCTAAGGTTATTTCATTGCAGTATCAGTAGAACATTTGACTATATTTATTCCTTACGGTTACCTCACGACCATGTCATACGACCTAAGGGATCTAAGGTCAAAACCTTATGACAATTGTGAAGTTTCTTGTGAAATTTTCTCTAGTAATAAGTTATCAATCGATACATTTACAAATTGCGTCAAAACGCAAGTTCCTTGCCTAACAGCAAGTTCTACTAACAGTCGACCATGTTTACGTCGAAAATGTTTGAAGTACTTCATACTTCTTGTCATCCGTGCTTGTTGTGAGTTACTTAGATTTACATTTACTCTTTGTTATCTTACGATCGCTTTCTTATATTTGACTTCACTTGCTTAGATTTTCGTTAATCTTTGTTATCTTTCGATTGCTTTTCTTACGTCTATCGTAAGTTCCTTATACAATTGTTCAAGTTATTGTTTCAACAATTCATAAGTTTCGACAGTTCAAGTTGTTCAAAAAATATTTCATTTAATATCTTAAAAGATATTACAATACGCGGCACGACCACCAACGGTCACCCGATTAAAATATAAAAAAATGTATAACCTAAGGAGCTTGCTGCTCCTGCCCTTCTGGAGCCACGACCTCAGCGGCGTCTCCCCGAGGAGCTTCGTCCAACATCTCACGATCATGTTCGTCTTCTGAATCGAGGTCTTCCTCATTTCGCACTAACTCTATAAAGAAGGTTAGATCTCCTTCTCTCGACACCAAAGGATCCTCTCCTCATCGGCGACGCCTGATCAAAGTTGCCCGAGTCTTCAGACGAGTGAACGCCTCGACAAACGTCACTCTCTCCTCAAGTTCCTCGACTTACCGATGGGCCAGGTCCCGCTCAAACCTCAAGAGCTCGGCCTTTTTTGCAGTCGCAGCCGAGATCATCTTGGTCGCGTCCAGCTCCGATCGATCGATGGAGGCCTCATCGAGCACCTCCTTCATGTGACCTTGTAGCGTCTCGTTTTCATGCTTAGCATCTTCCAACTTGCCGAGAGCCTCCTGAAGGCGAAGAGAGATCTGCTCTCTCTCCTCCTTCGCTGCTTCTGCCCTGGCAGTAGCATTCGTCTCCTACTCGAGAGATCGGGAGACTAAGGATTTTACGTCATTAAGACGAGACTGAAGTGCCAGCGACGCTTGGAACGCCTGGAAAATCATACAACAAGTTAGTAAAACAAATGACAAAATGATAAAAGAACTCGATAGTTCTTTCCATGAAGGAAAATCTTGCGACACTGGCATCCACGTCTTCAATCACTAGATCTTTGTAGCGCTCGCGGACATTCGGCAGGAAGAAACTGTTCGCATAAGGGAACACTTCCTTCCTATCTAGACCACCGGACTACATGAAGTCAACCGGCAGCCTAATGTTCACCGACATGTTCTTAGGATCCTCACCTACTTGAGGACCCTTCCCCTTCTCTTTCGACGAAGTTGCTTCCACCACCAGTGGTGGGACCGAGGAAACCGGTGTGGCTTCCACAACTGGTGGCGACATCTCCTCCTTAGAACTAACGACCTTAGGGTCGTCGTTCATCGGAGATGGTTCCCTCGCGACCATCTTCGCCTTTTTACCCTCCTACCCAGCAGTCGAAAGGGCCCTTCTCTTCAGCACTCGACCTTGTTGATCCAGTTGGGTTACAAACTCCCTCCTCGAGGGACTCGCCGTTTGTACTAATGGAACTGAGTTTCCTGAAAAGACAAACGAAAACATGTCAGTAAGTGACGTTCTCACGAAAAACTAGACCTTACTAACGACCAAGGGATGACGTCCTATGACTAAGAGTCCAAAACGGTCTTGTCAACCAGTGAATGACGTCCGCTCGACTAGACCCCACAAAAGCACCAAATGGTGACGTCGAACGACTAAACCCATTAGAAGCCTATTAGGTGACATTCGCTCGACTAAACCCCACAAAAGCACCAAATGGTGACGTCGAACGACTAGACCCATTAGAACCTGTTAGGACTGAAAGTCCTAGTGCGTTGAAAGTTGTATAATGCATTTATAGAGTTTAATTGGTTTTTTATTTAAAGATATGTAAAAGCCTATTTTGTAATTGGGCTTTCTGTGTTTATTTGGCCTTGGGCCTTAGGGTTTAGGGTTGGAGTACAAATATGTTGCAAAACCTATTTTGAAAAAAAGAGTTGGTCATTAGAAGGTTTACCTCATCCTATTGAAATCCTCTCTGTAAACCTTAAACCCTTTACTGATAAATCTAATCATATGACCATCAGTTGTGATTGAATATCTATTGTTTATTGATTATTACTGTGATTGCACTGTTTCTGGGATCTACAATTGGTATCAGAGCAAAGAGACAAGATTTTTGATCCAAAAGGTTTGTCTAAAACCCTCTTTTTATCGATTTCTGTTTTATCGACTTTTGGTTATTTTGATCGTGTTCTTCATAATCGACTTCTGAAAACTTCAGTTCAGGACTCGTTCTTAAATGTTTTTGATTCTGATTATCTCAAACAATAAATTTTACTTCAATATTTTATCTTGGTGAGTTAAAGGAGTGTTAGGTCTTTTAATGTTTCTATGGTCAATCCAGAACCGGAGGGACCTACCCAAGAAACACATTCAAGTCATAGATATCAATGAGGGGTCTAGATTGATAGATGAATTTGGAGTGAAAAGAATATGGTGAGGATGTGATAGGAGTTAAAAGAATTATTGGTCCTTACCAAACCAAGTCAGTTATCCAGGTTACCACATAAATTATTCATTCTCGTTCCTTGGAGATGGATATTGAAATAGACATGGACCCAGTGTCGATAACTCGTGTCACCCCACCCAGCCACTCAAGTATCTCACAAAAGATATTTGTTTCATATATGCATGGAGATTTAGCACATAATCTATCTATTCCTCACTCGGAGGTCTTAGATATTGAAAAAGAAAGACATCAGCTCCAGTCTCCGAACTTCATATTCATCTCACCATGTCTATTGATTTCTAACATGCGTCCCAGGTTGAATCAATCTTTGAGCCTAATCGATATGATTTATATTTCTTTCACATAAGCACGAATCTTTGTGATTCCAATCGCATATCTTTGTGATATTGCCGGAACAGTTTGAGTAGTAATTTTTTTAATATTTTACTTCGGTGATAACTGGAAGTCCTATCAGAGATACCCCGTTGCCAACTCTGAAAATAGGCCACACAATTACTTTAATTGTTGTGATAACAGTTACTATTGTGTTTATGTGTTAGTTGTTACCCTTGGTGACTGAATCGCTTTATCTGATCTTCTGCTACTCATCCGGTTAGTCTTTGAAGTTACATGATGCTCAGGATTTTCCTAATCATCATGAGGGGGAGAACGACACAAAATTCAAAGACACAAATTATCGTGTTAATGGAGAGTTAGCAAAATCTGAGGGGGAGTAACAAAATTTTGTTATCTCAGGTTGAAAAGCCTATGGATTCAAAGATTGCAGTTGAGTAGAAAAGATGTTATTGGTTCTTCTATCCCTATCATGTGGTGTCTGCTACAAGTTTGTTCCTCCTACGAGCTAATTGAAACAAGTTCTTAAGATGAAAGCATATTCAACTCGGCTTCAAAGACAAATTCTTTGTTTTTAAACTGAAGTTGCACCGTGGAATGTCACCTAACTTGTACATTATCTTTCTTGTGTGTTGATCCAATGTGTTCAGTTTCTACAGTTGAAAGTTGCTCAATAGTGCGTTCAGTCGAGGTTGTTGTACATTGAATCTGGTTATAAAGTTGAAATATGAAGACCAAGAGCTTTATTCAAGGGGAGCTTGGAAAGACATGAAGACATGCAACACCAAAGTTTTTCAAAGATTCAAGAAGGAAAGAAGATAAAGGCCTGAAAATTTCAAAATGATAAATGCCTTATTCAACTTTAGGGGGAGATTGTTAGGACTGAAAGTCCTAGTGCGTTGAAAGTTGTATAACGCATTTATAGAGTTTAATTGGTTTATTATTTAAAGCGTTGTAAAAGCCTATTTTGTAATTGGGCTTTATGTGTTTATTGGGCCTTGGGCCTTAGGGTTTAGGGTTGGAGTATAAATAGGTTGAAAAACCTATTTTGAAAAAAAGAGTTGGTCATTAGAAGGTTTACCTAATCCTATTGAAATTCTCTCTGTAAACCTTAAACTGATAAATCTAATCATATGACCAGCAGTTGTGATTGAATATCTATTGTTTATTGATTATCACTGTGATTGCACTATTACTGGGATCTATAGAACCATATTGGGTGACGTCCGCTCGACTAGACCCCACAAAAGCACCAAATGGCGACGTCGAACGACTAGACCCATGAGAACCCTATTGGGTGACGTCCACTCGACTAGACCCCGCAAAAGCACCAAATGGTGACATCGAACGACTAGACCCATTAGAACCCTATTGGGTAACATCCGATCGACTAGACCCCAAAGATCTAACGATCTATAAATTAAAAAAGAAGACTTACCCGGAGTGGCTTCCCCGGTATCTCCATCCTCCTCCTCTTCTTCGTCGTCTTCTTCCTCTTCTTCTTCAACATTTGTGTCCTTATGAGTAGATGCCTCGAT
The DNA here is from genome assembly GCA_954870635.1 of Arctium minus. Lineage (NCBI taxonomy): Eukaryota > Viridiplantae > Streptophyta > Magnoliopsida > Asterales > Asteraceae > Arctium > Arctium minus. The sequence goes on from OX941095.1 coordinate 38,532,085, forward strand.
GATGACCACGTCCTCTTTATCATCTTCGTCCTCTTCCCTTGAAGCTATAAGGAATAATGAATGCTCCTCAACGCTAAAATGGAAAAAACCCTCGACCTTCTTAGCCGAGTCGGAATAAAGAACAAATCCGGAGAAGTCGATCTCTACAAAAACACATTGTCAAACGTAAGACAAAAAACAACAAAGAAAAAGCAGCAATCTAAGAAAGTTACTTGATGTGTTCCACCTGGTGGTGATCCATCGAGCATTCTCGTCACCCGGTGTCACGCGAACAAAAACTAATTGCGTTTTCCACTTGCGATCGTTCACTGCCGTCGCCTGAACCAGAACACGGTCTCTTCTAAATTTGGAAAAGAGACTATACCTGTGGTTCGGTTTTGCTTTGACCGAATAGGACAATAGCATATCGTTCAATGTAAAAGGTGACGACTACTTGGCCGTTCCACGACTAGAACGATTAGCCATAATTGGGGCATCATCTGCCCCGGTGACAACCCAAAGTTTGACAAAAAAATCCCTCGACAAGGGAGAGAAAGTCCATGTAAAGCCTATCTTGAAGGGATACTCGTACAGGACGAAATACCCCTTCGGACGCTGCTCCGGCTTCCACTGGACCGGAGCACTCAGTCGAACGTCGACCGGAATTTTGGCTAGACGTCTAAATTCTTTCATCTCGGCCTCTCCTTTCACAGTGCTAAAAAGGTCGACTCCCATTGAAAAAGTTTTTTTTATGTAGAAACGAGAGTTCACAAACTGAGAGCTCTTAAAGGAAAAAAGAAGGAAACTGAAATCCTTTTCTAAAAGTGTAGAAAGGAAAAGGACAGGCAAAAATCTCTATTTATATGCAAAAGCGGTGGTGGCACAAACCAACAGATATCCGCCATCTATTATTGACTCTTCACCCTCCTATACCGATGAACTTATATGTCCCTACACCTGACACCACGCGCCCCACGTCGCCATGACGTCATGGTAGTTAAACAGCTGCACGCTTCCCCTCAAAATTGCTTCGGTTCTCGAGGAAATGATTCACTTACACAAAATCGAAACGTGTCCAACCTGGTTGCAAAATTCGAAAAAACATCTAATTTTCGAATTTTAGGGGCAAACTGTTTGGGTAAAGACCATTCTTGTATTAAGATAAGGTCCTGATGACAGCATGCAACAGAAGACATCGTCATCCCCGACGACGGTTGTCAAGAGTTTCTCACGTCCATGACTAAAATAAGTCTCTCGACAGCTCTTATCTTACGATCTATGTTACGTTACTAACGATCATTGATCATTTATTGAATACAACCGTTTTTCCTCTATGAATCATTCATTACAGGTTTAATGCACATAATGACCAACGGATATAACGGACGACCGCCATCAAGATGAATCAATATAAAGACCGTTGGACAATCAATGCTCATTTATGGTGACCAAAGCTATATATACAACCCTGAAGAGCAACAGAAGGGACACCGACATCTGATTAGAAAGCAATTATGAAGATACAACTCTCACGGATTCTCTCAAGCAGAATCTCTCGACACAAGTGTTCTATTACACGACATCTAGCTTAATCGCATGATTACATTACTTTTCTACTTTAATATTGTCAATTGTACTTGTAATCATTTCTTCTAAAGGATGACGTCCCTGATTGACATCCATAGTGCACTTAACGATCTCTGATATCATCCGCGGTTTTTACCCTCAACGGGGTTTTCCGCGTCACCAAATTCTCCGTGTCTAATTTACTTTTTCCTTTTTTTCGTACGATTTGTCAATCGATTGCTTACTTTAGTTGTTAAAGCTCCATACCGACCTTAGATCTTCCTTTGGATGATTTTTGGCATTAACACCTTGCACAAAGACATGTGGCATAAATGATATCTGGCCTACTTGCAGATAAGTACATAAGAGACCCTATCATTTATCTGTAGAGTTTGCACTCGACAGATTTACCCTCTGGATCAGAGTGTAACTTAGATCCAGTGGCCATAGGGGCTTTCATAACAGAAGAGTCAGAGAGTTTGAATTTTGAATGTATGTCAGTGACATATTTTGATTGATTTATAAAATGCCCTATGTGGTTTGTTTGACTTGAAGCCCGAGAAAGAAATTTAATTCTCCCATCATGCTCATTTCAAAGTCACTCTTCATAAGTGTTTCAAACTTTTTGCAGTAGTTTTCATTTGTAGATCCAAATATGATGTCATCTACATATATTTGGACAAGCAAAATCTCACCTCTTCTCTTTTTGTAAAACAAAGTAGTATCGGTTGTACCTCTTTTGAACTTATTTTCAAGCAAGAAGTCTGAAAGTCAATCATACCAATCTTTGGAGGCTTGTTTGAGTCCATATAGAGCATTGTTCAGAAAGTAGACATGATTTGGGAATTCTGAACTCTCGAAACCTGGTGGTTATTGAACGTATACTTCTTCTTGAATCTGACCATTCAGAAAGGCTGACTTAACATTCATTTGGTATACCTTGACTTCTATGTAGGAAGAAAATTCTAAGAATATCCTAATTGCTTCTAGTCGTGCGACAAGGGCAAAGGTTTCCTCGTAGTCAATCCCTTCTTCTTGGCAGTATCCCTTATCTACCAATCTTGCTTTGTTCCTAATAACCACAACATCTTCATCCTTATTGTTTTTGAAAACCCATTTGGTCCCAATAGAAGTTTTGTCTTTTGGTAGAGGTACTAGACCGATGATTTGAATCTGTGGATGACTCTTGGTCCACTTGATCATCCTTGGAAGATGGTCATTAGTAGCATTAAGTTGTACTTATTTGGGTGAGGTAGTTGTTACTTGAACAGCTTCTGTTGCAGAAGGATGATCATTTGTGCTTATCATAGGAGTTGATGAATCACCCTGAGTGTGAGTAGAGACCTCTGTGGTATTTGTAATTGAGTTCTCGGCATGATCTGGTGATGTGTCTTCTGTGATCGCTAGAGTGACATTTTCTTCTTGATTGAGCATGGAATCTTAATTAATTGTGTTCTCTACATGCTCCCCTTCAATTGTTGTACCTACACAAGTAGTTGAAAAGGGTGAAGTATTATCAGGACCAGTAAGAGATATATCTTGTGGGGTTTGGTCCACAAAGACTTCGACTCTAGAGGCTCTGTGACCATCCGCAAAGGGATCATCATTATCGAACATTTTGTCAAATAATTGATTTAATTCAGCTACTCGAGAAGATGTTGAGCTAGAGACTTGCGATTGTTGTCCGAGTCCTGAGTTGATTTGCTCAGAAGTCACTTGAAATGTGTCGTCAAAATATACATTGATACTTTCCAATATCATTCTTAATTTGATTATGTAGACTCTGTATGCCTTGGAGGTCGATGAATAACCAATAAACTTGGCTTCATCAACTTTTCGATCAAACTTTCCAATCTACTTTCTATCGTTCAAGACAAAGTATTTGCACCAAAACACATGAAAGAACTTAATGTTTGGCTTCCTCTGGTTTATTAAGTGGTATGGAGTCTTCGAATGTCTCTTCACAATCAGAGATCGGTTATGTGTGAAACATGCGGTTCAGACAACTTGTGCCCAAAAAGAAGTTGGTAATCCAGATGCGGTGAGCATAGTTCTGGCAGCCTCCACTAGTGTTCGGTTTCTTTGTTGAATAACACTGTTCTGTTGTAGAGTTCATGCGATAGAGAAGTTTTGTGAAATACCTTCTTCGGCAAGATAGGCATCAATGGTTGAATTCTATACATTGTTGTGGTATAGAACTTGGATTTTTCTCATTGGAGTGATTAGTATTTGAGGAACATCTGACTTATTTCGGATAAATTCAACCCATGTATATCTAGAGAATTCATCAATGAGAACAAGTATGTACTTCTTGCCACCTAGGTCTGTACAGTTATTGGACCGCAAAGGTCAACATGAAGCATATACAGAGGCCTAGTGCAAGACACATCTGACTTGGTTCTGTGGGAAGCTCTTTTGAGTTTCCCCATTTCACAAGCAGAGCATAGATGATCTCTGCCGAATTTTAAGTTTGGAAGACCACTTACCAGATTCAGTTTAATAAGTTTGTCAATAGTATGAAAGTTTAAGTGACAAAACCTGTTCTGCCAGAGCCAAGCTTCCTCATTCTTACTTGAAACAAGACAAAGTTTTTCATCTTTGTTTGTTGCTTTAAATTTCATGAGGTACAAATCACCTCTTCTGTCGGCTCTCAGAAGCTCTGTGCTTGTCCCTTCACTTATCAGAGAGTAAAATTTCTTTTTAAACTTGACATCGAATCCATTATCACATAGTTGACTTACACTTAGCAGCTTGTGTTTAAGGCCATCCATATATGCAACTTTGGATACATCGACGTCCTCCTTGGCAATGAATTCGTAGCCTTTGACTTTTCCTTTCCTTATTATCTCCAAAGGTTATAGAACCACCTCCTGATTTTTCTTTTTAGGAGGAGAGTAACCCTCTATCTCCAGTCATGTGCCTTGACCACCCGGAGTCTAGATACCACATGGGCACATTCTACTTCTGCTGCATAGATTAAGGAGATTTAGGTACCCATTTCCAAATGGGTCTACTTTTGTTAGAAGTCTTTAAGGTTGCCTTAGCGTCCTTAGATTTGGTTTTAACTTCTTTAACAGAAGAACCATTTTGTTTCTTCTGACCCTTGAATTTGGAATTTTTTGCTTTGGGTCTAGAGAGGAAACAATGCGGACCAGAAAAATGTAGACTTAATTGATGCATGAACTTGAAACAATCACAGTGATGAACATTAGATGCAACTTGCTTAAACTTTTCATTGAAATCATTGAAAATGGGTATAGAGGATTTATGATTACAATCTCTCGTAGCATCAAACTTCCTTTTACAAAAAAACCTATCTAGGCTAGATTTATTTTTAGAAAAACTCCTCTCCGGATGATTCTTTGGTTGTACCCATCTTCTGTGGTAACCCTCCCTTGGTTTCATTGCCACAGAAGCAAAATATTTGTCATTATTAATCCATTTCTGCTTTTGTTGCCAAGTGTACTTATCATGATTTGGCTTTAAAGGTCTAGGAGCTTTTGGATTCTGAGATGACGCTTCCTTTCGTTTGTTAATCTTTTCAAGCTCAAGAGAAGTCTTAGCTTGTATACACTTGTCTAGAAAGTCAGGGCAAATAGGGATCCTTGCATAGGTTTACTTGGGAGGAATTGTTCTGTTAAGAATGCCAAAGTGTAGTTTAAAACCCTCTAGTTTTCTAAGTACTATCTCTAGTTCGACAAATCCAGTCTCCAAATCGGCTGAGTTGAATCATCCCAGGTTATGAGTCTGAGTCAAGGAAGTCTCTGTGGACAGAGGCATGACTTTCTGGACATATGCCACAATCTCTTCCATTATTGTCCATGAAAGTAGTTAAGTATTTTGAAATACATGGGACAATTTCAGGAGCTCTGAAGATTTCCATCAACCCTTGTTCAAAGATTTCTTGTACGACAGAGGTCATATCAGGACTGTTGAAAAAGTTGTTTTCATAGGTTTCTTTCAAGTCATTTTCAAAAGAATTCATCAACTTTCCTTTTGCAAAAGAGTGAATGAACTCAGGTGCCTCAGAGGACAATTTCTTTTCAGGGATTATCTTGCATATAAATGCCACGTGAGCTTAAGTTTATGGATAGCCGAATTTGAAGAGTTCTATCTGATCTTGAGTTTTCAGATATTTCTTTGGTTTAGATTCTTTTTTGATAGATGTTGAAGATGCCAAAACTCTGTTTTGATACCAAACATTTGTCATCTTCAATGGACTCCTCTCATGTAGTTCTCCAGAGGTTCTTCGCCTCTTAAATACAGAAGTTAAGTTAGGGAACCCTGATTTTTGAACTTTCCCAGGGCCGAAGATAGAAGATAAGCATTTGTTCCTCTTGTTTCTAGTATAAGGATCTATGTCACAGAACCCAATTCCTCTTTCGCCAACCTGGGTGTTTACTTTTTCATGAACCTTCTGTGCATCCTGATATTTCCTTATTAGAAGGTCTCTGTCGAGCAAGTCTTGATGGAGAACTTCTCTTTCCCTTTGGAAAAAGTTTTTAAGAGCAAGAATATTCATTCGGTCACCTAATTATCGTTATGCTCCTTGATCTTATTTTTTAAAGCTAGATCAAGATAAGCAACCTTTTCTTTCAAGGATTTCACTTTTGTGAAATGTTCATTTTCAAGAGTTTTCTTTTCCAAGGTTATATTATCCTTTTCTTGAGTAAGAAGTCTAGCTTCTCTTTCATAAAAGGAATGTTTCTTTTTCAAATCAGATCAAGTCTTTTCAAAGGTATCAAATTCTTCTATGAGTTTAAGCAATTTGATCTCTGTATCATTTGATCAAGAGTTAGAAGTGGATACCTCATTGTCAGGCTCTGAGTCATTGACCTCTGTCATACCACAGAAAAATGTGTTTCTATATCCTTCATCAGATGATTCATCAGAAATCCAGTTGTCCTGTTCTGCCATTAGTGATTTCTAAGCATAGTACTCAGCTTTCTCTTTGTAAAAGGCAGAATCTCGAATAGGCTGACCTCTGTTGGGCTGGCTTCGGCATTCTGCGACATAGTGTCTGGGCTTGCCGCACTTAAAGCACCCAGTATTCTGTGGGGTAGTGGTCAATTCTTTCTCAGGTCCTTGCAAGTCTTCCTTCTACGCACCCCTCTGTGGGTACTTAACCTTCCTCTGTTGGTAATCACCCGCCCTCTACTCTCTGTTTCTCTAGTCAAACATCCTATGTTGATCGTAGAACTCTTTTCATCCTTGAATTCTTGATTCATATGCCTGAGGTGGCTCAGACTGCCTTTGGTCATGGTAGGCTCTCTCCATCTGTGGCCCATGACCCTGGAATCTGCCACCTCTTCCTTCTCTCTCTTCTGTCCCTCTGTGGAATACATGCCTCTTTTTGGGTCCACGGTTGAACTCTTTGGTGATCAAAGCTAATGATTTAGCTATCGAGGCCATACTTACCTCTTCCTCATCAGTAATCTCTTCTTCTTCACTATCAGCCATCAGTACCTTATTCAACTCTTTATTCCCTTTCACACTTTCATCTTGGGCTTTTTCCTTCTATGGTTTCTCTTGGCCCTCTACGGCTTTTCCTACAAGTTCCAGAGGTCCACACATCTGGGTTTTGGTCTGGACTACATAGTTTTCTTGTGCAGCCAGAGTACCAAAGAGATAAGTTAAAGTCCATTGTCTAAGTCTTGATTTGTTTGCAGAGACATGTAGAGATCGTGGAGCATGAAATAATACATACAAAAGGTTGTCATCCATAAAAGGAATGACACCTGGAAAGTAATCCATCGTGGGAGTACTATTGATCTTCAGAATCTTCGTACAGCATGGGCACCTGAGAGGCACATAATCATTTGTCTTCATGAAATGCACAAGTCTTCTACTCCAAGAGGTCGTCTACATAGAGGCTCTATGAAGGCTCTGTGGTATGAGGTTGATCTTCTGGTTAAGTCCTTCTTGCGTAGTAGTCGACAGAGGCTCTGATCTATGTGGCTTGAGAGTCTTGGTGTACATGGCAGAGGTCTTCTGCGTTTCTGATACTTAGCTTATTTTTCAATACTTTTTGTATTCTATTGGAGCTAACAGATCAACACATGGGTTTCAAGATATAGGTGTTAAGACATGGGATAATAATCTGTGATCATTGCAATTCCATTGAAAACCCATCGTAAACTCACTCGATCAACATATGAATTTCAAGATATGTGAAAACACATTGTGATCACATGTGTTTCCACCGCAAACCCATTCGATCAACATATGGCTTTCAAGATATGGGATAAAACACTGTGATTGATCATTGTAACTCCGAATGATACACGTTGTGATACAATATTTATGACCATTATATCTATATAGCCACTTATACACAATGTGACAACCTAAGATACACGATGTGATACCCAATGTCTACACGTTGTGATACCCATTGTATACACATTATGGTACCCATATATGAACATCATCAACATAAACAATAAATTTACATAAATCAATGAATGTATTTAAAACTTTAATGATACAAATCTCAATATATCTCAAACACACTGAACCTAAATCAAACAACCATCGAGCGGTGAACGACTGTACATGGAGACACATGTTGAAGGACGATTGCAAGTGAGATCAAGGGAAAGGGAAAGAGGCATTTTTAGGTGTGATTAGTGGTGAGATAAATTATGGAGATTGGTATAGATCTATCGTTTTTTGATTGGAAATTAGAAACTGATATTAGAAAGAAATGATTGCTTAATTAAAGTATTGATTTCGGAATATGTATAGTTTGTGGTGATTGTTAATGCCAAAATTCGTCCTAAGGATGACTTAAGGTCGGTGTGGAGCTTTTAACAATTAAAGTAAGGAGCAGGCCACAAATCGCACAACCAAAGTAAATAAAGACAAGACACAAGGATTTTGGTGACATGAAAAACCCCGTCAAGGGTAAAAACCGCGGACGATAGCAGAGATAGTCAAGAGCACTATGAACATCAAATAGGGACGTCGTACTTTTAGAAAGAGTGATTGAAAGTACAACTAATGATAGTACAAGTAAAAGTAAACAAATCGTAAGATTATGTCGTTCGTCGGGAAGTGTAGTGCTTCGTCGAGAGTTCTTGACTGAGAGAAAGTAACTTGAGAGTTTTGTGTATGCTTGAATGCAGTGTGTACGAGATGTATTCTCCAGATGTCCGATGTCCTCTTGAGCTCATCATGGCTTGTATATATATATATCTTGAGACACCATAACTAACCATTTAATGTCCAATGGTCTAGGTAATGATTGATCTTGATGATGCCTTTCCGTTATGACCGTTGTCCATAAATATGTATTTAACCTGAAATAATGAACCACAATAAAAATGTATGTTTTGACAATAAAGAAGTCATGATTGTTAGTTAAGTTATAGAAATCGTAAGATATTCATTCGTTGAGAGATTTCATGGTCGTGGTCGTAAGAAACTTACGACCATCGCCATAAGTGGCGACCATAGTTCTCGGTGCGTGTGGTTTTCAGGACCTTATCTTAATACAAAAGTGGTCTTAAGATTGGAAACGTTTGGTTTTCTTGCGTCGGTCGTGACTTATGAAATTTTGACCAAACAGTGATTGAAAAATATGAACTTTCTACGTATGATTGTCACGAATTAGATTATAATCAAATTGTTTTGGGTCGTTTACTGATGTCAGTTATTGACGATTACACAATTCGAACAATTATAAATTTGCCTAAAGTAATATCTGAAGAATAATTCCCGATTTGACTCATTTTTTTCTAAAGAAATAGGGGTTCTTTTTTGTGAATAACTACAATTTTATTGATTAGGAGGCGAGAATTGTGTTTTATTAATTTATATTAAAAATATATTTATATAGTTCGTGAGAAATGGAAAGAGATAGAGATGATATATATGAGTTGTCAAATTATTAAATTACTAAAATAACCCTCTATTATTAATTAAAGAAGTATTCTTAATTATCTTATATGATTGGCTGACATTCGATATCATGGTTATCACAAACTACCAACTTCTCATTTGATTAAGCATCTATCTATGTGTTTGTGTGTACGTATGTGGGTTAAATCAATGAAAAAAAAAAGAGAATAGAAAAACCATGCATATATATATATGGAGTCGGGTTCAAATGAGAACAATATCTATTTAAAAGAACACGAGAACCAACAAAATTATTAGTGATTTTACATTAACACACGAAAAAAGTACTTTGGCCACGACTTCAGGTCCGCGTGGCTTTTTTGCGCGTTAATGTAAAATTACTAATGATTTTATTAGTTATCGTGTTTTTTAAATAGTTATTGTTCTCGTTTTATCCTCCCTTTATATATATATATATATATATATATATCACCATTGATGTGAAATTGAAGGAAATAAAATGATTGTTCCTTGGTGTAATTTGTTTCCCTCCAATTTTGATATTAATTCCTCTTGTTTCATTATGAAACAAGGAGTAGAGAGGTTTTTTAATTTAAATATAAATTTCTAACAACCCATTTAATCATATTCAATGAATCAATCAAGTTCAACGGTCTGAATAAGTTTTTTTTTCCTTCTTTAGTTCCTAGAGAGAGATAGAGGTTGTAACGAGAAAATGGTCAAACCATATAGGTGATCTCATGGCCAATTCCTAAGCAAACCCATGATTTAACCTTGTTTTAATCACATGCGATAAAGGTTTTCTCATGTATTTGTACTTTGTTCACGTTCTTGTTTGAACCTAACCAAACACACACACACACACACATATATATATATATATATATATAGGGAGCGATCAAATGGAAATCACTCTAATTTTGAAAACCGTGAAAACCCTCGATTTAATTGGTTAAGTTAATAAAATTGTTTCATGAAATTGTTTAATTTGATGAAATTGTTTCATAAAATCCTTTTTATTGAAGATATTGTTACATATATTTGTGTTTTTTATGTAAAAATGAAAAAGTTTAATCAGACTGCGAAAATAAATCAAACAATTTCATCAGAATGAGAAAATAAATGAAACTACATAAAAACACAAATATATGAAACAATTTCATTAACAAAAGAATTATATGAAACAACTTGATCATATTAAACAAATTTATGAACCAATTTCATTAATTTAATCAAAGAAATTGACGGTTTCTAAAGTTTCCAATCTAATATGGTTTCCATTGAAACTATACTCTATCTATCTATATATATATAATCCAGAAATCATAATTAATCAATCTTTAAAATAAAAACATGGTTATTTTTGTAATCTTGACTAAATAAATTTAATCAGGACATTATAGGTATTCTGCAAATCTTTTCGTCATCTCTTCTTACCAACTAAAAGAACAATCGAACACCTTATTTATCCATTGTGATCAATTGTGAACATATTAAAAAATACCAAGAAGAGGAACTCAAAAATGGAACGAAGGCTACAGTACCGGATTGTGAACACCATGTGAATATCTAGCGAACACCTTGTTTCTTCATCTATCTTTACTTGAATAAAAAATCAAGAACATAAAACCAATATGAATTAATAAGAAATATGTACAAATTCACAAATTAATTGTGATACAAAACCCATGTCAATAAGAACTCTAAATCTATCACTTTTCTATCATATGACATTAATTTTGAAAGAAAACTTCAATAATCACTAATCTCCACAAAATATATTCAAAATTAACAAATGAATGAACGGATAACCATTGTTAGCTATACCTAAGTGTTGTGACCGAAACAAATCAAAGCTAGGAGAAAATCCATTGACGCCTTTCAGTTGTCAACAAGATTTTATACCCAACATCTCTTTCTCACTGCGATTTAAAAAACGAGCTCAAACTATATATCCTACCATTGTCGCTATGTCCAAAATCATTGCACTCAAAATCTAGTTCAACGTCTTCATTGACACAAATGCCAATAACAAATTGAAATCGTTGGATCTCGGTTTTGATAAAAAGATCAAAAACTAAAGAAGCAGAATGTCGATTTCCGCGGCTAAATCATAACAACTCCCGAAACATGGAGCACGTCAGTCACTTGGAATCTTCATTAAACATTCGGAAATAGAATCCTTTTTCTAAATCCATGGCCTAGGGAAAGCAAAAAAAGTCGTTGAAAAGGAAACCATGATGAAATGGGAAAAAAGAGGTGTCATCCGGGGGGTAGCCCTCTTTAGCTAGTACAAAAAAGATCTTTAGTGACGGTTAAAAACCGTTACCATAGGTATTCGGTAACGGTTTTCATGGACATAAAAATCGTCACCTTATCTGTCGTCACTTTTGATACACTTTTGGTTACGTTTAAAAAACGTTACCAAATAACATAAAAACCGTTACCAGAGGCTAAAACCGTCACCTTAAATGTACAAAAAAATTGTTGTTTTTTTTCTAAAACCGTTACAATAGCATAACATACGGTGACATTTATTTTTAAAACCGTCATCGTACCATAACATATGGTGACACTATTTTACTAAAATCATCATCGTAGAAAGACATGCTTTGACGTTATTCAAAAACCATCACCGTAGTAGGACATATGGTGACATTTATTTTTCAAAATCGTGACCATAGCATGAGATACAGTGGCGGTTATTTGTCATAACCGCTACCGTTGCATGACATACAGTGGTGGTTATTTGTCATAACTATTACCATAGCATCACATACAATGACCTTTATTATTCAAAATCATCACAATAACATAATATACGGTGATGTTTATTTCACGAAATAGTCACTGTAACATGACATACGTTGACATTTCTATTTAAAAACCGTGACCGTAACATGACGTACAATGACGTTTATTTTTTTAAACAATCACCATAGCATGACCTATGTTGACGTTTACATTTAAAAAACATGACTGTAGCATTACATAAGGTGGCGTTTATTTTTCAAAATAATCGCCATAATACGATATAGTGACGTTTGTTATTTAAAACCGTCACAATAGCATGACATATGGTGACATGTATTTTTTTGTAATGTTACCATAGCATGACACACGGTGACGTTTATTTTTCAAACCCGTCATTGTAGTAGGACGTACGGTGACGTTTATTTTTCAAATAGGTTATCGTAGTAGGACGTATGGTGACGTTTATTTTTTAAAAATGTCACCATAGTCATACGTATGCTGACGGTTTTGAAAACCACAGCATACCACGAGATACTGTGACGTTTATTTTCCAAAAGTGTCACTGTATCATGACATACTGTGATGCTTATTTTTCAAAACCATCACAATAGAGTGACATACAATGACATCTATTATTCAAAATCATCACCATAGTTGGACCTAAGATGATGTTTTTTTAAAGCGTCATCATAGCACAACATACGGTGAGATTAAAACCGTCACTGTAGAGTGACGTAAAGTGACTTTTATTTGTCAAACCCGTCATTACATAGTATGACCTATAGTGACGTTTATTTTTCAAAAAAAAATAATCATTGTAAAGTGACGTATGGTGATGTTTATTTGTCAAAATCGTCACTGTAAAGTGACATATAGTGACGTTTATTTGCTAAATCGTAACTGTAGCATGACATAAACCGACCTTTATTATTCAAAATTGTCACCATAACATGATGCAAGATGACATTTATTTCTAAAATCCATTGTCATAGACTACCTTTTGCGAACAATTTTAATAATATCTGACAAAAATAAAAACTAAAAGTAGTTTAAAAGAATTATCAATATATAAAAAATCATTAAGCTAATATTGATAATTATATGAATAATATATCCAAAGACAAATAATAAGCAAATTCACTGTGTCAAAAAGATTGTTTCTAAACACCTATAATAACCTTACGCATCATCTAAATCAATGTTTTTCTTATTAAATGTACTCCTTGTATACTTTGGTGTCTTTAGCTGATTAACCGTTGCGTAGCTCTTTTTTGTCTTTTTATTTTGTTCCTCTTTGCGCTCATCAAAATTTGTTTGTGGTATCTGCAAAAAAATACAAGTTGAACCAACATATAAGTTGTATAAGATATAATGGTAATCAGGTCATTGTGAATAATGGTCATTCTAAAGGCTCAAACATTTGCAATGGCTTCCCAACATATAAGTTGTATAAGATACAATGGTAATCAAATATTTAATATCTTAAGCAACAATCAAGCACACACGAATTTTAGCGTGAAAACCTCTCAAGGCGAGAGTAAAACCACGAGACCCTTAGGCCGCTTACAGTCCACTACCACCAATAAACAATACAAAAAAATCTTCTCTATATAAAACTAGAGGCACACCATAATCATCATACTATTGGAACAAATCATCAAGAAATATGGAATCAAAACCAAAAGAAAAGAGGAAGAAATATCACCCAGAAAACAGCAGACTGTCGAACAGCAAAATCGTGAAGCTACTGTCCAAAAATCACGACAATCCGACGGTTCAAACTCCGTAAATAGGCAAGACGGCGCGACTGCACTTTGCTGAAAATTGTAGACGAAAATTCTCTCTTTTCTCTCACTTTTGTATTTGATGGACTTTCTTTTCTCTTGTTGTAAAACCCCAGGATACAAGGCAATATATAGCTTGTATCGGGCCACTCTTGTTGGGCTATTTTAACTATTCCTCATGGGCCAGAAATAATTATAACATAAAACCCAACACCATGGACGACCGCGTGCAATCATGGACTAAACATTGCAACCTGAACAAAAACGAGACATATTAGGGGCGGTTGTGGCTATGTCTCCAAACGAGGATTGATGATTTCAGGTTTTAAAATTTTCATGTGGCCAAACGAGACATAATTGTGCTGATGGAAACGAAGAGGGGAAAAATGGAGACTACTCTAAGATTTTTAGGGTTTCCAAAAGAGAGGGGGGGATGAGTGAGGCAAGGTTAAGAAGGGGGGGGGGGGAAATTTAAGGTCTTGAAATTTTAGAACGGAGCAGCGGAGAGAATTGAATTGGAAAATGGGTTATTTAAGCTTTTTGGGAACTATAAATTGTTTTTCAATAACAGGTTTTTCAATAACAATGTTGGATTAAAGTAGTTTTTGTTTAAATTTTATTTAAAATATTAAATAGTTAAAATTTTAAGATTTTTAAAATCTAATATTTTTGTGAATTTTAAATAGTAGATATATTATTATAAATAATAAAAAACTAATTAAAATTTTTGGAAATTATTATTTATTGTTATTAATATTTCTATTAATTATATTATTTATATTATTATTACTACTACTATTAATATTATTATTAAATTTCAAATGGATCAATAAAGCCCAGTTTCTTCCATTAAAACCTGATTAGTCCCATTAAAATCTGATTGGATCCATTAAAACCAAATAGGTCCAATAAAGTGCAAATGAATCCATTATAGCCTCAATTGGACCCATTAAAACCTAATCGATCCATTAAAACCCAAGTGGATTCATTAAAACCCAATCGATCCACTAAAATTTGATTGGATCCATTAAAGCCCTATTGGATCATTGGGATCTATTAAAGCCAAATGGGTGCATTAAAGCCCAATTGGATCCATTAAAGCCCCAATTGGATCTATTAAAGCCCAATCGATCCATTAAAGCCCAACTGAATCCATTAAAACTCAATCGATCCATTAAAGCCCGATTGGATATATCTATTAAAGCCTGATTAGTTTCATTAAAATCTGATTGTATCCATTAAAAACCCTATTGGATCATTGGGATCTATTAGAGCCAAATGGGTGCATTAAACCCCAATTGGATCTATTAAATCCCCAATTGGATCCATTAACCGAATCGATCCATTAAAACCCAAATGGATCCATTAAAACTCAATCGATCCATTAAAGCCCGATTAGTTTCATTAAAATCTGATTGGATCCATTAAAGCCCTATTGGATCATTTGGATCTATTAAAGCCAAATTGATGCATTAAAGGCTAATTGGATCCATTATAATCCAAATGGATCCATTAAAGCCCCAATTGGATCCATTAAAACCCAATCGATCTATTAAAGCCCAAATGGATCCACTAAAACCCAATCGATCCATTAAAGCCTGATTGGATCCACTAAAGCCCGATTAGTTTCATTAAAATCTGATTGCTTCCATTAAAGCCCTATTGGATCATTTGGATCTATTAAAGCCAAATGGATGCATTATAGGCCAATTGGATCCGTTATAATCCAAATGGATCCATTAAAGCCCCAATTGGGTCCATTAAAACCCAATCGATCCATTAAAGGCCAAGTGAATCCACTAAAATCCAAGTTGATCGATTAAAACCCAATCGATCCATTAAAGCCCGATTGGATCCATTAAAGCCAAATTGGATCCATTAAAGTCCAAATTGTGGGTCCATTAAAGTCGATGTGCATCAAGTAAAGCCAAATGGATCCCTTAAGGTCCAAATGGATCCATTAAAGCCCAAATAGATTCCTTAAAGGCCAAAGCGATCAGTTAAAGCCCAAGTGGATTAATTAAATCCCAACCAATCCATTAAAGCCCAAATGGAACCCATAAGGCCTAAATGGGTCCATTAAAACCCAAATAGATCCCTTAAAACCGATTAGATCCATTAAAGCCCAAATGGATCCAATTCCGGCGGATTTTTTATGTTGTTTTTAGTTTTTTAGGAGAAAAATATAAATAAAATTAATTAAACATTCTCCAGCAGATTTCCGGCGGATTTTTTTTTAAATAAAAATCTGCCAAAAATATTTAATTATTTTTTTCTAATTTGAACATTAAAAAAAATTAAATTCCGTTAGAAATCCCTCGGAAAAACATATGTAAAAAAAATAAAAATATTATTACGGCGGATTTCCGACGAAAGTCAATGGGGTTTGACTCATTTGAATTTCGCCGGAAATCCGCCGGAATATCCGAAAATGCCCCTTTGCCTAGTATCCCTCGGAAATATTCCGGCAGAATTGCCCCTTTGCCTAGTAGTGATAGTCATGTTTATTTATCAAAACCGTCACCATAACTTAACATACAGTCATGTTTATTTCATAAATCACTATAGTATGACGAGCAAGAAAGTCTATTTTTCAAACTCTCACCATAGTAGACATAAAAATGACGTTTATTTTTCAAAACTGTCACTGTAACAAGACATGGTGATGTTAAATTATCAAAACCGTTGCCATAAGATATATTTTAGTGACGGTTTTAATTATTTTAGGGTAAAATGAATATAAATTTAAAAACACAAAATTTGAATCAAACGATTAACAAGACATATAAGAATATTGAAATAATAATATACATTATAAAATTAATGTATGAGAACACCAATAACAAAAATTACTAAATATCTTATATAGATTTTTTCTTATGTAACCTATAATCCTCGTTTACCTAGATCTCTTCATCATCTCGGATGTTTTTTCACTTCGCATGTTTTTTCTTCATGCAATTATTTTTACAAGTTCATGAAACCTGCAAAAAGATAAATCCCGTTAGATTGTAAAACTACAATCGATGAATACAACAACTCATGAAAAATTGATAGAGTTTTAACATACGATCAATGAAAACATAAGACAAAACAAGTTCAAACCTATAAGAGCATCTCGAACGCATATGCTATATATATATATATATATATATATATATATATATATATATATATTCTAAAATAGAGTATCAAAAGTCAAAATTTCTAAAAAGAAACTTCCAACTCCAATAGTTATTCTATTTTATAGATTGTAGCATTGATTATATTATTAAAGTAATCAATACATTTATAAAATTTTATCTCTCTCCTAAACATATTACTTCAGTGTTATCGGTGGAAAGAATAAAATATTACATATATTTCTTAAATAGTCGGTTTTAGAGATTTATCCAGATTTGGAGATTTTATCTTCTCACTCCTCTTTTTTTTTTCTATTTTAGCATACAAGATAGCATATGATAAGATGACGTTCATTATTTTAAAACATCATTTTAACATGACATACATTGACGTTTATTATTTGAAAACGTCACAATAGCATGACACAGGGTGACTCGTTTTTTTGTCAAAATCATCACCCTTGCATAATGTATGACTACGTTTATGTTTCAAAACCGTCACATAGCATGACATACGGTGACATTTATTTTTCTAAACCATCACAGTAGCATGACATTAGGTGACGTAAGTTTTTCAAAACCGTCATTTTAACATCACATGCGGTGACGTTTATTTTTCAAAACTGTCACCATAGCATGAGGTACCTTGACGTTTATATTTTAAAACCGTCATTGAAACATGACGTACGATGACATTTATTGTTCAAAACCGTCACTGTATGATGACGTGCACTGATGTTTATTATTTAAAATTATTACCATAACAATACATATGGTCACATTTATTATACAAAATCGTCAACGTAGCATGACTTACGTGGACGTTTAATATTCAAACCGTCACCATAACATGATATATAATGACATTTATTATACAAAACCTTCACCATTGTGACATATAGTTTTTTAAAACCGTCACCATAACATAACATACGGTAACATTTACTTTTCAAAATCGTTACCGTAGAATGACATATCATAACGTACTCAAAACCGTCACCATAACATGACATATGGTGACATAATTATTAGAAACCGTCAATAGAGCTTGAGATATTGTGATGTAAATGTTTTAATGCCGATACCAAATCATGACATATAGTGACGTATTTTTTTCAAAAACCATTGCCATATACTAACTTTTGGTGACGCAAGTTTTGCAAAACCGTTGCCATAAAACTTGGTGACTTTTGGAAACGGTTTTCAAAGAAGCGTTGCTATACATATATCAGTTTTCAGTAACGTTTTTTAAAAACCGTTACAACATAAAGCAACGATTTACAAAAACCGTTACTAAAAGGTCTTATATGGCAACGTTTTTTTTAAAACCGTCACAACAGAAAACGACGGTTTTTCAAATCCACCCTAAACCGTTACCTTAGGGAACCTTTTATTGACGTTTTTATCTAAAACGTTGCTTTATGTTTCTACTTTTTTTGTAATGGTAATGTTTCTTTATAAAAGTTGTTACTAAAACAATTCTCTAACTTTTTATAAGACTTTTTGCAACGGTTTTTTTTATCAAACCGTTACAAACCTATTTTTCAAAACCGTCATAAAAAGTCATTTTTGTACTAGGAGAGCTCTCACCATCTTGTAACACATATTAACATAAAGGGTTCCTATATATGCCAACGAGATTGAAACCAACCATCAATACTTCCTACAAATTCAAGGTTGGAAGATGAGAATATACAATGCTATGTGGTTCAAAGAGAAAGGGTGATCCAATGTTATTTGAATCAAATCAAGTTTATGATCCAACATCCCCCCTTAAACTTGATTTGCCGACTCTAAGCATCGTTCTGAAACTTGAAAACTCTTTTTCCTTTAGTGGCTTTGTGAAAATATCCGTGACTTGATCTTCTGATCTTGTATATATCACTCGAACATCGTTTCTTGTGATGCATTCTCGAATAAAGTGATATCGAGTGTTGATATGCTTACTTCGATCATGGTAGACTGGATTTTTTGCTAGATCAATTGCTGACTTGTTATCCATGTAGATTTCTGTTGTATCTTCATGCTTCTGAGCCAAAGCGCATGACATACACAAGAAGTTGCAGCTACGTACTCTGCTTCACAAGTGGACAGTGTAACAATAGGTTGCTTCTTTGATGCCCATGTAAAGGCAGTGTCACGATGGAAGAATAAAAATCCTGTTGTACTTTTATTATCATCAAAATCTCCAGCCCAATCACTGTCGCTATAGCCAACAAGCTTGAAGTCTTTAGATGATGAATAGAACATGCCATAGTCAATGGTACCTTTGATATAACGATGGATCCTCTTTGCAGCCTTCAAGTGAGATGTAGTAGGTGCTTCCATAAAGCGACTAGTTAATCCCACAGCAAAGAGAATGCCAGGTCTTGTACATGTCAGATAGCGCAAACTTCCAACAAGACTCTTGAATAGAGTTCCATCAACCGCCTCTCCTTCGTCATGTTTAGAGAGCTTTGTTCCATATTCAATGGGGGTGCCAATAGGTTTGCAATTTTCCATGCCAAACCTTTTTAAAATTTCTTTCGCATATCCTTCTTGGCTTATGAAGATTCCTTCTTTTGTTTGCTTTACCTCAATGCCAAGGTAATAAGTCATAATCCCAATATCAGTCATCTCAAACTCTTGGGCCATAGACTTCTTGAATTCATCCACCATGCTTGGAGAATTTCCCGTGACAATAAGATCATCCACATACAAACAAACAAGTAATATTTCCACATTTGAAAATTTCACGTAAAGTGCATACTCGCTTAAACACTTTGTGAAGCCATTTTGTTGAAGATACTTATCAATTCTAGTATTCCAAGCACGTGGTGCTTGCTTCAGGCCATATAAGGCCTTTTTCAACCTTAGCACTTTACCTTCTTGTCCTTTGACGACATACCCTTGAGGTTGCTCTACATAAACTTCTTCCTCGAGAAGTCCATTCAGAAAAGCGGACTTCACATCCATTTGGTGAATTTTCCATTTATATTGAGCAGCAATAGAAACTATCATTCTTATAGTTTCTATGCGAGCAACGGGAACAAATACCTCTTCATAATCGATGCCATGTTTCTGCTTGTAACCTTTTGCCACAAGTCTTGCCTTGTATTTCTCCACTTCTCCTTTAGCGTTTTTCTTTGCTTTGTAAACCCACTTGACTCCGATAGCCTTTTGACCTTTTGTAAGAGATTCTTCTCTATTGACTTTATCTCCTCATCCATTGCTTGTCTCCAGTTATTTCTTTGCATAGCTTCCTCGAAACCTAAAGGTTCACAGTCAACATATAAACAAAAGAGTGTAAGCTCATCTGTTACCTCATAGAGTTCCTGCAAGATTTTCATCTTTAGAGATGCTTCGGTTGAACTTGAAGGTGAATCTTGAGTCAGAGTTGGACTTGAAGGTGGTTGACCATCTTCACTTGTGTCACATGCCTCTTCACCTTCAAAAATAATGGGAAGAAACTCATATCCTTCGTTGTTGTTTATATTCCAATCCCATAGTCCTTCTTCATCGAATTCCACGTCTCTACTTACGATCACCTTTCTTGTGTTTGGATTGTAGAGATTATAACCCATTGATTGCTTGTCGTAGCCAACAAACACATGCTTCTCACTCATGTCGTCAAGCTTGCAACGCCTCTGTCTTGGTACGTGAACATAGGCTATGCTCCCAAACACTCGCAGATGAGATACGGTAGGTTTTATCCCATTCCATGCTTCTTGTGGAGTCTTGTTATCCAAAATCTTGGATGGACACCGATTGGAGAGTTAGACTGCACAATCAACAGCTTCTGCCCAAAACTCCTTTGGCATATTCTTACTTTTTAACATGCTACGAACCATATTGAGAATGGCTATATTCTTCTTTTCAACGACTCCATTTTGTTGTGGAGAGTAAGGAGCTGTTAGAAATCTTCGGATCCCATTTTCTTCACAAAATTTGTTTACTTCTTTTGATAAAAATTCTCCACCTCTATCAGATCTCATGGCTTTAATTTTTAAATCTTTCTCTTTTTCGACCATGACTTTGAATTTTTTAAATGCATCAAAAGCTTGGGATTTTTCTTTTAGAAAATATACCCAAGTCTTTCGAGAAAAATCATCAATAAAGAGTATTAAATATTTATTCTTACCATGAGATGGTGGATTAATGGGTTCGCACAAATCTGCATGAATAAGTTGTAAAGACTCCTTAGCTCTTGATGTTGCTTCTTTTGGAAACGGATTTCTTGCATGTTTTCCAAGAAGACATCCTTCACATACTTGATTAGGATGATCAATAGAAGTCAAATCTTTAATCAAACCTTTAGTAGATAGCAACTTTAAGTCACCAAAGTTTAGGTGCCCATACCTCATGTGCCATGGCCATGAATGATCCTTCAAGCAAGCCTTTAGGCACTTGACATCATCATGTTGGACATTTAGAAGGAACATTCGATTTTTAGACATTGACACTCGGGCTATAAGTGTTCCTTCATGGTTTCGGATTATAGCACTACAATATTTCAAGTGAATATCGTAGTTTTTCTCCAAAAGTTTCCCTAAACTCAAAATATTATTTTTAAGGCTAGGCACATAATAAAATTCAGAAATAAATTGGTGACTTCCATCTTTAGCAAGGATTAGTATTTTACCTTTCCCTTTCACCATTGTTTTTGAGTTGTCTCAAAACGTCACATTTCCTTTAAATTGCTCCATCTCCACGAACAAATTTTCTTCTCCTGTCATGTGATTACTTGTAGCAGAATCCAGGTACCATGTGGTTCTTTTATGTTCTTGTTCATCATGCTTTGCCATTAGCAACGTGAGCTCGACTTCATCTTCCAACTCCATAAGATTATCTTTCCCTTCTACTTGTCTCGAGCTTCTACACTCTGTGGCATAGTGACCATACTTTTGACAACTATAGCATTGTATGTGAGACTTACCTCCTCTTTGGGCTTGCAAACCTCTCCCACGACCTCTTCTAGAAGGAGAATTTTGGTTCTCGTCTTCTTTGTTGACTTGTACGTAACCTTCCCTTCCTTTTCCTCGTCCTCAACCATGGAAGGTACCACGACCTCGGAAAGCTCCACGTCCTCGTCCTTGCTCTTTTTCATGTATAAAGTTTCTTTCTCTTTCTTTGAAAGAGAGTTTTGAGTATAAAGCTTGCTCCAAGGGTCTTTCTCCCTTCTTTTTTTTATTTTCTCTTCATGGACTTGTAGGGAACCCATGAGTTGATCAATGGTCATAGAGTCAATGTCTTTTGACTCTTCTATGGCCACAACGATATAGTCAAAACTTGGTGTCAATGAGCGAAGAATTTTTTCTATCACCCTTGTGTCACTCAAACTTTCACCATTTCTCTTCATCTCATTTGAGATAGTCAAAACACGAGTGAAATAATCTGAAATTGTCTCAGCCTCCTCCATTTGTAACTTTTCGAACTATCCTCTAAGAGTTTGAAGACGTAGCTTTTTCACCTTGTCAATGCCCTTGAATGTATTTTGTAGAATCTCCCATGCTTCTTTGGAAGTGGTTGCATTTGCAACTTTCTCAAACATAGCATCATCAAGACATTGATAGATGAGTGTGAGAGCACTTTGATCCTTCTTTCTTGCCTTATGCAATTCCCCCTTTTGGGCGGCACTCAACGGACTTTCATCTTCAATTGCTTCATAGCCTTTCTCGACTACCTCCCATGCATCATGTGAGTCGAGCAAATCCTTCATCCGGATGCACCAACTTCCATAGTTATCTTTTGTAAGATGAGGAAATTGGAATGAGTTCATCAGATTTGACATATTAATCTTCAGGCTCTGATACCACTTTGTTAGGAATTGATAAGAAACCTTTTAGGCTTATAGTGATTGGAGAGATTTGAAGAGGATGAAAGTAGAATACTTGAAGAGAGAAACTTGAAGAAAGTATTTGATATCTTTAACTTTGCTTGATTTTCAATGCAAGGGTTCACCACCTATTTATACAACTCCATGGAGGTTCTACATTTCTAGATATTTCCATGGATGTACTAAATATCTTAGATATTTATACATCTCTAGATATTTCCTATCTAGATTATTCTATACTCCTTCTACATGGTTCTTCAAAAGATTATTCTAGATATTTCTTTAGTTATGGATTTTGGGCGTAGGAAATTATGATGGGTGATCCAATGTTATTTGGATCAAATCAAGTTTATGATCCAACACAAATAACACATGATATCAAGATATATCATGTTTAGACCACTACGTCTACAACGTTCCGCTTTGCATCAAAAACATCCAAGACTAACTTGTCCCTCAATCACCAACAGCAAAGCGTGGATTAAATCAAAATAGGATGCATATGCATAAAAAACCGTTGCAAACGCAGGAAAAAAAACACTACTGTATAGGTAGCAAAAAAGGCTAAAATAACAAATCTGTACAGAATGGTTGACCGCATGGTAGTCAGTCACACACACAGAGCCAAACACGAAGGAATCCACAGAGAAACAATACAAATTTGAGGTTGAAACAAATCTTAAAAGATCCGGTATACAAATTAAAAATTCACTAAACAGTAAGACTATTGGAAATCTACATGAGGTTGAAACAAATCTTAAAAGATTGATCTAACGCTCAGATCGATCCAAGAAAAAACCATAAAATATGCGCAGAACCATAAAGATCTTACCAAGAAGACGGGTAGATCTAAGAAGATACGATTAATCAAGTAAGTGTAACACCCTAAAAACCAGAGTGAATTTAAAACGCGGAAACTGGACAAATAAGCATCTACACTTGGTATAAACCTCCCAAAATGGGAAATGTACTAAACCTTTACAAATCCTGAATACGGATATGGAATTCAACAACAAACTAATCTAAACATAACCTATCTAGATTACATCAGTTGTTAATCCAATATCGCCAAAATAATGGGACTTAAACAATTGCCCAACATCAATATTAGTCATCTCAAAAAAAACCCGAGACCAAGCTCGTCACTCAAGCCCTTAGCAACCCACCGCTAACGGGAACCTGTTATACATATCATTTGAGAAAAAGTGTTAGGCTTAAAGCCTAGTGAGAACATACAGTTTATAAATTTCAAGAGATATAAACAATTGTATCATAAGGAAATCTTTTCAATAAGGTTTAGTTTTCAAATGAAACCTTTGTCACAACCGGGCCTTTTCAATGTAAACTCATCATACGATGACAAAGATAACCAGTTTTACCAAGGATTGTAGCGTAACACAAAGTAGGCCACAATCCGAGTTATGAGTCGAAACACTTGGATTCCTTGGCCACGAACTACAAAGGTCCGTACTATGATGTGAGGGAGGGCCCTCGAGGAAACCAAGTCAAACTCATTCACTAGGACTACCATATGACCCTTAGCTAGTAACCGATCTCACATAATCGTACCAAATTGCCCCCGAGGATCATATGCATCCATAGCTACAAATAAGGGAAAATATGATCCATGGCTAGTAACCGGTCTTGCATAACAGTACCAAATGGACCTCGAGGATCATATACATCCATTTTTACAAAGAGGGGAAAAGACATCCCAAATATAAGTCGACTCAATACCTAGGGATCCACTAGTAATGGTACAGACTCGTCACAACAACATATGTGACCAACCATAGATAGTCATATGGCATAAAATAACATTTATAAACAAAATGCATTTTCAAGTTCAACTTCTGGTAAGAATGAAAATCATCAAAATGAACTTTAAACATTCTTTCAAATAATCCACATAAATGTGCAAGTAAAACATCATTTTACTTCAAATAAGATGGAACCCATCATTTTAGTCGAAAACGATCGGGAACCCTAAAATCTCCCAAAACTCAAGTTATGTCAAAATGTAGTAAACTTAGATCTGAAACCATGGAGATATATAGAAGTTCAAAATGTAAGTTTTGACATGTATAAAGTTTAGAAAAAGGTAGTAGGAACTCACCAAATAGGTTTTAGACGAAAACCCGAAAAACCAGATATCGACCACCGGGGAAAGACGAAGCTTTCAATACCGAACCCTTGCTAGATGTACTTAATACTAGCAACAAACGACAACCGAAGAAACCAACCAAGAAAACCACAGAGAGAGACTTGAGAGAGAGAGAGAGAGAGAGAGAGAGTTTGAGATATTATGAATAACAAACCAAATGAAGATATTTGTGAAGAAATCCACCTAAGTCGGCCAGGCAACCTCGCGGGTTATGCCGCGACTTCAACTCGCGGCATAACTCGCCCGCTAACACAAAAACCCACACAAACAGGGGGTTTCGCGGGTTGTGCCGCAACCTCAAGTCGCGGTGCAACTCGTGTGGTTCACTGTGGTTCATCCAAAACCACTAAAATCCAAACTCAAACTCCCAACCAAACGCGGTGCTAACAACAACGCTTAGACACAAGAATAACAATATTACATAACGGAAATCCGGGGTGTTACAGTAAGAAACAAACGGACACAAACACCTATAAAATGGTTCATAAAAGCACATATGTGGATCTAACAGGGATTGATCAGACTTGAGAGAGCTATAATCTAGACCTATGGTCCAAGTGAATAAAGAACCGTAGATCTAGGTTGCAAAAAAAAAGGTGATGCTACACCATCTTCACATAGAAATATATGTAGGATGTGCAAAGGACAAACGACCGACATCTGAGACACAAGGATCTAATGTATTTAGTCCTACAAGATGAAATTTATCTACCACATCGTTAATGTTCATAACATTTCGTCAAAAACAAGCACCCACTGCACGATGCCTTAAATGATTTTATTTGACAAAATGTCATGAACACGAAAATGTGGTAGCAAATTGTCTCCGGCCTTCAAGTTAGATCTTGATCTTTCTCAACAAATCATATATGACTTTTTCACACTAGATAAAAACTGTTTCTACCTAGTTTTGATATATACAATTCTATTGTAAAGGAATGATCTCGTCAAATACTAAATTTTTGTTAATGAGTCATTTTATACGGTTCAAAAATATCAAAGATATTAGTATCAATTTGATGCTTAGATTATTCATAAATTAATTTCCATATATATATATACATATATTATTAACTTTTTTATTTCTTTGATCAACGGTTGTGATTAAATGAAAGGTTATAATCTGATAAAAAAGGAAATAAATAAATGAAGGACTTTGTTGGAATAAATTATTTTATATTTTTGGAAGATAATCATTTTTTAAAATTTTGAAAGATAGTCAATAATAATATATAAATTATTTCTTATTTTTTAAAAATATAATAATATTTTTATTTTAGGAAATAATTAATAATAATATTTAAATTAGTTTTTAAAAGGTAAAACAAAAAGTTCATATGTGAAACCAAAAACTGAAACAATATAATCAAAGTTCATAGATGACTCTAGAAGGTTAGTTTGTGAAACAAGATTTTTTTTTAAGATTAATAGGTGAAACAATTATTCTTTTTCATAGGTGAACAATGATTTTTCTTAGAAAGTTCATAGTTGAAACAATGATTTCGTTAGAAAGCTTTTAGATGAAACAATGATTTTCTTTTTCGTGTATGAAATTAGGTTGTTCCCAATTTTTTTTTCCAAATTTCATAGATGAAACTAGAAATTGAATGAGATAATTAAGGATATTTAGACAATAAAGTGAATGAAATTTATGTCATATTTCTTTATATTTAATGAATATGATAATTAGGGAATATGATAAACAATTGAAGAAGCCAAATATTTAAGAAAAATGATAAGTAAGTAATTATTAATTTTGTAACTAAGATATTTAAGGAGTGTGGTATCAATATATGAAAAAGACGAAAAAACCCTTATTAACAAAGTTAACACTAAATGTTTGGTTAACAAAAGAATGTGACCTTATATAGATATAGTTATATATATAGGGGTGGTTTCAATTGTAAACAAAATTTCATTGGAAACTTTGGAAACCAAATTTTAACCATCGATCTTTTTAGTCAATGGTCAAGATTCATTTGAATTATATATGGTAAAAAATTAATTAATTTATTAATAAAAGATAATAATAATATGTCAAAAGAGTAAATGTGTCTTTTTCTTTTGTGTTTTAAATTTGGCAACAAAGATTAAATATGTTTAAATATAGAAAAGCGTATATTTCTTAAAAAAAAGAGCATATCAAGACTACATTTTTATTACATGTTCATCAATATGCAGTATGTAAAAACCCAAATAAGTTTCATTACCATTATTGTGTCATTACCTTTCCATTACGTTTCACTATATCAAATCTGTTTCTTCAGGTTTCAATATATTAATATTTTGTTTCACTATATCAGGTTTCACTATATTAATATTTTGTTTCATTACGTTTCCATTATGTTTCACTATATCAAATTTGTTTCATCAGTTTTCACTATATTAACATTTTTATGTTTCATCAAGTTTCAATATATTAGTATTTTGTTTCACTATATCAAATTCATTATGTTTCACTATATTAATATTTTGTGTCTGTAGGTAATATTGAAGATTTCATATGAATATCAACTTTCATTCATTGGATGAATCAATCACTGATTCATAAGAATAAAAAAAATGATTTGTGGGTTGCGTATGAATCAATTTGTGTTTACCTAAATTAAATGTTTCATGTTTAAATTAATAAATGATCAATATTATCATATATAAAATACATTAAAATTAAATAATTAATATTATAATAATAATAACACTTACCATATATATTATGAAATTATGTAAAAGACTAAAATAAACTTATCAATTAAAAATAAAAATAAAAATAAAAGAAATTCAATGATTGATTAATTTCGGTTTCCAAAGTTTCCAATGTAATATTGGTTTCCA
This sequence comes from Arctium minus, assembly GCA_954870635.1. NCBI lineage: Eukaryota > Viridiplantae > Streptophyta > Magnoliopsida > Asterales > Asteraceae > Arctium > Arctium minus. The sequence goes on from OX941095.1 coordinate 38,559,964, forward strand.
ATTGATCCCTCCCCTATATATATATATATATATATATATATATTAGTCATGATTATTTTGCAATCTAGTAAAAATATTACAACCCTCATCTAAACCATTAATTTAGTCCATTGCATTTTTATTTTCATCTGTAAATGAATTTACCTGATATCGTCGAATTTCTGCAGCATATGTCCATGCACATAATGGTTCATACGATGTATCAAATGAAGTGTTATTTTCATAAAACAGTATGCATTCAATGTTAGTCTATGCATTTAATGAAATACTAAGCACTAAGATTATTGCATGAAACCAGTAGTCATTGATGCAATCCATAATGGATAATGGATGGTTTACATAAGGGTTGCATGGGGTTGTAACTTTTATTTAGTTGCAAAATAAATCACCCCTATAAATATATATATATATATATATATATATATAGAGAGAGAGAGAGAGAGAGAGAGAGGAAGGATCATGCGAGAAGTTAAAATTTTGCGAGAAGGCGAGAAGTGTGATATCATATATGATTATACGACCTGTATGTGTGTTTAATCATATATGATTAAACGTCTATGTATTGCCAATATAACATATGTGTAATCATATATGATTAAGCTTGTGTATCATATATGATTAAACACTTTTCGCCTTCTCGCAAAATGTATAACTTCTCGTTTGAACCTGCCCCTATATATATATATATATATATATATATATATATATATATATATATATATAGAAGGGTGTTCAAATGCAACCCATTTACATGGTGCAACCCTTTGCAACTCCTCTATCCACCACACATTTTATATAATTAAAAAAAAGGAAAAAAGATAAAAGTAAAATGTGTGGTGGATAAAGGGGTTGCAAGGGTTGCATCATGTAAAAGGTTGCATAATAACCCACCTCTCTCTCTCTATATATATATATGTGTGTGTGTGTGTGTGTGTGTGTGGAGAGAGAGAGAGAGAGAGATAAAGCGAGAGAGGTGGATGCATACGAGAACAATATCTATTTAAGAAAACATGAGAACGGCCGAGTAAATACAAAATAATATAAGATTCAAGCGACTTTGTCGTGACTTAAAGTCGCGCGTAAAGTCGCGCATGTCATTTTTTGGCCGTTAATGCCGAATCATATATGATTTTACACATGATTTATTGTTTTCTTGTTTTTCTTAAATGGTTAATGTTCTCGATTTAACCACTCTCTCTCTCTCTCTATATATATAATACATACATACATACACGAAGTCATTCAAAGGAAACTTCAGTAATTTAGGATAATTGTGAGATCGAATATCAACCGCTCACCAACCTAAATCAAAAGCTATAATTAATAACAATACTTTTGCAATATTTGAGAAAATGTTAATCGATTTTAATTATAAATAGAATATTAAAGGGTTAAAAAAGGAATATAGGTTATAAAAGAAATGGGAAAATTCGTGGAAATCCCATGAGTATCTCCTAAATGGTTGATTTTGGAAGATTTCAATTAATATTCTTAAATCTCCGTACTCTTCTTTTTTATTTATAAAAATACTAAACTGTTGTAGGATAAGTGTACCATCGTCTAAATGATACGGCGATAAATATATTAGAGTTATATTAGAACTAAAATATCTCATAGCTATCCTTATTTAAAAAGTTCTTGATTAATGAGAATTACAGATTTATTCTCTCTTTTTATTGTTGTTCAATTTGGTTTTTCCTTTAACACGTTGGACGTAAGCTCACGTCATTTTAGCTGCAGCTAAGCGGTTGTTCTGCCCACAATCTGCCACGATTAAAAGGCGTAAGTACTGCAATTCAAGTAAGGGTTTGTTTGGTAGTGGCTTAAGGAGCTTAATAGAGGCTTCAGCTTATTCGCTCAGCTATGTAAGGGTGTTTTGTACTGGCTAAATCAATTAAATGATGACTTAATCGCTAAACTTTCATGAATCTCTTGTATCCATTAAGTCATAAACCTCCCTAAAATACCCTTCCCCTCACTTCACTTCACAGACAAATAAAAAGAAAAACCATCTCTTGTTGGCACACGACCCCCTCCCTCAATCTCTCGTCGGCACCGCAAATTCCTCCATTACCGTCACTGATGTCGCCGACACCGCTTCATCCTCTGTCGTTGGCACCACTGCTCGTTCCAAATGATTCCTCCCTCCCTTGTTCTTCTGAAAAACCAAAACAAAAATGAACCTAGGTATTGATGGGTTTTTTCATCTGAGATGGGTTTTTTCTTCAATTTTTTTTACACATGGACGGTAGGGGTGTGCAAAAATTCAACCGATCCAATAGGAACCGACCGATCCAATTAGAACTGACCGACCATAATTGGATATCCAATTGTAATTGGATCGGATCGGATTGAAAATCTTAACATCCAATTTGGATCGGTCGGTTCTTGGATGGCAGTCCAGAACCGACCGAACCGAACCGACCAACATCCAATTACCCATCCAATTAACCATCCAATTACCAACCAGTTTTCCATCCAACTATTATCCAACTATCTTTTTTGCAATTTGCTTAAATCTAAATTTGTTTTGTGTTGGTTTTTGAATTCTTAGTCTCATTTGTGTTGATTTTAACACAAATAAAAAGTGATTAATTAGAACATTACATTAAATTAACACGTTGGATGGATCCGATCTGATCATCCATTGGATATCGGATGGATCCAATCTGATCCAATGGATATCCAATAAAAATATCCAATGGATATCCAATCTGATCCAATGGATATCCAATAAGAACATCCAATGGATGGAACCGAACCGATCTAATCATCCATTGGATTGGAAAAATCCAACATCCAATGGATGATTGGATTGGTTCGGTTGGAAAAATCCAACATCCAATGGATGATTGGATCGGTTCGGTTCCCCTCACATCCATCGGATGTCAACCGATGAACACCCCTAATGGACGGTGGTGTTGGATCATAAATTGTATTCAAGATTAAAGTTAAAGTTAAGGGTTTAAATTGCAATTGTGCTAAAGTTAAAGTTCAGGGTTTAAATTATATTTATTTGATATTTAATTTGGGTTAAGTTGTAAATGGGACTCAATCCCATTAGGAAGCCCATTAAGCTTAAAGCCCATATGGCCTAAGTATTTAATGTTTTGTTTAATTAGGTTTTAGGTTAATCTCTAAAATTATACAATAATCATATTAGAGAGAGGTAACTGTTTTCTCTGTAATCGTATATCAAGGTATCAAGAACACACAAGGTTTTCATTGATTATTCAAGGGATTGGTATGTTATTCTAATATTTATATCTCTTGATCTATATTATTGTGTGTGATTGTTTATCAACTAGATTAAACTGGGATAACAAGTGGTATCAAAGCCAAAAGATTCAAGTTTTTGGATTAAAAACACTATTCATCGATTTTACTATTCATCGATTTTACTGTTCATCGATTTTACTGTGTTGTGTGTCTCTTTTTGTTCCTAAGAATTTTTAAATGAAGGTTGCTGAAGATTCCAAAGTTTCAAAGATAAAGATGAATACTATATCTGAAGTTTTCAAGAGAAATGAAGACCCGAAGACTATTGCCAAATTTTTTTTAATCTTGAATCCAAAGGGGGAGATTGTTGGATCATAAATTGTATTCAAGATTAAAGTTAAAGTTAAGGGTTTAAATTGCAATTGTGCTAAAGTTAAAGTTCAGGGTTTAAATTGTATTTATTTGATAGTTAATTTGGGTTAAGTTGTAAATGGGACTCAAGCCCATTAGGAAGCCCATTAAGCTTAAAGCCCATATGGCCTAAGTAATTAATGTTTTGTTTAATTAGGTTTTAGGTCAATCTCTAAAATTATACAATAATCATATTAGAGAGAGGTAGTTGTTTTCTCTGTAATCGTATATCAAGGTATCAAGAACACACAAGGTTTTCATTGATTATTCAAGGGATTGGTATGTTATTCTAATCTTTATATCTCTTGATCTATATTATTGTGTGTGATTGTTTATCAACTAGATTAAACTGGGATAACAGGTGGAACACCAATGGGTTCTGGAAATGAGTTTTCTTCAAAAACTTTTGTAAAATGATTATGGACATAACAAAAATTTGATCATGTTGTACTAGTTTTTCAGACGATGATTGATTTGTTTAAAATCTTTAAAGTGATAGTGAGTAAAGTGATAATATTTACAGACAGATAAAATAGACCACCGATGGGTTCTTGAATCTTGAGATGGGTTTTTTTTTCAATTCTTTTTTTGCAAAGGGGTTGTAAAACCCTGGATGTTTTTGAGACGGGTGTTCTTGAGATGGGATATGTCTTCAAATCCATATTTTCCTTTGGTTCTTTGCAAATCGAACACTGTTGAGAGTTGTGGAACAATGATGGATTTCATGGAAGTACTTTGATTCAGAGGGTTGATATTCAAGAGGGTTGATATTCAATAAAACAAAAAAGGGTTGATGTTCAATAAAAAGAAAAAAGGGTAAAATAGTAATTTCAATGATTCAGACAGTTTATTCAGAACAACAAACAAACAATATCTTTATTTATTTATACAGATAACTTTATCTATACAACTAACTTTATCCATACATGACTTAATGAAAAACCAACCAATCAGCCCCTAAGTATCTTTATTTGAAACTTACAATTTTTAATTATGAGCTATCATCAATGGTGATAAACTGTAGTCATGATAATTAAAGTTACCCTTATTTAATTTTGCATCCACTTAATTTTGCATTTAAATTCTTTTTATGGACTGAGTGTAAATTTAATTTTACGTGTGTATATCTTACTCTCTCAAAGAATTCTTTTGTTTTTATGACCAGAGAATTTCATTCTTCAGATGATAAGTCAATTAAAATTGACAACTTATATAGTATGTCTAACCACTAGTGCTAGTTTAAATAAAGATGATGTTCAAATGCACAGAATAATGAAGATTGTCAACTTTTATTCTCGTTGTTTTAACTTTTTGACATATTGGTAGAATATATTATTGCATTTTTTAGAATTTGTTTGCTGATTGATTTTCACATAGAATTTGTTTGTTAATTGTGTTTCACATGATTTTAAATAATAATTATTTATTTATTTTAACCTGTTAGAAAATGCATGAATAACAACACAAAAAATCCTCCCACTATGGACTTATATGTGTATATATTTTAATTGCTTTTGGAATCTAATTTATAAATCTTATATGGATTTGAAGATTTTTTTTTTACCTTATACATATAATGGTATTGAGGATTTATTTTTCCTTATTTTTCTTTTCGCTTTTATATATGCTATTTATAGATTATTATTATTTTCATATATTATTATTTAGTTTGTTGAGATTATCTACCCTAAACTTTAACTTTTCAACATTTAATTTGTTATTAATTTAATTTGCATTGAAGCTAAAATAATTGATTAAAAACTTCTCATTATCTATTGAAATATCATTTTGTTTTAATTAATTGATACGATTTCTTTTAATGGTTTTATTATAGCATACTATTTTACTTGTAAATTGTTATTTTTTATTTAACTAAATAGTTTTAGTTTAGTATTAAAAATGTTTAGTAATTGAATTATGGATGTAGTTTAAGAAAACGTATTCTCCATATGATATCTAAATGTTTATCTTAATTATAAGTTCCTACTTATAATTTTCAATATTACAATAATATTTAAAAGTTACACTTCCAACCCTCATATATCTTGATCTTTTACCAAAAACACCAAAAATGCTATTAAGATATTAAAAGTTTGAATTTGACTTTAAGTAAAAACCAATATGTAATTGTCTCATGAGAACATCTCTCAAAATACCATTAAGGTACTATAACATTGAAGTTGACTTCATATGTCAAACTCATATTCTTTTTGTCCTCATGCTAAAATCTCTATAATTAGTAACATTATTTTCAAATTAAATAAATCGCAATATATCAAAAAGATTTTGTTAAACGGGTGTAAATAGCCCTAAGGTTTGTAGGGACTTAAGAACTCCATGTGATTCCCCTCTACCACGAAATCCAATAGATCGAGTAAATTTTTTCACAAATTAAACTATAGATGAAGTATTATCATTGAAATGTAAACATACAAAAATTCAATATTGTTATGATAATGAAATTTCATGTATAATATAATGATTATAGACCAAATCCATTGTCTTATCAAATATAACCTTATATATGTAAATGGTTGAAACAACTCATCCGGAAATCAACATCATAAAATCAAAAGAACATGGGTACCATAAATGAGTATACAAATCTCATTTGAAAAGGTACAAAAAAATACCTAAAACGTATCAACGCCATAAAAACCAACCACCTGAAAAGGTACAAGAAAATACCTTTAAGTTTTTAATTGTGATGACATATCAGTCATAGCTTTCATAGAGACAACATGTTACTAGCAACCCCAAAGAACAACGATCCTAAAAAGGAGAATCGGGAATATTCATGAACAAGTACTTCCCGGACTAATCTTAGAGTGGAATAAAACCCACATATATACATTAAGCTAACTGATATGAACAAAGAAATATTGTGTCTCAAAAGGCATCTTAATCTTCATGCAAGGAACTCACAGAAGATGACATGATTCATAACTTTATTCCACCTTTCATACATCAGTAAATATTAATGAACCAATATAAACTTTAGACAAATTTATCAACCTACTGCAAGTGGTGGAGAGATATAACAACGTTCTTTCAAATAACAACGATAGAGATGTTGGGACAAAGAAAATTCCGGACGTCAATAATGAAATGCTAGAGGTGGAAATAACTCCAAAAAATAGTAAGTTAATAAATTATCACACATGGCATTTATGTTCCATATGAATGAAACGGTGGAAAGTGTCAGGGTCATGACAATAGTTGGGTAGGATTTTCCAATCCTTGTAACAGAGATACAACTACTGCCAACTTGATAAGAGATAGTCAATGAAGATATACATTATTACCATTCCTTCTTCTTTTTTTAAAAAGGGGAACAAGTAGAAAATAAACTATATCATATCTATTATTGGTTCAGTATAAGTTTATTTGAATGAGTTTTAACTATCAAATTAATTGCTTTTGTAAATATACACCCGAGTTTATAACCATTATAAATGCAAAGAAATACATCAAAAACAAATACAAAACTCTCAATGTTCTTCGTTCTGTGTAGGAATGTATCGAGGAGAACTTGATTGTTTTTGTAACCTCTCATACAAGAAATAGATTATTATTCATTGAATTAATTATTATTAATTCCTCTAAAAACACTTAGACGATGGACCGTCACTTGTTGATTAATGACACAAGATCAGTCACTAAAACACTATATACATCAAACCTTGTTAAAATATTTGTTTGAAATGGAAAGCTAAATTATAAATGGAAATAAATATCTATATCACCTCTAATAAAATGGAAGGAAACATATATTAGAGAAGCTAAAGTGTCAAACTAGTGAATTATCTGGGTCATTGAATCATATTTTGTTACCAATAATGAACTTTGGGATAATGACACATATATGTTTCGTCATGATCACGTTGGACACTATGATCATGACATAATGACCCCTGTTGTTGAAAAACACCCATAGACACATTTTTTTCGAGTGAAAGAAATGAGACAAAATTGCAATTGTTGACTTCTGCAACATAAGAAGCAACATCAACATCATAATATGCCCTCTCGAATACCTAAAACTTTTGTATACCCTAATCCTTAGCAAAGACAGGAATGAGACCATCCTAAAGCTAAGGACATAATAAAAAAAAATATTCCATTCTTACAACGAATACAAGATGATTTTTATGGACATAAACATCCAGAACGCGTGTCGTATTATGGTTCTAGTTTCGACACGATGAACGCATGTTGTATTATTGTCCACATGATTATATCATGAAGTCTACATGACTTGTAATGCCGGAGAATTTACATCATAAGGATTTGATGATTATTGCATATGTATTGGGATCAATGTAGTGTTTCATATACCTCATTTGTATATATAAAATGGTCTCGTAGAAGTTGTTATTAAAAGAATATTTATGGTATGTAGGGCATTGGTAATGTGTACCAATTTACCCACATCTACCTGGAGTTATGCAATTATTATATGCAATTTGTTTTTCGTTTTTAGACTTACAACTAGCTAACCAGTATCATGCCTACAAGTTACCCTGGATATAAGTCTGATATTTTACATTTACGCATGTTTGGTTGTGTAGTATATGTGTCAATTGTGCCCCCACAACAATCTATTTACCGCTAGATTTACATGTTGTCAATTTGATGAGACAGTCTTCTTATCGTTAGAGGATATAGGAAAAAGGATTTTCCATGGGAACGATAGTAAATGTCATTGAATATTCCCACTCTGTCTCATTTTGATCCCCTAAAACTTCATAACGTAATGTTGAAGTCAAACGAATAATACTTGATACCTAATACGTTTAATGTTATTCCAAAAATGACAAGATCACGTATATGAGCTGCAAATATACTCGCAAGGTCAAAAGTCCCTAAACAAGGGCACAACATCCCTGGAAAGTGCGTTGCAATCATACATAGTGGAGGTGGTTGAGGTCGTAGCTCCTAAAAGGAAATAGGGGAAGCTACTTGGTTCGATAAATACTCATCTAAAGGAAGAGAAGACTAAACACAACTATTTATCATCAATACATAAACCTCGCATGAGATTGTCTCTAATAATAACTATGTCTATGACTCATTACTGGAGGACGCTCCGAAGTTAATATTGATTCCAGAGATAAAAGAAATTTCAAATGAATTAAGGGATATCATATTAGTCGATGGACAGATCATACATACTCATTGATGATATATTCGTATATATTATTGCTCATGAGATGATAGAGCACATTGACATCGAACCAAGCTCAGTTAAAGAATATCAACAAAGAGCAATTGGCCTACATGAAAAGAAGGAATCCCGGAGAATTATATTATTTGACAAATGAATGGGTATTTGGTTTGGTAGTGCTAACCCACCAAGTGTAAATCCTGTAAGACATAGATAAATCATTTGTCAAAAAGCGTAATGAGAATAATTAAGTCATAATGTATGAGGCTTTCCTTTGGCGCAATGTTTCTTACAAAGCCCTGAATTGACCACGAGAAAAGTTACTCTCATGTGATGGACGTCATAACTTTATGTTAATTAATTAGCCTAGTAGTTTTTGAAGGACTGGAAATGTAGCTCATGGATGTGGTTACTACATATCTCTATCGGGATCTAGATTCAGAGATATATAAAAGTGCTTGATGACATTACATTACCAAAATTTAGCAACTCTAAACCACGAAATGTGTTTGCAATAAAATTGAAAGCTCACTTTGTAGATTAAAGCAATCTATGTAGATTTGGTATACCCGTCTAAGTGAATACTTGATTAGGAAAGGATATATAGAATGATGAACTGTGCCCTTATGTATTTATTTAGGAAAACAAGTTCTAGATTTTCAAAATATCTTTATATGTTAATGTTATGAACATAATAGGTACTCCGGATGAAATAAGAGAAACCACAAGCTACTTGAAATCTAAATTTGAGATGAAAAATCTTGGAAAAACTTGGTTTTGTGTAGCTATTTGAGATAGGACACCGAGTTTGTGAAATATCAATTCATCGATCGCATATGTCTGGAAAATAATCTAGCAATTTAATATAGACAAAGCACATCCGATTAGTACTCCCATGATCGTCTAAAGTGTCAGGATTTGGAATTCCCAATCTAAGTACAATATGTGCATTATCGTACTTAGCACAATACACTTGACCGTATATTGTATTTATCAGTGAACTTGTTAGCTATACATAGTTCAGCGCCAACTCAACGTCATTGAAATGATATAAAGTTATTATTTTGGAACCATTGACATGGACTTATACTTTCCCTATAGAAAGAAAAATGAGATTGATAATGGAACTTCAATACCTACCTAGAATGTAAGCAACAAAAGTACTAGCTCTTATAGAAAAACACCAAACATTGTCATGGTATGTCTTTGCTGATATTAGGTATTTGTCTGACCCATACAAAGGTTGTTCCCAAACTGGATAAGGAATTACCATAGGGAACACGCCGATTGCTTGAAAGTAAGCTAAGCATACCCTTATAAATACCTCCTTGAACTATTCCAAGAATATTACTCTCCATGGGATAATTAAAGAATGTATATGATTAAGGATTATCATTACACATATTAGAGGAGCTAGTAACTTTGAGTTCAACCATTATCCTACTTGCATATATGGAAATAATGCATCATGTATCAAATGAATGAAATAAAGATACATCAAGGGTGATAACACAAAGCATATTCTGCTTAAATTTCTATACATCAACAATAATAAACTATCCTCAAGATTCAAGTGAATCAAGTAAGGTGTCAGAAGAATGTGACATATTATACCAAATCATTACCTAAAACAATATTTTGGAAACACGTAGAAAGTATTAAAATACAAATGTTTTCCAAACTCCCTTGATTAATGTACGAATCAAGGGGAGTAGTAGACGAAAGGGGAAGTCTACTATATATGTGATATTGATATGTTGTGCTATTTCCTTCAACCAAACTACCAAGTTCTAATTCGATTAGGCACCTATATATATATATATATCTGTGTGTGTGTGTCTATATATACGTGGGTTAAATCAATGAGAAAAAAAAAGAGAACAGAAAAACCATGCAAGTTAGCTTGTTGTTAAGTTAGCTTTGGAAACGTGAATGTTTTGGGTCGAATTCAGGTGAAAACGGGCTCCAGTACGCCCGGGGCAACTGTGCCCGCGATTGTGATAAAGGTCACTCTCGCGGGGCACAATCACGAAGAGTGTACCGAATGGTGGTGATGGTGTGCGACTATGCCAAGCGAGAATGACATGTGTCAAACTCGCGAGGCATAATCGATGAGCCTGTACCACGCGGTACTTGGCTCGGGCGACATTTCCTGGCAAGAATGACCATGTCAATCTCGCGGGGCATAGTCGCAGACGGGGACCAGTCCCTTAAATGCTGTAAATCGGCCATTTCATCTCATTTCCTCATTTTAGTTTGGTTTGGTCCGATTTTTAAAGAGAAAAGGTAAGTCATATCTCTATCTTCATTCAATGTTCTTGAAGGAAACTTTGTGAGATGGTTGTTATGGTTGGTGTAGGATTTGTTTGCATTTATTGTGAGTCTTAGAGATTCAAGCTTCAAGGCTCATCTCCTACTCTCTTCCCTCCTACAACTATAATCTAGGGTTTGTGTATAACCCTTACAAGGTGAGTTTTCTACCCATTGTTCTTACATAAATACTAGGGTCTATGTGTTGTCACTCTCATATTTGTCTCCTACTCACACATTTGGGTTTTGTTTTGTTTTGACATAACCATGGATTTTGGAAATATTAGGGTTATGGCTTAAACAAGGATATTAAGGGATTGTGTTTTAAACAAGATTAATGGTTTTCTATGCTTATCAACTCTTTTGATAACTAATATTTGTTCCATGGAATTTTGGTAAAACCTAAAGTGAAAACTAGGGTTTTGGTGAGATTTAAGTAATAAGCTAGTTATTGATAATCTGGGTTTTTGTAATGATGCTTAACATATTATCGTTGATGTGATTGTATTAGTAATTACTCCACAATGGTGGGGGTCAATACTTCACATTGGAAACCATGTATATCAATATGATTTGGGTTCTTAAGCTTTACATGCATTACTGGTAATGATTATGTTAGTATGTTTTGGTTTTGGTCGTAGTGTAATGGATCCATAGGCACTGTGTTCCGATGTCCCACTTGGGGATGTTTGGTTCACCACTTTAGCACGGAATAGGCATCGGGTTCAATGGTAAGTAAGGTGTGGGCCTATATGGTTCGGCAACGTCCCATGGGCAGTAAGGTGTAATTCCATTGTGCTTGAGTTCCCCTGTTTTGGAACTCTCAACAATAGACCTGTAGTGGTTGACTTGATGTTTTCGAGCAATAAACTTGGAGTAGTTGAGCTCGCTATGTGATTTAAATTGTTGGCAGCATTTAATGAACGCTAATGGTTTATTTGATTTGTTTTGATTTAGCTCACGACTAGATCGGCTGTATGACTTTGGGCTGGTTTATCATTTAATTATTATCTCCGCTTAATTATTCTCACTTGGCTTTAGCCTAACGCTTGTTCTTGGTTGTCATGTGTGGCAAGTCATTCTAGTAGTGGGGCTCGTCGGGATTGAAAGGACGACCTTGGGGTCGTAAGTAGTCTTTTTGAGAAACATAGTGAGCAAACATACCTTGATTTTTAAAGACATACATTTTGGAAGGATTGCGATACCTGACCATAATCTAGTTAACCAAATTTAGATTAGTAGGTTTTCGTTTTATGCTTCATCATTGGGATTGTAAATACCTTACTATATACCCTGTTATGGGATGATACTCTTTGGTTGAATTGTTTTCCCCTTTTTATACAAGTTTAAATTATCCCCTATTTTAGGGTGACGGGTTTCTCTATTTTTCCAATGTTATATTGCCGAAATTTTTAGAATTTTATTTTTGTCTAAATTTTAGAGTATTACAAGTTGGTATCATAGCATTAGTTTAAGTGAACTAGGTATGAATGTAAGATGCCTAGACTTAAGCTGATATTATTAAGTTATGACTCGTGAGATGGGGTAGAAGTCCTAAGATAGGATGGTCTTAGAGTCGATGGAACTTACACAAATTAAGAGTTGTAGTGATGGTAACGAGAACTCTGACGTATCATGTATTCATAATTTCACTTAGTTAACGTTATTATGAATATGTTTTACGTGAGCATACTTGATCTACTGTTGTTATAATAATTGATAAGTGTAGTAGTACGTTTTCTTGTGTTACTCTTGTAGTCTATTCCTTATTCCATTTCGTGTTGGTGTGTGGCAAACTCATGGTTAACACCAGAAACCAGCCGGAAGGTCAAGAGGCCACGACATCCACGGTCGACCACCCGCGAGTGACTGCGGTGGACGAACCTCCTCGTGTGGTTAATGTGTTGGACGGGGTACCCGAGCACATTCCCCGACGCAACTTAGAAACTGAAGAGCCCGTTATGGAGGAAGTGACGGTAGAGACGAGAATGATGGACCGCATGATGCTAACCATGAACAGGGCCATGGCACAACAAGAAGAAATGTTCCTCAAACTCCTAGAGGACCGGGACACCAACAACCGTAGACATGAAACGATTGATAAAAACATCATCGTGGCGGGATCCAGGGGTACCGGACCTTGATTCCCTACTGATGCAATCACAACCCTGGGAGTCGGGCAAGCGACGAAAACTTGCACATTCAAGGCCTTTCTTGGTTGCCGACAACCGGAGTTTAAAGGTTCAGATGATCCGACAGTTTTTGTGGGTTGGATTCGGGAGATGTAACAGGCTTTCCTATCGAGAGAGTGCGGAGAAGGACAGAAGGCAGTCTTCGGCTTGCAAATGTTGAGAGGGGCGACCCTCGCTTGGTGGAATTTGTATTCCGCTTCCCTTGAGGCGACCATTTTGGCCAAGCTGTCTTGGGCAACGTTTAAAGAGAAATTACTAGAGGAGTATTGTACGAGAGATCAATGGACCGAATTGCGGAGGAATTCCGGAACTTGAAGATAGGTAGCTTATCTGTGAAGGAGTACACTCGAATATTTATGGATAAGCTGGGTTTGGTGGGCACTTAGTCCCGACAGAGAAGGAGAAGATCAAAGCTTACATAAAGGGGCTCCCGTCCGATATGATGTCAATGGTTAGGGTGTCGAAGGCCTCGACTCTTCGAGAATCAGTAGAGGAGGCACAGTTAATGGAAGACACCTATAACCGAGGCAAAGAAGAAGGTTCTCATTTGGTCGAGAAGAGAAAATGGGAGGGAAACTCTATGGCCTCCAAGAACCCAAGACCTTTTAGAAACAACTATCAGCGGGGCTCTGATCCTAGGCGCGAGTCTAGGTGGTATTCCAAGTGCCGAAGCAAGCATTCCGCCTGTGAAACTTCGTACCTGGGGCTTGTTTCAAATGAGGAAAGCCCGGGCATGCCTATAAAGATTGTCTGATCAAGGGACGATTGTGTTTCGAGTGCAAGGAGCCGGGACATGTTAGAGAGGATTGCCCGAAGTTAATGGCCGATGGAAACGGTGGAAAGAAGATAGATCCTCTGAGAGCGGCCGAAAGAGCTTTTCAAATGTCTACTGAGGAAGCCAAAGCCTCTACTGATGTAGTGTCGGTTACGTTTCTCCTAAACTCCGTGCCTACACGTGTATTGTTTGATTCGGGTGCTAGCTTCTCATTCGTATCCAATGTATTTTGTCAAAACATTGCCATGCTTATGAGAAGTTTAGAAGAAGCCATAGTGGTAGAAATAACTAACGGGGGCCAAGTAATAATCCTGAATATCTTGAGAGGTTGCACACTCGAGTTTGAAGGGAAGAAGTTCCCCATTAACTTCATACCTATGCAAATTGGGGGGTTCGATGTGGTAGTGTGGATGGATTGGTTAGCGGGAAACCAAGCCGAGATTTTGTGTTCCATGAAAATGAGCCGACTACCTATAATGGACGAAGAGGCGACAATAATTTACGGTGAGAGGAGGAAGGGTGAAGTGGCAGTCATCTCTATGATCAAAGCACAGAAATGTTTGGCGAAAGGATGCTCATGATTCTTGGCATACGCAATCAACACCAAGCTCGAGAAGATAAATCTAGAAGATGTTAGGGTGGTACGCGAGTTTCCCGATGTATTTCCGGAAGACTTGCCCAGTTTGCCACCCGATCGTTCCGGATTGATCTTATTCCGGGGGAGGCTCCGATTGCCCGAGCTCCCTACCAACTGGCTCCTACCGAGATGCAAGAAATGATGACTCAACTCCAAGATCTTCTTAAGAAGGGTTTCATATAACCGAGTTCGTCACCTTGGGGAGCTCCGGTCTTGTTCGTCAAGAAGAAGGACGACTCAATGAGGATGTGCATCGACTAGAGAGAACTGAACAAGGTAACAGTGAAGAACAAGTATCTGCTTCCGAGAATCGACGACTTGTTTGATCAACTGCAAGGCGCAGGTTGCTTCTCAAAGATCGACCTTCGGTCGGGGTACCATCAAGTGAATGTGACAAAGGGAAAAATTCCAAAGACGACGTTTAGGACGCGTTACGGTCACTACGAGTTCCTAGTGATGCAGTTTGGTCTAACCAACGCGCCAAATATATTCATGGACTTGATGAACCGAGTGTGCCGACCATTCCTCGATAAGTCGGTAATAGTGTTCATCGATGACATCTTTGTTTACTCTAAAGACAAAGAGAGTCATGAGCAACACCTTCGAGAGGTATTAGAGGTTCTAAGACGAGAAAAACTCTACGCAAAGTTTTCAAAGTGCGACTTTTGGATTCAAGAGGTACAGTATTTGGGGCATGTAGTTACAAAGTAAGGACTGAAAGTGGACCCCACGAAGATCGAGGCTATGATAAATTGGGAACCACCTAAGAGTCCATCAGAAATACGAAGTTTTCTAGGATTGGCGGGATACTACCAGAGATTCATCTAAGACTTTTCCAAGGTAGCCTCAACGTTGACGACCCTAACCCGAAAAAAATTGAAATTTGTATGGACTGAGAGTCAAGAGAAGGCGTTCCGAACTTTACAAAGGAAGCTTTGCGAACCTCCCATCTTGTCTCTACCCGACGGGACATAATACTTTGTGGTGTATAGTGATGCAACGAAGATGGGTTTGGGTTGTATTCTAATGCAAAGGGGTAAAGTGATCGCTTACGCATCAAGGCAACTCAAAGTTCACGAAGTCAACTACCCAACCCACGATTTGGAATTGGCGGCGGTGGTGTTTGCTTTAAAATTATGCGACACTACCTATACGGAACGAATTGCACTCTCTATACGAACCACAAGAGTTTGAGGCATATATTTGATCAAAAGGAGCTAAACATGAGACAACGGAGGAGGTTGGAATTATTAGAGGATTACGATTGTGAGTTGCTTTATCACCTGGGTAAGGCCAACGTCGTCGCCGATGTTCTCAGTCGAAAGGATTACGGGGGAAATTCTAGGGATACTTTCATGCGGATCGAGTTGACGTCAACACTCATTGACCGAATTAAGGCGTCGCAAGCCTAAGCCTTACTAGAAGAGAACCTCAGGGTAGAGGTCATGGAAAAACAACATCTACTCTTGACGGAAGATGGACGGGGAGTAAAACTTTTCAATGGGCGAGTTTGGTTGCCTAAGAATCGGGGCAATTGAGAACTCCTACTCGAGGATGCCCACAAATCAAAGTATTACATCCATTTGGGAAGAAAGAAAATGTACCGAGACTTAAAGTTATACTATTGGTGGCCGGTTTTGAAGCTCGATGTGGCGTACTATGTGGAGCAATGTGTGACTTGTTTGCAAGTGAAGGTCGAACACCAACGACCTTATGGAAGCTTGCAATCTTTGGAAATCCTGGAATGGAAATGGGAGCACATCACCATGGACTTCGTGACAAAATTTCCGAAAACCTTGAGAGGTCACGACACCATCTTGGTGATAGTGGACTGCTTGACCAAGAGCGCTCATTTCTTGGCCATGCGTGAGACTTTACCTATGGACAAGCTAGCGAAGTTGTATATTGATGAAGTGATATCCCGTCATGGCGTGCCGCTATCTATTTTATCGTATCGCTATAGTCGGTTTACGTCACATTTTTAGGATGGTTTGCAAAAGGAATTGGGCACCTATGTGAAGTTAAGCACAACCTATCATCCTCAAACCGACGGCCAAAGCGAGAGGACAATTCAGACGCTAGAAGATATGTTGAGATATTGTGTGATCGACTTTGGGGGTAGTTTGGACTCGCACCTACCTTTGGTGGAGTTCGCATACAATAATAGCTACTACTCAAGTATTAGAATGGCACTGTTTGAAGCTTTGTACGGTCGCAAGTGCCGAACTCTGGTATGTTGGCTTGAAGCAGGGGAGAAGCAATGTGCCAGACCCAAAATTGTACAAGAGACGGAGGATAAGGTGAATGGTATACGTGAATGCTTAAAGGCGGCTCAAGACCGGCAGAAAAGTTATGCCGACAAGAAGAGACGACCGATAGAATTCCAAGTGGGAGACCGTGTTATGTTGAAGGTGTCCCCTTGGAAGGGGATTATACTGTTTGGAAAGCACGGTAAGTTGAGTCCCCGTTTTCGTGGGCCATATTTTGGTCTTAAAGCTTGTTGTTAAGTTAACTTTGGAAACGTGAATGTTTTGGGTCAAATTCAGGTGAAAACGGGCTCCGGTACGCCCGGGGCGACTGTGCCCGCGATTGTGACAGAGGTCACTCTCGCGGGGCACAATCGCGAAGAGTGTACCGAATGGTGGTGATGGTGTGCGACTATGCCAAGCGAGAATGACATGTGTCAAACTCGCGAGGCATAATCGCTGAGCCTGTACCGCGGGGTACTTGGCTCGGGTGACATTGCCCGACGAGAATGGCCATGTCAATCTCGCGGGGCATAGTCGCAGACGAGGACCAGTCCCTTAAATGTTGTAAATCGGCTATTTCATCTTATTTCCTCATTTTAGTTTGGTTTGGTCCGATTTTTTGAGAGAAAAGGTAAGTCATCTCTCTCTCTTCATTCAATGTTCTTAAAGGAAACTTTGTGAGATGATTGTTATGCTTGGTGTAGGATTTGATTGCATTTATTGTGAGTCCTAGAGATTCAAGCTTCAAGACTCATCTCCTACTCTCTTCCCTCCTACAACTATAATCTAGGGTTTGTGTATAACCCTTACAAGGTGAGTTTTCTACCCATTTTTCTTACATAAATACTAGGGTCTATGTGTTGTCACTCTCATATTTGTCTCCTACTCACACATTTGGGTTTTGTTGTGTTTTGACCTAACCATGGATTTTGGAATTATTAGGGTTATGGATTAAACAAGGATGTTAAGGGATTGTGTTTTAAAAAAGATTAATGGTTTTCTATGCTTATCAACTCTTTTGATAACTAATATTTGTTCCATGGAATTTTGGTAAAACCCAATGTGAAAACTAGGGTTTTGGTGAGATTTAAGTAATAAGCTAGTTATTGATAATTTGGGTTTTTGTAATGAGGCTTAACGTATTATTGTTGATGGGATTGTATTACTAATTACCCCACAATGGTAGGGGTCAAGACTTCACATTGGAAACCATGTATATATCAATATGATTTGGGTTCTTAAGCTTTACATGCATTACTAGTAATGAATGTGTTAGTAAGTTTTGGTTTTGGTCGTAGTGTAATGGATCCATAGGCATTGTGATCCGATGTCCCGCTTGGGGATGTTTGGTTCACCACTTTAGCACGAAATAGGCATCGGGTTCCATCGTAAGTAAGGTGTGGGCCTATATGGTCGGGTAGCGTCCCATGGGCAGTAAGGTGTAATTCCATTGTGCTTGAGTTCCCCTATTTTGGAACTCTCAAGAATAGACTTGGATTGGTTGAGTTGATGTTTTCGAGCAATAGACTTAGAGTAGTTGAGCTTGCTATGTGATTTGAATTGTTGGCAACATTTAATGAACGCTAATGGTTTATTTGATTTGTTTTGATTTAGCTCACGACTAGATCGGCTGTATGACTTCGAGCGGGTTTATCATTTAATTATTATCTTCGCTTAATTATTCTCACTAGGCTTTAGCCTAATGCTTGTTCTTGGTTGTCATGCATGGCATGTCATTCTAGCGGTGGGGCTCATCAGGATTGAGAGGACGACCTTGGGGTCGTGAGTGGTATTTTCGAGAAACATATTGACCAAACATGCCTTGATTTTTGAATACATTTATTTTGGAAGGATTGCGATACCCGACCATAATCTAGTTAACCAAATTTAGATTAGTAGGTTGTCGTTTTATGCTTCATCATTGGGATTGTAAATTCCTTACTATATACCCCGTTATGGGATGATACTCTTGGGTTGAATTGTTTTCCCCTTTTTATACAGGTTTAAATTATCCCCTATTTTAGGGTGACATGTTTCTCTATTTTTCCAACGTTATATTGCCGAAATTTAAAATTTTATTTCCGTCTAAATTTTAGAGTGTTATAAGTTGGTATCAGAGCATTAGTTTAAGTGAACTAGGTATGAATGTAAGATGCCTAGACTTAAGCTAATATTATTAAGCTATGACTCGTGAGATGGGGTAGAACTTCTAAGATAGGATGGTCTTAGAGTCGACGGAACTTACACAAATTAAGAGTTGTAGTGATGGTAACGAGAACTCTTACGTATCATGTGTTTATAATTTCACTTAGCTAACGTTATTATGAAGATGTTTTATGTGAGCATACTTGATCTACTGTTGTTATAATAATTGATAAGTAGTAATACGTTTCCTTGTGTTACTCCTGTAGTCTATTCCTTATTCCATTTCGTGTTGGTGTATGGTAGACTCATGGTTAACACCAGAAACCGACCAGAAGGTTAAGAGGCCACGGCATCCACGGTCGACCACTCGCAAGTGACTGTGGTGGGCAAACCTCCTCGTGTGGTTAATGTGTTGGGCGGGGTACTCGAGCACATTCCCCGAATGAACTTAGAAACTGAAGAACCCGTTATGGAGGAAGTGACGACAGAGACGAGAATGATGGACCGCATTATGCTAGCTATGAACAGGGCATGGCACAACAACAAGAAATGTTCCTCAAACTCCTGGAGGACCGGGACACCAACAACCGTAGACATGAAACGGCAGACGAAAACATCATCGTGGTGGGATCCGTGGGTACCGGACCTGGAATCCCTACTAATACAATCACAACCCCGAGAGTCGGGCAAGCGACGAAAACTTACACATTCAAGGCCTTTCTTGGCCAAATTCTAAGTGAACCCCTAATTTAATCTTGTTTGTTAATCAGATGTTGTATAAGTTTTCTCATGTATTTGTACTTTGTCCATGTTATTGTTTGAACCTAACCATACACACACACACATATACATATATAGGGGCAAGTTTAAACGAGGAGCTAAAAATTTTGCGAGAAGGTGAGAAGTGTGATATATAATTTATGATACACAAGTTTAATCATATATGATTAAACAAATTTTACAATGGCAATACATATGTTTTTAATCATATACAATTAAGCACACTGACAGACTGTGTAATCATATATTTGATATCACATTTCTCGCCTTCTCGTAAAAAATGTTTAACTTCTCGCATGATCCTTCCTCTAGATATATATATATATATATATATATATATATATATATATAATCCATAAATCATAATTAATCAAGCGTTAAAATAAAAACATGGTCATGTTTGTAATTTTGACTAAATAAATTTGATCAGGACATTATTCTTTACGGGTTTGCATTGTGATCCCTTGTGAACATATTAAAAAATACCAAGAAGAGGAACTCAATAATGGAGCGAAGGCTTTTGTACCGGATTGTGAACACCTTGTGAATATCTAGAGAATAACTTATTTCTCCATATATCCTTACATCAATAAAAAAATGAAGAACATAAAACCAATATGAACAAATAAGGAATCGGTACAAATTCACAAATTAATTGTGATACAAAACCGATATGAATAAGAACTCTAGATCTATCACTTTTCTATCATATAACATTAATTTTGAAGAAAACTTGAATAGGGGTTAAATCATGTGAGAATCAAAAATATGTTGAGAACCGTAAGAACATATCTAAGCCATAATTTGGTTTTTATCATGTGTTTTTAATTAAAAGTTGTTTCAAAAATGGCATAATCGTCATTTTGGTAACAAGATTTACCAGATGAAACAGATTGTGATTTGATTCACCATATGAAACAGACAGATTCATCATATGGAACAGACAGATTCATCATATGGAACAGACAGATTCACCATATGAAACACAGTGATTTACCGTATGAAACACACTAATTCACCGGTGTAAGATTTATTTATAATGTGTCCTAAACTATTAATATCATTAATATATAAGTTTATTAATCCATGATTATTTTCTTAGTATTAATTATTCCCACATTTACATGCAGGTCCTCCAATTTATTGTGATGGTCAATATTGGTCCCTGTGTATTAATTATAAATATGGTGGTTATCAATTCTTTTATTTCTCTGTTGCCCTAAATTCTCTTAATCTCTCTCTCCCATAAACTCACGAGCTGTTGGGAACTGAAGATTCTACTAAGTGTTACTACTGCTAGTAGAATTACTACTGCTAGTTGAAGTTAGTACTGCTTGAACAAAGTTAGTACTGCTTAGCTAGTTAGTACTGCTAGTAGTTAGTACTGCTTGAAGTTAATGCTGCTAGTTGAAGTTAATGCTGCTGAGCATTATTAGTGCTGCTAAAGAGATACGGATGGAAAGTACTACAGCTGGATATACTGAAGATATACTTAGAAGATATACATGGAAGATATACTGAAGATTTGTTTATTCTTTGTAATTATCTTTTTATCAGTATATGTATAGAATGTTTAGAATAGATAGAGATAACTTTTGATAATTGTTTTTAAAGAGAGAAATCAACCTCAAGGCATAGATCCTAATTCTAGAGAAGTAGAATTCGTATTGGTGAGCCTGTTCATCAATATTGAGGTTGAGTGTGTAATCTTGTAACTTTAAGCATTCAATACAAGTTTACTGTTTGATAATTATATACTGTGTTTGATTACTGTTTTATCAAATATCAAAGTGTTTTTCCGCAACTTCTTTGATATTAGTTTCTGAGTATTAATTCTTGTTGAGAATTCGATCCTGACAAGTGGTATCAGAGCCAAATTCTCTCAGAAACAGTTATTCATCATGGAAAATCTTACAGAATCAAGCAGTACTTTGGTCTCAAAAGTTCCAATGCTCAGATCCAATGAATTTGACATGTGGAAAATCAGAATCAAGCAATATATACTCCTCACAGATTACTCTATGTGGGACATCATTGAGAATGGCCCATCTGATGGAGGAAAGATTGGTGAAGATGGCAAAAGAACTCCTCCAAAGACAGATACAGACAGGAAATCAAGACAGACAGAGATGAAAGCCTTAAGCACACTGCTCTTGGCCATTCCAAATGAGTATCAACACCAATTCTGCAATTGTACTGATGCACAGATGCTCTGGAATGCTCTAGAGAAGAGATTCTCAGGTACTAAAAGTACCAAGAGAAATCAAAAGGCAATCTTAAAACAACAGTATGAAAACTTCATCTCAACTAAGAATGAGTCCATGACTCAAACTTTTGACAGGTTTAATAAACTAATTGGTGAACTAGCTACTATGGGAGTACAGATTGATCAAGATGATGTGAACAGAAAGTTCTTAAGGTCCCTTGGAGATGAATGGACCATGTACACTGTGTCATTCAGACAGAATGATCAGTTGGAAGACAAAGAACTTGATGATCTGTACAATGATCTTAGAGTATTTGAAGCTGAGGTGGAGGCAAAGAAGAAGCCTTCTGGATATGTTCATAATGCTGCACTTCTATCAGCATCAATTGATTCTACTGCTAACCCTGAATCAGTTAATGCTGCTAATGGATCAAATTTAGATAAAGGCACTGATTATGTATTTGAAGCTCTTCTTTCTAATCATGGAAATTCTTCTTTGATCAATGATGACTTAGAACAACTTCATCCTGATGATCTGGAAGAGATGGATATTAAATGGCAGATGGCCATGCTCTCCATGAGGGTTAAAAAGTTTATAAAGAGGACTGGAAGAAACAACTTCTCACAAAGAAGAGAAGATGGAGCAGGGTTTGATAAATCAAAGGTAGAATGCTACAAATGTCATCTGAAGGGACATTTTGCTAGAGAATGCAGAAGTGGAATGTCTCACAACAACAACTATCAACAAGTTCAATCTGGAAGCTTCAATAACAACAGAAACTCTGCTCAAGCCCTTGTTTCTCAACAAGGAATGGGGTTTGATTGGAGTGATCAAGCAGAAGAAGCTATTCAGAATCAAGCTCTTATGGCTAAAGTATCTGATCTCCCATCTGAGGTAAGTTCTAATCTCTGCACTAAAACTTGCATAGACACTGTTAAAAGGTACAGGGATCACAATCAGAAGATGAGTGATGACCTGAAGAGACTAGAAAAGGATATAAAAGACTATGTGAGGATAGTAGAGAGATTTGAAGATCAAATCAAAGGTTTTCAAGCCAATGAACTACAACACTCATATGACACAAATTACTGGAAGTGGGAGAAAAAGGATTTAGAACTTAAACTGACTAAATCTAAAGAGGAGAGTAAAAAACTGAAAGAGGAGTTAACCAAGGTTAAGCTTGATGTAGAAAAGTTTTCCAATGCTTCTAAAGCAATGGACTCCTTACTGCAAAATCAGATTCATGATAAGTTGAGAAGAGGAATTGGGTATAATGCCACACCTCCACCATATAACAACAATTACATTCCTCCTACTTCAGACCTATTAGACACCAAAGATAGGAAGGACTTGCATGAGGGAGCCACTGAAATAGATCCCTTAGATGAGGTAATTGTTGAGGATAAGACTGAGAAAGAGGTTGGCAAGAGTAAGGAGAACAAGGTGAGTGGTGAGATTTCTATAGAAAACAACATTATCACCAATGAGAATTGTGGAAGGGCTTGGACCAAATCCAAGAACATAGAGAAGACAGAGGAAAAGTTTGGTAAGGTCCATTATAAACAGACCACAGTTGTGAATCCAGGTCCTTGCAAACAGTGTGCTTGTAAGAATAATGAGCCCCAAAAACAGGACAAAAAGAGGGGAAATCAAAGAAACTGGAATAATCAATGGGCACATAAACAAGGGGTTGATCTGAGTAAAATCAATAGACCAAAACCTTGTTTTATCTGTGGCAAATTGAATCATCTTGCAAAATTCTGTTATTTCAATCCTATAAACCAAAGAATGAATTTCCAAAGATCCATGCAAAAACCCTTTGGTTATAAGAAAATTGAAAAGAAACATGTGGCTAAGAAAACTGTTAAAACTAAAAGCCACATGAAGAAAAAGTATTCTGTTAAAGAAAGTGTCAATATGTGGATCCCTAAAAGCACTAAAACTGTTAGTACTGCTATCACAAGTAGTGCTGCTGACAATGATAGTGCGGCTAGAAGTAATACTACTGCTGACAATGTTAATGCTGCTAACAAGGTTAGTACTGCTAAACCTGTTAGTACTGCTACACCTGTTAGTACTGCTAACTCTGTTAGTACTTCTAAGGTTAGTACTGCTTCTAATGTTGATTCTGCTAAGCCAATCATATTGACAAAGTACTCTAATAAAGAGTGCTCTGAGTTTAAAAACCTCATTAAAAAGGAATGTAAATACTTTGATGAGAAAGGTAGACCCAAGATCACTTTGGCTTGGGTCCCCAATCATACTAATTGATTTATTTAATGTGCAGGGCAACCAACAGCTCAAGGGAAAGAGCATATGGCATGTTGATAGTGGTTGCTCTAGGCACATGACTGGCAACATGTCATGCCTTCAGGATTTCAAGCAAATTAATGGAGGACATGTTGCATTTGGAGACAATCTTACTGGTGGTAAGATAAGTGGAAAAGGTAATGTCACCAAAGGTAAGATGACATTTGAGGATGTCTACTATGTTGATCAATTAAAGTACAACCTGTTAAGTGTATCACAGGTTTGTGACAAACAACATAGTATATTATTTACTAACACTGAGTGTATGATTCTTGCTCCAGGGTTCAAGGTAGTTGATGAAAACATGATACTACTTAGAACTCCAAGAAAAGACAATGTTTACTGTCTTGATTTGGACAATGTCAATAGTGATTCATCTTTAAATTGTCTTGTTTCAAAAGCTTCTATAGATGAATCCTCCCTTTGGCACAGAAGGATGTGTCACATGAACTTCAAGACTATGAACAATCTTGTTAAAAATAACCTTGTAAGAGGTTTACCTTCAAAAGTCTTTTCATGTGATGATCATTGTGTTGCTTGTCTTAAAGGCAAACAACACAAAACTTCTCATAAGACCAAAGAGTTAAATTCTGTTTCTTCTTGTCTCCAGTTATTGCATATGGATCTGTTTGGTCCTACAAATGTTATGAGTATAGGAAAGAAATCTTACTGCTTGGTTATTGTTGATGATTACTCCAGATTTACTTGGGTATATTTTCTAAGGACTAAGGATGAAACAAGTGGTCTTATCAAATCCTTTATTCTAAGAATTGAAAACCAAACTAATCAAAGAGTAAAAGTCATTAGATCAGATAATGGAACTGAATTTAAAAATCATGATCTAAACACCTTTTGTGAAGGAAAAGGTATTGAGAGACAATATAGTGCTCCTAGGACTCCTCAACAGAATGGTGTTGCTGAAAGGAGAAATAGGACACTAATAGAGGCTGCTAGATCTCTGTTGGCTGATTCAAAATTGCCAATTACATTCTGGGCTGAAGCAGTTAATACTGCTTGTTATGTCCAAAACAGAGTTCTAGTGGTCAAGCAAAAGAACAAGACCCCATATGAGCTTTTAAATCAAAGAAAACCTTTTATTGGTTTCTTCAAACCGTTTGGGTGTCCTTGTACAATTCTAAATACCAAATCTCACTTAGGTAAGTTTGATAGCAAAGCAGATGATGGATTTCTTGTTGGATATTCATCTCAGAGTAGGGCCTACAGAGTTTTTAACTCTTCTTCTAGAATAATTGAAGAAAGTGACAATGTCAAATGCAATGAGAACACACCAAATCCTGTTGGGTCTGGACCTCAATGGCTATTTGACATTGATTCACTAACTAACTCTTTTGGTTTCAGTAATGAGTATACAGGAACAGATGGTGGAGAATCAGAGATCACACAAGTTCAAGAAAGTATATCTAAATCTGTGATTTTTCCCATACCCACAGTAAATGAAGACTGTGAAAAGGAATCATTTACTGAACCAAGTCAGAGTGAAGAAGACACTAGAGATGAGGAGACTCAAGAATCAGAAGTGACATCTGAAACCACTTCAGTTGAGTTGCATGACTCTAATCTAGAGGCTGGACTGAATGAAGAACCTAGTCATAACACAAGAGTTCAAAAGAATCATCCTCCACAGCTGGTAATAGGAGATATCTCTTCTCCTATGATGACTAGACATCAAAGCAGGCTTCAAGAAATGAAAGATCAACAGCATACAGTCCTTTCTTGTTTTCTATCCCAGCTTGAGCCTAAAAAGGCACATGATGCTATGAAAGAATCTAGCTGGATAGAAGCAATGCAAGAAGAACTGTTACAATTCAAGCTACAAGATGTATGGGATCTAGTAGACCTTCCTAAAGGTCACAGAGCAATTGGCACAAAGTGGATTTTCAGAAACAAGAGAGATGAAAGAGGTATTGTTATAAGAAACAAAGCAAGGCTGGTAGCTCAAGGCTACACTCAAGAAGAGGGCATAGATTATGAAGAAGTTTTTGCACCTGTAGCTAGGATAGAAGCAATCAGACTATTCCTAGCCTATGCTTCTTACATGAACTTCAAAGTCTACCAAATGGATGTAAAAAGTGCTTTTCTCTATGGGTCAATTGAAGAAGAAGTATATGTCTGCCAACCACCAGGGTTTGAAAACCCAAGCTATCCAGACAGAGTATACAAATTAAAGAAAGCACTTTATGGACTACATCAAGCCCCAAGAGCATGGTATGACACCCTGTCATCCTATCTCTTGGAAAATGACTTTGAAAGAGGAGTCATTGATAAGACTCTATTTATCAAAAGAAAGAAGAAGGATATCTTGCTGGTCCAAATATATGTTGATGACATTATTTTTGGTTCTACAAGAAACAACATGTGCAAGGAGTTTGAGGATTTAATGCATCAAAGGTTCAAAATGAGTTCCATGGGGGAACTTACTTTCTTCCTTGGACTCCAAGTTCAACAGAAGTCAGATGGCATTTTTATATGTCAATCCAAGTATGTGCAGGATATTCTAACCAAGTTTGGTTTCTCAGAATCAAAACCTGCCAGCACACCTATGGAAACACACAAGCAGATCACAGCAGATCTTGAGGGGGAGGATATGGATGTGCATCTTTATAGATCCATGATTGGCTCTCTCATGTATCTCACAGCATCAAGGCCAGATATTATGTTTCCAGTCTGTGTATGTGCAAGATTTCAAGTTAGGCCAAAGCAATCTCACTTTCAAGCTGTTAAGAGGATATTCAGATATCTCAAAGGGCAACCCAGATTGGGACTTTGGTATCCTCATAACTCACCTTTTGACCTAATAGCATACTCAGACAGTGATCTAGGTGGGGCAAACTTGGACAGAAAATCTACTTCTGGAGGATGTCAGTTTTTGGGTGCTAGACTAGTCTCATGGCAGTGCAAGAAACAAACCACAGTATCCACATCTACAACAGAGGCAGAGTACATAGCAGCTGCAAGTTGCTGTTCTCAAGTCTTATGGATTCAGAATCAAATGTTGGATTATGGGGTAACCTTTCTACACACTCCAATTTTTATTGACAACAGCAGTGCTATTAGCATTGTAAATAATCCAGTCAAGCACTCAAAGACAAAGCACATTGAAATCAGGTATCACTTTATAAGAGATTGTAATGAAAAGAAACTTATTCAAGTTGTCAAAGTTGACACTGATAATCAGTTTGCTGATCTATTCACTAAAGCTTTTGATGTGGGTAGATTCACTTTCTTGGTAACAAGTGTGGGAATGATAAACTCTGAATAATCTTCTTCTCAAAAAGTGGTTTTATACCTGTATATTTTTATTCTTGGTGTTACTAATCTTCTTTTCAGGATATGCATAGCAGTACTCAGTACTTAGCAAGTTTAAAAGGAGTTAGTTCAGTTAATACTGCTCGTGGTTAATACTGCTTGCAGTTAATACTGCTAGTTCAGTTAATACTGCTCGTGGTTAATACTGCTCGCAGTTAATACTGCTAGTCAGTTAATACTGCTCGTAGTTAATACTGCTCGCGGTTAATACTGCTAGTTAGTTAATACTGCTTTCAGTTAATACTGCTCGTGGTTAATACTGCTCGCAGTTAATTCTGCTAGTTCAGTTAATACTGCTCGTGGTTAATACTGCTCGCAGTTAATACTGCTAGTTCAGTTAATACTGCTCGTGGTTAATACTGCTCGTGGTTAATACTGCTTTCAGTTAATACTGCTCGTGGTTAATACTGCTCGCGGTTAATACTGCTAGTTAGTTAATACTGCTCTAGGTTACTACTGCTTATATTCCGAATACTATAAATACTTTTTGCCCGCCTAAAAGTTCATAACGACTCTTTGCATACTGTTCTCTTGCGCTCAAAACCTTTCTCTCTCAAGTTCGTAGTTTTCAGGCAAGTTTTCACTAAGACCAATGGCATCCATGACATTCATCGACGAGCACAACGAGATTGCGATGCTACAAAAGCCAAAGCAAGCTTCAGGATTTCATCAGATTGTGGATTTCCTCAAGTCAAGTCACATTGCTCATGCTCTTACTGTCTCACCTACAATCTACATTGAGCACCAAAGGCAGTTCTGGGCTAATGCAACCATTGTTGTGGAAAATGGTGTGCAAATGATCAAGACAAGAATCTGTGATCACTCACTTACAGTTACTGAAGAAGTCATTCGCATCAGTCTACGTCTAGACGATGCCTCTGGTATAATGTCTATCTCTAATGATGAACTGTTTTCTAATCTTACTAGAATGGGGTATGGAGGCCCATTGGGTGTTTTCAAATTCTCAAAAGCAAAGTTTTCACCCCAATGGCGTTTTCTTGTTCATACCCTGATGCATTGCATCTCCAAAAAGACCACTGGATGGAGTGAGTTCAGCAGTCCAATTGCATATGCTTTGGTATGCTTGGCTACATCCAGAAGGTACAATTTCTCAAAGATGATTTTCAATGATCTTGTATCAAATATGGGAAACAAAAAGAGTTTCTTTATGTATCCCAGATTTGTTCAGGAAGTAATTAACCATGAATTGACGGATATACCTCAACCTGTTGGGGTATATGTACCTAAACCCCCAAAAGGCAAGGTTTTCTCAAATATGAGAAGATCTGCTGGGGACTCGGAAGGAGTTGACACCCCATTGTTCTCTACAATGATGGTGGTGTCCCAAACCACTGAAGGTATGGCAGCAGGGTCAAGGCCCTCATTAGACCATCCCACTGCTAGCCAAGCCCAACCTTCTCACTCAAAAACAATTCCCCAGTCCATTCTTACAAAACCAACCTCTCCAATTACCCAAACTTATCAAAGAAAACAGGTAAAGAAGGCTCCTTCCCTTCTTGTACCATCACCCACACAGCCTTTAAGCCCTCTAAGGGAGAATTCTCCCCTAGAGAATATCCAAAGGGAAACAACAAGGGTGTCTCCCAACCCAAAGGAGGTGCTCTCTGAGGAGGAGGTAGAGCATATGGGTGATGAGGCTGCCACTACTCCTGCTAACACAGAGGAGGAAAGTGGTAACATCAATAAGACCTCCCCCATGGCAACTTTGAATGAGCAATCATTTGAAGGTCCCTGGTGCCAAGAAACCACAGGGGTGGATAGTGCTTCTGCTAGGCAGAAGACTTCCACTACTAAAAGATCCAATGATCCTTCAATAGGGGGTAACACTCCTGGAGAAGGTGAGGACAGATATAACTATGATGAATTGATGGAGACAATGGGCAACATCAACATGGATGTACTCAAACAAGGCAAAGATATTGAAGAGCTAAAACTCATTGTACTGTCACAACAAGAACAAATCATCAAGTTGAAGCAAATGGTAAGGAAACTGATTCTGTAAAAGAAGAAGAAACAATTTGTGCTCAGAAGGAGGGAACCAGTGACTGATGCTCCCAAAAAGGGGGAGTCAGAAGCTGATGCCAAAGCTAAGGGGGAGCAAGAGGAAAAACATATTGTTGAGGGGGAAAATGAGCCAGCAGCAGAAACCATTAATACTGCCAGTTCAAGTAAAGCAGCAGAAATGGTTAATACTGCTGAGCTAAAAGAAGCAGCAGAACAAGTAAAAGAGGTCCTTACAGAGCTTGAGGTTGCAGAAACACTCATCAAAGAAAAACATGATACTCCCAAGGTCATCTCAAAGGCCAAAGGAGTTGTCATAAAAGAAAGAGGTGATGCAGCAAAGAACTCTAGCATTGAGAAGGAGATGGGTAAAGATAAAGGTAAGGCAAAGTTAGTTGAATCTGATCAACCAATCAAGAAGCAAAGGTTGGTTGAATCAGATGAAGCCTTAGCAAGGAAAATGCAGAAGGAGATGGAAAAAGAAGAAAGAGCTCAGGTGGAGAAGGACAGGGAAATAGCAAAGGCTTTAGCTGCTGAGCTAAATAAAGCCTATCAAAAGGGGCTTGAAACTGAAAAGGCTAAACAAAGGGCTATAAGTCTGAGAAAAGCTATGATGGCTAATACAAGTGCAAAGAAAAGAAGACCTTCACAAACTTACCTTGCCACTCAGGAAAGAAACAAAATGATAACTTTCTTGAGGAGTGCAATTGGGGTAAAGAAAGAAATGTTTGTGAAGATGAGTTTTGATCAGATCAGAGAGCTCTATGAAAAGGAAATGGGGAATCTGAAGAGCAATGAAAAGAAAAGAGTAGAGTTTGAAAAGAAGGCCAAGGAGAGTAATGATATAGATATGAATCAACCATTTCCTGAAAGTGAAGAGGGAACTCCTATCAAAGAAATGGCAAGGGAAAAGGAAGAAAAGAAGAAGGAAGCTACTCTAGTACAGGTTCAAAAGACTTTGAAAAGAACCAAGATGATGGCCAAAAGAAAGAAAGATAAGAAGCCTAGAATAGAAGAAGAACAAAATGTTGCTGAAGAAGAAGGGGCACCTGAGTCATCAAGCCAGCAAGGGTCATCAATCAAAGATGATGTAAGCTTATATATGGTAGTGATGGACAAAGTGCCTGAACCAATTTCTGCAGAACCTGTTGGAGTTAAGCCACCCGAGATCATTCACTGGGATGTACTGACAATGGATGGGAAAGATTACATCAGACTCAAGAGGAAGGGTGATAAGTATGAAGTATTCAACACTTGGGTCAAGATTGTCAGAACATGCTCTAGATCTGATATAGAAGAGATGTTTGACATAGGAATTAAGCTGTATACAGATCATCTGAATACTCCAGGAATTTCTCTTACAAAACTGGTGATGGAGTATCTATGCATGATGTTCAAACCTGAAGAAGTGGACCAGGTCATCAAGAGTGTGTTTAAAGAAGTCACAAGTTGGACTCTATATGAAACTAGTGGAGTATATGCAGTGACTTTGGATAGAAATCACACAGAATACTTCCTAGTGGATAGAGTATATAATCACACCAGACTGAAGGTTCATGCCATGCTAAAGAAGAAGTTGGGTTGTGCACCAAATTCAGAAATGGCCAAGTATCTAATTCAGAGGATAATCAATCAGAGTTTGGGACTGAATCCAGACTTAGGAGCATGATCTTGGAAGTTTTGGGAGCATTAAAAAGAGCATCTGGAAGAATATCTGAAGAACTTGACTTCTCTTCTAAAAGTCAAGTTAGGGGGAGATTGTTGGGAACTGAAGATTCTACTAAGTGTTACTACTGCTAGTAGAATTACTACTGCTAGTTGAAGTTAGTACTGCTTGAACAAAGTTAGTACTGCTTAGCTAGTTAGTACTGCTAGTAGTTAGTACTGCTTGAAGTTAATGCTGCTAGTTGAAGTTAATGCTGCTGAGCATTATTAGTGCTGCTAAAGAGATACGGATGGAAAGTACTACAGCTGGATATACTGAAGATATACTTAGAAGATATACATGGAAGATATACTGAAGATTTGTTTATTCTTTGTAATTATCTTTTTATCAGTATATGTATAGAATGTTTAGAATAGATAGAGATAACTTTTGATAATTGTTTTTAAAGAGAGAAATCAACCTCAAGGCATAGATCCTAATTCTAGAGAAGTAGAATTCGTATTGGTGAGCCTGTTCATCAATATTGAGGTTGAGTGTGTAATCTTGTAACTTTAAGCATTCAATACAAGTTTACTGTTTGATAATTATATACTGTGTTTGATTACTGTTTTATCAAATATCAAAGTGTTTTTCCGCAACTTCTTTGATATTAGTTTCTGAGTATTAATTCTTGTTGAGAATTCGATCCTGACACGAGCGCCTCTTACAAACTGAATTAGGAGATCATCAAGAACATTTATGATCATTAATCCATCATCATCAAGGGCAATTAAGAGGACTATTGAAGGATAATCAATGGCTTCTTCATCTTCTACAAATCAACATCTTATGAACTTGCCTTCAAGTATGTATCTCTAATCTTATATCTCACTTGAAATCATGAGATTGATCCTGTTAATTGTTTGATGTAATTAACAACCGGATGAAACACATACTAACCTTATTTCACCACATGAAGTCAAACATAAATTTAATCTATAATCTATTTTCACGTAATGAAATCAAATACAAATTATATGTACAATAACTGATTCATATCCGATTTCATAATCTTCGGTGGACAAGGACTCTCCGGCCGCCGAAGGAATGATCTTGGCACCGTCTTCATAACATCTTCATACCGGTTGTTGTATACACCCTCATCGAAACGATCTTGGCACCATATTTGAAAGGAGATCGATAATGAGAAAACCCAATCAAAATCAAACCTAAGACTCAAATTTGAAACCAAATTAAAACCCAACGTTACAGATCGATAATGCAATCAATCAAATTTCACATTTTCCCAAAATTAAACCCTAAATTTTTTCTTCTCTCAATCCAAACTTACAGATCCATAATGGAATTTATTTCATTAGGGTTTCCTAGAGATCAACCAGTGTCGAACCAGATACGACGGGTTTATAACCCGTTCATCGGATATCAGGAATGCTCACTAGAAGAAAGGGAGAAAATAGAGTCGAGGGGCGGTGGAACGGTTGATCCATGAGGTTGAGAGGACATAGAACAATGGATGCTTTGGGGTGTTGGAGATTATGAAGAAGGGTGGTTCGTGAACAATGTTGATTGGATTAACAAAACCTAGTAATTCCGTTCTAATTTTAATTTAGTCCATAAATAAACCTTGAACTTCTAAATTATTTCACAAATGCCATTGTGTTTTATGTCCATAGATTAAAAGTAATAAATGGCTTAGATTGGTTTTCACGATTCACAACCTTTTAGTGGTTCTCGTTTGATTACCGTCCAACTTGAATAATCACTAATATCCACCAAATATATTTAAAATTAACAATTGAATGAAGGGATAACCACTGCTAGTTATATCTAAGTGTTGTAACCAAAACAAATCAAAGCTAGGAGAAAATCTAAAGATACCTTTTAGTTGTCAACAAGATTCAAATCCCAACATCTCTTCCTAACTACGATTTAAAAAACGAGCTCAAACATATATTCTATCATTGTCGATATGTCCAAAATTGTTGCACTCAAAATCTAGTTCATCGTCTTCATTGACACAAATGCCAAAAACAAATGAAAATTGATGGATCTCAGTTTTGACAAAAAAAAAGCAGAATGTTGATTTTCGTGGCTAAAGCTAACAACTCCCGAAACATCAACCACGTCAGTCAATTGGAATCTTTATTCAACATTCAGAAAATGGATCCCTTTTCTAAATATGTGGCCATACGAAAAGTAAAAGAGAAAAAATCAATGAAATGAAACCATGATGAATTGGGAAAAGAGGGGTTGGCCTCCTGGGGATAGCCCTCGTTAACGAGAGCTCTGACCATCTTGTAACACACATTAACATTAACGGTTCCCATATATGTCAAGGAGATTGAAGCCAACCAACCATCAATACTTTCTACAAATTCAAGGTTGGAATTAAGATGAGAATATACAAAGTTATGTGGTTCAAAGAGAAAGGGAAAGCATACATATTTACATACCAAAACACAAAAAAATACAAAACATAAAAGATTGAAAGAAATACAAGTCAAACAACGAGGAATTCCAATAAAAAAGACCAACTAAGAGAGGCCCACGACGATAAGAGAACAAAGAAAATGATTTGTGT
The DNA here is from genome assembly GCA_954870635.1 of Arctium minus. Lineage (NCBI taxonomy): Eukaryota > Viridiplantae > Streptophyta > Magnoliopsida > Asterales > Asteraceae > Arctium > Arctium minus. The sequence goes on from OX941095.1 coordinate 38,593,962, forward strand.
TAATTGGAAACACAATAGCAACAAAAAAACACAAGATGTCAAGATATATCATGGTTAATTGACCACTGCATCCACAACCAATTTGCATAAACAACATCCAAGACTAACATGCCCTCAATCACCAACAGCGAAACATGAAACAGTAGAAGCGTTGATGAAATAAAAATAGGGTGCACATATAGAGAAAACCGTTGCACACGCAGAAAAAAAACACTACCGTATAGGTAGCAAAAAAAGTCTAAAACAAAAAGTCTGTACAGAATGATTGATTGCATGCTAGTCAGTGACACACACACACACACAACCAAACACGAAGGAATCCACAGAGACATAAAAAAAATTGTGGAAAAAAACTAGACTAGATCTTCTAAGATAAGAACCAATGTGTTAGGTCATCTGAAGATTTGAAGATGACCTCCCGATCTTCCATTTTAGATCATCATACTTAGAATATTTTGAGGTTCTTTTAGCAGCTTGGTTTCTATACAAATGTTCGGTGAAGTCGAAGATCAACCGAAGAAGACAAAGAAGGAGAATATATTTCAAAGCGGATTGAAGATAGACTCCTCAGCCTAAAGCCAAGTATGCCCACTTGATCAACACCATTGGCCAGGATGGTGCCGATCTCAGTCTTCAGGAGCCGAAGACCTCTTCGGCCGAAGACGTCTTCGGCCGAACGTCTTCGGCCGAAGACATCTTCGGAAGCCGAAGATTTCTCAATCTTAGGAGCCGAAGACCTCTCAGTCTTAGGAGCCGAAGACCTCTCAGTCTTAGGAGCCGAAGACCTCTCAGTCTTCAGGAGCCCGAAGATCTCTTCGGCAACCAAAGACTTCTTAATCTTCAAGGCCTGAAGATTTCTCTCTTCACCTTATACTTTTCTGACAAATTATATTTGTGATATCTTGCATTGACGTGGACCTCATCTGAAGATAAAGTAAGCTTTGTCTCCTACGCTATTTTAAGGAAAGGTCTCCACCATCCTCTGCAGGTCAACACTTCAAGCCAAAACACTCCAAGACAAAAGGTACATCTTGTACCATGCAGAAGACCTGTGTCCATCCCTTGCTCAACAGGTGTCTCATGCATTAAATGCATGAGGCACTATAAATATGATGGATGTCTCAACATGCAAGATCAACCAGCTCTTAAGCATTCAAACTCTCTAAGTGCACTGGCATTCTCTCTCTAAGAAGTTCTTATTGTTTTCTAAGTGTTTTACAATTGTTCTTCATTTCTCTTTGTGTAAGATTGTTTGAATAGATTTCATCTATTCTCTTCTGCAACAATCAAAAGTTTTCTATGTGTAATTCTTGATTTCAAATCAATAAGAATTAAATTAAGTAAAAAACTGTGTGTATTGTATTCAACCCCCCCTTCTACAATACATCTTTTATTTACTTACTGCTATTTGGGACCAACAAGTGGTATCAGAGCGGTTTAGTTTAACTCAATAAACTAGATCCGCAATGGCAGCCTCTTCTTCTTCTTCTTCTTTGAACAATGTTTCTTCTCAAAACACCACTGCTGTTTCATACGACCATGGCTCTATAGGCAAACCACCAAAGTTTAACCCCAATAACTTCTTCTTGTGGAAAAGTCGTATGATACTCTTTTTAGAAGGAGTTGACAGCAGATATCCAACTATTTTACATGAAGGTCCTTTTATTCCTAGAGTTTGGGACCGTTATAATGCAGACAAGGCAAAAGCTGATGAGGACTCTTCTGGGGAGATACATTGTAAAGGACCCCAGTAAATACAATGATAAAGACAGACGTCTTATAGCTCTTCATACTAAAGTCAGAGCCATCATTGCCCTCTCTCTGCCTGATGAGGTCTACCATTCTCTTGTTAACCTTTCTACTGCAAAAGAAATGTGGTCCACTCTGTGTGTTCTTTATGAAGGTACGTCTGAGGTGAAAAAGAGCAAAAAGATTGCTCTTGTAAGAAAGTATGAACTCTTCTCTCATGAGAAGGGTGAGTCTCTCTCAGACTACTACAATCGTTTTAACAGTCTTCTCAATGATCTAAAACTTGTGGGTCGCATTTATGATATTGAGGAAGTCTTGTGCAAGTTCATGGACTGTCTTCCTGAGTTTTGGGAAAACATTTGTACTTGCATCAAGTCTACCAAGGATCTTGACTCTATGCCACTCACTACTCTTTATGGCACTCTCTTCAACTATGAGCAGACTAAAATGCTCAGGAAGTCCATCACTAAAGACATCAAAAGCTCTTCTCTAGCTCTTGTCGGTCAATCTTCCAAAAGTACTGTGTGTGTCCCTAGGATCACCTATCCCTCTGATTCTGACAACAATAATCAAGAGGACCCCAATGACCCTTCAGAAGCCTATCTTAGTGAGGCTGATGACGAAGGTGAGGAAATTTCCAGTAACTCTCGCTTCTCTTCGAGAAAATCCAAGTTTTCAAGAAAATCCACTTCTACTTTTTCTAAAACCACTCCCTCTGACAAATCAAATGAGGAATGTTACAGGTGTGGGAGGAAGGGACACTTTGCTTCTGAGTGTAGAAGCAGGTCTTCTGATAAATCCAGACTACCCTCCTCTAACCGTACCTCCTCTAGGTTTGTCAGAACCAAGTCTAATTCTTACCAACCTTCTTTTCAAAAGGCCAATATGTCTGTCTCCTCAAACTCTGACCGTGCTGAAAAGTACAAGGAAAAATATAAGAGAGAGAAGGAGAGAAATGAAACTTTGCTCAAAAAGGGAAAAGGTCAAATGACTGAAACCCATGATTGGGCAGATGAACCCACTTCTGAAAGTGACAAAGAAATGGTCAACCTCTGCTTCATGGCTAGAATAGATGATGTTGATAAACAGTGAAGCTCAATCCTTCTCTATGGCCCTTGTGTCTGCTGAGTGCTCTACCTCATCTACCCATGTATCTCTCTCTCTCATCTCTCTCTTTCGGCCTCTTAAAACCACCAAAGAACAAACCTCCCTTATACCTCCCTTCCCTTTCTTCGGCCCTCATCTCACCTTCGGCCCTTACCCTCTCTCACTCTTCAAAAGTCTACCGAGTCCACCATTTTCGGAGAAACTGCATCTACTCATGTGAAGTTTGATGATCTTAAGTCATCATCTCTTCATGAGATGATGATTGGTGGATATCATCATGTGTTGGTGAAGATTCTCATAATCCTTCATCTAACTCAAATCCATATGTTCCTTTCCTCTCAAGGCACATCTCATCATAATGGTGAACTACCTATCTTCTCATCTCCAATCCCTAATCTTCAGATAGTCTTCTCTGAAGATCAAGATCTCTCCTTTCTCCCATCATTACATTTCACACCTACCGATCTCATTTCTCATCATATCACCTCTCCTTCCTCCATCATATCACCTCTCCTTCCTCCATCATCCATATTTGATATCTCATTCTCGTCTCAACCTCAAACTTCACCACAAATCATCCCACTTTCTCAACCATACATTCCTTCTTTACCTATTCATGTCGATCTTCCATCTATCTCTCTCAAAGATGTTCCATCCAACTCTCACCTACAATATTCCTTTCTTCCTGTTCTAACCCAACATTTAAAAAAAAAAAAAAAAAAAAAACGGCCGAAGTACTGTTCATCGGCCGAAGTACTATTCATTTTTAAATAAAAAAAAAAAAATCGTCCGAAGTACTGTTCATCGGCCGAACTACTATTCATTAAAAAAAAAAAAAGTATTTTTTTTCTCTCTCTTTCGGTAGCTCTCTCTCTCTTCTCTTCTCTTTCGGTGTTTCTCTCTCTCTAACCCCTCTCCCTCTTTCGGTTTTTCTCTCTCTCTAACCCCTCTCCCTCTTTCGGTGGCTCTCTCTCTCTAACCCCTCTCCCTCTTTCGGTTTTTCTCTCTCTCTAACCCTTCTCTTCTCTTTCGATTGCAGATTCATTGTTTAAATAAAAAATAGAAAATAAAAAAAAATGTTTTTTTTCTATCTCTCCTCTCTTTCGGTAGCTCTCTCTCTCTACCATATCTCTCTCTCTCTTCTCTATCCTTCGGCTCTCTCTCTCCTCCCTCCCCTCTCCCCACCGAATCCCCCACCCTCCCCTCTCCCTCTCTCCACCGAAAACCCCCTCCCCCCTCCCCTCTCCTCTCTCCCTCACCGAAAATCTCTCTCTTTCTCTTTCCCTCTCTTCGGTTCTCCTCTCTCTTGCTCTACCCTTCGGTTTCTCACCCACCACCACCGAACCACCTACCTCTCATTCCCCTTAGCCGATCCACCCCTTCCCCACACCCCCTTAACCGAAACTCCCCCCTCTCTCATTTTTTTTCGGCTCACACACCCTCCCCCTACCCTCACCCTCTAGCCGAACCCCCTCCCCTCCCTACTCCCCTCTTTCGGCTCTCTCTCTATCTCCCTCTCCCTCTCTCTCTCTCTCTCTCTCCTTCTCCTTTCGGTTCTTCCCTTTCCTCACCAAGCCGAACCCAACACCTCCTTCTACCCTTATTCCTTCGGCCCTCCAACCCCAAGCCGAACTCCTCTCATTCCTTAATCCTTCCCATTTTCGCCCCCCCCCCCCCTCCACCGAATACAACCCAAACAACATTTTTGTTCTCACCCACCGAAAACACCAAAACCCAACCCCCTTTTTTTCGGCTTCCTCCACCCCCCCCCAAACCTCATTTTTTATTTTTTTTCTAACCTCTCTTTTCTTTCCTTCTTTCCCTAGACTTCCCCCTACTCACCCATCCCATCCCTTCCTTTTTCCACCTACTCCCAAATATTCCACACCTCCCTCCATTCCCTCTCCTTACACACCTCCCTCCCATTTCTTCTCCTCATTTATTTACCCATCCTTATTTTTTTTACCCACTTCCATTACATCAACTCTCATCTCTCACCTCTCTTCCCATATTTCCTCCCTTTTCCCCCATTATCTCTTCCTTTTTTTTTTCTCTTTCCCAAAAAAAAAAAAACAAAAAAAAAAAAAAACAGAAAAGAGCCTCCAAAAAAAAAAAACAGAAAAGAGCCTCCAAAAAAAAAATAAAAAAAATGGGCCACTGAATTTATGAGTTCTTCGTGTCTTGTAATTTTTCTGTGTGTCGGTATTTTTTTTCTATGTGTTGATGTCATCATCAAATAGGGGGAGAAAAATATTGGGCTCTCTGGTTGATTTGGTGATGACTCTCCAACCAACACATAGAAACTCAAGAAGACCTCTCTCAACAAGGGCTCTCTATCCACCAATCAAGCTCTTAGCCCAGGTATGTTTTCCTTCATACACTCTCCCGATCTACAATGGGGTGATACTAAAGACACTCCGGTGTCCAAAGGTCCCTCAACTGTAGTGGACCCTTCTTCCCCTTTCTTTAGTGACGCCGGCTAGCACTAAATCCTCAACTGCTACTGGCACCGCCGCACTTGCCCAAATGGCCATACCACCGAAAGAACCTTCGGCGGTTACCCAGGTCACACCCCATATCTCAAAGCGGCGGCACTCTACCTCTTCCCTTCCCTCTCCTCTCAAGAGGCTAAGGAAGGTTTCAAGGGCCAAGCCACCTACTCCACCCACCGGTTCTTCAAAATCGGCAGGTGTTGAAATTTTCCCATCTGGGCCCGGGGACTCTGCTAAACCCAAAGCCATCTCCTTTGTATCTTCATAAAAGGATACAATTGTAAAATTGGGGACCCCTATTATTCCCTCATCAACCTTTTCCTTGGTTGATAAGGATGACTTGGACTCCTTCCCTATCCAAGGTGCCTCTTCTCCACCTCACAGCCTATCACCCAGGATTCTCAGTCCTGATGCTTCTGCACGATCCAAGGATGAATCTGCCCTTCCAAGAGCAGGTTCGGAGGATCCCGAAAATCTTCTGACTTCTTAGTTAAGAGGGAGTATGAGTTGAGGGGGAGCAACTTACCACTTAAGCTTAAACTCTGCTTTTGCAATTGACTATGTGATCAAAGCCACCTGACATTAGTTGAGGGGGAGTATGAATTGAGGGGGAGCAACCAACCACTCAAGTTCAAACAATCCCGACTACTGTCTTCTGTATCTTTGTATATATTTTTTCTTTCTCATTCTTTATTCATTGTATTCATTTATTCGTATGTATAGCTATACTTTTTCATTTGCTTGTAAAAGTCAGATATACCAAAAAAAAAAAAAAAAAAAAAAAGGTCTATGTGAAAAGAACCCAAAAAGAGTAAAGATGGGTCAAAATGAATTTATTCAGTATACTCTTTGTTTTATTCTTTAGTATGGATGTCATCCTCAAATAGGGGGAGATTGTTGGGTCATCTGAAGATTTGAAGATGACCTCCCGATCTTCCATTTTATATCATCATACTTAGAATATTTTGAGGTTCTTTTAGCAGCTTGGTTTCTATACAAATGTTCGGTGAAGTCGAAGATCAACCGAAGAAGACAAAGAAGGAGAATATCTTTCAAAGCGGATTGAAGATAGACTCCTCAGCCTAAAGCCAAGTATGCCCACTTGATCAACACCATTGGCCAGGATGGTGCCGATCTCAGTCTTCAGGAGCCGAAGACCTCTTCGGCCGAAGACTTCTCAATCTTAGGAGCCGAAGACCTCTCAGTCTTAGGAGCCGAAGACCTCTCAGTCTTCAGGAGCCCGAAGATCTCTTCGGCAACCAAAGACTTCTTAATCTTCAAGGCCTGAAGATTTCTCTCTTCACATTATACTTTTCTGACAAAGTATATTTGTGATATCTTGCATTGACGTGGACCTCATCTGAAGATCAGATAAAGTAAGCTTTGTCTCCTACGCTATTTTAAGGAAAGGTCTCCACCATCCTCTGCAGGTCAACACTTCAAGCCAAAACACTCCAAGACAAAAGGTACATCTTGTACCATGCAGAAGACTTGTGTCCATCCCTTGCTCAACAGGTGTCTCATGCATTAAATGCATGAGGCACTATAAATATGATGGATGTCTCAACATGCAAGATCAACCAGCTCTTAAGCATTCAAACTCTCTAAGTGCACTGGCATTCTCTCTCTAAGAAGTTCTTATTGTTTTCTAAGTGTTTTACAATTGTTCTTCATTTCTCTTTGTGTAAGATTGTTTGAATAGATTTCATCTATTCTCTTCCGCAACAATCAAAAGTTTTCTATGTGTAATTCTTGATTTCAAATCAATAAGAATTAAATTAAGTGAAAAACTCTGTGTATTGTATTCAACCCCCCCTTCTACAATACTTCTTTTATTTACTTACTGCTATTTGGGACCAACACAATGCTCAAGTTAAAAATTCGAAGATGAGACTATTGGAGATCTACATGAGGTTGAAACTAATCTAAAAAGATTGATCTAACGCCCAGATCGATCCAACATAAAACCATAAAATATTCGCAAAACCATAAAAATCTTACCAAGAAGACGGGTAGATCTAACAAGATAAGATCCAACACTTAAGACACAAACGAACACAAACACTTATAAAATTATTCATAAAAGCACATATATGGATCTAACCAAAGATTAATTAGACTAGAGAGATATATAATGTAGACCTATGGTCCAAGTGAATAAGAACCATAGATCTAAAGTAACAAAAAAAGGGTGATGCTACGCCATCTTCACATATAAATATATGTAGGATGTGCAAATGACAAAACGACCAACATTTTAAACATACAGTTTTAACGTATTTAGTCCTGTAAGATGAAATTTATCTACCACGTCGTCAATGTTCATAACATTTCGCCAAAACAAGTACCCACTGCATGATGCCTTGAATGGTTTTATTTGACAAAATGTCATGAACACGAAAATGTGGTAGCAAATTTTCTTTGGCCTTCAAGTTAGATCTTGATCTTTCTCAAAAAGTCATATATGATTTTTTCACACTAGATAAAAATTGTTTCTACCTAGTTTTGATATATACAATTCTATGGTAAAGGAATGATATTGTGGGATACTAAAATTTTGCTAATGAGTCATTTTATAGCGTTCAAAAGTATCAAAGATATTGGCATCAATTTAATGCTAGATTATTCAAAAATTAATTTCCATATACGTATATATACATAGAATACCATTCATTTGTTAACCAAATAAATATTATTAATTTTTTCATTTTTTTATCAATGGTTGTGATTACATGGAGCTTATAATCTGATACAAAAGGAAATAAATAAATGAAGGGCTTTTCTGGAAGAAATTATTTTATATTTTTGGAAGTTAATCAATTTTTTGGGAAGATATTCAATAATAATATTTAAATTATTTTTGTTTTTTTAAACATAATGATATTTTTATTTTAGGAAATAATCAATAATAATATTTAAATTATTTTCTTAAAGCAAAAACCAGAAAGTTAATAGGTGAAATAGAAACTTAAACAATGATTTTTGTTTAAAGTTTATAGTGAAACCAGATAATCAAAGTTCATAAATGAAACGAGAAGGTTTATTTGTGAAACGAGAATTTATGTTTAAGATTTATAGGTGACACAATTATTATTTTTCGTAGGTGAACAATGATTTTTGTTATAAAGTTCATAGGTGAAACAATGATTTTTTTTTTGTGTATAAAGTTGGTTCTTCCAATTTAATTTTTCATAGGTGAAACTACAAAGTGAATGAGATAATTAAGAATATTTAAACAATAAAGTGAATGCAATTTAGATGATATTTCTTTATATTTAATGAATATGATAATTAATTAATGTGATAAATAATTGAATAAACCTATTTTTTAAGGAATGTAATATCAATATATGAAAAAGACGAAGATGTTAGCAAAATTAACACTAATTGTTTGGTTAACAAAATAAGGGACCCAACCACAAGGGTTGGGGTTGTGACGTACTGGTTAAAGCCTTGGGGAATGTATCTGGTGGAATATCAGACGTACATAGCCTAGGATATCCTTCTAAAAAAAAATAAGGGACCTATATATAATATAAATATATATATACATTAAGACCACGATTATTTTGCAAACTAGTAAAAGGTTACAGTGCAACCGTCATCTAAACCATTCATTTAGACCATAGCTGTAACGACCCCCGTCTTGAGATATATAAGACAGTTTCCGTTACACACACACACACACACACACACACACACACACACATATATATATATATATATATATATATATATATATATATATATATATATAGTTTAACTGTAAAGACCCCCGTCCCGAGATATATAGGACAGTTTCCGTCACACACACACACACACACACACACACACACATATATATATATATATATATATATATATTTAGTTTAACTGTAACAACCCCCGTCCCGAGATATATAGGACAGTTTCCGTCACACACACACACACACATACACATATATATATATATATATATATATATTTATTTATTTATTTAGTTTAACTGTAACGACCCCGTCCCGAGATATATAGGACAGTTTCCGTTACACACACACACACACACATATATATATATATATATATATTCACATAAACCCAAAAGAACCTCATTTGCAGAAAGAGGTTGGGAAAGTACAGAGCATGCTAAGTATTATTTACATTACAAAATACAATTCCAAAAGTTTAACATAACTATTAATTTATAACCAAAAGTTATAGCGTCACTAGAAGGAATATCCCAAAAAGTCAGTTGTGTCGCTCTCGCCACCTTGCCCCCATCCCGATTCTACATCAAGTACATGTCGTGCAAAGAAAACACACGGCTGAGCGACATGCTCAGTGAGCGGATAATATAAAAAAAATCCAAAGAACAAATTAATAAAATTAGGTACAATGAAAAATGAATTAACCATTTAAAACAACTTGGTTGAAAATATATACATTCAATGAATCAATAAACCGAAATCATGATGATCCGAAATGTAACTCGAAAACAACTACAAATCCGAAACAACGGAAGTCAACATCAAAGTCTCCAATCATATAAGTTCTTAATTCCGTGCAACAAAGACACGTTGTCCGTTGGTCGGCCAAACCAACCGGACGGTTGGAATTTAGGGGTACGGGCACACACCGCCTAAGTCCCACCGTGGATTTAACGACGACCTCAAGTTCTCGAACTAAATCTAGGATCGATCTATACGCTCTCAGGTAGCCTGTTCCGTAAAGGTCGGATACAAAGTACCATTCGTTGAAGACGTCATAGTCTTTGTAGCCACTATGGTAGCATCCCAGACAAAGGTGCCCCAAAGTCTGGTGTTCGGAAAACAAAGTCCAAACCATGAAATTCAATTTCATTAAATCAAAGCATAACCCAAAAAGAGTATCTAATTTCCCAACATATTTTGATTTCGGAAATTCACAAAAAAGTTCATGTAAGCAATTGGATTAAGACATATAAACTCATATCCGATAGAAGTTTGTTATCTGGCAAAAGCCATAAAAGGATTCACAAACGGATCAAAAAGCATGTTATATAATCAAAACACAACAACTAAAAGCAAAACTGATCGAGAGTTGAAAACAAATCCGGATAACCAATTCACATACCCACTTTTGTGGATATTTGGATTCATATTGAATCTTGTGGATGAAATGACCACATCAAATGGTCATTCCCGTGTCAAAGAAGATTGAATTCGTACCTGAGATGATCCCTTTCGTATCTTTATAGTCTCCTGCAATTCAACATGAATTCTTTGAATTATTGGTAATGGAATTTGGAATTCTATGCTCACACAAGTCACAAGGGTCCTAAAATTACCTACGAACCTCCTAAAGTGCTAACAATATTCTTAAGACACTTTAAACAAGGTAAACATGAATTTACATGACATTTTGAACACTAGATTTATTTTCAAAGAAGAACACATTCTGGAAATTTAACAACTTTCTGATACCCAAAGTTTCTGACTTTTCCTCCCATTTAGATGCCAAAACAGTAGTTACCATCAAAATGAAAGTTGTTATATGATCTCTTAGGAATCTAGTCGTTTTGGATTCATCTCATTTAGATAATCCATCGATTTTCTACGAATTTTACAAAAACAACATGCTGATCCCGAGTACAGTGACCAGTCTCAAAAACACACTGTTTTGGGCCATTTAAATTTAGAACTTGATATTGGGGTAAACTACAAAGTTGTTCTAGACTCTCTAACCATTCCAACGAGCTATCATACACCTTATTTGGATCAGCCATTTATTGTATACGAATTTTTGAACTCACTGGACATAAACTGTTAAGACATGCAGTTCTATTGAAGCATTTCATCAAACACTTGGAGGACACAACTACAAATTAGAGCTCAAAGCTATATTCATGGTTACCAATACCAATCTTTGAACATTTTGAACCAATATAACATAGATTAAAAACATACAACTTCATGTAAAACCCAATTTCAAGATTAAAGACCCAAAATCAAAACATAACTTCAATTTTTTTGATAGATTTTAGTTAAACTACAATAATCCATCCATTTTAAACAACCTAATACTAAAACAAAGAGAATACACATATTTAGTATGTGTTCTAACATAAAAACCAAAAATTGAAGGTAACAAAGGATTACCTTAGTGTTTTTTACTTCAAAACTTCAAAATTTCACATGAACTTCTTCAATTCTTCAAGAAATTTGATGATTTCTCCATTTCTTCTCTAGTTCTCTCTTCCTCTCTTTCTCTCTTTCTCTCTATACGGCTCAAACTTGAAGAACATATAAACCTATTTGATTTTTTTTAATTATATAAATACAAGTTTTAAACATTCTTTAATTTGGTCCCCTCAACTTCTAGAAATTCCAATATCTATCCTAGTCATAACTTTTCTTAATTTTCAAGTTTAATATAAGTTTTAAATTGACCAATCTTGGCCCCTCAACATGGTTATTCTTAATCTAGAGTCTAAGGTACAACTAAGTAAAGCATAGGGTACAACTTAATTATACACACAATTATATATGATTCGAATGACGGATTTTTGGGTTATTATAACGGCATTTGGATTTTCTTTGATTCTCTAAATGAATTTACCTGATTTCGTCGAATTTTTGCGCCCATAACAGTTCATACGTTGTATCAGATGAAGGTGTTACCTTTGAAACAATATGCGTTCCGTGGTAGTGTATGCATTTAATGAAATATTATGCATTACAAGTAACGTTATTGTATGAAACCGATAATTATTGATGCAATCCATGATGCAATCCATGATGATTGGCTAAATGAATGTTGTAGAAGAGCATTGCATGGGGTTGTAACATTATACTGGGTTGCAAAATAAACCACCCTATAAATATATATAGGGGTAGTTTCATTTGGAAACCATCTTAATTTTGAAAACTGTTCAAACCGTCGATTCAATTACTTATGTTAATGAAATTATTTAATGAATTTGTAAAATTTGATAAATTGTTTTATGTAAAAAAAATCTTGATGAAATTGTTTCATATATTTGTGTTTTAATGAAAATGTTTCATCAGAATCAACAAAAAAATTATATGACACAATTTCATCAAATTAAACAATTTCATGAACCAATTTTATTAACTTAACCAATGAAATCGACGGTTTGCACTGTTTGCAAAATTACAGTGGTTTCCAATTGATCTCTCCCCTATGTGTGTGTATATATATATATAAGTACATACCTACATGGGTCATTCAAAGGGAATATTCAGTAATTTATGATAATTGTGAGATCAAATCTCAACCTCTCACCAACCTAAATCAAAAGCTATAATTAATAATAACACTTTTGCAATATTTAAGAAAATATTAATCAATTTTAATTATAAATAGATTTTCAGAGGGTAAAAAAGGAATATAGGTTATAAAATAAATGGAAAAATTCGGGGAAATCCCTTGAATATCTTCTAAATAGTTGTTTTGTGAAGATATTAATTAATGGGGCAGTGTCTATTGGAAGCCACCTTAATTTTGAAAACCATGGAAATCGTCGATTTTATTGGTTAAGTTAATGAAATTGTTTTATGAATTTGTAAAATTTGATAAGTTGTTTTATATGATTTTTTTGTTGATGAAATTGTTTCGTATATATGTGTTTTTTATGTAAAAATAAAAAAAAAAAGTTTAATCAGAATGAGAAAATGGATGAAACAATTTCATCAAAATGAGAAAATACATTAAACAATTTCATTTTTACATAAAAAACACAAATATATGAAACAATTTCTTGAAAAAAAAAATTATATGACACAATTTCATCAAATTAAATTATTTCATGAACCAATTTCATTAACTTAACCAATGAAATTGACGGTTTCTACGGTTTGCAAAACTAAAACGGTTTTCATTTGATCTCCCCATTAATTAATATCCTTAAATATATTTGTAATCTTCCTTTTTATTTATTAAATGTTGTAGGATAAGTGTGTCATCGTCTAAAGGATATGATGATAGAGATAGAGATGGAGATAAATATATCAGAGTTAGATTAAAACTGAAATATCTTATAACTATCTTCTTGTAACACATCTCTATTTAAATGGCTTATGATTAATGAGAATTACATATTTTCCTCTCTTTATTTTATTGTTCTTCTGTTTTGTTTTTCCTTTAACACGTTATCAGCACATAAAACTCAGAACATTTTCCACCAATGCTAAATGATTGTTTTGATCACTCCGCTGTCGTTGAATGACTTGTTGCAATCCCGTTGCTACTCGGTTATTCCTTACTTGTTGCCACGTCTATAAACAATTCTAGTAAGTTTGCTATCAATTTCTTCATAAGTGAATATTATGAAATCATGTTGGAAGAATAATATAGTGTATGATTTAATTTATAGAATATTTCTGCTATAGTTTCGTGGTTGATATCAATCTAATTGGAAAAAAACATATAATTAAATCCAATTCATAATTATTTAGTTTTTGATTGAGATAATTAAATATATAAAAATTAAAAATAGATATTAATGTTAAGAAACCACTTTGAAAGATAATTATTTGAATTTATATGAATTTTATTGTGATTTTGATATAATAATCCAATTAAATATTTATGTGATTTTGTTTTAATTAATTTTATTTTGATTTTGATGTAGTTATCCAATTAAATTTTTATGTGATTTTATTTTAATTTCTTTTAGTTGTAAAAAAAAATATAGAAACATGGAGTCAAATCTACATTTAAACCTAAGGATTGGTTTTTATTAATTAAATAATAATTTCATTTGTTTTCTTTATAAGGTGTGTATTGAGTTTTTTATTTAATATTTATTATCATATTAGTAATATTTTAATTTAATATCATTTAAATTGTAATTCATCTATTGTAATTCTTTTATAGATTTGATAATGCTATTTATTATTTATTATATTATTGTAATTGTCAATATTATTTATTTATATGAGTCGTTGTTGGTTTGTTCTTGAACCTGCTTATTTAGTTTTACTTAATTGGATGAATAAAATCCATCTTTTCAAGCTAGTTCAAATAACAGATTAGACTATTAGTTCATTTAATTTTAGTTCCACATTATTTAACTTTAATTGTGTTAGTATAACATTTATTGTTTTAGACATATTTAGGCATCCTCAATTCGTTACAATTTTGACATGTTTAGTTGGTTAATTTAATTACGTTAATATCAAAGAGGTGCTAGCCTAGTGGTAAGGCCCTGGGGGGATAGTGCATGGTATGCCTATCTACCAGGGTTCGAATCCTGGGGGATGCACTTCGGCGATACCCAGACCTTGGGTCGGCCTTCGGGTCCAGGTTTACGGGCATACCAATCTATGGGTATGCGGGTTCGGTCTTGACCGGACTTAGTCGTACCTGGGCGGGTCCAGTCGATTTGGCTGGGCCGGGTCACCGCAGATTAGTCGGTGCTGCCCAATTGGATGCCCGGATACCGCGGGTGCGTGTGTGTGTGGGCATAGCCCAAGTTGCCGTACAAAAAAAAATTTAATTACGTTAATATTGTTTTATTTAGATCAATTACCGTTTAGTTATGGATATAATAATATTTATTATTTTGAACTATTATTATTTTTTATTAATGTTTATCAAATTAGATTACAATATTCATATATTTAGATGGTTATCCAATTAGTTTACAATATTAATTAATTATTTATTTATGTATTATTTGTTTATGTTAATATTTAAATGTTTATCTTCATTATAATTCACTAGAAGCGTACTCGCGCATTGCAGCGACATACATCACGATTTTAATATTTCATTTTATTTTTTGTTTTTTTTTTGTCGATTTACAGTACGATTTTGGATTATTTTGAGAAAGTGATAATTTTTTTTTATAATTTTTTTTAATTTAGGCTTATAATATAATGTTTTTTATATAAAAAAAAATTAAGTATTTTGTTATAATTCAATGATTATCTTATATATTTTAACGACATCTAGAAAAATAACCAATTATATATTTGATAATATAATTAAAACAAATTTATAGTAATATAATATATTAATTAATAATGGTAATGGAAAGATCTGCATAAAAAGAAGGCCTGCACATACCAAATTGGTGGGTGTTAGAAGTCTGCAGTAGTAATATGTATCTTGTGCTTTGATACTTGTAAATTAAGATATTTTTAAAATTTTGCATAAAATAATGGTACCTTGTGCCTAATAATTTGTATTTAATAGTTTTTTATCCGTGCTTTATAATATAGTATAGATAATCTTATAATTAATTGTTGGAGGTTACAGTTCCAACGCCCATAACTTTTGGTGTTTTGCTAAAAGCTCCAAAAATAGCATGAAAATGTTAAAATATTCAAATTCTTATGTTGATTATGGGTTCATACTCATTATTTGCAACCTTAATTCATATATGGAAGTTACACTTTTAACCCCATATTTTCTTGGCATCGTGCCAAAAGCTCCCATAATGCTGATATGATAATAATTTTTCAAAATTTGATTTCATTTTTTAACTTCATGTCAAAATTTGATTTCATACATAAAATAATAGTTATAACCATAATCCATTGTCTTATCAAACAGAAAATCATTATCCCTTATATATGTAAATGGTTGAAACAACTCATCCTGAAATCAACGTCGTAAACTCAAAAGAACTTGAGTACCACAAAAAATTATACAAATCTCATTTGAAAAGTTATAAGAAAATACCTAAAACCCAAACGTACAAACAAATACCTTTAAGTTTTTACGATGACATATCAATCATAGCTTTCATAGAGACAATTTTCTACTAGCAACCCTAAAGAACCGTGGGCCAAAAAACGAAGAGTCAGGAATATTCATGAACGAGTACTTCCCGGACTAATCTTACAGTGGACTAAAACTTACTCATTACGAAAGCTAACTGATTTCAAGAAAGAAATGTTGTGTCTCAAAAGGCATCTTAATCTTAGTGTCAAGGAACTCACAGAAGATGACATGATTAATAACATTATTCCACCTTTCATATATCAACAAATATTAACGAACCAATATAAATTGGAATATAACCTTTAGACAAACTCAACAACCTATTGCAAGTGGTTGAGAGATATAACAAGGTTCTTTCAAATAAGAACGATAGAGATGTTGGGACAAAGAAACTTCCCAAGGTCAATAATGAAATGTTAGAAGTGGAAATAACTCACAAAGAATAGTAAGTTAATAAATTCTCACACACGACATCTATGTACCATGTGGACGAAAAGGTAGAAAGTGTCATGGTCATGGCAATAGTTGGGAAAGATTTTCTAATCCTTGTATGAGATATACAACTACTGCCTAGTTGATAAGGGATAGTAAATGAAGTATATATATTAATTACCATTCCCTTATTTTAAAAAGGGCAACAAGTAGAAAATAAACTATATCATATCTAAGATCGGTTGAGTATAAGTTTATCTGAATGAGTTTTAACTACCAAATTAATTGTTTCTACAAATATACACCCGAGTTTATAACCATTATAGATGTAAATAAATGCAAGAAAAATAAATACAAAACTCTCAATGTTCTTCGTTCCGTGTAGGAAGGTATCAAGGAGAACTTAACTATTTTTGTGACATCCCATACAAGAAATAGATTATTATTTATTAAATTGATTATTTTTAATTCCTACAACCAAACACTTAGACGATGGACTATCACTTGTTGCATAATGACATTAGATCAGTCACTAAAGCACTTTATGCATCCAACCTTGTAAAAATATTTATTTGAAATGGAAAGCCATATTATGAATGGAAATGAATATCTATATCACTTCTAATAAAATGGAAGGAAACATATATTAGAGAAACTAATGTGTCAAACTAGTGGATTATTTGGGTCATTGAATCATATTTTTTCACAAATAATGAACTTTGGAACAATGACACATATATGTTTTGGCATGACCACGTGGGACACCATGGTCCTGACATAATGACCCCCTATTGTTGAAAAGCACACATAGACACATATTTTTCGAGTGAAAGAGATGATCCAAAATTGCAATTGTTGACTTTTGCAGCATAAGAAGCAACATCACCATCATAATATGACCCCTCGAATGCCTAAGACTTTTGTATACCCTGATCTTTAGCAAAGAGAAGAACGAGACCATCCTAAAGCTAAAAGACATAATACAAAAATATTCCATTCTTACAACAAATATAAGGTGATATTTATGGACATAAACATCCAAAATGCGGGCCATTAAAGTACTTTATGGTTATGGTTTCGACACGATGAACGCATGTCGTATTACTATCCACATGAAATGCTGCATTCCTAGCACTAGCTATACGTTTAAGGGCTCACCACCCTAATTATCTTATCAAGTCTACATGACTTGGAATGCTGGAGAATTCACATCATAAGGATTTGATGATTATTGTATATATATTAGGATCAATGTAGAGTTTCCTATACCCCATGTGTATTTATAAAATGGTCTCGTTGAAGTGCTTATCAAAAGAATATTGATGGTGTCTAGGGCATTGGTAATGTGCACCAATTTACCCACATTTACCTGGGGTTATGTAATTATTATATGCAATTTTTTTCATTTTTAGACCCACCACTAGCTAACCATGCGTACCAACTGTATATAAGCCTGATATTTTACATTTACGCATGTTTGTTTGTGTAGTATATGTGCCATTTGTGCCCCCACAACGCATCAAAATGGGTCCTTTATTAGAGCATAAATATATTGGATACAAGATCAAGAAGACTGAAGGTCAAAGTTCAAGAAAGTTAAAGATGAGAAAGTCAACTCTCATTAAAAGTCAAAGTCTAAGTGTAATAAAGTCAAAGTCTTTGTTATTGTATTTGTTTTGTTCCCTTGTAACTTGTAGGTATAAATAGCTTTGTTTTTCTCTTTAATAGATGGATGGATTGAATTTGTATTGTAATTTTCAGAGAGAGTTCTTAGAGAGAGAAAGTTGTCTAGAGAGAGAAAGTCAAGAACACTGTTTGTAATCTTGTGAATTTGGAATTGAATCAAACAGGTAGTTAATTCATTCTTGTTTGTTTGATTAATTGCAATTAGAAACTTGATTTCAGGACACACATCCTTTAAGACGATTCAATATATGTTGGATATGTATACCCATCAATTATCCGCTAATTAGAATCCTTGACTAGTGATCTCTTTACCGCTAGATTTGCGGGTTGTCATTTTGATGAGACAGTCTTCCCGTCGTTAGGGGGGGATAGGAAAAAGGATTTTCCATGGGAACGACAGAAAGTGTCATTGAATATTCCCACTCCGTCTCATTTTAATCCCGTAAAACTTCAGAATGTAATGTTGAAGTCAGACAAATCAGACTCGATACCTGATACGTTTAATATTATTCCAAAAGTAACAAGATCACATGTACGAGCCACAAATACACTAGTAAGGTCCAAAGTCACCAAACAAGGGCACATCATCGCTGGAAAGTGCGTTACAATCACACATAGTGGAGGTGTGGTTGAGGTCGTAACTCCTAAAAGGAAATAGGGGAAGCTACTTGGCTCATCTAAAGGAAGAGAAGAGTAAGGAATAACTATTTATCATCAATACATAAACCTCTTATGAAATTGTCTCTGATTATAACTATGTATATGAATCATTACCGGAGGATGCTCCGAAGTTAATATTGATTCTAGAGATAATAGAAATCTTAAATGAATTATGAGAGTGCATATGAGTCGATGAACAGATCATACATAATCATTGATGATATATTCGTATATACTATTGCTCATGAGATGATATAGCACATTGACATCGAACCATGCTCAATTGAAGAAATGTCAACAAAGAGCAAATTGGCCTACATGAAAAGTAGCAATATAGGAGAATTATATTATTTGACAAATGAACAGGTATTTAGTTTGGTAGTGCTAACCCACCAAGTGTAAAGCCTGTAAGACATAGATAAATCATTTGTCATAAAGCATAATGAGAATATATAGGTCATAATGTATGAGGCTCTCCTTTGGTGCAACGTTTCTCACAACGCCCTGGATTGACCACGAGAAGACTTACTCTCCCATGATGAACGTTATAATGTTCTGCAAATTAATTAGCCTAGTAGTTTCCAAAGAACTAGAAATGCATCTCCTGAATATGGTTATCACATATCTCTACGATGATCTTATTTAGAGATATATAGAAGTGCTTGATGATATTACATTACCAAAATCAAGTAACTCTAAATCACGAAATGCGTTTGCAATAAAATTGAAACATTCACTTTATAGATTAAAACAATCTATGCGGATGTGATATACCCACCTAAGTGAATACTTAATTAGGAAAGGATATGTAAGAACGTTGAACTGTTCCCTTGGGTATTTATTTAGGAAAACATGTTCTAGATGAACATAATAGGCACTCTTGATGAAATAACAGAAACCACAAGCTACTTGAAATCTAAATTTCAGATGAAAAATCTTGAGAAAACTTGGTTTTGTCAACCTATTGGAGGTAAGACACCGAGTTTGTGAAATATTAATTCACGGTCGCATATGTCTAGAAAATAATTAGGCAATTTAATATGGACAAAGCGCATCCGATTAGCACTCCCATAATCGGTCATAGTGTTGGATGTAAGGAAAGATCCATTTCATCTAAAGGATGGTGACGAAAAAGTGTTAGGGAGCTGGAATTCCTAGCTATCTAAGTACAATATGCGCATTATCGTACTTAACACAATACACTTGACCATATATTGTATTTCTCAATGAATTTGTAGTTAGATTTAGCTCAGCGCCAACGCAACGTCATTGGAATGATATCAAGTTAATCTTTTGGAACCATTGACACGGGCTTATACTTTCCCTATAGAAAGAAAAATGAGATTCATAATGGAACTTCAATACCTACTAAGAACGTAAGCAACAAAAGTACTAGCTCTTATAAAAAACACCAAACAATGTATTGGTATGTGTTTGTTGATATTAGGTATTTGTCTAACACATAGAAAGGTTGTTCCTAAAACGGATAAGAAATTACCACAGGGAACACTCTGATTGCTTGAAAATAAGTTAACCAAACCCTTGTAACTACCTCCTTGAACTAGTCCAAGAATATTACTCTCCATGAGATAATTAAAGAATGTACATGATTAAGAATTATCATTACACATATTAGAGGAGCTAGTAATTTTGAGTTCAACCATTATCCTACTTGCATATATGGAAATAATGCATCATACATCAAAGGAATGAAAGAAAGATACATCAAGGGTGATAACACAAAGCATATTATACTTAAATTTCTATACAATTATCAATAACAAACTATCCTCTAGACTCAAGTGAATCAAGTAAGGTGTCAGAAGAATGTGACATATTTTACCAAATCATTACCTAAAATAATATTTTGGAAACATGTAGAAAGTATTAAAATACAAATGTTTTCCAAACTCCCTTGGTTAATGTACGAATTAGGGGGAGTAGTAGACGAAAGGGGAAGCCTACTATATATGTGATATTGATATGTTGTGCTATTTCCTTCAACCAAACTACCAAGTTCTAATTCGATTAGGCACCTATATATATATATATATTTGTGTGTGTGTGTGTCTATATATATGTGGATTAAATCAATGAGAAAAAAAAGGAGAACAGAAAAACCATGCAAAAACAAATAAAAATATATATCACCATCAATGTCAAATTGAAGAAAGTAAAATGAATGTTCCTCGTTGTAATTTGTTTCGCTCCAATTTTGATATTATTTCCTCTAGTTTCATTATGAAACAAGGGATACGGAGGTTCTTTAATTTAAACATAAATTTTTAACAACCCATTTAATCATATTCCATGAACCAATCAAATTTAAATTTAACAGTATGAATAAGCTTTTTTTATTTTTCCTTCTTTAGTTCCCAGATAGATAGATAGATAGATAGATAGATAGATAGATAGATAGATAGATAGATAGATAGATAGATAGATAGAGAGAGAGAGAGAGAGAGTTTCTAACGAGAACATGGTCAAACCATGTAGGTCTCGTGGCCAAGTCCTAACCGAACCCCTAATTTAATCTTGTTTGTTAATCACATGTGATATAGGTTTTCTCATGTATTTGTACTTTGTCTATGTTATTGTTTGAACCTAACCACACACACACACACACACACACACACATATAGGGGCAAGTTCAAACGAGAAGCTAAACATTTTGCGAGAAGATGAGAAGTGTGATATCATTTATGATACACATGTTTAATCATATATGATTAAACAAATGTTACATTGGCAATACATAGATTTTTAATCATATGCAATTAAACACACCGACAGACTGTGTAATCATATATTTGATATCACATTTCTCACCTTCTCGCAAAATGTTTAACTTCTCGCATGATCCTTCCTCTACACATATATATATATAGTCGGGTTCAAACGAGAACAATATCTATTTAAAAAACACGAGAACTAACAAAATCATTAGTGATTTTACATTAACACACGAAAAAGGACTTTGGCCGAGGCTTCAAGTTTGCGTGGCTTTTTTGCACGTTAATGTAAAATCACTAATGATTTTGTTAGTTCTTGTGTTCTTTTAAATAGTTATTGTTCTCGTTTGATCCCCCTCTATATATATAATCCATAAATCACAATTAATAAAGCGTTAAAATAAAAACATGGTCATGTTTGTAATTTTGACTAAATAAATTTGATCCCATTATAGGTATTATGCAAATCTTTTTTCATCTCTCCTCGCCAACTAAAATAATCACTCTAACACCTTATTGATACGTCTTTACGGGTTTTGTTAGATATATATTGTATTCAAGATTAAAAGAGGGTCAAAAAATGTAATTGTATGTTAGTGTGATTGTTTACTTTGTATATTGAGTTGTAAACTCAAAGTATTTGACCTTATGCTTAGTTAGACTACTCGGTCATGTTGACCATATATATAGTGGGTCAAAGTCTTTGTATAGAACAACAAGAACGCACATAACAGAGATCATATTCACTGTAAAGAACACATACAGAGAGAGCCTGAGAAACATACGCACTATGTGACAACCGTCCGATAACCAGAATTTTAAGGTTAGCAATCTTTGACCTATTAGGATCTAATTATAAAATTAAATTCTTTAGTATTTATCTTGATTGATTAGATTAGAATTTTACATGTAAAATTTCTGTAATCGCGTAGAATACCCGGTATGGACTGATAACTGACCATTACATCTCAGAAATGCCAAAAATTATGTTGGAAGTATAAAATACATAAAATAATAGGATTGTATTATTTTCAAAATAAAATATATTTATTAAATTATAATATTCAATTTTTTAGCATAAACTGATAATTGAAGGTTGCGATTCTCAAATTTATCTGATTATTTAACTAAGTTTAAACCTTAATTATATTTCTAATTTAATTTTAAAATGTTGATGAGTCATAAGGCCACATGGCCGAAATCTATGCTCTCTCTCTCTCTTTTTATTTTAGTTAAAAACCAAAATTAGGGGATTAATATCTTATTTTCAAAATTACAAGAAAACTTCTCATCTCCCTCTTCTCTCTTCTTGTTCACGACCGGCCACACACACACACCACCACCACCATCGATTTTTCAAGAAAATTTCAAGAAGAAATCAAGTTTCTAACATCCTCCTACTTCAAGAAATCAAGTTTGCATTTCCAATTGAGAAGGTAATCACTTATTATCTCCATTTTTCAAGTTTTATTCAAAAATATGAATGTTTCACATCATTGCATGTAATAGTTGTATAATCTTGATTTTTGGAAGTGAAATGGGATGCATTTGGTAGATTATACATTTGCAAATGAACCATTGAATGATCTTCCAATAAAAATTGGGTATTTAAGTGAGATTTTTGAGATTTTTATCAAAATATTAATTTCATGAAGTATGGTATTATGGTCCACAAAATTTTGATAATTGGATTGAAATTTATGTATTTACAACAATTTTGAGTATAAAGAAACTCTTTGGATGAGATTATTCAAATCTCATAATATTAAGAGCATCTAAAATGGTGTAATATCACTTATTTAGTGATTTTGTTGACATGCATGGGATTGGATGGGCACTTGTAGTTGCTATGAATCCATGATACATATTTGTCTCATTAGAATCATTGTATATTAATTTAAGATGTGAAACCATGTGTTATTAATAAAAACCATGCCAAATGATCATATTATTATGTTATACAAGATTCATTTTATCAACAGCTTGCCGTCATGAATTTTATATCCACTTTTAAACTTCATAAATCCTATCTTACTCCATAAAAATTTGGGCTTTTTGTTACTAAACATTAGTTTAAGGTGTTAGCAATTCAAAGAATCTGGAATCACTCAAATTTATGAAGTTTTGGTCATTCATTTGCATTTTAGAAGAATGTAGTGCAATCTGTCCAGAGTTGACAGATTGGTACACTCAACTTCCAAAGGCCATAACTCTTTCATAAATCTTCCAAATTTAGTGAATCTTTTTCCATATGAAATATGTTTGAGTTAGATTTGCAACCATATATGGATCACTGAGTAGTTTTGAGTTTTGGTATCCCAAATGCATGCTACAATAGAAGTGTGCAACTGATACAAAACTCAGTGACCTACTGGTTTGTGGGAATTCTTTGCGACATCAAAACATCTCCAAAATGCATGAAAGTTTGACTTTATGTTCTTAACTAAGTATATTAGTTCCCATAAAAATTTGGTTATCTTTGATATTTGGGAAGTGTCATTTTTAAGTTCATTTTGTGATCACAAATTTTGGACAGCAAGTGCTGAATCCAGAAGGTTGATCTTAAAACCTTAAAGGTTATGTTTTGGTGATCATTATTGATATTTTAATCCTAAATTTTTATTTTAGACAACAAAATAAATATAAAGGCATATATTGAGATGTAGGAATGGTTAAGTTAGGATTATAGATGGATGTTGATAATTGGTATTCATTTATGCAAATTACTCTATAGGGAAGTAAAGGCTCTGGATTAGAGATTTGCGTTGTTGTGTTATTTAGCATCATCATCATCATTTGAGGTGAGTAATCACAACCCCTATTTTACTGTTTCTAATTGAATTTGGGGGAAAAGCACGTTAAGGTGTTTATTTTAATAATTCACGAGATTGTTTAAATACGATTGTTATGGATAATTTTGGTAGCTTTGATTATAAAGCGTTTGGTTTGGACATTATATGACATATATGAAAAAATGGTATGTTGGGTTGTTTCTTTAAGTCCCCGGCTGACTCTACTAGTTAACTCATAAAGGAGCCTATAGTTTTAGTGGATAGCGCTATTTGGTGTGACAAGGCCACCATATACTGACGAGTAAAGGTGCACTAATTCTAGAGAAGTAGGGACTATCCATGTGATTCATGGCCACGTCGGTAGTTCTTTTTGGGGCATGTTTAAGGTCAGGGATGGTCTAGTAGAGGTCCAACATACAAAAGCTTTGGTTATTTTGAAGGCATAATTTCTGTCATATAATTTAAAGATTTGTACTCGTGAATTATTGGTTTTGAAAGTTTGAACTAATATTTGATTTACGTTTGACAACTTGCATAGAAAATGGTTTTGTGCATATTTTAAACCTGTGAACTCACCAACTCTCGTAGTTGACCCTTTTTATTTAAACATGCTTTTCAGGGAACAAGAAAGTTACGGGAAATGATTATTATTTTTAGAATTATTGTTATTCCCAAATTCTAGTTTCTAAACAAGATTAATCAAACAAACAAGATTAAAACACAATGAATTACCTGTTTGATTATTTTGATTTTTACAAGATTACACTTTCTCTCTCTATAACTCTTTCTCTCTCTAAAACCGTATTTTCTGAAAATGACAACTTCTTCTTTTTAGAAAAAATACAAGACAAGGTATTTATACCTACAACTAATACAAAGGAAATTAAAATACAAAGTACAAATACATTGACTTTTATTACAAAAGACTTTGACTTTAATGAGATTTGACTTTCTTCAACTTTGACTTTCTTGAACTTTGATCTTCAGTATTCTTGATCTTGTATCCAACAGATTTATGCTCTAACAATCTCCCCCTTTGGATTCAAGATCACTATTGAAAAATCTAGCAAATCAGTCTTCACTTTAAGCTCTGTCAATACAATCTCCCCTTTTTCTTTAACTGTATTCTTTCCAAAATTGTCTTCAATCAATGAACAATCTCTTCAAGACTTTCATAGAAAACTTTCAGTCTTTGGAAAGAAATTATCTTCAGAATCATCTCGAATTGCTTTAGCAGAAAATCTTCAAAGAAAATTTCCTCAAATCTTCAGAAATTCTTTGATCTTCTTTAAATCTTTCCTTTGAACTTTCTGACTTGAACATTTCAGAAAATCAACTCACAAATCTTTATCAGATCTTGATATCATCTCCCAAAAACTTCAAAACTTTAATATTTCTTGATACCATCTCCCCCTTTTTGATGATTTGAGCATCGATATCATCAAAACTTTCTCCAAGAAATGTCATTGACCAATCTGATATGTCAAACTGAGCCTCTGATTCTATGATCCATAACCAAATATTCATCTAGATCTTTACAAATCCAGACAAAATAAGAACATGTAAATCATGAATCAACAAATGAATCAGTTAAAATGCCTGTCAGTAACACGAAGTCACTATGTGTAACGAATACACAATATAAAGGAGCTTTTTGATGTTCACTCCCCCAGGTCTTCCATCCAATCATCGAAACACCACAAAGGAAATTTCTATGAATGTTATGACAAAGAAACAAATTCCTTGTGTGTTCGTGCATGTGTAGAAAGAATTAAGCATGATGATTGCTTTTCAATAAGGCTCAAAGTTGTGTAAACCACTGAGACAACAGTAGATAAACACAGACTCAAAGTGCATGATTGAAGTGCGAAGGTGGGGCAGACTTCCTTCTTTTTCAATATCCAGATTTTCCAAATGAAAATCAGATAGATTATGTGCTGCGTCCCCTTTAAAATGTGAAACATTTTCTTTTTGAGAAGAAAATGAGTAGCTTGTGGGGTTTAGTCAAGAGTTGGCATGGGATAGTTGCCTGTTTCAATAACGTTCACGAAGAAATGTGAAACATTAGTAATGTGGCTGCCCGGCTCAGAAAGTAGTTGGTGCAGATTTTGATATTCTTTTACTCTGATCTCACACCCTCTTTCTTTTAATCATTAAGCGCACTACTAACCAAACTCTCTTTTCCATTTTACCTCATCACACAACCCACACTCATTTCTTTTTGACTCCTCACACTCAATCTCTATGGATTAACTTCTTGGGTAGAAATCACTGGTTAACGTGATTCAATAGAAGTTCAGATAATTCCTAGCACAAAGAACCCATATTTCCTATAAAAGCATAATGTTGCTCAGATGATTTAACTATAACAGTTAAAGCTCATATACAAATGTCAAACGAATGTATGCTCAGAATATAATCATGAAGATATGAGTATTTTAAAACATTGAAGTATTTTCAAACAAGTATACTGAATGAATGAACATGAATGCAAAAGACTTGTTTGAAAATCTGACATTGTATGAAAATGATCAGAAATGAAATGATATATCAATCAAAGCTTAAGGTCAAGAATAATAGATGTTGTCTATATGAACCAAGATATAGACATTCTTGAAATGACGCTCAAAATTCTTTGAAGTACAAGCGGGGTGTCTTACCATCGAAAAAATTATGTTTCAATATGAGACATGGTAAGAACTATTTGAACAAGAAATCAAACCAGTGTGTGTGAATACTTGAAAGTATATGAAAAGACAATACACAAGTATTAATCTTTGGATAACACACGGTTTGTGTATCAATGAAGTACAAAAATAAAATGAAAACATTTAAAATCACACTTCCAAATTATAAAATCTGTTTAAAATTCGAGAAGTGGTTTGAACATTTAAGAACATGTTTTCTATATCTGAAAGTTGTCCTTCTTTCAAATACATTTGAGATTAAGATAAGAAATTTACCTTTTCGCTCAATCTTAATACTCATAAAGTCAGATGAAGTAAAAAATGATATGATCGTGTCATCCTCTCTCATCCTGCATAAGTCTCAAAGTATAGTCAAAAATTTATTCACAAAATTTATTCGAACAATAAAAGAACATAAAACAGTAAAACGATTAAAGAACGAGTTCTGATCTTAAGCAATCAGAAATCATAGTCTTACTCCTTTTGATAAGCTCCCCCTAAAATCATGCATTACAAAAAAAAATTGTCAGTTAAGTAAAATGCAGAAATCAGTTATGCTCCCCCTTAAAATAATATAGATCATCTAACATCTTCTCTTGCTCCCCCTGAGATCATGAGCAAACAATTAAAGTGCAGATATCCTTCATACATAAAGATAAAGAAAATGATGAAAAATAACAATACGTAACTTTATTAGGTAACAACCGATTATGTCTTAAGATTTAACATACCAAGCTTAGAGACAAGAAAATTAAATCTCTTTTTATCTAAGGGTTTGGTAAATAAATCTGCAAGTTGATAATCTGTTTTTACAAAATAAAGTTCAATTGTTTCTTTTTCTACATTATCTTTTATAAAATTATACCTGACGTCAATGTGTTTGGTTTTCGTATGCTGGACAGGATTAGCAGATATCGCGATTGCACTCTTCGAGTCACAATAAATTGGAATTTTATCAAACTCGAATCCATAGTCTCGCAGCTGTGTTCGCATCCACAAGACTTGAGAGCAGCAACTGGCAGCAGCTACGTACTCTGCTTCAGCAGTCGATGTGGAAACGCATAATTGTTTCTTTGATGCCCAGCTAACGAGTTTGTCTCCAAGAAATTGAACATGACCTGAAGTACGTTAGACAATAAAGCTTTTTGCCAGTCATATGCTTGGAACATCCACTGTCCAAGTACCACATATGTCGGGTCTGCAAGAGAAATCAGGCAACAATAACTTTAGGTACCCATTTAAAAACGGGTCCTAACAGATTAGCACAAGATTTTGGTATCCATTTGAAAATGGACCCTCTGTTCTTTTGAAAACCTTTAAAAATATTTGATCTTGAAGAATACACATGATAAGATCCGAACCAATCAGAAGAATTATGAGAGTAAGCAAAATCATTTCTCCGATAATGATAAGATGTAGTAGAAATAGAAGATAATTGAATCAATTGCTTTATTGAATATCTCTTGTAAAAAGTTACAAGGTTTTGTTTATTTGAAGCAAATTGATCAACTACATCAGTATCACTACTAACTGATCTATTACAAGAATTATCAGAAACTGATTCAGCTTTCTCATCACCCTTTCTTTTTGGTCTCCATTCAGTTCGAGCTTTCAACCTTTTCTTGCTTATAACTGAAACACAAGATGTAGATTTATTAGGAAAAGCAGATTTCTGAGACTGAGTTTTCTTTTGTGTACCAGTGTATTTCTGTTTCTGTAATCGCTGTTTCTTATGTTTCTTACCTTGAGAATAATAATCAGCAGTTACATAAATCGATTCACCAACTTTAGTTGATGATTTAGCAGTTTTAAGAACACTTGGTAACACCTTTTCATTTATAAGACAAGTAGAATGATTAGGAAGAGAAGCATTAAAGTCAAACATATCAATTTCTTCTATGCACCCACCATCAGTGTTTAAAAAATCATTTGCAGACTCAAATAAGTCATTAAAGTTATCAGTTGAAGTTTGAGGTGCCTTTGAAACTGTAGAACACTTTGTAGATTTAAATTGTAAAACAGTGTTCTTTAAAACTGTAGAAAACACACTTTGTTCAATATCGACCAAAAGTTTTTCATCAGATAAAACATGTTCAAGCTCAATTATTTTGTTTTCAAGAATAAGTGGAGGAACATAAACCTTTGCAATTGCAGGTTTTGCCTTCATCTCAGAAACAGAATAACTAGCAAAATAATCGTTTGAAAGAACTTTTGGTTTTTCTGAAAGATAACTATCATTTAACTTTGCATAGTTAAATGGTAGTTGCATTTTCTTAACATTCTTTCTATTTTTAGTTTCTTAGGCCTCAATTTCTTCCGGTAATTTGGTAACAAATTTGGGTTTTAAATGAGTATGTTTACCAGCACAAGCAAGAAAATCAAAATTATATAATGCTGGTTGTTTTCTGATGGCTTTCTTTAAGTAATGGGGGTTTTTAAAACCAAGTCCCCATTTTTCCTTAACATCAGCCTCTTCATTAGGTGCATTAAGAAAAATGGTTTGATCTGTTTGTCCTCTTGCGTAAAGTTTGGCTTCCAGACCATTTACCTTCTTATTCAAAAGCTTGTTTTCAACCTGCAGTTTACGAACAATTAGTGCAGATTCTTTCTTCTCAAACTCATATTTAGAAACTTTAACTTCAAAATCAGAAATCTTCTTTTCAAAACAATCTACTTGAGATTTAGAATCAGAAGCAGATTTGCATAAAGAATCAATCAGATGTTTGTTCCCAATAACCGACTTATTGAGTTCAAATATCTTGTTGTTTCTTTTAGCAACTCTGTCTTTTTCTTTCTTCAGTTTTACTTGAAGATCATTAAGCTCAACCATCATAGCTTCCATTTTGGTTACAAAATCTATTTCAGTTAAATTTAATACCTCATCAGCTGTCTCGTCATCTGATTCATCATACTTGACTTCTTTTCCCATGAGACAAAGATGAGCTGTTTCTTCCTTTTCTTCTTCTTCTCCTTCTGAATGATCCAGCCAAAATTCGTCTTCAGCCATTAAAGCGATGCCTGCTTCTTGTTGTTTGGCTAATAACAGCTTGTTCTGATAATACTGAGAGTTGCGAACTTTTGGCTTTCTACAATCTTTTGCAAAATGACCCATATTGCCACAGTTGTAGCATTTGACTGAATCATTTGCTGGATTTTCAGCAACAGTGTAGTCATTCACATACTTCTTCCTGTCATGAGATTTCTTCTCAACATATCTGTTCTCTTCATATCTCCTTCCTTCCACCTTTTCTCGGTGTTCATGATTCTTGGAACTTGATGAAGAATATCGTTGAGAATTTGATCCCGGCTTTTTGTAAAATTTCTTTTGAAAGGCACGGGTCAGTAAAAGCATGGCTTGTTTCAGACTTTCGCCATCATCACCATCTGATTCAGATTCAGACTCAGAACTGGTAATCACTTTCTTCTTTTTCTTCTTCTCTTTCTTTTCTTTCTTTTTCTCACCAGCTACCAAAGCAATAGGATCGGGAACTTTTTCTGCTTTCTTCTTTTCAGCTCTTTTCTCTTCCACTTCTTCTTCATTCTGCCTCAGAGTCTCATATACCTCATGTAACGGTATGTCATTCAGATCTTTCATCTGTTTCATCCTACATGTATGCTTCTTCCACTCTGGTTGTAGGATACTTAGAAATTTGACATTGTTCTCAAGTTGCTTCTTTTTCACTTTATTCTTGGACAACTAATTCAGAAGCAAGACAAACCGTTCATAAGTATCTTCTAAGTTTTCATTCTCTTTGGCTTTGAATTCCTCATAACTGTTGATGCAGTTAGCCACTTTCATCTGATTCCCGATCTTGGATCCCATCATCATCTTTTGCAATTGATCCCA
Source organism: Arctium minus (assembly GCA_954870635.1). Classification (NCBI taxonomy): domain Eukaryota; kingdom Viridiplantae; phylum Streptophyta; class Magnoliopsida; order Asterales; family Asteraceae; genus Arctium; species Arctium minus. The sequence continues at coordinate 38,624,856 of OX941095.1, forward strand.
CATCTTCTTGGCATTTCCCATGTAACTATCAATCTTGATGTAGATCTCATTTGGAATGCTCTGAAGAAGTAAGGATCTTGCTTGTTTATCTGCTTTGTATCGGCTTTTCTGTTCTTCAGAATACTGAGAGATATCCACTGCCACTGTTTTCATCTTTTGATCTATTTTCTCAGTTCCATGTTCACTATCAGAGGAGTCAACATCAGGTATTTGAACTGTTATTGGTGCCATAGGACCTTCGATGATAGACAGAAGAATATTCTCTCCATTTGAATGCCGATCCACGAAATCCAGAAATCTATCCTTCCATTGCTCGTACTCTCCTTTGAATAGAACAGGAGGCTTTACATCGGTGCCAATTGAAAGTGCATCTTTGGAAGTCATCTTGTATAAACCTTAACTATGCGGTTCAAACGGCAAACGCAAATCACCACTTTGTGGTTCAAGAAGGAAACGCAAGACACATTGTGCGTGTCAAGTTACACCTGCATATCTCACTTTGCTTGTCTTGATGAATATACCCGCATTCTTAATTACCCACAAACTTTGATGAATCAAACGCACATCTTGATGAGTCAAACGTACATCTGATGAATAACCCGCACAATTCGATGAACATCCGCACACCTTGAAAAACGTTCAAATTCACCAAAAACTCATTTATACCTAGAATTCAACCTCTAAACTTCGACAATTTGATCTTCTATACAACTCGAACACAATACTATCACTAATTTTCGATCAAATACACAAGAATTACAAAATTGAATCAAGAACAGTGTCAAGAACTCGTGAAAACAAAAACCACAAAAAATTCAAAAATTCGAATTGATTACAGTGCAATTGACAAATCTTTCTATACAATTTCAATCGAATTCACTTTCCTAACAACACTTAATCGATTACAACTCCAAAAACTCACTAAAACTCAAAAATCAAATCTGGACTTCGATGAAAAGTATGAGCATACGCATTTCTTGATTTTTCTCGATTTGGATCTGCTCTGATACCAATTGTTATTCCCAAATTCTAGTTTCTAAACAAGATTAATCAAACAAACAAGATTAAAACACAATGAATTACCTGTTTGATTATTTTGATTTTTACAAGATTACACTTTCTCTCTCTATAACTCTTTCTCTCTCTAAAACCGTATTTTCTGAAAATGACAACTTCTTCTTTTTAGAAAAAATACAAGACAAGGTATTTATACCTACAACTAATACAAAGGAAATTAAAATACAAAGTACAAATACATTGACTTTTATTACAAAAGATTTTGACTTTAATGAGATTTGACTTTCTTCAACTTTGACTTTCTTGAACTTTGATCTTCAGTATTCTTGATCTTGTATCCAACAGATTTATGCTCTAACAATTATGTTACCGCGTACTTTAACATTTAGTAGTGACTTTTGTAATCAAGCTTTTGGATGTATTAAGTTTGTTTATTTTTGAGAACTTGATGTAATCTTTGGTTGAAATGTATGGTGGTATTTTATCATTTCTTAGTGCTATGTTTATCGAACTGTTATACTCCGTGTTTCCGCTTTAGCGGGGTGTGACACACTAAACATGTATGAATCTATGGAGTTGTTGTAATCATTGAGAAATCAATAAAAGATCAATTTCTACATTCTTGTGTGTGATTTACTGAGTTAGGAACTGGAACAACAAGTGGTATCAGAGCTAATTCGACAATTTCAACAAAAATGGACTCGTACCTCTATTTCACTGTAGTTTGATCGATTTTTGAGTATTAGACTGTAATTGTGTAAATTTTTTATTGATTGTTATCGATTAGTATCATAGAATCAAATTGTAATGGTTAGAAACACAATTGCACTGCAATTTTGTTTGATTTTGATCTTTTTGTGCGTTTTTGAGTTCACGAGTTTCACGCACTGTATAATCATGGAAATGTAATGTTAAGTGAATTTCCTTGTAATTCAGTTTTGTTAATCGGTTCTAATAGTGTTTCTGGATAAATTGGTGAAGTTTCAGATCCAATTTTGAAGATTTGCTAAGGTTTTGATCGATTTGAATGGTTTTTAGATCTAAAATTGAAGAACTCGCATGGAATCCTGAAGAACTCGCAAGATCTAAAAAACTCGTAAAAAGAATTAGCATAACCTTGATTTCTGAAAAAAGACAAGTATGGAATTCGCATAGAGTTATATAAGAAGAACACGAAATTCGCATAGACCTATATATGGAAAGTTGAAGAATTCGCATCTGCTTGTGTACGAAAAGTTGTGTAAGTTTTTCTAAGGGCAGAATTAGCTTCCTGAAGGATACGAAAAGTGAAGAATTCACATAAGGAAGCATACGAATTTCTTAAAATTCGTATCGTGCTATATACGGATTTCTTAGAATTCGCATAGGACATCATACGAATTCTTGTACTTTTCGCATTAAACAATTGAAACATTTTCTAAGTACACAATTCGTATCGATACGAGAAGTTGAAGATCAAAAAATTTTCTAAGTGTATAATTCACATCTCCCTGTTGTGCAAAAAGTTCATGCGAAAAGCTTGAGGTTCAAGATTTGACTAAGGCAAGAATTCGCATATAATAGCGTGCAAATTTCTCAGAATTCGCATACAGCGGCGTACGAATTTCAATTCTAAGAATTCGCATCTCAAGTCGTGCGAATTCATCTTGGTGTGCGAATTTTGTCATTAGTGGTGTGAGAATTTCTTATAGTCTGCGAATTTTGGTAAAATTCTTTTGGTGTGCGAATTGTTTGAGGCTACAGTGGTGTGATGATTCTTACCTTAGAAATTTTTGGGAAGTTTTTTTGAAAAATCTCTAAGAGTTTTAATTGTTGATTATTTTTTGAACTAACGATCATTCCTAGCTCATTTTTAACAGATAGCAAAGATGTCTAAGGAACTTCTCTCGATAGGGTCACAGTCTAAACCTCCCATTCTTTCTATCGGCGAGTATCCTCAATGGAAGCGACGCATGATTTAGTTCTTAAACCCAAGAACCAGGATTACATGAAATCCATTACGGAAGGACCAGTCAATCCTTTGGTCACTATTCCTGGACAAGAAGCTACTGAAACTTCTCCAGAAATACCTGTTCAGTATGTTCCAAAGCCTTATCAATACTTTAGCAAGAGAGAGAAGGAATTAGCAAAAATTGATGAAGAAGCTCTAATTTCCCGTACGATGGCTATTCCAAACGATATCTACAACCGTGTAGATAGTCGAGATTCAACAAAAGTCATGTGGGATGAATTAGAAAGGCAATTCCAGGAACTGAAAGGTCTATTTAGGCGAAGCTGAATCAAAGCATTAATGCCTATGAAGGATTTCATGCCAAGGAAGGTGAAGCACTGATTGATACCTACAATAGGTAATATGTGATCTTTAATGATTTAAGGAGAAATGGTATGAACAAATCAGTAACTGAAATTACTATAAGTTCATCAAGAACTTGAACCCCGAGTGGAAGAGCTACGCCATCAACCTTCAAATGTCAAAGAACATGGTTCAAGAAGATGTAAATGATATATTTTCTACTTTATCTCAACATGAGGATGAGGTGAAGATGTTGAGCGATGAAAAGAAGATGGTGAAAGATTCATTGGCTCTACTTGCGGAAAAGAAGTTGGGTAAGTCAAGTTCTGGTACTCGTTCTGCTTCAAAGTCTAAGTTTAAGCTTTCCAAGGGTTATTTGTCTGAACTCCCGAAGTGAAGTTCTAAATCATCAGTTGAGGAGATTGAGGTGAACTCAAATGATGATGTATAGAGGTTTGCTGAAAATTTTGCTTTCATTACCATGAAATTCAACAAGAGTTTTGGGAAAAAGAAGTATTACTCAAAGTCCAAATATGAAGGTCACAAGAAAGACAAGTCTGATAAGTACAAGCCCCGGTTTGGGAAGAGAGAAGAGAAGAAGGAAGAGAAGAAAGAAGAGAAAATAAATCCACAGTCTGGAAGGTGCTTCAATTGTGGTACATTTGGTCATTTTTCGAAAGATTGCAAGTTCAAGCGCGTAAAGAACTCAGAATATTATGCGAAGAAGTCGTTGATTGCAAAGAAATAAGAAGATACTACTACGAAAAAGGGTTTTTACATGGTTGTAAAGGGCTTTTTACACGGTTTTGCAACCGTGTAAAAGGCCACTGTGTAAAATAGTGCAAGACATTTTTACACGGTTTTGGAACCGTGTAAAAATGTTCTTTTTTTACACGGTTCCAAAACCGTGTAAAAAGGTGACAAAAACTGTGTAAAATGTCTCAATTTTCACAGGTGTTAGGCAAAACCGTGTAAAAAGTTCTCAATTTTATATGGTTATTAAGCAAAACCGTGTAAAAATGTCTCAATTTTACACAGTTGTTAAACAAAACTGTGTAAAAAGATAGACCTTTTTACATGGTTGTTTAGCAAAATTGTGTAAAAAGTCACCTCTTTTTACATGGATGCTAATAAAAACCGTTTAAAAAGGTCACAAATTTTTACACGGTTCTTGTTCCAAAACCTTATAAAAAAGGTACATGTTGTTTTCACGGTTATTTTAAAAAAATGTGTAAAATGTTTCAAGAACTTTTAAAACGTTTTTTTCTCAAATAACCGTGTAAAATGCTTACACATTTTTACACGGTTTTGGAAACAACCGTGTAAAATGGTGTTCGAATCTTTTTACACGGTTCTTATTCCAAAACCGTGTAAAATGGTATATGTTGTTTACACAGTTATTTTAAAAAACCGTGTAAAAATGTTTCGAGGACTTTTCAAACGTTTTTTTCTCAAATAACCGTGTAAAATGCTTACATATTTTTACACGGTTTTGGAAACAACCATGTAAAATGCTGTTCAAATCTTTTTACACGGTTCTGTTACAAAAAAAACGTGTAAAAAAAATCAATAAAAAAACACGGGTACATTTTTACACGGTTTTTTTAAAACCGTGTAAAAATGGGCATGTAATAAAGTCATTTATGTAGTAGTATGGGAAAGTGTTAATGGCGGAGGAAGAGAAATGAATGTTCCAAAGTTCTAATGACGAAGAAGCCCAATTTACCCAGGTGTGTATGATGGCAAACTTTAATATGATGTTGAGTCTGTTTCTGAGCATTCAGATGGAGATTCTGAGGTAAGTGTCAATTCTGACAATCCTGAACTTGTTGAATCTTTACTTGCACAAATCCAGCACATGGAATCTGAATTTGAATTGTTAAAAAGTAAACTTAGCTTTGAACGACAATCAATGATGAATTTTCGAGACGAAAATGCATTATTGAAAGTTGTTGTTGAGGATAAAGAGAAAGAAAAAGATTCTTTGAAAAAGGAAAAAGAAGTTTTGAAAACTGAGATCTCGAAACTCAAAAAGGACTTAGTTAATTCAAATTCTGAAAAGGGTGAATTCAAAAACAAATTTGAAGTTTGTTTCCAAGAAAGAAACGAGGCATATTGTAAGATTAAACAATTGGAAGACTTAAATTTAAAAAGAAAATAGACTGAGCAAACATTGAATCTTCTAACAAATAAACTCCAAGATGTTCGATTCTATAACGCCAAATTGGGGTTAGGTTTGTCGGAAAACGATATTTTAAAACGATCCTCTGAAAATTTATACAACTTTGATAAATTGGGTTCGATTGGAAAGAAGATTCCAGATATTCATGATACTTTTGTTAAAGTTGAAACTCCTGTATTTGATACTTCATCTAAAGGCAAAGAAGTAATGGAAGATGATCAATCAAGTTGCAGTGATTCTCAAACAAGTTTTAAATCGGTTGGATTTAAATACAATGATTTAAATAAAAGCTACAAAAACAGAAAATTAGAATTTGTAGAGTTTGAATCATTGTTTTCTACACCATCCTCAAATGAATCAGTCAACGATGATAAAATTGTTAAGTCTATTTTGAATAGTAATCAATGTATTTATTATCTGTGGTCTAAACAGTGTTTAGTTAGCTTATCTGTTCTGTTTAGGCCTTGGGATATTTAAGTCCCCTTGGTGCCTTTGTTTTGTAACTTTGGAGATCATTTTTGAATAGAACTGTTTACATTTGGCGCTCTCACTTTCTCTCTCTACTTTCTCTCTCTAAGATTTAGAGATTTTGGGATTATCAATTGGTATCAGAGCTATTCTGAATCTGAGAGGATTGAGAGAAAATTGATTTTGATTCTAAATTTGTGGTTTAATCAGAAAATTCGATTGATTTTCTTGAATTTTTTTCAAGAAAATCTCGTTTTTTGATTTTTCATCAAATTTGGATTGTTTTCTGAGTGAATTTTGTTGAAAATTGATTTGTTGGATTCGATTTTGATAGGAGAACATTTTTGATTCACATCATTTTTCAAGAAAATCTGTTTTTGATCATCAATTTTGAGAAATTTCGATTTTCTGGAAATACGTTTTTTGCGAACTGTACATTTCAAGAATTATCAATTTTGTGGTTTTTGATCGATTTTGTTGCTTGAAAAGTGTTAGAAACTAGTTTTCGATCACTCTTGTGTGCAAAAGTTTCATCAATTTCATGTTAATAATCAAACTTTGCAAGTTTTTCTTGATTTTTAGCGGTTTGCGCCGGATCTGACATTTGCGCCAGTTCATCACAGGTTTGCGCTAGTTCATCTGGATTTGCGCGAGTTCTTTCGGTGCGTCTTGTGCTAGTTTCAGGTTTTCTTCACGAGAAGTTTAGCTTTTCGTCTCTGGTTCATCACACAAAGTGCAATTTGCGTCACACTTGCATCACGCAAAGTGTTGGGTCATCTAAGATTTAAAGATAACCTCTCCTTAGTCTTTATTGATGTTTGAACCTTGTATTTTGATTTGTGGTTCTTTGTAATAGCTTAGTTAGTTAAACAGTTTGGTGAGTCGAAGACAAACCGAAATCAACATGAAGGAAGTCTACAATGCGGATTGAGATAAACTTCAAAAGTGAAACTAAGCCCTGTCTGCCGATTCCTTTTCGGTAGACCTTATCTTTGCCGAATTTACATTCGGCATGTCCTCCCTTTGTTGCCGAACCACCTGTGTTCGGCACATGCCTAATCTACCGAATTCCTCTTCGGTAGTTTTCCTCTTACAGATTGCTTCTTTATCTAGTAAGAGCATTTATGTTAAACCCTCATGATTTGACATACTTCCTCATTCCCAATGATCCTCTGACAATGGGAATGGAAACCTCTTTCTTCGTTGAGAAGATTTACATTTAGTCTTAATTTGATTAGATGTTTATTTTCTTTTTGATCTCAAAAAGATTGTCCCTTGAATATTTTATAATAGATATTGTACTTTCATAGCACAAAAGTTACCTTTTGTGTTATGACATGTCACATCAAATATCTTATAATTTATTGACAATATCTCAACCACCCATGCCTTTACTCCTATATGTCCTTTGCACTCATTACATTGGATAGTATATAAAGGATGGAGGTAGCACCTTGCTACTTACGCTTTCATCTCAAGATTTGATATTCACAAGATTTCAAGCAGGTTGATAGTTTTCCTTGTCTCTCTAAAGATTAAGTCTTTGTGTTCTTAATATCTTCTAAGTGTTAGATTGTTTAGAGTAGTTCTTAAATATTCTTTTTCCACAACAATCTTTATTTCTCTTTGTGTAATTCTTGATATTTCATATCAATAAAAGAATTAAAATTAAGTAAATTTGAGTATTGTATTCAACCCTCCCCCCCTTCTACAATACTTGTTGTGCCATTTTGGGACTAACAAGTGGTATCAGAGCGGTTGGTTTAATCTAATAAACCAGATCCGTAATGGCATCTCCTTCTACAAAACCTGAGTCTTTTTCTAAAAACTCTTTCTACTCTGATTTTGGATCTACTGTCAAACCTCCTAAGTTCAATTCGAACAACTTCTTCTTATGGAAAAGTAGGATGATGCTCTTCTTGGAAGGAGCTGACAGTCGTTATCTAACCATTCTTAGTGAAGGTCCTCTTATCCCAAAAGTCTGGGATAGATTTGTCAAAACTCCTAAGGATAAAAAAAGAAAAAGGACGATCTTTTTCAAGTTTCCGATGACTCGTCAGAGGAGGAAAGAAATTCTGCCACTGGTCGATATGTTTTGAAAACGGCAAAAGTATTCAATGATGAAGATAGGCGCATTATTGGACTTGACTCCAAAGTACGAACCATCATTGCTCAATCACTTCCTGATGAAGTGTACCAATCTCTTGTCAGTCTTAAAACTGCAAAAGAGATGTGGTCAACCCTATGTGTTTTGTATGAAGGTACAAATGAAGTAAAGAAATCTAAGAAAATCTCTCTTGTTCGTAGATACGAATTCTTTTCTCATGAAAAAGGAGAATCTCTTCCCTCCTACTACAACCGTTTTAACAGTCTTTTAAATGAGTTAAAACTTGTTGGAAAACTTTATGACAATGAGGAAGTCGTATGCAAATTTATGGACGGTCTTCCAGATTTCTGGAATACCCTTTCCACTTGCATTAAGACTTCCAGGGACTTGGAAAGTCTTCCCCTTACTTTTCTTTATGGTATGTTTCATAATCACGAACAAACCTGTCTTCAAAGGAAGACCATCTTCAAATAAATAGGAGCCCCCTCTATGGCTAATATAAGTGATGGCTCCAAGAAATCTGTGTGTATTCCTCATATAACCTATCCTTCTGATGATTCAGATAGAGAAAGTCATGAAAATCTAAATCACTCCTCGGAGGCTTATCTAAGTGAAGCTGATGATGAAAGAGAAGATCCCTCTGTCGATCATTTGACAGAAGAGATGAGTATGCTTGCAAATTTCTCTAAGTTTCGAAAGAAATCTTCTAATAAATTTCAAAGCAACAGAAATTTTTCTTCTTCCTCTAAAAACTCCTTGAACAAATCCAAGGAGGATTGCTATGCATGTGGTAAGAAAGGCCATTTTGTCTGAGTGTAGAAGCAATCTTTCTAGGATTTTCTAAATCTAATTCCTCTAACTCTTCTAAAAGAAGAAATCTTCGATCTAATTCTATAGGTAGATCGCATCCAAGAAAACCTTCTCCATCTTCTTCATTCAAAGAGCTTTCCGATAAAGCTGACAAATACAAAGCCAAATACAAAAGAGAAAAAAAAAGAAATTTCATCTCTCAAAGAAGAGGCAAAGGCTTAATGGCAGAAACCTTAGAATGGGCAGACGAACCTACTTCCGACAGTGAGAAGGAAGTTTCGAGTAAATGCCTTATGGCTAAACTCGATGAAGAACCAAAAGACTCCTGCTCAAGGATGGACTTCACAGCTGAGTGCTCTTCTTCTTCTTCTCAGGTACATCCTTTCCATTCTCTCTCTAATGAGGAGAAGATTGAGGCTTTTGACTCTCTAACTGTACTTTTTCACATAGAAAAAGATGCAAAGAAAAGAGCAAATGCTCAAGTCAAGTCTCTCTCCTCTCAACTCCAAGTTTCTCTATCTCAGCTAAAACAGTTTGATAAACTAAAAACTGAGTTAGATGACTTGAAGACTTTAAACTATGTGCTTGCCAAGGAGAAGAACAAGCTTCTAAAGAAGCTTCAGAAAGAACAGGAAACCGTAAACAAATGGAACACTTCTTTTAAAAATCTTGAGAAAATTTTTCAAGATCAAGTCGTTGGTGAAACATATGGTTTAGGTTACTGGAAAGAGAATGTTGTGTGTACTCCTTCGGAAAACATTTTCTCTCCTACTAAAAATATTCTTCTGTCTTCTAAACTACCCTCATATTCTTCTGATTGGGATAATTCTAACTCAGAAGAATCTAACTCGGTTTACTCCATGGATCTTCGTGATTCAAGAAAATTTGGTTACTTTGTGTCCGCCAAATCTTCCAAGCCTCTTCTAACAGAAGATCAAGACTAAAATGAGTTAGTCAAGCCTGTAAATGATCTTCTTATGTCCTTAAAACTAAAAGAAGTTTCTTCTTCTTCGTCTTCTTCTTCCCATACTCTTACAGAGGCTCCTTTCCTCTCTAAAGGAAAATCCGTTGTTGTTAATCTTCCTAACAAAAGAAAGATTACACCTTCTTCAAAAGGTAAATCTCCCATGACCACAACGGACTTCATTCCTAGAGCCATAAAAGTAAAGAAGTCCAAAAGAATTTCAATCAACTCTTCTTCTTTTGTTTACAAAGGAATCCTTGGACCTGCTCCTCATAACCCTCACGTTCCATACAGTTATCCCATTCCCTCTCACCTTTCCAAACCTCCTAAATCTAAACCTCAAGGAAAGGTAAAAGCTGCTTCTCTTGAACCAAATAAGAAATTCATTTACCGAAAGTGTTACAACTGCGGTGACACATTTCATCTGGCTAAAGACTGTCCAAAGGATCGTATCGAAAGATATCGTCAGACCTATCCCTCTTCTTCTTCTTCTTCTTCTTCTTCTTCTTCTTCTAACCCTAAAGGACCCACCTCAAAGCGGGTTCCAAAGGACTAATTTGTTTATGTCTACAGGTCTATGGGCATCATCAAACATGGTATCTTGATAGTGGATGCTCACGACATATGACTGGGAACAAATCTCTTCTTCTAGACTTTGTGAAAGAAAAAGGACCATCTATAACTTTTGGTGACAACTCTCGTGGTTCCACTAAAGGTTATGGGACCCTCTCAAATGGTTCCATTACTTTCAACAAAGTTACCTATGTGGAAGGACTAATGCATAATCTTTTGAGCATTAGTCAACTATGTGATTTAGGATACTATGTGATTTTCAGAGAAAATGATTACCTCATTACCAATAAAAGCTTTCACATTGTCCTATCTGGTGCTAGAAAGGACAATGTGTACGTCATCAACATGAGTGTCAAATCATCTGAAAGTGAAAGCATCTGTTTCATCTCTGAAGACTCTGACAAGAAGAACTGGCTCTGGCATAAACTTCTTTCCCATCTTAACTTCAAAACGTTAAATGCTCTCTCCAACAAAGAGCTAGTCGTCGGCTTGCCGAAAATCTCTTTTTCAAAAGAAAAGCTTTGTGCAGCTTGTGAGAAAGGCAAACTGGCAAAATCTTCCTTCAAGTCAAAACAATGTTTTTCTATCTCTACCCCTCTTCAGATGCTGCATATGGATCTTTGTGGGCCTGTCAGCACACCCAACCTAGGTGGAAAAAGGTACATTCTTGTAATTATAGATGAATACACTCGTTATACTTAGGTATTCTTTCTCAGGTACAAAAGTGATACATCCGAAGAAATCATCAACTTCATCAAGAAATCTGAAGTTCTCAACGGTCAACTAGTCAGATCTATCAGAAGTGACAACGGGACCGAATTCAGAAATGCTACCTTGGATACCTTTCTCTGTGACAAAGGTATTTCTCAAAACTTTGCAGCTGTAAGAACTCCACAACAAAATTGTGTTGTGGAAAGGAAGAATCGTACGCTATGTGAAGCTGCAAGATCCATGCTGAGTGAATCAAATCTTCCAACCTATTTTTGGGCTGAAGCTGTCAATACAGCTTGTTTCACTCAAAATCGGTCTATTATTGTGAAAAGACACAACAAGACTTCCTATGAAGTCTTCTATGGCCGAAAACCAAACATTAGTTTTCTTCATGTTTTCGGCTGTCAGTGTTTTATATTGAATGATCAAGAGCATCTTGGGAAATTTGATCCCAAGGCTGATGAAGGTATTTTTGTGGGTTATTCTCTCTCTTCTAAAGCCTACAGAGTATACAATCTAAGAAGAAAATGTATTGATGAGTCAATACATGTGAAGTTTGATGATCACAAGACGTCTTCACTATCTTGTGATGACACTGAACTTCATGAATGGATTATTTCCTGTGTTGGAGACGAATCTCCAAATACTCTAACTTCAGGAACTCCTTATGTACCATTCTCGGTATCTTCTTCTTCTTCCCTACATCATGGTTCGGCAGATCCCTCTCTGGCTACCGAACCCATTGCTCCTACCGAACCCACATTTCACACCGAACCTATCTTACATACTTCACCTATTCTTCATACACATCCTCTACTCACCGATCCTTCACCCTCAAACACTTTATCTGAACCTCTTCCTCCAGCTCTAAAATGGACCAAAGATCATCCGATAAATCAAATTATCGGTGATCAGCAAGCAGGTGTTCAAACTAGAAGAGGTGTTGGAAATATTTGTCTCTATGTGAATTTTCTCTCTATTATCGAGCCCAAGAAAATTGATGAAGCTCTAACAAACCCTTGTTGGGTCACTTCCATGCAAGAAGAGTTGTCTCAATTTAAGAGAAACAAAGTATGGAGATTTGTGCCACGACCTTTAGGTAAGACCATTATCGGTACTAAGTGGGTTTTCCGAAACAAGATGGACGAAGTCGTTACTGTAATCCGAAATAAATCCAGACTTGTTGCTCAAGGATATAGGCAGGAGGAAAGTATTGATTATGATGAAACCTTTGCTCCTGTTGCTAGACTTGAAGCAATAAGAATCTTTCTTGCTCATGCTGCTCACAAAAACTTCCGGGTCTTTCAAATGGATGTTAAGAGTGCATTTCTCAATGGAGAACTTGCTGAAGAAGTCTATGTGAAACAACCACCCGGCTTTGAAGATCCAGCTCATCCATACCATGTGTTCAGATTTGACAAGGCCCTCTATGGTCTGTAACAAGCTCCTCGTGCTTGGTATGACACCTTGTCTGATTTTCTTCTCTCTAACCAATATATCAGAGGTAAAATTGATAATACTCTTTTTCTTAAGAAAAAAAAGGTAATATCATTCTTGTTCAAATCTATGTGGATGATATCATTTTCGGTGCCACTGATGAAAATCTTTGTCAGGAGTTTGCCTCTCTCATGAAAAGTAAATATGAGATGAGCATGATGGGTGAACTTACTTTCTTTCTTGGTCTTCAAATTAAACAAACCTCTAAAGGTATTTTCATTTGTCAGAATAAATATATTCGTGATCTTTTGAAAAAGTTTGATTTTGAAAATTGTTCTTCCATGAAAACTCCAATGGCACCGCCTCTAAAGATTCACGCCGATTCTAACGGCAAGTCGGTGGATATCACGAATTATAGAGGAATGATAGGGTCTCTTCTTTATCTTACTGCTAGTAGACCTGACATTATGTATGCTACGTGTCTGTGTGCACGGTATCAAGCCAATCCCAAGGAATCTCACTTGGCGGCTGTGAAACGTATTTTTCGGTACCTAAAAGGTACTATGAATCTGGGTCTTTGGTATCCCAAGGACTCAGGTTTTGATCTAATTGGCTATTCAGATTGTGACTTTGCAAGGTCTAAGGTTGATAGAAAAAGTACAACTGGCAGCTGTCAATTACTAGGTGGAAATTTGGTCAGCTGGTCCAGTAAGAAGCAAAATTCGGTATCCACTTCCACTGCCGAAGCCGAATATGTTGCAGCTGGAAGTTGTTGTGCTCAAATCTTGTGGATGAAAAACCAACTACAAGATTATGACAAGTATTATTCTCATGTACCGATTCTATGTGACAATTCTAGTGCCATAGCCATTGCCAACAATCCGGTGCTGCATTCCAGATCTAAACACATTGATATTCGGTATCACTTTATAAGAGATCATATCTCTAAAGGTGATATTGAACTTTATTTCATTCCTACAGATCTTCAACTTGCAGACCTCTTTACAAAACCACCGGATGAGGCACGATTCAACTTCTTTGTGGGCTCCTTAGGTATGTTAATTTTTTGTTAAAAAAAAAAGTTGACTATTGCCCAATAATTGACGGTACCTCCGTACCGAAAATTTGTTTTAAGAACAAAATTATTTCGGCATATATCTTCGGTACATTCGGCCTACTTTCTTTCGGCATATATCTTCGGTATCTCTTCCCACCGAAATTATCGTTACCGAAGTATTTTCGACATTCGGTATCTCTTCCCACCGAAATTATCGTTACCGAATTATTTTCGACATTCGGTATCTCTACCTCCCGAAGTATCTCTCATATTTTGGTACCTCTATATTTCGGTATCTTGTATGATGTGTTATCCTTATCCACATCACACATACCGAATACATTCGGCACCTTTTCGTTATCCAATGCTTTAACGCCACGTGTCACTTCAGTGTTCATGCGTCAGATGATGGGACGTCCACGACCTGACACCTTGTCGTTTTTCGGCACCTGCACTTTTCCATGACGCACGTATGCGTCGTACCATCATTACCATTAAACGTTTTGAATTCCATCCGTTCCCTCTTCTTTTTCAAACCTATAAATACTTCTCTTATCTTTCCTTTTTATTCTTTACCTGTATTCTCATCTTCTTCATCAAAAATCACTAAACCTGCAACTCTCTTCTTCATCAATGGCATCCTCCAAATCAACAAAGGCTTCCAAGGATACTCCTCTCACTCGTGAATCTCTCACTTTCCCTGCTTGCAACCAAGTTTCTCGTCTCTCTGCGGATGCTGATCACCCAGAGTTCAACCAAGTATCCATCTTTCTCCAACGATCTCCAATCTTCCATGCTCTCACTGCATCCACCAAGATGAGCAAAATGCTCCTTGGTAACTTTTGGTTAACCTGTAAGTATGACTCTACTACTCACCAGGTGTCTACTTCTGTTCTATCCTCTGAAGAGCACCCCGATCTCTCCTTTGGGGTGGATGATATTCGCTCGGTTCTCCAAATCCCAGGGTTTAGTGTGTATGCTTCATTTCCTACTCATCACGAGCATGATGAGGTCTTTGCTGCTCTCCAGTATGTGCACGAAGGAAAATCTAAGGGCTCCGGCACTCTCCTACGAAAGAATATGGGTGCACTATGGAGCTACTTCTTTTCTCACCTCCTTTATTGTTTTTCCCACAAGACTTCGGGGTGGGATCAATCTCCGACGGCCATTACTCGTCTGGCTCATGCTCTCATTTTCATGAGGCGGATTGACTTTGCTCAGGTATTCTTCGACTACTTGATCACCGCCATCTCTCCTCCCAGGAATCACAATGTGGCTCTTCCCCGCTTCATCTCTCTCATTATCAACCACAAGCTATCTGCACAACTACGTGCCGATGCTGCTCTCCCCGAGACGATGATCAAGTTTGATTTGCCGATTTCTCAAATTAGCAAGCAAGCTATTTTCAAACCAGTGAAGCCCACCGACTCTCCGCTCACTCAGATATGTTTTCTTTCATCTCTTCTCCCAATCCGATTTGGGGAACGCTTGCCGAAGGTGAATCCGAAAGGCCTTCATCTTCTCCCAAGTCATCCAAATCGGTGGTCCCCTCTCCCCCAAAACCTTCCCGAGCTAAGTCGGTGGCTATTAAAAAGAAAAAGGCCACCGGCAACGTCGCACTTGCTCTTATGACTCTGCCGCTGACAAATCCGTCGGTGGCTACCCAGGTCATTACCCCTTCTGTTTCTGTTAAGCGACGGGCTCAAAATCCCCTCCTAAGTCTCGTTCTAAGAGACTTCGGAAACCTTCGGCCGAAACTCACACTCCATCTACCGATTCTCAAAAATCGGCAGATGTTGAACTTTCCCCTCCAGGGCCACGGGGATCTGCTAAACCCTCTCCCACCTCCTCGAAACCTTCTCAACAAGATTTGGTTGTACAAAAGGAGTCCCCTACTATTCTTTCTCCTCCTCCTTCTTTGGATATTGAAGATGAGTCGGTCTCCTCTCCGGACCGATATTCTGCTCCCTCACAACACAGCCTTTCACCCAGGGTCAATCCCGATGATGTTGCACAATCTGGGGTTTTATACCAGAAAATGTACCAAAACCTCTTCTCTCCCCCGCCTTCCCATCAACCCTCGCCGAATAAGACATCCTCACCAAAATCTTCACCGAAGAAGATCCCATCTCCAAAACCTTCTCCGAAGAAAACCCTCTCACCAAAGACTACCTCTACTGACAAGGCTGGGTCGTCTATTCAGGTGCCGATCACCATACCTGCCGAATTTCTTGACGAGATTGTAGACTCCAATCGGCAGGTACGGATGCTTGGGGCTCAGTTTGAACAACTACGCAAGTCTTTGCGTGAGCCGGAACTCCTAAATTCTCTGGACGCCAACAACATCTCTATGGCCGAACTTCTGCAGCTCGTCAAAGAGAAAAATTCTGAGGTTGTCAGTCTTAATCGCGACATATTTAAGTGTTTGGATGTGGTGCATCTGCAAATTGATGGTCTCCTTGCCCCTCTTTCTCTACATCTATGGATTCTATTCTTAAGGAGGTGGTCCGGCTCAATACACAAAATACCTCCTTGACCTTGTCGGTGGCTGCTCTCAAAGCCGCCTCGGATGCTCGGGATCAAGATCTTATCCGTCTACGGTAGTAGACTTCGGCTCAAGAATCTATTAATTATGAAATTCTCAGTGCCTTGCAGAACTTAAATAGGCGTCTTGACTCTCTGCCTGCTGATATGGCTCAATACTGTGCTCAGTCTCTCGACATTGACATCACCGAGTCTGCCTTCAATCCTGTCGATCGCACGGTATTGGAGCGTATTGATCGCCATGTGGGCCGTATGTCGGCTACAACTGGTGTTTCTTCCCCAGCTCGTACTGAGGGGGAGAAACCGACTGAGGGGGAGCAACAAATTCAGGGGGAGCAACTCCTTTCTCAGGTTCATATCAGTATGAGTCAGGGAAAACCTTCTACCGAACCGACTGCTGCTGCTACGACTGAGCCATCTGCTACCGAAGAGAAAGAAACCGATCACCCCTTGGTGGTCGAAGAGTCTGACGGAGAGAAAAAGCCCAAAAAGGATAAAGGCAAAGCTGTTATGTCACCAGATGAAGTAGCTGCTGAAGAAAAGCGTCGTAAAGATGCCTTAATAAAGAAAGCTGCAGATGGTACTGGTATTCATCTTCCTCCTCCAAAGACTACCTCTCCCTCCTCTGATCTGGGCTTATCTGAAGAGGATCTGAAAGCTGCAAAGCTTGCCCAGATTGTTCGTGACAGAGATGTCGAGCTAGCGTTGAAGTTTGCTGCCGAGAAGATCCTACCGACACAATCAAAACTCAGATGAGTGCTCTAGAGGAAGCGTCGAAGAAAAATGAGGAAATAAAGTCTTTGTGTATCGATTGGTACCGCAAAACTCTCAATAGACGCCGGATCTCTGCCAAAAATCACAGATGTCAAGATAATCAAACTGTCGGCAAGCTGGAAGGTTATTCGGCTAAAGATTACCAGGGATGATGCTTCAATGTCTATGGACAGACTGGACTCTCTTGTTCGGTTCGGAGTATCGGAATGGGTAGAAATTGGTATCTGCTTGTTAAAAAGCCAAAGCTCTGCAAAAGCTGAGGTTGATAAATTCATTGCAGATCTTCAAACCAAGTTCAGAACCTATCGAAAAAGATACAACATTGTCCATACTCCTGCCGAAAAGGAGATCATCAACAATTTAATGTCTGGTCGTCCTCCTTCCAAATCAAAGACGAAATCCAAAAAGGAAGACGTGTTTGCCCCAAATGGCTAGAGAAGGAAAGGTCCCGGATACTTCAAATCTGGATCTATCATTTCCAATTCCGGTTCCTCATCCGTCAACCACTGTGATTTCTGAGCCTACTCATGGTATCTTCTTCAACGATGCATTTGGGCAGATCTCATTCTTCAGATCAAGCCAAATCCCTATTACCGACACAACCTTTCTCCACGGGATTATTCAAATAATTCCAATATCGGCTAGGGATCTCTATGTGTCTACTACCGATGAACTGAAAAAGAGGGATGCTGAATCGCATTTTTCTTTTGAATAAACTCGATGTAGTTTTATGTTTGTATTTATTTTGTTTGACTCTGTATTGTAATCTTCTTAATTAGATTAATACATTGAGTTTTTATTACTTATCGTAAATAGTTTGTTCAAATCATTATTTCATTCTTTTATACTAGTAAATGTCGGATACTCTAAAAAATCCAAAAAGAAACAAAAAGAATGGTCTATGTGAAAAAGAACCCAAAAGAGTAAGAAAAAGGGTCAAAATGCATTATTCATTTTCTTTATGTGTTATGAGATGTTATCATCAAATAGGGGGAGATTGTTGGGTCATCTAAGATTGAACCTTGTATTTTGATTTGTGGTTCTTTGTAATAGCTTAGTTAGTTAAACAGTTTGGTGAGTCGAAGACAAACCGAAATCAACATGAAGGAAGTCTATAATGCGGATTGAGATAAACTTGAAAAGTGAAACTAAGCCCTGTCTGCCGATTCCTTTTCGGCAGACCTTCTCTTTGTTGCCGAACCACCTGTGTTCGGCACATGCCTAATCTACCGAATTCCTCTTCGGTAGTTTTCCTCTTAAAGATTGCTTCTTTATCTAGTAAGAGCATTTATGTTAAACCCTCATGATTTGACATACTTCCTCATTCCCAATGATCCTCTGACAATGGGAATGGAAACCTCTTTCTTCGTTGAGAAGATTTACATTTAGTCTTAATTTGATTAGATGTTTATTTTTTTCTGATCTCAAAAAGATTGTCCCTTGAATATTTTATAATAGATATTGTACTTTCATAGCACAAAAGTTACCTTTTGTGTTATGACATGTCACATCAAATATCTTATAACTTATTGACAATATCTCAACCACCCATGCCTTTACTCATATATGTCCTTTGCACTCATTACATTGGATAGTATATATAAAGGATGGAGGTAGCACCTTGCTACTTACGCTTTCAGCTCAAGATTTGATATTCACAAGATTTCAAGCAGGTTGATAGTTTTCCTTGTCTCTCTAAAGATTAAGTCTTTGTGTTCTTAATATCTTCTAAGTGTTAGATTGTTTAGAGTAGTTCTTAACTATTCTTTTTCCGCAACAATCTTTATTTCTCTTTGTGTAATTCTTGATATTTCATATCAATAAAAGAATTAAAATTATGTAAATTTGAGTATTGTATTCAACCCCCCCTTTTACAATACTTGTTGTGCCATTTTCACGAGAAATACAGTTTGCGCCACCATCATCTCACGCGAAGATCAGTTCGCGTCACTTTTGTCTAACGCAAAGTTTCAGTTTGCGTTACTAGCTTCTCGCGCAAAGCTTGGTTTGCGCCTTCTTCGCCTCACGCAAAGTTTGGTTTGCGCCTTCATCAGCTCACGCAAAGCTAGTTTGCGTCTTCCATTCCTCACGCAAAGTTTCATTTGCGTCTTCCACAACTCACGCAAAGTTTCATTTGCGTCTTTCACTGCTCATGCAAACCTTCAGTTTGCTCCAATTTACCAGTGTTTCAGACTTAGTATTTTCTGACTTTCTGTTTCTGTCAAGATGTCTCTACAAGCTCAGTTTTACAAGAACGACATAATGATGTCTTTGGGGTCAGACACGTCCACCAGTTCTGATAAATGAGAATGAATTGCAGCAATGGCAGGACAGATTTATCAATTTCATAGAGAGACAACCAAATGGTGACAATATGATGAAGTCTTTTACTGAAGGTCCTATGGAAAGGCTCATGAAAGAAATACCAGCTACTGCAACTACTCAGGCTACAAGAGTTGAGAAGGCTATAAGAGAGTATGATGCTGACGAGCTTTTTCGATATCAAGTTGATAGTCAAGCAAAGTCTAATCTGATTCTTGCTCTACCTAATTCAATCTACAATAGAATTGACTGTTTCAAGCAGAATCCAATGCTCATGTGGACTCAGTTAGAAAATATAATGCTTGGATCAGCTGTTGCTACTCAACTCCATCAGACTAGATATATGAACAATTTTGAGGAGTTAAAATCTAAAGAAGGAGAAAGTCTGAAAAGCATATTTGATAGATTTTGGGCAGTAATAAATGATCTGTACAAGATAAAGGTGACAAGGACTGAACTGGAAGCTAATCTGAAGTTTCTGAATGCTCTTCAACCAGAATGGAGCAAATCCTGTCATAGAATGAGGAATGATGTCAGAATTTTCACAATGCCAATTCAGGAACTTTACGAAATCTTGATGACTGATGAGAACATGGTTCAGGAAAAGAAAGCAATGATGGATAAGAAAAACAGGTCGAAGTCAGTGGATTCGATTGGTCTTCTAGCAAGTCAGCTGGCAGAACAAGCTTTATCTGATAGTGCTTATGATGGGTCAACTGACGATGATGGCGAGGCCTTGGAAAAAGCTATGATACTTCTCTCTCAACATTATCAGAAAAAGTTCCAACACAGATCAGGATCAAACAACCTTCGTTTCACTTCTGGTTCAAAGAAAGTGGAACCCGGTGCTCCATCAAAGCCATATGTTCCAAAATATGAGAAATTCAAATCAGACTTGTTTTGATTATTTTAACTGACACAAAAGAGAATTTTCAAAAGAAATTGGATGACTTAGAAAATTCAAATCAGACTTGTTTTGATTCTTTGACTGAAATGACCAATTTAAATCAAAATCTTTCTGATAAAATAATTGATTTAGAAGGGAAATTATATAAAAGAGAACAAACTGAGCAAACAATTTATATGAATAAACCAAGGAGTGATGAGGCAATAAAAGAAAGATGGGGACTTGGTTTTGAAAATCCACAATGTTTAAACAATGTTATCACAAAAACCCCCACTTTGTATAATTTTGATTATCTAAATCTTGCACATTATGCTCCTCAATTTAAAATTGAGTGGATGAATGCAAAGCAAGAATTAGAAATAGAAAATCAGAAAAGAATGAACAACAAGAAAATGGAAATGCCATTTGTTTATACTAGTGAAAATGCCAAATATTTTCCTGAGCAATTAAAGAAGTCCAGAAAATCCAAAAATGTTTTAAATGTCAATTCTTCCATTAAATCTTCATTATCAACTGATTTTGTTGATATATATGTGTTGGTCCCGAAGGTGCTTAACAAGTTTGTAGAAGGGGGGGTTGAATACAAACACAAAATTTAAAGTTTAATAAATTGTTTATTGATAAATCAAATACAATTTACAAGTTTGTTGCGGAATAAGATTAAGACAGACTCAATCTAAACAAACTTAAGAAACACTAAGATGGTTGCACAAGAAATTCAGAGAAAGGAGGATTAAGAGATATAGAAAACAAAGGTTTCTATTTGGAGTTCAAGGATTGAGCACACCCTCAGATGGAGGGGTGAACTTCCTATTTATACCCTATGCATTAAATGCATGGCAGGGCACTTTACACGTGGCGTTTACTGATTGGCTTTGAATGTCTGACTTTGGGAGACATGCTTTCGGCCGGATCATGAACAGTGTAGTTGACAGAGTTGTTGTACGAATTGTGGCAGAGGCATGTCCGTTCTAACATATCGTACTGAGTTGTGCAAGGTTAAACAAAAAGAAACTTGAGGTATAAGCTAAGTGATCATTCAATCGCTGAATATCTCTTTCAGCAGAGATATCAAGAGTTCAGCGATCACTGAAGCTTTACTCATGTTCCTTCGCGTATAAGTATAGTTGTCTTTGCTTCACTGATATCCGCATCAGGTCACTAGTAGACTTCTCTTTGTTCAGCAGCTTCGTCTTCGATTCAGCTATGAACATCTGTTGACGCGAGACTTGTCTTCGGGGATTACGTTACTGTTTACATCAGAACTATCAACAATAACTGAACAGACTCAGTTTGATCACTGATAGTGAAACACTAATACATATTAATTGTTTGAGAAAGACTATCAGCGATAACTGAACAGACTCAGTCTGATCGCTGATGGTGAAACACTAATACATATTAAACGTAATTTTCACCAAGTATAGAAAAGGGTCGTTATCAAATCACTGAGAGAGCTTGGATCAACAATCTCCCCCTATTTGATAATGACAAAGTAACTGAAGAAAATTACTTTATAATTCAAAATGATGGAATAATCAGGACTCATAACATACATGTCCCAATTACTATTTTGAGGGATCTTTTACAGTACTGATAGAGTTAAGTACTTCACTGAAAGTCTCATTAATCCAAGAAAAAAGATTACAAGGTATGAAAATTACAAGTACAAGTGATGTATTAACTGCTGTAAGTTAAACTAATAGATTACAAGAAAGAAAACTAATCTATCAGCTATCTAAAGAGGGTTTAGGAGGATTGATCAAATACTCAGGTATTTCTTCTCCTTTTTGCCTTCGCTCTAAAGATTCTTTGCAGATGATCGCTATGATTGGCTCAGCAGCAGGAGAGAGAGAGAGTACACCATAGGCACATGAGATCCTTGAGAAGAGCGAGGGGACAGATAGGGATTTCAGAGACTCTTTGAAATCTTAGCTATTCCTCGTCATCTCTGAAGAAGATTCCAAAAGCTTCTTCAAGAACTTGTCCCGCAACATATGGTCCGCCAGGAGGCAGAGAGAGATCCAGAACTGAAAGATCAGGAGGAGGACCGAACAGAGCTTCTCTTGAGAATTTGATGGAGGTTTCATTTCTGATCACTGCGACATTATCAGATGAGGAGGAGACAGGCTTTCTCTTGATTTTCTTGGACTTTGGAGGAAGAGTAGATGGCACGTTTAGTATAGCAGAGACTCTATTGATGAGGGCATCATTTACCCTTTCAACATAGCCTCTGTATGTTGACTTTGATTTCTTCAGCGCATCTTTGAACTCAAGCCACTCCATGTAGCTAAATTCTTCCAGCTTTGAAATGAACATAGCCTTGCAGCTTCCATCCTCTCTGGTAATCTCCATTGTGACAGAGAGTTTATCCTTCTTCTTTCTCCCAGAGATAGCAACAGCTACGATCTTCATTGGGTCAGAGCGATAGTCAATTTTGTGTTTGCACCAATCGACTGTATTATCGTTGACCGCTTTTTCTTTGGAGCGTTCCTCTTCAATCTCTTTCAAAAGAGCTGTCTGGATTTCCACTGGTTTGCTTTTCAGCTTCCTGTCTTTGACTTGAGAGGACTGAATTTTGAGAGCTAGAGAGGCATCTCTTTGACAGTCAGCAATCAGCTTCTCAGCCCTGACGGATTCTTCGATTTCAGCTTCAGTCAGGAACTCCAGATCTGATGATTGAGAGGGGATCTTTCGTCGTTGCCTCTCCAAATGAGAGATCATCTCTGTTCTTTTCTTTCTCTCTTCCTCTGACCAATGAGAGGGTCTAGAGGGCCTTTCATGATGTTGCAGGGACTCTTCTTCTTCTTCATCCTCTTCATCAATCTCTCTTACAGAGATTGGAATTATTTGATCATCAGCTTCAGCAACTGGGATTATTTAGAGTTCTTTACCCTTAAGCAGGGGAGAGAACTATCTGGTCAGAAAAAGAAAAAAGGTTAGATTTAGTTTTAGGGAAGGAGAGAGATAAAGGCTAGAAAGAAACAGGGGTTGGATTTTTCTAGAAGGATAAGGGAACAAGAGTAAGGCATACCTGAGAAGGATTCTCCTCAGGTAGTGAAATCATCTTCAGGGTTCCCTCAGCAGTTTCACCTTTGCTTTGGGAAGGGGTTCCTGAAGGTGTCTCTTGACTCCCCCCTGCTTTGATAACTTCTTTCGAAGCTATCGCTGATGAAGTGACGGCTGAAGAACACTATAGAGATTGATCTTCATCGTCATCATCATCATCTTGATGAGAATCTTCCTCTTGATCTTCAAGATCAAGGTCTTCATCATCATCGTCTTCTTCTTCTTCTTCATCGATTAAATCTTCGAGAGAAGGAGGGGCTTTTTTAGCAGTTATCTCCCCCTCAACCTGAGAGGGAGTTTCCTTCTGTTGGACCTCAGCAGCGACTTCAAACTCCGTATTAGCTGCTTTCTCCCCCTCTTTGTCATTATCAATGAGGGAGAGATCTTTGGAAGGAGATGAAGCTTTTGCAGCGGCCAACACCTGAACTTCAGCCTCCAAACTGTCCAGTCGGCCTTCAAACGTAGGAAGATCTGACGTAGCCTGATGAATAAACTCCACGGCAATGTTCAGCGATGTACGATCATTCTCTGTGAATGAGGAAGTAGGAGTAGAAGCTGGTGCCTTTAGGTGAGTCAGGATTTGCTGAAGAAGGACCTCACAAGAATCAACCTTTGTAGTCAGGGATGCAAACTGTTGTTGTGAGTCTTCTCTGACTTTGACAATCGCTTCTTGGAGAGTAGCGATGTGAGAAATGTCAGCTTTGGAGGCGCAGGTGGCAGTCAGCGTCTTTAGTGCTTCACCAGCTGATTGAACGCGTTGGTGGTGTTGTTGAGAGAGGCAGTCAGAGATTCCACCTTTGCCCTCAGATTGTTGACATTTGTGTCAACAGACGCCAAACTAGGACCTGAAATATAAGTTAGTTTTTGAGAAATAAGCTTATATGGTGAGTTGGGAGAAGTGTTTAAGGTTATAGGGATACCTGAATTATCAAACATTTTGTAGAATTGTAAAGATTCCTCAAAAGATTGATGTTCAGGTCCTATGGGTCCAAACTGTGGAGTAGAAATAGATGGAGGGTTAGAGATCAAAGAAATAGAAGGACTAGAGATGGGGATAGAAGATGTAAGGATAGGGGTAGTTACCTCAGGTTGTTGAACTGAGATTGTAGGTTGCGTCACTGTTGTTGTGACAGCGACCGAGATCGCTGGCACGGTTGAAGTGGTTATAGCTGAGGATGTGGAGGAGAGACCCATGAAAGCATCCAAGGAATTTTGTTGATAAACATCCTTAGGTATAGATCTAGAGGTAGCTTTCTCCTTGGTGACCTTGGCCTTCTTCGAAGGACCAAGGGAGCCAGTTGATGGTCGTTTGGAAGGGGTAGCGGCAGGGATAGTAGAAGAAAGAACCTCCTGCGTGGCCTCTGAAGTAGAAGAATTGAGGAGAGAGAGTCGGGAGCGAAGTTCAGAGATACTTACCTCGTTGGGGAGCGTCTTGACCTCCAGGGAGCGCTGACCCACTTTTGGAAAAGATGCATCCGAGTTAGTGGGGTAAGTAGCAGGGTAGAGGAACTTCAGGTACGCGCAAATAAAGCGTACGCAGGGGACCATGGGATCCCTTTCGGTCTTCTCTATCTTTGACTTGAGATCCTCAAAGATAGCTGTTGCGTAGTCGAAGTTTCGTCCAGTGATCACTGAGTAAGCCATCTGGACCTGAATCTTGCTTGCTTGGTCCAGTGACCCACTCTTCCCACTCATACACTGAATGAAGTGTGAGAAGATGTAGTTAAGATGAGAAGGCATCAGTGCCTTCTTCACAAGAGTCAGCTTCTTGTTTGGAATCGTCGTCCTTGGCTTGGGTTCCCAAGCGTATTCCATGGCATCCAGAATTTGGATGAGTTCAACATCAGTTGGCAAGGCGTCGAATCCATTCTTGGGTTTGTCAGGAAAACGCAGAGCTTTCCTCAGGCCTAAAGCAGTCATCATCCCTGAGCCAAGTTGAGTGCTGAAGGAGATAGCAGGAACCTGTTCACCCTTTTTGTTGGTGATAGAGGTTTCGTCAGCGGTAAACCAGAATTGCTGGAGAAGAGCTTTGGAGGGTGTTGGATCCACAATGATAGCATAAGCAATGTAAGATTGCTTTAGAAACATTGCAGCTTCCTTCAGATGTGGGTACTTAACACCGTCAAAATCGAGGCGAGCGAGATGATTGTTCTTTGGAAGCTCCGAGTCAGTGATGGCTAACTTGACGTTCTTAGAGGCGACAAGTGCAGATTGAGCCATTCTGAGCTATGAGTAGATAAAAGAGTAGAAGAAAGGTTTTAGTCTAAAAATAAAGAAGATTTGTCCAGTTTCTATTTTGGGAAAGAAACATAGGGAAATCAACAAATTTGAAGATTAAAAAGGTGTTCTTGACAGAAGATACAAGAACAAGAAGAAAAACCAAGGATTTTGAATGAAGAACAATCAAAATAGAATGGTTTTTAAAGAATAAAATCAAAAATGAAAATGATATTAAGTGATTAGAATCTTATAAACCCATAAATGGAGTTTTATGTAAAAAGATTTAAGATAAGAATTTGAAAAAGATCAAGAATAACCTGATGATCTTTGAAGAAAATGATGCAAATGCTTGAGAATGCTAGAATGCTTGAGAGAGTATTCTTGCTTTGAAAGTATTTCCAGAAAGCGTAAAATGATAAGAATTGAAAAACATTCCTTTTATATGTGAGAGAAAGGAGAGAGAATGTGAGAGGCGGGAAAACAAATGCTTATCATGACATGGACACGTCCCACGAAGTTGATTGGATAGAAGGGCAACGGACGAACGTGTTAGAAAAAGGCATGTCGTGGATTGTCGGTTCAAATGACGTCATAGAAAGGAGACTGTTCATTTGTCCGTTTTGAAATTATCGCTGAAGAAAAGTCAGCGATAGATTTTTCTTTTTGAAAGTATCCCTGATGGTAAAGATAGGGATAGATTTTCTTTTAAAGGATCACTGATTAGAAATATCAGTGATAAATTTATTTTTCAAAAAGCTTTTAATCATTTGAAGAAAGTTCAGTGATTAAGGTTTATATTTTGAAAAACAACTGAATGAAGATTCAGTTGTAGGGATTGAGAGAACATACCTGAGAGTCAGAATATTTATCAGAGAATGATAAAAGGGGAACTTATGAGTACTGACACAATGCATTAACGCTGAAGAATTATTCTTCGAGATTCAGCATTCTAAGCTCACTGATGAGAAAGTTGAACCTTGTCTCATCAAGAGGTTTGGTGAATAAATTAGCAAGCTGAAAGTCAGTAGAGATAAAGTGAAGTTCAATATCACCATTCATCACATGATCTCTGATAAAGTGATATCTGATCTCTATGTGTTTCGTCTTTGAATGTAGCATTGGATTATTTGCTATAGCGATAGCACTAGTGCTGTCACAATAGATAGGAATCTTTGACAGCTGAAGGTCATAGTCTAATAGTTGATTTCTCAACCACAAGATTTGAGAACAACTTCCAGCGGCTACATATTCAGCTTCAGATGTGGAAGTGGACACTGAATTTTGCTTTTTGCTTGTCCAGCTTACCAGCTTTCCTCCGAGGAGTTGACATCCACCAGTGGTACTCTTTCTGTCAAGTTTACATCCTACAAAATCACTATCAGAATAACCAGTTAGATCGAACCCTGAGTCTTTGGGATACCAAAGACCGAGGTTAGGAGTTCCTTTCAGATATCTGAATATACGCTTAACAGCTATTAGATGGGATTCCTTGGGTACAGATTGATAGCGTGCACATAAACAAGTAGAATACATGATGTCAGGTCGGCTCGCCGTAAGATACAGCAGGGAGCCTATCATTCCTCTATAGACAGTGACATTAACAGGTTTTCCAGAAGGATCTTTGTTAAGTGTCATGGGTGGTGCCATAGGAGTTTTCATTGATGAAGTTTGTGTAAGATCAAACCTCTTCAGCATATCTTTAATATACTTACCTTGGCTGATGAAAGTACCTTTATCAGATTGTTTAATCTGAAGACCAAGAAAATATGTCAGCTCAGCCATCATACTCATTTTATATTCTTTCTTCATTCTTTCAGCGAAGCGAGTACAGAGAGATGGGTTAGTAGAACCAAATATTATGTCATCGACATATATTTGTACAAGAATTATATGACCTTTTATCTTTCTGAAAAATAACGTATTATCAATCTTGCCACGTTCAAAATTTTCAGAAATAAGAAATGATGAGAGAGTGTCATACCAAGCACGAGGGGCTTGTTTTAGACCATAGAGAGCCTTATCCAATTTATAAACATAATTTGGATACTTAGGGTCATAAAACCCTGGTGGTTGTTCTACATAGACTTATTCATTCAGCTTTCCATTGAGGAACGCTTATTTTACGTCCATTTGATAAACGATGAAGTCTTTATAGACTGCATAAGCTAAGAATAGTCGAATTGCTTCGAGCCTATCCACAGGGGCAAAGGTTTCATCATAGTCTATGCCTTCCTCTTGTCTGTATCCCTGAGCAACAAGTCGAGCCTTGTTGCGGGTTATAGTTCAATGTTCATCTAACTTGTTTCTAAACACCCATTTGGTGCCTATAACAGTTTTTTCAGATGGTATAGGAACGAGATTCCAAACTTTGTTACGGGTAAACTCAGTCAGCTCTTCTTGCATAGCGCTGACCCAGTTTGGATCTCTGAGGGCATCATCAGTCTTCTTTGGTTCTATTAAAGATAGAAAGTTGACAAAGAGACAGATATTACCTGAGCTTCGTCGTGTCTGAATACCTGCATATGAATCACCAAGAATTTGATCTATTGGATGATCTCTGGTCCATCGCTGAGCAGGAGCATGATCGCTCAACTCAGAGGTTGAATCAACAATTAGGATGTTTACTGATGAGGACGTTTGAGGTTCATCAGCAATTAACTGTTGAGTAGTGGACAGCCTGTTGTTATCAGAGAGGTTTTCAGACAGAGGTAGATCTGATGGTAGCAAGGTGTTTAGAGGTTCAGCTGAAACCCATGAGTTGGATTCAGCACTAGGAGGTATAATGTTTGGATCATCATCAGCGGCTGGAGAATCTGAATGCTGATGGTTTGAGAAGAAGGGTTCAGTTTCCTTGTAGTGAGAAAACATCCAAGCATTTAACTCTTCATTGTCAGTGATTGGTTTGGAGTTCGCTGAGCGAGTTTCATCAAAAGTGACATGAATTGTTTCTTCCACAGATTGTCTTCATTTGTTGAAAACTCTGTAGGCTTTTGAGATGGAGGAATATCCTAGAAATATTCCATCATCAGCTTTTGGGTCGAACTTTCCAAGCTGATCTTTGTTGTTTAAGATAAAGCACTAACAACCAAAGATATGAAGAAAGCTGATAGAAGGCTTCCTTCCATGAAATAGTTCATAAGTTGTCTTACCAAATCGCTTTACTATCAACGATCTGTTTTGAGTAACACATGCAGTGTTTACAGCTTCTGCCCAAAATTGAGTGGGGAAATGAGAATCGCTGAGCATTGATCTAGCAACTTCAATGATCGTTCTGTTTCTTCTTTCAGCGACTCCGTTTTGCTGAGGTGTTCTTACTGTAGAGAAGTTATGAGAAATTCCCTTGTTTTCAAAGAAATTGTTTAGGGAACTGTTTTTGAATTCAGTTCCATGATCACTTCTTATTGAACGAACAGTAAGATTATTCAGCACTTCCATCTTTTTAACAAAAGATATTAGTTCTTCTGGAGTATCACTCTTACAGCGAAGAAAGATAACCCAGGTATAGCGAGAGAATTCATCTACAATGACAAGAGTATATTTCTTTCCAGCTATTGATTGGATATTGACAGGGCCAAACAGATCCATATGCAAGAGCTGAAGAGGACTTGTCACTGAGGAAACTTGTTTAGACTTGAAACTAGCTTTTGTTTGTTTTCCTTTTTCACATGTTGAGCAGAGAGATTCTTTAGCATATGAGTGCTGAGGAAGACCAGAAACCAGTTCCTTAGATGAGAGAGAATTCAAGGTTTTAAAGTTTAGATGAGAGAGCCTTTTGTGCCATAGCCAGTTGACATCAGAAGAGGCCTTAGAGAGAAAACATAAGTTCTCAGTGGTAGTAGAGTCCATATCTATTACGTAGACATTTTCTCTGCGATAACCACTGAGAGCAAGTTTTCCTTTCTCATCCACCACTGAACATGCTTTTTTAGAAAAGCGAACTTCGTAGTCTTTATCACATAGCTGACTGATGCTTAGAAGGTTGTGCTTCAGTACATCTACATAAGCGACTCTTCGAAAGGTAGTTGTCCCATTGCTGAGGACACCAAACCCTCGGGTATATCCTTTTCCATTTCCACCGAAGGTCATAGAGGGACCTTTCTCTTCCTTGTATTCAGTGAGCAGGTCTTTTTGTCCAGTCATATGACGAGAACATCCACTATCGAGATACCAGATGCCCTTTGATCCCTGCACACATAAGGAAGATTAAGCATTGTTTGGTACCCACTTTTCAATGGGTCATTTAGAGTTAGTGGATGTGGAAGCTTCAGCAGTCTTCACAGCAGATGAAGATTCAGCTTCAGTGGTGATCTTCACTTTGGTTAATTTCTTAACCTTAGTGGTTTTCTTCACTTTGGTTGATTTTTTCAGCTTTAGTGACCTTATCAGCTTTAGTGGCAGTTGGACATTTGCTTGCAATATGGTCAGTAAAACCACAGTGATAGCATTTTCTATATTTGAAAATGGTTTTAGGGCCAGAAGTAGAAGGTTTTACAAGTTTAAGATGAGCGGGGCCAGGTCCAAGAATGCTTTTCTCATGAGATCTGGGAGGAATTTTTATTTCTTCAGATTTCATGGGTCTTAGATCAATCTTTAGCTTTGGAGGACAGAGATCGAAGATTTCTATCACAGAGCTAGAAGATTGATTTACTGAAGGTTTAGAAGGAACTTTCAGTTTTGCTTTCTTGGTAGCCTTCTGGGGACGAAGAATGGACTTTCCTTTATCCGCAGACTTAGTGTCTTTGGATTTTTCCTTAGGGATAGAATTAGAAGAAGAAGGATAAAATTGATCATACGAAGTGTCAGAGATAGGAGTGACAAACGTTCCAAACTTAAGCATGGAACTTTCTTCTTTAGGCTCATCCTGTGGTGTCCAAAAGCCAAGACCAGTTTTATCACCTTCAGGAGTTTGAGCATTTTTCAACCTGTTGATGATTTGCACCATTTTTCAACATGAGCCTTTTCTGCTTTTAGAGCAGCGATGGCTTGTTCGCGTTCAATGCTGATGATTTCATTTATAATGACTTGATCTTTCATCTTTTCTTCTAAAAGATTTAGTTCTCTGATCTTTTCATGACATTTCTCTAGCTCTTGAGTTAAATGAACATATCCATTCTCAGCTTGAGTTTTGTCGTTTAGAGCATTATAAAGGTCAATCGTCAGCATATCAACAACGCGACTTCTCTCAGTTTC
Source organism: Arctium minus (assembly GCA_954870635.1). Classification (NCBI taxonomy): domain Eukaryota; kingdom Viridiplantae; phylum Streptophyta; class Magnoliopsida; order Asterales; family Asteraceae; genus Arctium; species Arctium minus. The sequence continues at coordinate 38,655,501 of OX941095.1, forward strand.
AGGCAGAGAGGGATTTGTAGAGATAGATACCTCAGATGATATGTAGCTATTAGAAGGTTCAGATGGTTCTTCCACTTCTTCTTTAATCTCGGCCATGAGGCAAACATTAGCAACTTCTTCTTCATCAGAACTTGATTCTTCTGATTCAGCCCAGTCATGTTCTTCAGCGATGAGACCTTTACCTTTTCGCTTATAGCTTTTCAGCTTTTGATATTTGTTCTTCAGCTTTAGGTATTTGTCATCACTGGATCTTCTTGAGGTAGAAGGTTTGAACACCTTTTTCGATTTGCACTCACTAGCAAAGTGTCCAATCTTTTCACAGTTATAGCAAGTGGCAGTAGCCTTATCAACAGCCGTTGATTTTGGCTTTTCAGTAAGATAGAGAGGCTTACTTCTTCGGAAGTTGTTCTTTCTTGCAAATCTCTTAAAAGAGTTTGTCAAGAGTGCTAAGGACTCATCAAACTCTGAAAGATCAGGGTCTGATAGATCCTCAGATTCAGAATCTAACTCAGTGATGGTGAGAGTAGATCGCTGAGATGGAATTATCTCTGAAGAGACTAAAGCAACAGGAGTGCTTTTAGAGTCCTTAGAATCTTTAACAAGATTCTTTTTCAGGAGATTCGATTGCTCATAGTTGAGCAATATTCCATACAAAGTGCTTAGAGAGAGAGAATTTAAGTCTTTTGTCGGCTTAAGACATATTGAATAACTGTCCCAGCTTTCAGGAAGACATTCTAAGAATTTTGTTAAGACCTCAAAATTAGAATAGGTCCTACCAACAGTTCTTAGATCAATGATTAAGCAGTTAAATCGCTGATGAACGTCAGAAAGAGATTCATTCTTACCAGCGATGAAACTTTCATACTGTCTTACCAAGTTAATCTTTCGAGTCTCTTGGATTTTAGTGGTGCCCTCATATTGAACACATATGGTTTCCCACATTTCTTTAGAAGTTTTCAGATGCATGATGGAATGGAAAACTTCATCAGGCAGAGCCATTGAGATAATGGTCTTTGCTCTTGCATCTATACCTACCTTCTTTTTGTCTTCATCACTCCACTGTCTTATTTCCTTAACGACATAGCGTTCAGGGACAGCTTCAGTGGTGGAAGTAGCGGGAACTGCAGCTATAATTCTAACAGGTTCATAGGGTCCATTTTATATATATTCAGGTATAGTAGTATCAGCACCTTCAAGAAATAGCATCATTCGATTTTTCCATAGAGAAAAGTTATCTCTGCTAAATCGAGGAGGTTTAGAAAGTGAACCATTATCATAGTAGTTTGTGTTTGTGTTAAGTGCCATTTAGAATAGCAAAGAAGAGAATAAAGCAAGATCTTGTTTATTAGATTAAACAGACTGCTCTGATACCACTTGTTGGTCCCGAAGGTGCTTAACAAGTTTGTAGAAGGGGGGGGGGGTTGAATACAAACACAAAATTTAAAGTTTAATAAATTGTTTATTGATAAATCAAATACAATTTACAAGTTTGTTGCGGAATAAGATTAAGACAGACTCAATCTAAACAAACTTAAGAAACACTAAGATGGTTGCACAAGAAATTCAGAGAAAGGAGGATTAAGAGATATAGAAAACAAAGGTTTCTATTTGGAGTTCAAGGATTGAGCACACCCTCAGATGGAGGGGTGAACTTCCTATTTATACCCTATGCATTAAATGCATGGCAGGGCACTTTACACGTGGCGTTTACTGATTGGCTTTGAATGTCTGACTTTGGAAGACATGCTTTCGGCCAGATCATGAACAGTGTAGTTGACAGAGTTGTTGTACGAATTGTGGCAGAGGCATGTCCGTTCTGACACATCGTACTGAGTTGTGCAAGGTTAGACAAAAAGAAACTTGAGGTATAAGCTAAGTGATCATTCAATCGCTGAATATCTCTTTCAGTAGAGATATCAAGAGTTCAGCGATCGCTGAAGCTTTACTCATGTTCCTTCGCGTATAAGTAGAGTTGTCTTTGCTTCACTGATATCCGCATCAGGTCACTAGTAGACTTCTCTTTGTTCAGCAGCTTCGTCTTCGATTCAGCTATGAACATCTATTGACGCGAGATTTGTCTTCAGGGATTACGTTACTGTTTACATCAGAACTATCAGCGATAACTGAACAGACTCAGTTTGATCACTGATAGTGAAACACTAATACATATTAAATGTTTGAGAAAGACTATCAGCGATAACTGAACAGACTCAGTCTGATCGCTGATGGTGAAACACTAATACATATTAAACGTAATTTTCACTAAGTATAGAAAAGGGTCGTTATCAAATCACTGAGAGAGCTTGGATCAACAATATGCCAACAATACTAATAAGGAAAATGTATCTCCGGTTTCTTATGATTCTAGGAGATATATTCCCCCATTAGTGTTAGAGGGTAAAATAGTTGATCTTGAAGATAAATTGGAAGAACAATGTCTTCAAACTGATTTAGAAAACGATTTATTTCTTTTCATAATGAAATCAAGTTTTGAAGACAAAATTACTTCTGGATTTTTTGTCGATTCCAAGGAAAATATTCACAAAGTACAAAACAGTGTGCATTTGCGCCAACCGTTGGTCGCGCAAACTTACAACTTGCGCCAGCCGTTAGTAGCGCAAAGTTCAGTTTGCGCCACCAAAGGGTCGCGCAAACCTCTTCCTGACTTGTGTTTTTCTGAAAGTTCTCACTCCAAGGCAAGTTCAAACATGTCGAATGCTCAGCTTGATTTCTTAGATAAAATTTCTTCTTCCAATTCAATTGTTGATGATTCTTTTATGTAAATGATCAGTATTATAAACCTAAGCGTAAAAGAAGAAGGTCAAAGAAGTCAAAGAAGCAAGATAATGTCATGTCTGAAAATTCTAATTCTTCTGATTCTTCTGTTTTAGATCGGACTGTGAAGAGGTCAACTAAGCTGATATGAAGAGTCAAGCAGACATCAAATGAATCTGAAATTTTAGAGGATAAATGTGTAGATGATCTTTGTGATAAGGATACATTTGCCTTTTGTAGTAAAAATACAAAGTATTCAATAAAGCAAATGATTCACATTGCAAAGAATGTCTCATATTCTTCTTCTAGTTCTGATTAAGATGATTATGTTTCTTTCTCTATTGATGATTGCATTCATGAGTTTTCTAAAAATAAATGTTCGAAAAATAAAAGACACAAATCTAACAAGAAGGGACCCATAATCATATGGGAACCTAAATCTGTGTAGTTTCTGTATTTGCAACTTAGTCATTTATGGTATCTGGATTCGGGGTGTTCCAAACACATTACGGGCAACAAATCTCTGCTTTCAAATTTTAAAGAAAAATGTTGCGGTCGTGTTAAGTTTGGAAACTGCGAGACTGCTCCCATTCTAGGTTATGGTGATCTTGTTCAAGGCAATATTACTGTCAAGCGAGTCATCTATGTTGAAGGTCTTAGCCACAACTTATTCAGCATCGGGCAATTTTGTGATAAAGATCTTGAAGTTAGCTTCAAATCTAAACGCGTTGCTGTGAAGAATGACAGTGGCAGGGATTTACTGGTTGGAAAAAGAAGATCCAATTTATATACCATTGATCTTTCCAAGGTTAAAATCCCATCAGATATATGCTTGCTTTCTAAAGCTTCTGTTCATGAAAGTGGGATATGGCACCGACGACTAGCTCATCTCAACTTTAAATACATGGATCGCCTTGTCAAGACTGATTCAGTGAGAGGTCTCCCAACATTCCGTTTTCAGAAAGACCACCTCGGTCAAGATTGTGAGAAAGGAAAGATGAAGAAAGCTCCTCATAAGCCATAGCCTGAACCCTGCACTTCGGACATTCTTGATTTACTACATGTTGATTTATGCGGACCGATGAAGACAAAGAGTATCGGATAGAAAAGATATGTCTTGGTGGTTGTTGATGATTACTCACGGTATACATGGGTTAAGTTTCTCAAGTCTAAAGATGAAACTCCTGACATTCTCATCAACCTCATCAAAACAATTCAGACCAACAAGCAAAAAGCAGTCAAAGTTGTCAGATCAGACAATGGTACTGAATTCAAGAACAGCACTCTTCAAGCTTTCTACGAAGATCAAGGTATTCAACAACAGTTTTCTGCTGCTCGAACACCACAACAGAATGGGGTTGTTGAACGAAGAAACAGAACGCTTGTCGAGGCGGCCAGATCAATGCTTGCTTATTCTGGTCTTCCTTTGTCTCATTGGGCTGAAGATGTCTCAACTGCATGTCACACTCAGAAAAGATCAATTCTGCATCGCCGATTGAACAAAACACCATATGAGCTTATGAACGGTATCAAACCGAATGTCAAATATTTCAAGTCATTTGGGTGTAAATGTTATGTTCTGAATGACCGAGATAATCTCAACAAGTTTAGTCCAAAGGCAGATGAGGGTGTTTTTCTTGGGTATTCTTCTACTTCTACAGCTTACAGAGTATTTCTTACTTCCGCAAGAAAAGTGATATAGAGTGTCAATGTCAAATTTGACGAAGCTGCAGACTTGGTTTCTGGTCAATCAGGCACAGAACCCGCACTGACAGGGAATTCAGCTTCTGGACAACATAGTTCAGAACCTTCACTTCAACCGACAAAATCAGGATCATTCTTCTTTCTTGCTTAATCTTTCTGATCTTAATTTTCTTTTTGAGAATTTTTATGATGATGTACCTAAATCTAATTCTGAAAATGCTTCATATGTGAATCAGAAAACTGTGAATGCATCTACTCCTAATTCCGCTGCATCTATCTCTGACAGTGATGTTGTTCAAGTTATTTCTGAACTCCCTCAAGATCAATCAGAATCTGAGCATGTGAATACTGAATCTGGGCAAGAAGCATATGTTCAAGAAACATCTGTACAAGAAGAACCAGTTCAAGAAGCAGAACAAGATGCTGATATTCCATCAACAATTCCAGAATCTGATTAAGAAGTTGTTGAAATACCTCCGCCTCCAGTTGAAACTGTTGATGTTTCTTCATCTGACAAAGACGTAACTAAAGCTCTCTCTCAACAACTAGAAGTTGTTCAAGAAGTTATAGATCCTCTCCCTCACACCACCAAATGGACAAGATCTCATCCTATTCATCAAATTATTGGTGATCCTAAAGCAAGTGTATCTACTCGTTCCAAGGCGGCAACTTCCAACGAATGTCTTTTCACTTGCTTTCTAAGCAAGATTGAACCAACAAAAGTATCTGAAGCATTGGAAGATCCAGATTGGATTATAGAGATGCAAGAGGAACTCAATCAATTTGACGCACTAAAAGTTTGGAGACTTGTTCCACGGCCGAAAGGAAAAAGCATAATTGGCACAAAGTGGATATTCAAGAACAAGAAAGACAAAGATGGTATCGTTGTTCGTAACAAAGCTAGACTGGTTGCCAAGGGTTATCGACAAGAAGAAGGAATCGACTACGATGAAACTTTCGCGCCGGTCGCACGATTAGAAGTTATCCGTATGTTTCTGGCTTTCGCTGCTTATCGGAACTTTACAGTATATCAGATGGATGTGAAGACATCCTTTCTGAACGGGAAACTGGAAGAAGAAGTCTTTGTTTCTCAACCAGAGGGGTTTGTTGACAAAGAACATCCTGATCATGTCTACTTTCTCGATAAAGCACTTTATGGCCTGAAACAAGCACCGAGGGCGTGGTATGATGAGTTATCGGCCTTCTTGATCAAATTCGGGTTTACCAAAGGATCTATAGATACCACTCTTTTCATCTATCATTCTAACTTGGATATCTGCTTAGTTCAAATATATGTAGATGATATTATATTTGGTGCGACTAATCAATCATTATGTACTTGGTTTTCTGATCTTATGACCTATAGGTTTCAGATTAGCATGATGGGAGAAATTAATTTCTTTCTCAGCTTACAAGTGAAGCAGCTTCCAGATGGTATTTTTATCAACCAATCAAAGTATGTGTTTGACATATTGAAGAAATTCAAGATGGACAAATCTTCTTTAATTGGCATGCCGATGGCTCATGGTGCTAAAATTGGACTCGATCCAGATGGAAAAGCTGTAGATGTAAAGTCTTATCGAGGAATGATCGGATCACTAATGTACTTAACAGCAAGTCGCCAGGATATAATGTTTTCTATTGCCTATGTGCCAGATTTCAAGCCAAACCAAAGGAATCACATATGTTGGCAGTCAAGCGCATATTTCGATACATCAAAGGAACTCCATATTTAGGTTTGTGGTATCCTAAGAGTTCTGATTATAAACTAACTTCTTACTCTGATGCAGATTTTGGTGGAAATCAGTTAGACCGGAAAAGCATATCAGGTCACCTTCAATTTCTTGGTGATAGACTGATAAGTTGGGCGTCGAAGAAGCAGAACTGTGTTTCTATCTCAACTGCAGAGGCAGAATACGTCGCCGCAGCTAGTTGTTGCGCTCTAGTGCTTTGGATGAAGACACAACTTCGTGATTACGGGATGCTATACAAAACAGTTCCTATCTATTGTGACAACAAATTTGCAATCGCGATATCAGTCAATCCGGTCCAGCACACAAAGACCAAACACATAGATATGAGGTACCATTTCATAAAGCATCATGTGGAAGAAGGTACTATTGAATTATATTTTGTCCCAACTTAATATCAACTTGCTGATATCTTTACAAAAGCTTTAGATGAAAAACGTTTTAATTTTCTGCTTTCAAAACTCGGCATGTTAAATTTAAAAGTTTAAATCTTTACAAATTTTATTCTATAAAGTAAAAGCTTTACGGGTTTTTCTTTCTTTTGAATAAAATGTGTGTCTAGGATAAATTTTCAAGTTGCTTTGTTTATATTAAAGTTTTATATGTTCAACTTTCAAGTCTTACAAAGATCGAAAGGTCAGCAACATGTTTGAAGCTTTTGCATTATGCTTTAAAGGTATGTGATTCGGAATATTTACAGTTTACAATGCTTGGAAAACCTAAAAAGTCAGAATTTTGGATCGTAATGAAAATATGGGCTAAGTACTTAGATGTAAGACTGAGTGATTGAGATGAATATTATATATCTAAAATACAGAAATCTCTAAGTTTAAAAGTTTGTACCTGTGACTTTTCTGGTTTGGGAAAGTAAGTTCCGTGGGATGCTTGTCATCTGGTCCCCTAAGGTCAATTGGTTTGGGAGTGATCGAACCCAGATCCTTCTATAGAACTAGATCGAAAGTCATGTTCTACTGGTATGAATGGGTTTAGGATATGTCGATGTAGCCTTTCTGATCTGGGAAAGTAAGTTCCAAGAGGTGCTTGACACCTAGTCCCCTAAGGCCAACTGGTCTGGGAGTGGCTGACCCAAATCCTGCAATAGGGTCAGATAAAAAGTTACGTTTACGGCATGTTCTTTACTTACCAAACTGTTTGATTAAAAGATGCCAAAGTGCACAAGCTTAAAAGATGCCAAAGAGCATACTCATGTGAAGATGCCAATGTGCACAATGCTAAGAGATGCCAATGAGCACACATCTCATGATACTTGGTGATATGTTTGAGTTGCGATAAACCTGTAAATTTGTGAAAGTCTTAATTTTTTATGGCTTCGTGTGAATACATGCAAAGTTCTCTATTGTATTTTCAGAATTGCATTTTCTTGAAGCTAATCAAAGGTCGCATGCGAGCACACTGAATAGATTGCTGAAAGTTTTGAAACTGAACATGTATTAACTTGATATGCAATGAAACTTGTCTCTGTATCCAACAACACATATTTGATTTTAGTTGATTGATAAATCTGTGATATTTTACTGAGTAGAATTTCATTTGTTTAGTGTTTAAAATTTTATATGTTCAGTTGTTTCAAAATTTATATTCAGTATGATTTTCTTTTTATACTGATGTCTTTATGTTTGAGTATCCATGTTTTTGTAAATTGGTATGTGTATTTTTCGAGTGGGAGAGAACATCTGAATGTGAATCCATGTTGATTTATCTGCTATGTCTAATGTGATGAATATTTCTGAAGAGAATATTGAGAACAATATGCAGATCGTCGTCTATGTTGATCCAAATATTGCAACAAGATCAATTAAGCTAGATGATTCACATATTGTAAACGACATGAGATCTTTCTTCGCAAACTTCATAGAGATCAACTCAGATGATGACGATGACATCAGATATGAGAAGCTTTGCAAAGTAAAAGAAGAAGAGTATGAGGATATTATTGTGTTGTCTGATACTGAAGATGATACTGTTTTTATGGATGCTAAGGATGAAGAAATTTCAAACACGCTGTACGGAGATCTTCTTTCACAAGATGAGATTCCTGAAGATACTCAAGTTCCTGAAACTTCTCCAGCTTTTTCTACTCCTGTTGATGGTACAGTTCCGACTACCACTGCTCCATCAAGCACATTTGAAGTTGGTCAGTCGTCCAGAGCACAAGCTAGTGTTCCTCCTTCTGAACCTGTTATTCCACCGACTATCCTAGAAGAAGGACCAGCTTTGTCTAGACAGCAGAGACAAAGAAGTTTGCAACTACGACATATGACTTCAAGGCTAAGATGTGCTTTTTTAGAAGACTCTCAGAGTAGTATTTTTGTTTCTAGAAGAAGACAAATCAACATTCATGCAATTCTTGGTGTTGAAAAGGAGTCAGACAAATATCAGTATGAATACTTAATGTTCATCAAGTGCCAACGCCGTGGAAAGAATCTCGTTTCTTCTCCGCATCTGATTGTCCGAGTTATCAGCGTCACGATAAATAAGTTTGTTAATATCTGGTATCCGGATTTTAAAGTGGAATGAAGAGATTGCAAGTTATATACTTTCTCGGAGGCAGATTTTAATGATCTATCTATTGATGACATTGAATTTCTGTATAACCAGTTCAGGGATCTTTATCATAGAACACAAGATGTCTCTCAAGCACTTTTTGTGATCAAAAGGTTTATTCGGCGCCACATCAGATTCTACAGAGTATTTGATTTTCAAATGGCTGCTGAAAGCTTTCAGCCGGTGGTTAATCTTCTAAGGCCCAATCGTAGCTTGCCGAACTTAGACTCTTATCCACTATTAACCATTCATCAAGATCCATTTGGAGTTATCTACAGGAATGGTTCAAGTCAAAACTGCTTCCTCAGATTTGAAGAGATCAACCATTACTCTGATGGAACCTTGAAGGTGATCAAGCTACAGTTGAAGCAACGTTTAAAAGTTGCTGAAAGAAGATTTTTAGAGACAAGAAGAAATGCATTTCAGCTTGAAAATGATGAAATTCAACTTCTCAAGAAGACATTGAATTTATTGGTGAGAAGTTGATTTTTCGCTCAACTCTAAGACGCCTAGAAGTGTTGCTTGGACTGAATAGACTTCGTCAAAGAGAAGAGCATCATTGATTACTATGGGGGAGATTGTTAAGTCTATTTTGAATAGTAATCAATGTATTTATTATCTGTGGTCTAAACAGTGTTTAGTTAGCTTATCTGTTTTGTTTAGGCCTTGGGGTATTTACGTCCCCTTGGTGCCTTTGTTTTGTAACTTTGGAGATCATTTTTGAATAGAGTTGTTTACATTTGGTGCTCTCACTTTCTCTCTCTACTTTCTCTCTCTAAGATTTAGAGATTTTGGGATTATCAAAAATCATACTTCAGACTAAATGTCAGTATGATGAATACGAATCTGATACTGATGTTTGTGCTCAAATCCCTATATCTGAATCTGTTACTTCTGATACTTCAAATGAAGTTAAGGTACAAGAGACTTCAACTGTCATGAATTCTGATAATCAGAATGAGTTTGTTGATAAAATGTTTGAGGAGATTTTTGAAGCTATGATCAATTGTTCAGATCCTGCATTGATTTAGCTTGAGTCTAAATCCACGATTCATCAAACATCTGATTTAGAAAAACAAATCAAAGATTTACAAAAGACTCTTGAATAAGTGGAAGTTGAAATCTGCGATCTTCGATTTAAACTTGATAAATCTTTAGAAGAGAACAAAGAGCTTTGTAAAGAAATAAATGTTTTGAAAAATGATTTGTTTAAAAAGAACTTAAATGAACAAAATGATTTTGATGACAAAACGTGGCATGTTAGATCGAATACAGAGTTTGTGACTCTTGTTAAGCCTACAGTTGTTTATTCTTCTTGTTTTGAATATTTGCCAAGTGTTTTCGAAAAGGGTGAAACTTCTGGAATAACTAAAAAGAATTCACTCTCTAAGAAGAAGACTAATAAAGTTTCTTTTGATGTTTCAGATCTGAATGGAAAAGTGGTTAAAAGAGAATGGAGGAAAAAAGTTTGTGATAAGAAAGAGAGTGAAAATATTTCTGAAAATGTTTCTGAAAATGTTTGTACTGTTGCTACTAGTGATGATAGTGTTACATGTAATAGTTATATAGCAAATAAGTGTCAATTTTGTGCCAATAAATGTAACACTTTTGATAAATCAAAAATCATGACATTTGCTCGTAAGAACTTTATCTGTAAGCACTGTGGTGACAACTCTTTCTCATTTTACTCCATTCCTCCCAAACCAAAGCATGTTAAAATAGCTTATAAAGCAAAATCTGACTCAATATCCTCAACACAACACATTCACATCTTCAAAGCTAGGTCTACTAATTCTTCAAAGAAAAAGGAATTTAATGCTTTAAATGTAAATATGATTTGGAAATGGTTGCCAAAACTAAGATTTGAATGGAGAATTAAGGGCAAAATAAATGATTTTAAGAAACTGAAAGATGCTAACAAATCAGGACCCATCTGGATATGGGTACCCAAAAAGAAGTAATATGTTCCTTTTGCAGGACTGTCATTTGTGGTTCATTGATTCTGGATGCTCAAGACATATGACAGGATTAAAGCACTTATTGCATACAAATGGCACTGTAACCATCAACAAAGTACTATATGTTGAAGGACTTGATCAAAACCTGTTTAGTACAAGTCATTTCTGTGATAGCTTGTATCAAGTGTGGTTTACTATAACTCACTGTCACATCGAGGATCCAGACGGTTCTGAGATTTTTAGAGCTGAAAGATATGGTAATCTCCACACATTCAATTTTTCAACTCTTTCGGCAACACGATCAGTGTGTTTACTTGCTAAAGCCTCGAAAGGTCACAGATGGATCTGGAATCGACACCTGTCTCACCAAAATTTTAAAGCTATTGATAAGTTGGCGAGACAAGGCATTGTAAAAGGTCTTCCGGAGATGCGTTTCGAGAAGGATTCTCTGTGTCCTGCTTGTGAAATGGGGAAGATGAAAAGAAGTTCCCATAAGCCAAAGAGTGAATCTTCTTGCACAACGCCATTGGAAATGATTCATATGGACCTTTGCGGCCCAATGCGTACTCAGTCAAATAACTGTAAAAAGTATATTTTGGTGATGATTGATGAGTACTCAAGGTATACATGGTTGGAATTTCTGCGAGCCAAATCAGATGCGCCATAATTGATCATTGCCTTAAAAAATAAAGTACAAGTTCTGCTACAATTGCCAATCAAGAAATTGCGTGGCGATAACGGCACAGAATTTAAAAATGAGACTCTTCAAAGCTATCTCAATTCAGTTGGGATTTCTCACAATTTCTCGGTCGCACGCATACCGCAACAAAATGGCGTTGTTGAATGGAAAAACAGAACTTTAGTCGAAGCGGCAAGAACCATGTTGGCATATTATGGTCTTCCATTATACCTCTGGGCTGAAGCCGTTGCAACCACTTGTTTTACTCAAAATCAGACGACTGTGATTAAACATTTTAATAAGACATCTTATGAACTTTTTAACAAACGTAAACCGAATGTTAAATTTTTACGTGCTTTTGGTTGTAGGTGTTATATTCTTAATGACCGTGACAATTTTGTAAAGTTTGATAAGAAGGCGGACGAAGGCTATTTTATCGGCTATTATCTAACCTCAAAAGTCTATCGTGTTTATAATCGTCGGACCAAGACTATCATGGAAAGCATACATGTGTAATTTGATGAAAACTCTACACTGACTTCTGAACAATATAGTTCATAACTCAAGATTAAAGGAAAGGAATATGTTCATGATGGAATAGAACCCAAGCGAAAACATAATAAGTCATCTAACTCTTCAATTTCTACATATGAGTTAGATCTTTTATTCTTTGATGCTTTTATGGATATCTCTGCATATTTTGACAAATCAGGTGTGTCCGCATCAACTTCAGAGGTTCCTATCATAACAGATGATTTATCTGGACCTTCTGAACCTGTCACAACAACAACCTCTTCAACTACATCTACAACTAATGTTTCTGATAATACTAACCCTGATTCTGCTTCTGCAGATACAAATTCTGGACAAGAAGTCCCGAGTACTTCCTCTGTTCCACCAGAATTACTTTCATCAGATACACCAGTACAAGAAGTTTCAACAACTTCTGATGTTGTTCTTGCAATAATTGATGAATATAACGAGCAAAACACACGAGTGTCTGTTCCACCTCTCCCTAGCACAACTCGATGGACAAAAGATCACCCTCTTCACAATATTATTGGTGACGTAAATAGTGGAGGGAAGACGCGTGCAACATCGGAAAATTTCTGTCTTTATTAAAGTTTCCTTAGTTCCTTAGAACCGAAAAAGGTATGTGAAGCTCTTCAAGATCCTGACTGGATCCTTGCAATGCAAGATGAGCTACTTCAATTTGAGAAGAACAAGGTATGGCGGCTAATCCCACGTCCAAAAGACAAATCAATGATTGGCACAAAGTAAGTATTTATGAATAAGAAAGATGAGGTTGGAGTTGTCGTACGTAACAAAGCTAGGCTGGTCGCAAAGGGTTACTGTTAGTAGGAGGGTATTGACTATGACGAAACGTTTGCTCCTGTTGCACGGATTGAAGCCATAATAATATTTCTTTCTTATGCAGCTCATAAAAATTTCACTGTCTACAAAATCGACGTGAAATTTGCTTTTCTAAACGGTATACTGCATTGGAGGTATACGTTGCACAACCTGAGGGATTTATCGATCCACAATACCCAGACCATGTATATGTTCTTGACAAGGCGTTGTATGGATTAAAACAATCACCAAGAGCATGGTACGAAACTCTCACACAATTCTTACTTGACTCGGGCTTTAAGAAAGCTACAATCGATACCACTCTATTCCTAAAGAAACAAGGTGAGGATTTAATCTTAATTCAGATTTATGTATACGACATCATATTTGGGTCTAATAATTCAAAATTCTGTAAAAAAAAACTTTTCAAAAATTATGCAGACTATGTTTGAGATAAGTATGATTGGTGAGTTAACGTTCTTTCTTGGACTTCTAGTCAAACAATCACCTGATGGTATCTTTATCAACCAGTCGAAATATATTCGTGACATTTTGAAAAAGTTTAACATGACTGAGAGTTCTGTAATGAAAACGCCCATGGCTACCGGAAAGCTTCTAGATGCAGATTTAAATGGTAAATCTGTCGATCAGAAAACGTATCGTAGCATGATCAGGTCATTACTGTATCTCACAGCAAGTAGACCTGATATAATGTTTGCTGCCTGCTTCTGTGCAAGATATCAAGCTAAACCGAAGAAATCTCACCTTATAGCTGTGAAAAGAATTCTTAGATACTTGAAAGGCACTCCCGAGTTAGGCCTTTGGTATCCTAAGGACTTTGGCTTTGATCTAATTGCTTTTACTGATGTTGATTATGCAGGTTGTAAACTTGATCGGAAAAGCGCCTCTGGATCTTGTCAATTCTTAGGAGAGAAACTTGTAAGCTGGACATCCAAAAAGCAAAATTGTGTGTCTACATCCACTGCTGAGGCAGAATACATAGTTGATGTTCCCAAGTCCTCTGGATGAAAACCCAATTGAAGGATTTTGGATACTCTTACAAGAGAGTCCCTATTTATTATGATTCCAAGAGTTCAATTGCGACAACTGCTAATCCCATTCAACACTCAAAGACTAAGCATATCGACGTTCGTTACCATTTCATCAAAGATCATGTGGAGAAATGCGATATTGAAATGCACTTCATTCAAATAGACTATCAATTGGCTGATCTCTTCACGAAACGGTTAGATGAAAAAAATTTAATTTCTTGATCAGCAAACTCGGTATGTTGAATATGTCTGCTTGAATTTTTATCCATGATCTGAGGGGGAATTTATTCTTATTAATTGATTATTTGAATGTGTCTAAGGGAAGTAAGAACAGTTGCTTATATTCTTCACTACTGACTTAGGAGGAATCATTTTTATAATGATTACCAAAATCTTTATTATTTTGCAGGTAATACTTTGTGACTATGGCTTTTGAACAAAGCAGTTCAAAACTCGGTCTTCAATGATAAAGATGGGAGTTACTATTCTCACCAAAGAATACGTGACTATGGCTTCTAGATAATTCTATTCAGAACCCGGCCTTCAGTGTTTTTCTTCTTAAGGATGCTGATAAGATAACATCTTTATAATAGGTTTTTACTATCTATTTGAGGGGGTGTTAGTTAACATTTTAACTGTCATATCTTTAAGTGGGAACAAAGAAAAATAACTTTCATTGTTATATTCATAATATTCTTATCTAATCTGTTGATTTTTTTCATATACCGAGGGGGAGTATCTGATGTTTTGCCAAAGGGAGATTAAAAAATAAATATTCATTTTAGGAGGGAGTTAAGATTTCTACTTTGAAGGTATATCATTCTAAATTTTAAACTTTATCATATTTAAAAGATGAACGACTTTCGGGTATGAAAAATGGTTTCTTCAACGTTCAAACTACTTCGTGTTCTCAAAAGCTTTATGAATTTCGAAGTGCGATATTAAATGTTTTTCATATCAAGTGCTTTATTGTTTATCTGACCGTGTGTTTCCAAAAGATCAATACGTGTATATTATCTTGTCTTTATACTGTTAAGTATTTTCTTACACACATCGGTTCAGTACATTCTTATTGATTTTGTTATTACCATGTCTCCAAAGATAAATCTTTCGATGGTAATACTCTCGTTTGAATTCTATAATGTTTAAAATCAGAAGTCATTTCTAAATAATTGTGCTTTCATTGTCAAATTGCTTATATCTTGTTCATATAAACAAATATTCGTTCTTTCATATCCCAATATAATTTTCTTCATGATATTTGATCTGATCATATCATTGTCAGATTCTCAAACACTTCATTTGAATTCATTTCATTCATTCAATTTCATTCTTTTGATAGATCTTAAATGTTTAAAATGCTCAAATTTCATTCTTATCTTTAATGAGCATACATTTTCTGATAATGATATCTTGTGCTTAAATGTCAAAATAAATTGTTGAGCAACACATTCTTTTTAGGAAAAAATACATGGGATTCAGTGTGAGTGCTTTAAAGACTTCCATGGATTCATGTTAATTAGTGCTTCCTACCCCGGAAGTTATCCTTGAGTGATTGAGGGGAGAGGGGTCAAAAGAATTGAGAGTAGGTGTGTGTTGAGGTAAAATGAAAAAGAGAGATTGGTTAGATGTGAGCTCAAATGATTAAAAGAAAGAGGGTGGGAGATCATAGTAAAAGAATATCAATCTCTGTACCAAATCTTTTATGAGTTGGGCAGCCACATTACTGATTGGTTCACATTTTTTTTGGTGATCATCATTGAAACAGGCAATTAGCCCATGCCAACTCTTGCATATAACCCCACCAGCTACTCATTATTTTCTTAACAAAAGAATGTTTTATATTTTAAAGGGGAAGCAACACATATTCTATCTGATTTTCATTCGGATGATTCGGATATTGAAAAAGAAGGAAAGTTGCACCATCTTCGACCCTTTCTCATGCACATTGAGTCTATGTAATATATGTTGCTGTCTCAACGGTTTACATACTTTGAGCTTGTTTAAGCTTTAATTGCTTCAATCATTGCTACACTTGCACGAGCACACAAGGAATAAGTTTTCTTGTGTTAACAATCATAGAAAATTCCTTTGTGGTTTTTCAATGATTGAATGGAAGCCCTGGGGGAGTGAACATCAAAAAGCTCCTTTCCAATGTACATTCGTTGTATACAGTGGCTTTATGCTACTGACAAGCAGATTAACTGATCATCTGTTGATTCAGGGTTACCAATCCTAATTTGTCAGAATTTGAAAAGATTCGGATGAATACATCTTATGAATTGACGACATAATTTCAAATCAGATCAGAAGGAGATCAAATTTTCTTTCGGTGAGATTGTTCATATTATTCCAAAGGTCATGAAGACTGTGCTTATTTTGTTGATTTGGGGGAATATTTCAAAGATAATGCTGACGTTGAAAGGTTTTGATGATTCTGATTTCTCATCATTCATAAAAAATGGGGACAAATTTCAAGATTTCAAAGTCAGATTATGGTTTACTACAAAAGGGGATTCACTGTAAACAACAACAACAAGAACGCACATAACAAAGATCATATTCACTGTAAAAGAACACATACAGAGAGAGCCTGAAAGACATACGTACTAAATAGGTATGTGAATCTATGAAGTTGTTGTAATCATTGAGAAATCAATAAAAGATCAATTCTTGTGTGTGATTTACTGAGTTAGGAACTGGAACAACAGGTTTGCATTGTGATCCCTTGTGAACATATTAAAAAATACCAAGAAGAGGAACTCAATAATGGAGCGAAGGCAATTGTGAACACCTTGTGAATATCTAGAGAACACCTTATTTCTCCATCTATCTTTACTTCAATAAAAAAAATCAAGTACATAAAACCAATATGAACAAATAAATAATCTGTACAAATTCACAAATTAATTGTGATACAATTCGATATGAATAAAAACTCTAAATCTATCACTTTTCTATCATATAACATTAATTTTGAAGAAAACTTGAATAGGGGTTAAATCATGTGAGAACCAATAATATGTTGAGAACCGTGAGAACATATCTAAGCCATAATTTGGTTTTTA
The DNA here is from genome assembly GCA_954870635.1 of Arctium minus. Taxonomy (NCBI): domain Eukaryota; kingdom Viridiplantae; phylum Streptophyta; class Magnoliopsida; order Asterales; family Asteraceae; genus Arctium; species Arctium minus. The sequence continues at coordinate 38,672,406 of OX941095.1, forward strand.
TCCTGTATTTTTAATTAAAAGTTGTTTCATCACATGAAAAGGTCATAATCGTCATTTTGGTAACAAGATTCATCAGATAAAACATATTGTGATCTGTTTCATCAGATGAAACACACAGATTCGCCATATGAAACAAACAGATTCACCATATGGAACAGACAAATTCACCATATGAAACACATTGATTTACCGTATGATACACACTAATTCACCGGATGAAACACATACTAACCTTATTTCACAACATGAAGTCAAACATATATTTAATCTATAATCTATTTTCACCTAATGAAATCAAATACAAATTATATGTAAATAACTGATTCATATCCGATTTTATATTCATCGGTGGATAGGCAGCCGCCGAAAGAATGATCTTGGCACTGTCTTCATAATGTCTTCATACTAGTTGTTGTATACACCATCATCATACTAGAAACGATCTAGGCACCGTATTTGAAAGGAGATCGATAATAAGAAAACCCAATCAAAATCAAACCTAAGACTCAAATCTGAAACCAAATTAAAACCCAACCTTACAGATCAATAATGCAATCAATCAAATTTCACATTTTCCCAAAATTAAACCCTAAATTTTTTCTTTTCTCAATCCAAACTTACAGATCCATAATGGAATTTATTTCGTTAGGGTTTCCTCGAGACAACCAGTGTCGAACAGGATACGACGGGTTTACAACCCGTTCATCGGATATCAGGGGTGAGTTTGTTGTTGGATCATTAGTTGTATACAAGATTAAAATGTAGAAAGGGGTCTTAATTGTAATTGTCTATAATTTCCTACGGGGTAATATGTACTTATCTATATTTGACCATGCCTTGGTCATGTTTACCTATATAAGCCAATGTTTCTTTGAGAATCCCCAGGGCTTCATTTGAATTATTTCATACACAAGGTAGTGACTACACCAAGAACACACACTCACACTTAGACTTGTGGCACAAGAGATTTATGGCTATTTTGATTGATTCTTCTTGATCTTTTGTCATTATTGTGTTGTGTAAAACATTTATCAACTAAATATCTGGGCTTAACATTTGGTATCAGAGCCAAGAATCAAGGTTTTTGGATTGAAAAGTGCATTTTTCGAAAACTTCAATGTGTGAAAATCATTTTTGAGATTTATTGTGTTTTTGAGCCTAAAAATGATTTGATTTAGGTGCGCATAAGGTTATAGAACATCATCAGATTTCATGATTTCATTTAAAAACATCAATAGATTACTGTTTTGAAGATTTTCGAAGTTTTTGTTCATGTGAGGTTCGAACACTGTTCCATTCCAATTTGTGCATATAGGTTGTTTTTGGTAATTAATGTTGATTGGGGATTGTTCGTAGTATATAGGTGGATGAACTGTGTGATTTTTACACTGTGATTCAACCATTTGATGTGTTTTTGGATTAAAAGTCGAGTATAGGGATGGTTTTATTAAGAACTCACAAGTTCTAGGAAGAACTGGCAAGATCTCTGAAATTCGCAGAGATTGTTGAAATTGTTTAAGTATAGGATTCGCTAGAGTTAGTGTTACGAAAACCTCAAGATTCGCAAGACCTTTATCTACGAAATTTAGGATTCGCACGACTTTTAAAAATTGAAAATCTGATTAAGTACAGGTTTTGCAAGTACCTTGGTTGCGAATACTGAAGAACTCTCAGGCTACTAGTTTGCAAATTCCCTAAGATTCGCAAGTTGTGTTTACGGATCCTTGATCTTTAACTTCCAAAATTTTCACTAAGTATAGGATTCGCAGGTTCATAAAAATCATAACTCTATTCAGGTTGTGAAAGCTTATTTGCGAAAGTTAAGTGAAAAGTTCAAAATTTTCTAAGTCTAGGATTCGTAAGCCTACGGTTTGCGAATCCTTGATTATGAAAGTTGTGATTTGCGAAAGTTAAAACTTTCTTGAATTTTTCTAAGTCCAAAACTCGCAAGATCTTAAAAGTGATTTCTCCTTGTTGTTTACGAAAACTTGCAACCTTAAATATTTTCGAAGTATAGAACTCGCAACTCTATACTCTGCGAATACTACTTGTGAAAGCTAGTGTTCTGAAATTATTCTAAGGCAAGGATTCGCTAAGTATTGCTTTGCGAATTGTTAAGGTTTCTCAGGTCTACTGTTTGCGAATTCTAGATTTCGCATAATGCTTTTTTGCGAATTCTACCTGTCTGCGAATTCTACCTGTCTTGTTTGCGAATTTTGAAGTTTTTCCTTCAGTCTGCGAATTGTTCTGTGGTTCTTATAGCTTGCGAATTCTACACTTGAGTATTTTTAGAAATTTATTTTCTGGAAAATTTTTAGTGTAGATTTTATCCCATTCTTGATTCAAAGATCTTATTAGTTGATTTAAATTGTACAGATAAGTTTGCATACTATTCCAACTGCTAGAGATGTCCAATCAACTCCTTTCCATGGGCTCTTAGTCCAAACGACCTGTCCTGTTAGCCAATGAGTACCAATAGTGGAAGAAACGAATGATTTAATTTCTAAATCATAAGAGCAGAGATTACATGGACTCTATTACTTATGGTCCTGTACACCCCATGATCAGAGTGCCTGGTCAAATTGCTACACCTAC